>CM052324.1:12297828-12422135 GCA_028455615.1 Lasioglossum zephyrum | reverse complement strand
GTGAATTTTGAATAGCTGTGAAAATACTTGTGAGATTTCAAACGAGAAACGTGGGGCGCAAAATGCATCAATTATCTATCGCATGCGACCCACGTTTTTCGTTTGAAATCTCACAAGTATTTTCACAGCTATTCAAAATTCACAATCACAAATTTACAGGACTATCTGTACGAGGTTAGGAATCTGTATGGCACTAGGAAAAATTATTTTATACTTTTTAGTCCGTTTTTAAAAACGTGGAATTTTTAAAAATTCATTTTTATTTTCCATGGGACCCTATTTCCCATCTCTCCTTGCGCCGCTTACGGCGAGGACTGCAGGTAAATGTACAACATTTGATTGCCCTTTTGTTGCGCAATTACCAAGGTACGATCAAGCATCTGGCTCTCAGGTGTTCGATGGTAAATGCATAAACTAAATTGCCTAGATTGTCATTTAACCAACTCATTCCTACACAGACGCGTGATTCTAAAAGATAATATAATTTTCTTGTACATACATATACGACTACCGTCTTTTATAAACCTAATCATTATTACAGGGAACCGTTCCCAGAGACGTAGCAGTTATTATTTCCTCGCAATTATAATAACCGATCTATGTGTACAACCTCTGTTAACTCATCTTCAATAAACTAAGCATTGTTAAAGAAAGGTCATCTCGATCTCGTGATTTTAACGATCGAAGAATGAAATACAAGAATGAGAGTTCTCATGCTTTTATTCGCCGACGGTATCCATTTCTCGTGAAAGCTATGTTATTGTCGAAACTATAAAATTAGCAAACATCTCTTACAAATAATATAATAGCATCTGACGTAGTTGCCGGTGAGAGACCATCTCGTCACGGAAAAAACTAAACAGAAGAAGAATCGCAATAATAATACGTACTGCGCGTACTACAATTCTGTACATTTATTTTGTTTTTTTTTCTTCGTCGTGTAAGCCACAATTTCAGAATCATAATTCTAACAATAATAATAATAATAATGAATTCATTAACAATATAAATCGATGATATGATCATACCCAAATGACAATTGGCAGTTTCCTATCTAATATGATACAGCGTTTGAATAATTTATAGAAATCATGAACAGGGTACTTAACAATTTCAACCCAGCGCCAGGAACTCTCAACACGATCGGAAAAGGAGCATCAGCTGCTAAAATCGACAAACACCCTCTCTTATTTCTCGCCTAATTCTCCCGCTGCTTATACGGTCGCAGTTCAACAAGTCGCGAGATACAAGTAAAACCGTTCGAACGAACGTCCCGCATCCCACGTTCTTCTTGGTTCGACCATCGCGGTATCCTATGATACAAAGTTCCTCGGTGTACAGGGTGTTAAGAAATCAATGGATATCTCTAAAAAAAAGTTGCCGTAAAATTGTCCTTGAATTTCAAGGTCAATTTTTTTTTTACATCCGAGGATGTAGAATACGCCTATGCTTGCCGAGACCAAACATTTCTTAACACCCTGTACAATCCGCTGTTTTTTTTGTTGCCATCCACGGAACCCAAATAATCCTAATTTCCATTGAACGCAACCGCATTCGTCCCGTTCAAGCTGTCCGACCGAGATTATCCCTCGGTTGATCTTTTTGGGAGTTTAGGGGAAGACTACCGGTTGCGAGCAGAGAAGTCATGCAATGGAAACATGTGATCCACAGCGACACACGGAATCGGAGAAGAAATTGATCGAAACGATTCAGACAGATCGGAGAATCGACGAATGGGAAGACTAAAAATTAAAAATTAATCGAACATTCGCTTGGTTTCTTATCTCATATAGACATCGTTTTTTTTTGTTCCTTTTCTGTAAGCTCACACGCATTACTTTCTAGTATCCTCTGGTTTGTTTTTCGTTTTTTTGTTTTGGATACGTATATATACACATGCGTATGTATATGTATTGTTATATACATATATAAGTATGCGAAGCATACACAACAATGAAACAAACACCAATGCATACGCGCTCTTGCACACACTTAAAAAATATCGTTCTGCTGCAGTAGTATAGAAGGGAAACGATTTCTTGTAATGCTTCGACACGGTATATACTAGCTTTAAAAAGTAGGCAAAAACGTATTTAACAGATATATTGTACATTACGTGAAGAGGAGGCGAACGCCGTTAGTTCTCTAACAGAAGACAGGGTCGAATTTATACGAGGGTCGTAATTCCGAACATATTCGAGTGAATTCTAACGTTACGCGTCGTTTACGTTAATTATTAGGTAAAGGCTGACTCGTAGATCGATTTTCTGTATATACATATAATTAGCTTAAAACGTAGAACAGGACCGACTCTCCCTATTCGAAGAGCCGTATCTCCCTTTTTCCTTTGCGAAAATGGAACTCTACTATCTCGAATAATACTTGAGGTAAGTACACCATACGGGTTGTGAACTTACGAAAATTAGCACAATTGCAAAGCCGACGGTCCATTTTGTCACAAAGTTACATCAGTAGGAATCACCGCGAAGAATGACTATATCGTTTGTTCATTTTTTAGACAGACATGGAAATTTCATAGGAAGAAAAACGACGAGTTTCCCTGCCGCATGAGGAACGATCGTCCCACACCGTTTTATACTTCACACTTCGGGTTTATGTATTTGGCGTCTACCGTTACTCGTCGATCCTAATTCTCGACGCACGCGACCGTAGGCAAAAGTCTCTCGAAGCCGAATTTTAGTAACGCGAGTATCCTCGAAAATATACTTGTAATTTTAAATATCGAATGGACATACACCGATGTCAACGACCGGCACCTGCTACGATCCCACGATTAATTAGGGAAATTCATTGGGAAATTGACTTTCGAGCCTGAAGTGTGTGTGTGTGTTTCGGCCCGCGACCTCGACTCACAAACATAAAGATGGTCGAGGTGTGTCGTTTTGTTCGATGGAGGAAATGCGAATTTCGAACCGCTTCATCGATCACATTTCTTGCAGGTTTTCGCGCGGCATCACGAGGAGTACATCCTATTGATTTCGTGCTGGTATCGTTCTTGCACCGATTTCCTCTTCAGCTTGAACGCGGCCGTGACCAATCCCATGTCCGGGGTCCATTGCTCTGTGCACAGTTTCACCGCGCCGGGCATCTCGAATCTTTGGAGGTTACCTGAAGAGACGCAGACAACGGACCATTTAGTTTTTGCCAGTTCGGAATAAATATAATACAGTCGCTCGCGTTTAGTAACGGAATAAGGACTTTGATAAACATTCTAAATAATTGATGATACGGATAAAATGTTACTAAACACGTGACTGTAAATAAAAGATCTAGAACAGTCACATTTCTTAGCTTGTTCCACGAGCTCCTGCAATACCGCTTTCTCGATCTGAGGATTGTTACAGAGTTCCTCTATGGTTTTCCCAGTGATGCCCATATTAGTGGCGATCTCCTCCAGATAGTAATGATTAGGGACCACCAATGCCACTGTATACGTTTTATGCGCGTCTCCGTAGACGCAAATGTTCTCCACGACAGGACACGTTTTCAATTCTGCCTCGACTTTGCCCAGAGACACGTATTCACCGTGTTGCAACTTTACCAGATCCTTCTTTCGGTCTAGAATGAATATCGACGAAGCAATAGAAGATCGTACTAGGAATATCATTTTCTTTCTCTGATAAAAATGTTAATATCATTCCGAACGCACCAATAATCTTGATAGACCCGTCAGCGTGGCATTCTCCGATGTCGCCTGTTCTGAACCATTGCCGTCCATCTTCCTCGAAGAAGTCCTCCTTCGTTTTTTCCGGTAATTTGTAGTAACCAGCAGAAACGTTTTGCCCTCCGATAACTATTTCTCCGCGGGCGTGAGGAGTGTCTGTAACCTTGTAACCAGCCTCTTCCCAGTTCTCCAAACGAATGTCGCAGATTGTGGTTGGCGCTCCTACTCTTCCTGTACTCCTATCGTAGACTGAAAGAGAGTATTGGTACTCAATAGTTTGCGACAAAGTTTCCGCAGACGTTAAACGTGGTTATTCGCTTATAAACTGGTTATGTAACATACCATCCATAACCGTGGCGCAGGAGGTTGTCTCTGTGAGACCGTAACCCTGGGTCACGGTAACGCACAGGCAATTTTTCACCTGGGTATGCGTGTCAGGAGACAAAGGTGCTCCTCCGCAGAGTATTAGCCTAACTCGTCCACCAAGAACCTGCCTGGCAGCTCCGAAGATGTATTTGTCGAAGAACGGTGTGTCGTATCCTCGCCTCGCCCACTTCAGTTTATACTGATAAGCAAAATTGAAGATTGCTTGCCTGAATGGACCCGATTTCTTCACTTTTTCGTTGATGCCTTTAGAAATACGGTCGAGGATAAGCTAGAAATTTACAAAACCATGTAATAGTTGTTCGATCGAAGTCGTAGATTGAAATTGTAGACCTACCGGTACTGCGGTCAGGCAAGTTGGATGCAAAACCGAAGCATCCCCCTTAGATCCCCTCTGTATTTTGCTGCTCGAATCGATCATGGTAAGCGGTGAGCTATAGCCAATTGGTACACCGGTAAGAAGACACACGCTCTCGGCAAGTAATTCAAAGACATGAGCAAGGGGCAAGAAACCCAAGAAAACATCGTCTGGCTTGATTTCTACAGCGTCGCAGAATGCCTTCAAGGTGGAGATGATGTTTTCATGAGACAGAAGCACTCCTTTCGGCACTCCAGTGGAACCAGACGTGTACATGATGATCGCGGTATCGTTCGATTTCGGTGGCGACATCGGTGAATTTGAATTGTTACCCTTCTCGATCACATTGGAGAATGGTATAAGCTGGACACCCTCCTGCGAAGCGAAATCAGTGAACGGTTAGTATATAATACAGCTAGTACATATATAATAAAATCGTGACCAAATACCAAAGACCAAATACGACTTTTTCGCCCTGTTTTTTCTTTCGATCAGTTCAGAAATGACATGCTTTTAAAATATACTGTGCCATAGCAACGCGTGGCGGGGAAAAGCTAGTAATACGTTGTTATCTTGTATAGTACAAAGGACATGCGCGTGATTCACACGTAAACTAATTTGCTTTAAAAAAGACACTCAATAACGGGACCATTAATATTCATCGTGCATTTTTTGGTTCTTTAATATTCATCGATTCCTCGTTAAGTCATTGACTACGACCGGCCAGTGAAACGAACTGAATATCTTGACACCTCGACACCAATCACTCACTTTATAACCAGTGATGTCCGTCAGCTTCAGTTGATCGCCCATAAAAACGATCGTCTTAACTAGAGGTACTCTTTCAAGGAGTCGTTTAAACTTTGGCAACAAATCGTGACTAGTTATCACCGTGTCTACTTCCGTCTCATTAATACCATGCGCTATCGCATCGTCGCCCAATGTTGCGTAAATAGTGACCACGGTCAAGTTCTGCTTGAAACAACCATAAGCTGCGATCATCCATTCCACCCTGGTTTCGGCGAACAGTACAATATTTTTACGAGCAGTCAGACCCAGGTCTTTCAATCCACGACTGAAGGAGTTGGTGAACCGATCCACTTCCGTATAGGTCTTCCATTGATACTCTCCCATTTTATACTGAAATAGAAAAAAGGAAAATCATTAAACGTTCAAACATTCGAACTAGTTTGAAGCAAAACTTATTAGGTAGGTAAATAGATACAGATTGAATAACCCTCTTAGAGAATAAGATGATCGTTGGGGTCTACCTTTTTAAATATTCTGCCATTAGGCTGAACCTCGTCCTCCTCGGCAAGAATTTGTCTGGTTCCAAGGCACTTCTTCTCGCTGTGCAACTTTGCGACCCAGGACAACATCTTCTCGAGCGTGTCGATCTTCTCACGCTCGAGGGCGATGTGCATCCGCTTCGGAGGGTCAACGCTCCTGTAGGTGATACTATACTCAGTACCCGTGACAGCCCGAGCCTTGATCCTCCTCGAGGCCTTCCTCTTCTCCCAGGGTCGTTGCAGTATGAGGTAGACTGGAAACGTCAGCAGGTCGTACACGTAGGAAAGCGCCTTGATCGCGTAGATCGCGCTGGCAATCCAGAAGCTTTCCATTTCCCTGGAAGAAAGACGGAGCAGGGGTTAAAGAAAATCGTGATTCCCTTATCCTAAGCAACATCCCTCTCAGTCCTGGAAGTAAACCGTGTCCGAATAAGATCTCGAACGAATTATATTCGGCATTCGAAGAGTCCCATAGAAAAATAAATATAATCTAATTTTCGACATTTTTGCTGTCACAGATATGTTTGTAAAGGTATCGAAAAGATATCGTAGAAAGAATAGACCTTAGTAGCACAAAATATTGTATACTCATTCATATAATATTAAAAAGCGATTCAATCTTTTCTTAATATTCAAATGTACATACATTTTTTGTAATATGTACTTTATATATTTTTTTAATATCTAGTTTATATTATATTTAGCTTATATTTTCTAAACATTCAATTCACGTTTCTTAAACATGCATACAACAATTAGATCCAGTATTTATCTCATATGAAAAAGTGTGGCTTAAAAAATATTTTTAAATATTTAAAATTTTTTAAAAAACTTAAGATATTTATCCAATATTTTTATGCTACTAGGGGAGGTTTTGTTACGTAGTTATTCGCATTAGTATAACAGTATAGTACTGGTAGAGTCGGTAGCAAAGAAGAGTCCAAGAAGATTCGTTACTTTTGTTTCGAACCGGAACACTTTCCAATGGTGTAATTAGTGTTGCAACTTTTCGAATCGACGGACAAATGTTCCGGTTTCGAATAAACAACGATAGTCGCGACCGTGGTACTGCGACATACGAAATCACAGGGTTAAAGTACGTTGCAAGTCGCGTTCGTTAACATTTATTTAACCCTCAACCGGCACGGATCAGGATGACCCACATAGTCGTCGCGATGCACCCAGACTGATCAGTTACAGCATCAGTTGCATGAAAACTTTCCGTGCTCCATCATCGCGTCTCACCGTTTCAATTCCAACTTGAGAATTTCCAGTAAACAACTTCTTCTGTATCCGATCGTGTAATTTATTACTGGATCTTTACGCAAATGTAAAAATTCTTTGCCGAACATGGCCGTCTAATTTTGTCGTACCTTCCTTCGAGATCCTCGAAATTGATTAGGCTATCGAAAGAGCATGCATATAGCGGGCAAATAATGCGGGTTGCTGGCCCGGACTGCGATCACGCTATTTCGTGATCGTCAGATTTGATAGAGTCAATGCTGACTCGCTGCCTGTGGCACGCGTTTCGATAGTCAATCCGACAGCTGAATGGACCGCATGCGAGCATCAACCGTAAGGACGTGCAAAGAAAACCAGTGATGACAAAGGGAAAGAAGAAAGTGTCTTCGACAGATCCCGTATTCACGATGTTTGATCATACGTACTCGAAATTTATACAATCGAATGTTGCTAGATTAGTCCAGTATAAATCTCAATAATATTATATTTTCTATATAAATTTCATATACGAAAATTTATTTTGTAATTTATTTAAATGAATTTATTAAAATTTATATAAAGTAAAAAAAATGTTTATGAATGAAATTTATATAAAGTGTCTTATAAATTTAATTTAAAAAAATATAATTTTAATGTAAAAATATCTATTTAATATTTTTCTGCTACTAGGTTTGTACAATACAATAGAATTAAAAAGAACATCGACTTTCTGATCCGTCTACCAGACACTGCTCCATCGAATCGTGGCTTCCGCCGGTCTCTTTATTACAATAAGGAGCAAAGTAATTTACAGGAAATAGTAATTCGTACAATATTTTTCAACAGGGGTAAGAGCGCGCGTGGTGAGTCAGAATTCCGCAGGCTCGCTGCACGGTCTAGAAAAATGTTCATTCGCCGGGTTAAGTATCACTTGCGCGCATAAAGAAATTGTGTATTCCTTAACAGGGCAATTGCACGAGACAGTCGAAGGCCAGTTTTCATTGAAACCGTGCCCCTCGGTCTCTGGTTACGACGTCGGAACCCGCGGTTCCCGAGTTTCTCAACCCCGGGAAAACCTGGAAAACAGTTTTTTTCCGGAAACGTAACTTAACACCGGAGGAAGAAAATAAATCTGCTTTGGGCCGAGTCCCACTGAATCATGTAATGAGAAGTTATGAATCCCACGCTTCGCGTTCTCATCATTTTTACGCTACGCTACCCGCAGTGGTTACATTATCCCAGGTTCTCCGACGTGCACCGGGTGTCTGAGAAGAACCGAACGAACCTTCAACAATTTATCGGTTCTTCCGCACAAGAAGTTGTTCCCAAACAACCTGTGCAATATAATTTATTATAAATGGAATGAAATCCTTTTACAAAATGTGTATTCCTTAGCAGATTTTCAGATGTCACGGATCGAAGGTCAAAATTCATGAGTCACATCGCAATCTGGAACGTGCGGGCCTTCTAAACGAATCCGGTGACGTCAAAAACTGTTTCCAGGTTTCTCTTCAATTATTTATTATTCACCAATTGAAATAAGGATTTTAGAGATTCCGCGAGGACCGATTTGATCGTTCGCGATTCAATGAAATTTTCAAGCCCCGATATTTCTGTCCCAGTTTTCCGACAAATCGACCGCCGTGCGGCGCACAGTGGACAATTCCGACGTAATCGGCGAAAAAATCAAAGAACTTTTATTAGAAATTAGATAGATCGATGAAATATTTTTTTAATTAAACCTGAAACTTGATGTTGAAAAAAATTTGAAAAACCACGATTTTCATGAAATTGCGCAAGGTTGACGAATTTTATCAAGGTTAAAAAACGTTCGTACCATAATCTCCACATTTTTCCCGTATTCTACAAAGTTTCAGCTTTAATTAAAAAATAATTTCATCGCTCTATTTCATTTCTAATAAAAATTCTTTAATTTTGTCACCGATTTCATCCGAATTGGCCACTGTGCGGCGTACCCCTTGCTTCCTGGGTGAAACAAAGACTACTGTGGCAGAATATGGCCTTGGGTATACCCGGTATCTTTCGCAGCAGCGGCTGTATCGGATGCGAAGTGCAGGAAGCCATTGTTCGCAGAAATAATTGAAAACGACGAGGCTCGGGCCTAGCGTAGACAGAGACATTGCCCTTCGTTTGCAACCACAGATAGGAGGCCATGTGCGTGACACAAGTTGCTCGTTACGCTGCCTTTAACCGCGTACGTTGTGTCTGCCACGAACCTAACACGTTCAAAGTCCGCCCGAGATATTCGAACCTCGTGTGTTAGCCGGTTGCAATAGCATCATCCTTTGCTCGCGTCCCTCGGCGATCCTACCCTGTGTTCATTCTTAACGTGTATTCTGCTTTCGAGCCTTCTAAGAATGGATTTTTTGTCTCGGAATGCTGTTTGTTTCGATATCAGTAGTTTTTTAATTTTGGCAAAGTCTCGAACTAATGAATTTTCACAGTAAAATAAAAATTTGAATCGACCTTTCAAGAGTTAATTTTCAACAGTGAAAAATAAAAATGTTGCAATTCCAATACTTTCGCTGCTTCCGAATCGAAATATATTGAAAAAGATTTTATAGAATAAGAGAGGAGTAAAAATCTACAATAGCGGTTTTATCGCAGAAAAAGTAGCCTGTAGAGCAATATATCAACGATCAAGGTCCTCAATGAAGAAATGCGTTTATCGGCGATCATTGCTTAATTACATGGTTCACTCGCGAAGATAAACCGTGCGGCGAGTTAGCGATTGAACTTTGTCCGTTAATCATGTAGCTCTACTTGTTCATCCTTCGAGATAACAACACGTCTGCTTCGCCGAGTGCGCGTTCTCCGTTTAATTTTAGTAGATAGTGCTCCAAAATACCGCTTATACAATATGTGCATAAATATAGTAGCACCAAAAAAAACTCCAAGTCGTAATTCTAAAAATACACGGATAAGAGAGAGAGACACCCGTTATCTCATAAATATATCTGTTGCGTCATCGGTACGAAAGAGCTCTTTCTTTGATCGATGCCGTGAGAGTTGTCTTCAGCTTTTTCGAACGCTAAAAGGACCGGTTCGAGAATGTTCATTTCAGAATTTTGTAAATAAAGTTGAAATAAATTTAGTTATTTTTGTACTCGATAGGTTCAGTATTAAAGAAGCTAGAAGGTCGCGTAAACGCTGAAAAGAAGAAACATAGTGAACTATACAGAGCGTACAGGAAATTATCGTGAAGAATGTGCAGCATTGAAAAATATACGTAAGGGCGGAACGCGTTAGTGCGAAGAGATTGAGTCGAGTACAAGATAGGAGAAGAAAAAAGTTGTAAATCTTAAAATTACTCTTATCATTATCAGCGAGATAGCGTTAGCAGTCGCGCGGACAATGCATTGGAAAAAATTGTGCAGCTCCTCGCATAAGAGACATGCTGGCATGCAAAAGTCGAGTGCAGCAGAGCTAAGGGGAGATTAGTGTCTGTCTACAATTCGTTGATGGCTACAACTCACTGTTTGTCCTCCACGATCATGGTGCCAGTATATCCGGTCACCGGTTATTTTCCTGAGATACGTACCCTCCGGTACTTTAACGGAGGTCGGCTTTGTGGCGGATTAACGACACTGCAAGAAAAACCATTTTGCCAAGAAAATTCGGGCCGGTTAATTAAAGGTTTCTGGGCGCATGCTTCTCTCATCGTCTGTCCGGGGCAGATATTGTTTTCACCGATTTACCATCGACAATCATTCGGAACCGTTCTCGACGCGAATACCAATTTCCCTTTCGATGGAGGCCGCGGGCGTAATTGCACCATGACCTTGGTATGGTAAGCGAACTGCAAAATCGATTTCGAAATATTCGAGTCGAATGTAGTTGAATCGTCTGCTTGACGATCCTGTGAATTATTGCCGTTGATCAACTAAACAACGGACTACACCCCGTGGCACAATATTTCAGATTGGAGCCAAGTTACGACTTTCGAGAAAACATTCACAATTTCGAAGTATAAATTAGTACTTTATGGAGGTAAAACTGATGGGAAATGAAAAGGGGCTTATTCAAGAATGAAACACAACAAAATAACAACATATACGACGAAATATCTCCAGCATTCAAGAGATTTCGTAACATTATTTAATTAATAGTTCTTTGACTCGACGCTAGAGGACGCTTCCCCGATGCCGGTTCCTCGTTGGTAAAAGTTCAACCGTCGATATGCTCCTGCAAACCCTTTCACCTGTGCAAACGTAATCACGGAACGAAACCCGCTAGATATCGCCACCAGCAGCTTCGAAAGGACTATTCTATGCATCATCCCTCTGCACCAAACATCCCCTAGATCATCTCTCCACTAATCCTTTCAATGTCAAACCGATTAGTCCCACCGTTTCGAAAACTCTAATGTGGATTTGACCCAATTACTAGAACACGTCTCCCCTTTTCAATTCATTTTTATATTAAATTTTCATATAAAAAATTTTTATATATGGAATTATTTATAAAATTTTAACACAACTCGAACGTAGAAACAAATCCACTCTGCGGACACCACTATGCAACACCGTGACGCACCGAGCAAATATCAATCGAAATTGAGACAGGATATATGATCAATCCAATCGGATTGATCAAATAATTTAACGAAATTAGAATAATTCAAAATGAAAACTCAAACAACTTATTCATTTATTCTCGTGGGAAAACGTTGGAATATGTGTCGATTTATAACAAGAAGAATACTTTGACATCTCGATTGTTACGCAAGTAGATAAAGCGAGTAATGAATAAACATGGTAGTCGAGCCGTATTCGATATCAGACGCACCTGACGCCATGTTGACGTCGTTCGGATCGCAACTTCGCAGTATGATCGCGATCGGTCTTCCCATTCCTTGACGCCTGTACGATTCTCAAAACCGAGAATGGACTATGCATTCGGAAAGAGTTGAGTCAGCAATAAATAAACATGCTAGTCTAATCGCTTCATAATTATTTACATTAGGGGCTCCCTCACCGATTTTCATGAACTTCAAATATGTTGTCAAGCTAATCATTCTGAACAACTTTTTCCTATACATGTTACCGCCGTTTGATTTTAGTTTTCGAGATATTAGCAAAAAACTATCGCGTTGACCACCTTATCCGGCTATATCCTTTGATCTAATACCGTCGCAAGGAAACGGACATCAGCTTTCTCTTAGACCGCAGCTCGTCTGTAACATTTCGTGCAGTGTTTCAGCAAGACACGTTCGTCCTGCGATAAATAGGCGCGTGGCTGCACGTCGAGGGTAAAGTGCACTTGACCGTACCACTCCGTGCGCAGTCAATGGTCTCTGGAAGACTGCGCGCCGCGTCGAGTATCATCTTAACAGTCTTCCGTGACCTATATATAATATTCGAAATGCAAATGCAAGCACGTTGGTCCGCCAAACTTGCGGCCCAAAACGCCCACACTGCTCAACTTCTCGTGCGTTATTTTTTATTACGAGACTTTGATTTTGATGACCTTCAAATATGTTGTCATGCTCATCATTCTGAACAACTCTTCCCTATACATGTTACCGCCGCTCGATTTTAGTTTTCGAGATATTTGCAAAAAACTATTGCTAATACTGTATTGAATTTTCTTTCTTCAATTTTCGCATATTATACGCGCAAAAAAAGAAGGCACAGAATTTCGTCAGTGGGGTGCAGGGGGAACGGCGAATCCCCACTCTTGACGCAAGGCTCCATGCCTTTTGTATAGCGCGTAGTGGGAGACCACGTGGTACCTACGAGTTTCTCGTGCCTTCTTCCTTTGCGCGTATAATACCAGCATAGGCGATTGCTTAACGGCGTTTCTAACCAAACACAAAATTAATAACACAGGTATACAATGTACAACATATATATAAAAGGATTTTCGTATGCGTGGTCGGTACCTCTCCACCTCCTAAACGACCTAATCACCACTCATTCTATTCGTATGATTTTTCTAATACTAGTTTAAATTCCGGATGACAGTTGAAATGCAAAAATTATGCGATCAGAATGAGTTGTGGTTAGAGACAGAAGTAGTCTTTCAAAATTGAAAACTCACCGTATGTATGTGCAGGAATACGAAAAATTCAATATAGTATTAGCAATAGTTTTTTGCAAATATCTCGAAAACTAAAACCGAGCAGCGGTAACATGTATAGGGAAGAGTTGTTCAGAATGATGAGCTTGACAACATATTTGAAGGTCATCAAAATCGGTGAGCAAGCCCCTAATGTAAATAATTACCAATCGTTTGCCTATAAATTGTAATCATTGCATCGAAAATTGTTTCATAATTCGAACCAGTCCTGTGCGCGTGTTCATGTTTACCGTTTATCACTCGTCCCATACGAACTATAATTAAATATGGACCACCGAAAAATAAAATATAACGCGACCTTTGAGCCACGCGAGCGTCGGCCAGCGAGTTATGAAAATTGAAAAATGAATATCAAATTGACCGAGTCGCCTACCTCTGGAAAATTGCATCAGACGCAAACCGCGCATTACATAATACAGGTTGGATACGAAATGGCCAATTGGACTGCTGGACCCGGATCTTTCAATTGAGCTGTTTAGGCAGATTCCTTCCTACCACATCCTCTCCATTCGAAAATGTTCAACCGCTATTGAAATGTGTAACACACGAAATCATCGTTGAAACGCGACGAAATCAATCAACAAGCCAAACCGGTTTCCTATTACGCGCGTGGTGCTGTCTTTTTGCATGTTAATGTCAAGAGTAGTTTACCCTTCAACATGAAAAACAATTTCCACTTGCTTATTCGAGCGCAATTACCGATTAACAATGATACTCATTTACATGTTTACTCTTGACCTGGTCTATTGTACACTGTCACTAACTGTCACTACTATTTCCAATTTGTGAATAATTCAAATAACTACAATAATATTTATCAGCGGCTAACAGTAAGATGTTGAATATTCAAAGCTTCCTTCTTTCTTGTCGGAATAAATTTTAATTGGTAATGTCGTTACGCGGAAATTCTAAGGAAATATTACATCATTAAGACCTAACTACGAACAATGATCGATTTATAGAAAGTTGCACTACAGTTCTCACGACTTTTCTATGTTTGTCAAGAGGTTCGAGTGACGTTATTTAGAATGACCAAGTCCAACGGTGGTCGGCGATCGAATAGAATAAAGTCCATCCTGGAGCAATTGTGCGGTTATCCAGTCACCGAGATAAATTCAATTTCCGCTAATTCGTGCGAACAGATTAGACGGAAAGAAGCGACGCGTGCAAAGTCTACTCCGAAATTAGATCGATGTTTCACGCTCGTGGAGAAAAGAATGCCACCACGGTATCGAGACGGGGCCGGTAGACCAATAGCGTAAGCGCAAAAAAGAAACGACTTGGAAGCTGAGAGGGCCACTCGCGGAACCCTGTCCTCTTTGAAAATAGACAACGGGGTCACCGAGAGCGTCGCACCTGCTAGGACACCGACGATACAGGGCTGTTCGATGCACTCGGATGTTTGAAATAAATAAATAATATTATAATATAATTAATATAATTTTTAATGCACTTGAAAATCCTGGTTGTAAAGAAAACCTCCGTAAAAAGGAACGTTCGTGAAAAGAAATTCGGAGATGACTTCTATTCGAATAACCAACTTGAAAGCGGAAACCACGTATCCGTGACATTCAATGGCGACTCTTATCTTATCGTTCATCGTGCAGTAGCTGGTATTTATCCTGGCCATTGTCTATCGATGATATTGTGCTCTTGGCGGTCCAACGTTTCAGATAAAAATATCAAATAATCGCGCTTACGAAACATCGAAATCCCAATGTCGATATCAGCATACTTCACGGAAATTCAAAGGCAGACCTAATTTATCCCCTTTGATAAAAAAGAAACACGTTGTACTGACAATGAGTGTTTCATTTCATTATGCATGGAGAAGTAATCTGAAACAATTCATTGTAAATACCTTCGCGTGATAATTAAACCAATAATCAGCTTCTAATTCGTTTAACCCCTTGCCGTGCCATTTAGCTCGACGAAACTCGGGCCCAAGTGTAATACTTGGTAACGCGTAAAGGCGTGGTAAACAGATCAGACTATTCACGAGCCTGGCTCGTCATATTCATGTTTGGGCCAAAATTTTCATCACGAGTCAGACTCGTTAAAGCACGGCAAGGGGTTAACGTCAATTAACACTGTTTCAACCGCTTCTTTCCGAGTGTGTACACAAGACATGTTCTTTTGACAAGAACATCTATATGCTAAACGAAGCCGGTTCAACTGCGTTCCATTTTACATTACTTATTTATGATAGGATGACAAGATGAATTGTGTGTGGCGGTCTTAAGGAAACAATGTAAAAAAACACGTGGTAAAATCTGAATCGAGGGTCTGACCGTCAGAAGATGTTTAAGGTCTCTGCTTTCCTAGTTTCCACGATGTTGACCGGCTTCTAAGCCGTTTACGTCAAGGCTATGGCCTGACCATTAAAGTACGCTACGGTATCGGGTCACAACCCTATTTGCTGCTTCAAGGCAGAAAATATTGACCGCTGAAGGTCAGTGTGGCAGTCGTCCTCCATAGCAAGAGAGATACATCCCAAGAAAAACCTAAACATTTTTTCGCTGTTCCCGAGATACCGTCATTTTTCTTTTTTTTTAGGTATAAATTTCAAATTTTGAAAATTATTCCTTTGACGGTTTGTTATGGTGGACCAATTTCCAAATTTCAAGCGTGTAGGTGTGAAATGAAGTGAAGTGAAATGAATTAAAAATTTTGAAGTGAAAAATTTAGTGATTTTTGTGGTCCTATATCTCGGAACATACTAATGTTGGAAGATTAATGTTTTACCAATATTGAGACATGATAGCATTTAACAATTGTACAAAATTACATCTCTCCATCTGCCTCCAGTTCCGAGTTACAAGTCTCTAAATGACGGCTAAGTTGTTTGGTGTAAAAGGTGGTAATGCGAGAACTTAGCTGGTGCACTACCGTGCACCTAGATCTTTGCTACCCACGTGCACGCCGCGCGCCTTCTTTGATTCAGGTTTCTGCATAACTCGCTCGCGAAACAGTATTCGGTAATGTCCGTTCCTTTCATAAAGTTCAATGTTAAAGATTATCGGCCTTGATCCGCAATCGTTTACGTAAGTCCGTCTAATACGAGATGATTACACCTCAAGTTGATAAGTGGGGCTTAGAAGCTAGGGAGCAACGAGCAAACCCACCAAGAAATCTCTGGAATCGTGGCGCACGGTCCGTTGCCTTTCGCTTACCGAGTTAACTTTCGCTTTCCGTTACTTTCCTCGAGAATGTATACCGAGTAAAGATGAGCTCATCACGGATATACCGGTATCTATCGTACGTAGAATAAAATTGATTTGTCATGTTACTTTTCTTTCGAAGTCTGATTCATTCGAGATCGAACTCGTCAGGGGGAAACGTGACTAAACATAAAATTACTAACGGAACTGATCAAAGATGAGTTTATTGTGCAACCGAACACTGTTACAGGACCATTTTCGATCCAGACTGTACCACACACACACATTCATGTATTTACACTAGTATGTGGGTCACTTGATTTGAACCTGAACCGATAAGACACTCGAAGATAACGAACAAAGTCTATGCGATTAACCTGAAAGTCTTTTTTTCATTCGAGTTAACAGATGTTGTTTGGAATAATTCAAAGAAAGATATCAAGGCAGTGGCGCAACCAGGGGGGAAGCCAGGGGCCAAGTCCCCCCTCCAAGAAAAACGAAACAAAACACTAGATTTTATTCTGTAAATAAATTTATATAAATCATTTTAATGGATTTTATTTAATGTGTTATCGTATATATGTTATTACTTATGAAGTAAATATGCATGGCTACCGTTGACAGATATTTTTGCTTAAAAAGAGGTCATTTTGTTCAACTCATCCCCCCCTCAGATTAAATCCTGGGTGCACCACTGCATCAAGGTGGCCTTCGATTTACCGGTATACTATTGACTCGCTCTGTGTAATAGATTTTTCGATTTCGAATTGTTTTCCACGTTATCTACTATTGATAAGGAGCTTTTTCGAATAATCCTGGGTAAGTGCTATCGACTAAATCCCGTGCTATAATAACGTCTCTCGATTGTATGCTCTATTATAGTTGGAGTGCAGCGATTAGAAAGGGTATAACCAGGTGTCGGAGGTAACTCGACGCGAAGACAGCGGTGTTCTTGAAAATCAAGTGACCGTTCAAGGTCTCGGACTAGTTATCCACAGTATGTACAACGGTGTACTAACTAGTCTGTCACTTTAACGTGCTTTCAACGTGATTTACCGCACCGATAATCACACGGACATCGTGACGAACTGTTACACGGAACGGGCCGTGCAATTGGGATGCATTGTACCATCTCCAGTAATTTTTTGTTTTATTAGAAAATCTTAGAAAAGATTTGTTACATTAGTCAGATTTTTTTCAGAATTTTTAATTGCCAATAAATAGAGAAATTTGGCCAAAAACTGGTTTTTCTCTTTTTCTCAATAACTACCCTCTTACAGATGAGATAGGGGGCTGAAACTTGACAGAGCCCCGGGTCTTTTTGTATCGGTGATTTCCATGGGTCCCTTTTCAACCATCCCAGACCTTTCGATTACGGATCGAAGTTCGCGGGCCAGATATTCGCGAGCGATGATGGTATGCGTGCAAAAAAGCGGTGGAGCGCGTCAATGGCTCGGCGAAGCCCGGAGATAACGAGTTTTACGACATTGAACATCGGACCCTGCATAACTCGTGTTACGCTTAAGTTGTGCCAAGGTGAACAACGCACAGGCTGAGCTCCGTGCGTGCAGAACACTCGGCCTGCTTCGGGAGGAGCCGTCGAGTTGCGTTTTGTTTATACTGGACTATCGAAATCAATCGAGATGCGGCGATACTTGGATCGACGGCTGCTAGTCGCGTTAAATTACATGGTTCGTGCACGGTGCGCCAGCGAAAGTACACATCGAAGCGATAAGCGGCGCTCGAACCCTCCGGAACGTCGTGGAACGAGATAATTCCGAGATTCCGGGTGCTCCGGTTTCCAAATTTCTCATGCTTCGACCGCTTGACCCGAAAACGACGATCGACAGTGGAATTTCCAACTTCTCTATTTTCCATTATTTTTTCATGGGACTTCGATGAGCATATTTGTGGCATTTTTCTGATAAAAATCATACCAAATATAATACAATTCCGATGATATTTATTTGTGTAATAGACAATTGAAGTTTCGGGCACAAGGAAGGATAGTCTCTTTCTTTCCCATACGCTATCCTTCGCGCCCGAAACTTTAATTGTCTGTTTGGTATGATTTTAATTAGAAAATTGCCAGAAATATGCTCATCGAAGTCCCATAACAAAAATAATAAAAAATAAAGAAGTTGGTTGGTTCACTCGCCGTTGAATAAAACAGGATCGGCTTACGGTACACCCCTGCCGAAAAGTTTCACGATCGGACGAGTCGAGGCCACATTGGTCAACGAATATTTTGATGAATTCGAACTTTCAGCTAACCAAAATCAGAAATATTTCCGAACGAATACTTTACTATCGATCCAAGACGAACCAGACCGTTCTAACAAAACTAGGTTAGTAACGTTGGAAAATAATCTTGAATAAGAGATAGATCGATGAATTACTGAAGCGAGTCGTGCATTTCTTGTCTGTAGTAATGTTTTAAATGTTTAAAAAATCCGATAGTTCACTGGAAATCAATCCGAAGGATGCGCGTAGAAGAAGTTCGTGTCGTAAGTTATTTATGGCGTGACACACCGGTTGGAACTCGCAAAGTAACAATGCAGTTTCGCAAAGACTAAACTTCATGCTTAAAGGAAAACAATCGAAGACCAACAAACTTATTTTGTCGCAGCAACTGCCGGCTGATTATTTTCTAATTTTACTAACATGACCTTGAGGCGCCCCTTGCTTATAGATTCCACATTATTATGCAGAAATTGGTTTCGTACGTCGGACGAATAAGGTGCAAATGATAAATCGTCTATGCTATAGACAAATATGTATCACACCTGCGCGACAACAGCCACTAACTACTGGGTGAAAGAGACGTGGGTGTGACAACCGACAAGTTGTTTGCAATTACATCAACCAGCCTCTAACGAGATTCTACAGGCGTGTTAGGTTGTTTGCCGATGATTGCAACCGAAAGAGAGCATCGATCCATCGCGAGTAAGATTTCACGATACGTTCTCGTTACTAATAAATTAGAAAGCAATCGACTATGGAACGTAGTTCAATCGCACCCTATTTTTTTCATCCATTTCGAACGCAACAACCTGATACAAATGAATATTCAACCTCGAAACAGTTCGATCGTTTCGAACCGACTGAACCGTGTGAACTCTGCACTGATATTTAAATCCAGATTATCCGGGCCAATAGGTTCGAATCATCTTCTATTTTTAGAAAGATAGCTGTACGATATCATAATTATATCACTGAATTTGAAACTACAGTATTTTATCTATAAATCCAACTTCCAACTTCTCTATTTTACATTATTCTTTTATGGGACTTGTGTAATATAATTGTTTATTACACGCGAAAATATCATCGGAATTGTATCATATCTGGTATGATTTTAATTAGAAAAATGCCAGAAATGTGGTAATCGAAGTCCCGTAAAAATATAATGAAAAATAAAGAAGTTGGAAATTTGGATTAGCTATGTTTACATTTCTGTACTACGAAAGAAAACACCCGCACGCGTTTATGTAACAACGAATTGCCCACGCGCACCACAGCTATGAACATATACGTATAATGATAAACTCTGCGGAAGGAAATAGTTAATTATATGTACGACATTATGAGTTTAAGGGATACTCCCGTTAGAGGATCAACGGACAACTCCGAGGCTGCTTTAACTAAAACTTTCCACGTAACGTGAATATGTCACGCAAAATTTCATATTACAACGAGCAAAATTGGAATCTTTCTTTAGACCGTACGTCGAGCAGTTCTTGTTCCCCGAAAGAAAGAATAACGGTACTGTTGCTGGCAGCATTAAACACTCGATTCATGCAGGCCCACGTATTTCCCGCTAAAACGCCCAGAAGACAATTAACCCTTTGCACTCCAAGCTATTTAACTTTATTTTCAGTAATAATCATGGATATTGCATTGAAGTATTTTTAATTTATTTAAATATTTACTTTTAACTTTTTATTGCGTAAAAAATTGATCCGAGCCAAAACAACAGTAAGATTATCAGACAGAACATCGTTTCTTTTTCTCTATTATTAGACCGAATCACGTGTGACGCGCGCGACGCATTCGCGTGCGAATACGAATATCAACCACGTTGGATGAAGAAACGATTGAAATATTTGAAATTGCTCAAGATACGAGCGCACATACAATCAATCCAACACCGCTTACATAATCTGTTCATTCATCGATAGCGTCGCCCACCGAACACCAACCCGCACACAATTCTACCATCTGCGACCAACAACATTTTCCCTAAAACTGCTAAAACACAGACAATATTTCCACCTCGGAAAGAACTCGGAGACTACGAAAACAGCTGCACCTTTCGAACAGTGTCATCCCGGATGTACGAATCGAGACCGCTACAAAGTCGCTCGGAAGCGAATCACCGGTATAGTCACTCGTGTATCATCGTGAAAAATGTCAGAACGTTTCGAACGGATTCGTTCTGTTCGCTATAGCCTAGCTGTACACGGAAATGCACGCTACACCGCGCAAGCTGTTTACATTACTGTTGGCCAATACGTTTTGAATTTTCGCTCTAGCCAAATACGTACAGTCGTTCTCATAATTGGTGGCACGCGCTTCAAATCGAAATAACTCCCTTAAAAACCGACTAGATTAATACGTAAAAAAAAATCCGTTTACTCCGAGTTACGAGAAACAGTAAACATTAGTTTTTCAGGGTAATAAAAACAGCTTAATGATAAAAGAGAGGAGTAAAAACTGTCTATTCCCGTGGAAAACAACATTTACTATTTTGTACAAGTTCTTCAGACGAAACGCAATTTTTCGTAAAATTTTCGTTACACGTAATCCAGAGAACGAATGAGTTTAGCTTGGCAGAAAAAGTTGCTGCGATTGGGTGCATTTTTAAAGAAGTTATTTCGATTCGAAGTTGTGCGCCATCAATTAGTGACTATATATTTTCGAATCTACGGAAAATAGATAGCAAGACGAAGTCGCTTACCTTCTATGCTATCAACGTGTATCCTAGCAGATTTTGATCTGTTCCTCTTAACGAGTTCGACGATTCCTGCCGACTAACAGTTTTCCCACCGTGAACACTAGAGGAAATTATCACTATATGCAATCCAAGGGTCAAGAATGGTGCGAGTATGTATTGGTGCGTGTACTATCTGCCGAGCCTGTACGTGTGTGCGCGTGTACACGTATGTGTGTGTAAAAGAATGAGGGACGAGGAAAGGACACGAGGGACAGCCGATCACAGCGTGACGTGCTCTCCGTAGTGGTTGACGAACGACTGAATTCGTATTGTGGGATAACATGAGAAATTACACGTGGCTTATGATTTCCGAATGATCTTTGATCCTCGTTTCGAGCGAATCCCAATTCCCAGAGACGATACGTACCCCCACGATCGCGAAAGGTAAACTGGATGAACATGTGACCGTCGTACAGCTGTTCGAGCCGACGGTTATTTATCTCTCGGTTCTTTTTATCGGGTATTACGTCGAGAACGGGATCAGCTTCTCTCCCCCGACAGACCTCGTTAGATTATGAGGGGGCCGGGGTAATCATTTCAAACATGCACCGTCTCGTAGCACGGTTCTCGTCGTGTTCTTACATTCGGTCGGCGGTTAATCGATCGCGAAGATCGAACCTCTGTGGATCTTCTCTTTAACCCAAGAAATGTTCACTGGTAACTCGCACAGCTGCTCGATTCGAAGAAAGGACGAAACACCCACGTGCTTCTAGTACCGTGAATCGAAAACGGATATCACACTGATTCTACACTCGCGGCGAATACGATTTATAAACACGCACAAGATCGCCAGTTTCTGCTCAGTATTCGCGCGAACGAGACGCGAACGACAGCGTTTCCTCCTTGACCGAATCACTGCTTTTCGTACACATGTCAAACTCTTAACCTATCACAAGTCAGACTGTCGCGGGTGCTGCGTATATTTCAGGGAAACTGAACATGTACCATCCATGCGAACTAACGCCAGCGCAGAACACCGACCACTCTATACATGCTCGATTCAGTAGCGGCCATTTTGCCTGGTCCGTAGGCTCGAAAATCTCAAGGAATCGATGCAGGAACTGTAGCGAAATTCCCGAGAATGACACCAGATAAATCCATTCGCTTGGCTTCTCGAGGAATCACTGAATTAATCGGCACAAAGAAATTGATTTTATTATTATCGCGTTCCGAGGAAACGATGATTGAATTTCAGCTTGGTTTAACGTTTCAAATTCTCCCGCCAGTTTTCGATGTGGTCGACAGGACACGGTTCAACATTCGACCCGTTTAAATATTCCGTTTCTGGTTAACGAACGTGGAAACGGCCTGAAAGTTATTCGAAATTGTCGAATCGTGTATAAACGAGCTTACACTTTGATGCGAGACAATCTGTATGAGATGTAAGGACCCGAGGATTTGACCTGCAAAACCGCGACGGTCATGTTCCTCAATATAGCTAGCCGGCCTGCACGTGAACCAATCAGAAGCCGAGTTTCAATGGGCGGGGATGTGGCGTGATCCGTGATGACGTCATCGTACTTCGCAATCGATAACTACTCGACGTTTAGCAAACCTTTCTAACCCATTATCGTAGTACCACGCACGATCAATGTTTGGTTTGAACCGCGCTACATGTCAATCGGAGATTGTCTCGTTGAAATGATCTTATAACTCGGATAAAAAAATTTAGGTACTTTAACGTTCGTATTCGAACGGGGAAAAAGCGGATGTTTTAAACATTAATATTTATAGTTTGTCGCAGAGAACGATCGAAAGCATTTTACCATCTTTCCGACATGTCAAGGAAACGATCTTATCGACCATGCTGTTTACTGTTCGTATCGACAGAAAGTTTTCAGATACAATAAATGATAAATGTTCCCGTTCGTGACCTAGAAAGACCTCCAAGTTCAGTCGTAATTAATTTCTCGATTAATTGACAACTATCAGCGCGTTTGCGCTATTTTATAATTGGCGCGGATAACGCGATCGATAATTTGTAAACATTTATGCTTCCTTATCAAGAAATGTAAACAACGCGGTTAAATATCAAATTAATTGCGCCGTTCAGAGGGAAAACGTTGAAACTGAACGATCTCTAAAGAAACCTTCGGTATGGAAAACGGCTATATTTTATGAAATGCGAGGAAGAAATGAAAATTTCCCAATGTCGACGATGTAGACAAGATAATGATGTCTAAAGGTGGAGAAGTATTCGTATCAGAAGAAGAAATACGTGTACCTAGTCAACATTTAAACTTTATTAAAACCAACAACATTAACAAGAACAACAAGAACACACCATTCCGCCTGAAAACAGTCCATAGAAACTCGACTCTAAACAAATTCAATTGTTCCGCCGCAAGTCGGTTGACAACGCCATGTATATCGGTTAGTTTACGCACTCGTCTAGAGCGGTTCGCATCATGAATGATTCAAGTGCCGGGAGACCTGCGACATTAGTAACATGATTCAAAATAATAATAGCCTCAAAATAGTAACGCCTCTTTCGTATCAAACCTTTCTATTCACACAATGCGTTATGACGCTGCCGTTAATGAGCCGATCATGATGCTGCAGCTATGGATGCTAAAAGCAGTGCGAGGAAACAAGCCAACAAAACCATGGAATATGTGGTTACCATAACATTTATGAAGTTAGTGACACACGAAATACGCATTCCATTCGAACAAACGATCTCGTTGCTCTGCGGTCCACAAATATTCTCGCATTCTGTGTTCTCACCTTCGTCATGTGGGTCATCATCATCGGTCCGCTTCTTAACATCCGTTGATAATACAGTTTCCTCTTGATCGCATTCTAGTTTCCTGCTGTCATTTTCCGCGTTACAAGTTTTTTCAACGGTGAACAACGGTTCTTCCTCCGCGACTGCAATTGGAGCGATGCGAGCTGGTGATGCATCGCTAGCATCCTTTTTCCACAACGCTTCCAATTCCTCGATTTCTCTTTCATGCTCGCATAAACTCGCCGCGGCCAACTGTAGATCATGAACTGCTTTGGACAGATCCAATTCCGGATCGACGCCAGAGTTATTTTTCGTCTCGTCCGATTCAATTTCCTCGTGGTCCCAATCTATGCTCGGCGATGTTGTAGTTTCTTTAGGAACTATGTGTACGACGTCGGTGGACTTTGACGATGAAGACAGGTCGTCGTTTACGTCGTCTAGACTATAGGTGATGGAGCTACGAGTGCTGGTGTTAGGCGCCGTGCTATCGGTTTCTATTTCAGAACGCTGCGACGTCAGCGAATTCTTTTGGCTTAAACGACTATCACGTAAGCGATCCGCCACACTGCTGAACGCCTCCGCAATTAGTTTCACATTTTCGTCCGCGACACGTAGATAGAAGTCGAAGGCGTTATCGTCAGTCTTCTCCGAATCTTCGTTCCTCGAATCACCGACGGATTCTGTCAGTCTTTCTATGTTTCCTACGTCTTCGTTGTCATCGATCTCCTTATTGCCATCCTCGTTGTGCTCCGAATATCGGCTACCCAAACTTTGAATATGCGAAACCAAGGCGTCATCATCCTTACCGCTATCACCTAGATCGTCTACTTTCGTCGGTTTCTCAAACTCCGTGTCAGCCGTTTCTTTACTCAGCTGCGCGTCCGCATTCCTCTCCTCTCCCTCTATTAAATTAACTAGATCTTGGCACAAATTGCTATAAGCGGTGAAGTCCGACTCGGTATCTCGATTGGACGAATCGTTCGATTTCGTCTGCAAGCGATCCTGCCAAAAATCAGTGCTCAGAGCCTGTGATAGTATGCCACTCGTCGCCGCCGAGCTTTGTGCTTCGATATTACACTCGCCATTCTTGTCCGAATTCTGTATCATCGTCGACGGTGATACGTAAACACGCAGTTTCCTTCGATTTATATTCGAAACAGCGTGGTTCCCGTTTATGTCGATTCTCTTGCTCTTCAACGAGGCTTCGGCTCGCCATCGAGTGTCGTAATCGGAAAGTTCTCCGTCGCTGACCACGCGCCTGAAACAATCAGACCTCGCAGGTAATGATTTAACGTCGATCACCGCGTCACTGACCCCGACCTTCAACTCCTGAAGGCTGGGTTCTCTTCGAAGGTGTATACGATCGTGATTGATCAGACCGTACAGATTAGCGGACAGAGATCTAACCGCTCGTTTCTTCTTGATGCCAAATGTGGTTTCCTGATCTTTCGGAACGCCGCTGTTACCTTCTACAGCGTTCTTCGCCATGCTGGCATCCTTCCGCAAGGTTCTATAGGCCAAATCGTCCGTAACAATGTCAGGCTCGCATTGCGGTATGTACAATGAACGAGGCTGATCCGGCTTGGTTGGCGTGGTGTGCAGATAGTCGCTCTCTGTGGCGGTTGTTACCGGCCCCAGAGGTATTCCGAACGGTGGTTGCGGATCGGCCACCTTCAATGTGTTGTTCGCGTGATGAATGCTACGATAAACGACGTCGTCGCGTGTCACGTCCGGTTCGTCTTTGCGGACTGGATAATTTGCGGCATACGGGAAATCGTCGGTTGTGTCTTTGCGTGACAGAATAGGCGAGGCCATTAGATAGCTGATGTTAGAGAGCGCTGATTGTCCGATTACTTCCGACAACGATGCAGGTCTTTCCTTCGGATGCATTCTTCTGTAAGCCATGTCGTCTTTAGATCTGTCCGGCGAATCCACCGTATCTATCGCGACACTGCTATCGGTTCTACCGCGACGTAATGTGAACTCCTCCATGCTACGTCGTTCCGCCCGATCAAGCAGGTCTTCGTCTCCAAGACACAAGCTGTTGTATATTGCTTCCAGTTCGGACAATGCTTCTTCCAGGTTCTTCGAACTTCTTCGCCTGTCTAGAACATCTTGTTCGCTCACCGTTGTCTGTTTATCGTCCTTTTTCTCTGGTTTCGTGTTCAGCACAAGCGTATCGTTCGAATGATCCGGAACGGCTCGTTCGGTAGGAGATTTTGCACCTGGAGAGTTTAAAGGTCTGTTAACGAACGTTGAATTGTATATATTTGGCGCAGAGATCGGAGAATATTTTTGTTCGCACTTTTCGGCATTGCGATCGTTGAACCTTGAGTTAAGCTGCTCGTTCCGATCGTTTCTTCGTTGACACTTCATCGCTTCTGTCTCGTGGTACTTGGATTCGTTTACGTGCTTGCCCGTTGAATTGTGTCTATTGTTTGTACATTCCGACGAGTTGCAAGATTGCATTGGTATCACAGCTAGTGAAAATGGACGTCGTGGGCATTGTTTGGTCGAACCACACCAACTTATCTCATTCTTCGAGTCGTACGATTTTAAACCTTTTAAATGATCCCTTGTCGCGTCATGCATGTTGTTAGCTTTTCCATGAAGAGGATCAGCGTACCTTTGTACTCTGTATTTTCCACTAGATGGAAATGAATTACATCCATAGGTGAATACTTTACAACGAGGATCCCTCGGTGGAGGTTCTGGCGGAGAGGAACTACGGTGCACAGTCTGATTATTTCTTACGTAATCGTAAGGTTTTGCATAGTCACAGTTCAGTGCCGGAGTGGTTGATCCTTCCCGGTTCACCGTGTAATGCTTATCTCTGCACAAAACATTTGGTTTTGCGTATGTATTGTTTTGATTTAAATCTGTAATATATCGATTTGAAGGATATCTCGCGAGTTCGGTAGATGATTTTGTTTGATAGCTACATGAAGCTGCCTGTCGTACGTTCTCCACAGATCTTTGTACAGGAAACGTGTAACTATTAGGCTGTGCGATAGAACGAGATTGAACTTGAGGGTAGAATAAGTCACTTTCATCAATATTTAGAGATTGATTTGCATCCATCAAGTCGAAACTATTACGTTTGTTAGTTGCATTGTTCAATTGTTCGGAAAATCTATGACTTTCATCTTTCGACAAACGTTTTATGTAACGTTCTGTTCGAGCAGCACGACTTTTTCTATTACAGGAACTACTTTTCTGTATATTTTGTATGCTCGATTCACTCTGAAATCTATTCAACGAGTTACAAGACACACGAGAATCTTCGTCGGAACTACTGTCCGCACAAATGCGGTCTCTTTTCGCTTCTATTTTAGCCTTCAGTACACTTTTACGTAACTTCTTGTTTATTCTATCCAGTGATCCGTCGCTACTACGAAAATGCATAGAATCCCTTTGAAGACTAGCTGCATCTACCGAGTTATCGATAGTACCATTGCTTGAACTATGTTTACTTAAATGTTGATCCGTGCTTCTTTTCACCGGATGAAGCGTGACATTATGAGACTTCTGACTGGACGCCGAAAGAGGTCTCGATTGTCTCGTGCAATATTCCATTTCTTCTTCGTTCGAGGAACTGTCGTAATCACGTATTGAAGATATTCGCTTCAAGATTCCCCCGAGCGACCACTTTTTCTCTTTCTTCTTATCCGACGAAGTTACAGCGTCGCAGACAGGCAACCGTCTCGTCGGTGGCAAAAGGCCATCCATTCTTAGGATATCTTTCCCAGTAATACTTCTTTTTTCCATTGTAAATAATCTTTTTACTTAAATAAAATGCCTGAAAAAAAAACACAAGATTATTCGATGCTCGAGTATTGAGTTATTCGTTAAATAATATTATTCGAACAACGTGCGACTACTATACTTACGAATTTCTACGTATATAAATGCAGAAAACTATATAAACGTGTAAGAATGCTTGGCAAAGTTGTTTTGCAACGGAAACCACTGTACAGAGATTACATCTTATAGTAACGACAAGTTTAATCTTTGATTCCGTTTACGGATATGTTTACGCTAGGACCACCTTGAAACAGTGCTTCCATTATAAACAATTATACAGTATTACGTGCACGAATATTAATAGAATATTGTCAGCTAACCTCTACGCAAACGTTCGGCCAAACCGACTCGAAGTTATGTATCCGTCGAAGGGCGAATTCCCTGTCCGTTTGCCAAAATCTTGCCGTGACTCACGAGTATCAGCAACGATCATTCACATCGTGTATACGCCCAAGCGAAAAATACGTTTCGACAACTGAGGTCAGTACACATCGACTGCACCGTCGATAACGTTGATAAGAATCCCAAATCCCACACCTCTCTTCGCCAGGCCTTCTTTCGCAACGTATGGGTGGTCGTGTTATCTTGACAGATGATACGCGAAGCAAGGGCGTATTATAAACTTTCACAGTTTTACGGATCACCGTTCGAGAATCGCTATTTTCGTCGTCACGTCCGATCGAAAATTTCAATATATTTAGAATCTGCGGCAGGCTTGTCGGTCGTGGTGCGAGACACGTTCCTGACGTTTTGCGACCGATATTTACCTTGCATGTCTGTTCAACGCTGCCATTACATGGACATCGGTGAACGCGTATCACGCGTCGAACGCAAGGATACTGTTGGACTCGGTTGGACTACACGAAACCGACTCGAATCGAATCAGCTCGAATCAGATATGAGGAGAGAAGGGATTCATCGTTCAAACCCCACCCATTACCAGATTCCCCCTAACTCTCGCGCAGAATCACACACTAAATACTTCCACGCATCGACGAACACCCACCTATCGCGGATATATACGTACACGTTTCGGACGTGTAAGAGGGAATCTGTTAATGGGGTTAGGTTGCTTAGCAGACGTTCTGTCTTTGGAACCTGCATGATGCATCGCGTCGACACGTCTATGATAGTTTCGTCGAGTAGCTGCCATTTTTGTTCTTCTTCTTTTCTCTTGGATCGAAGCCGAGGGATATATGAATTGAGATAACGTATATTCGAACGTTGGTTTATCTACCTGCAGGCTAGAATATTTTATAGGAAATCGAAAAAATTCCATTTACATTATTTAAAGATATAGGGTGGGGTAAGTACGCAAGAAATTGGTGGGGGAGACTCCCCCGATGCATTATGGTCCGGAAATCCGTTTTTCGTGGAGAAAAGTATTTTAGCGTTATTTTAAAGTTAAAGGTTGCAGTATGCTAGGTCGTTGAATTCGTTTCGACACCAGCAGTAATATTATAAAGTCAGAAATATATAGTAACATTTAAAAAATTCACGTGATTCGATGACTGTGATGATTCGTGCGACGCACAGTGTAACGTTTCGATCATTTAAGGTCGTTTAATTCTTAATATGATGCCGTTTTTTTTATCATATATTTTGCTAACACTACTCAAAATATGATGATTTCTAGTCACTTTAACATTACTTTTATTGTATTGGCCGAAAATACGTATTTTAACTGTTGCAAATTACTGTGTGAATGGGTATTTCATTTAAATGATATAAGGAAATTGCAAACACAGTCTTACATAAATATATTCAATAAACAATGAAAAATATTATCCAATTTTGTGTGGTAATCGTTTGTTACTAGTCATAAATGATGTAGGGTCTCTAAAGTATATACCACATTTTCACACCAAAAGTATCGAAAACCTACCTTAAGGAGTAAAATAATTGCCAAAATAAACAATACGTCAAATAATAGTAATGAAATGAATAATACTAAACAAAGAACAAAAACTATCAAATGTAATAACAATCAAACACAATAACAGTTAAACAATAACAATTCAAAACTATAACAAATAATTAAATAACAATTCAAAACTATAACAATTTATTAAATAACAATCAAAGTGCAGGCTTATGAACACGTTCTTCTTACTCGGATAAATTGTGTTAGACGACTGCGCGGGTGGCTGTGCAAGGCTGTGAAAAACAAATGAAAACTCCCAGAGACGCAGATGGACGCAGAATTTTTTTTGATAGCCGACTAGACAAGACTTCAATGTATACATAATACATACTATATGTATAGTTTGAAGTCCATATTCGCCCATATAAGAAAGTTTTACTCTGTAGAACATTGGTACATACTGAAAAGTTCTTCGAGTTCGTATGATTATTAATCATAATAGACTATATGTATAATATTTAAAAACGAAAAATATTGTAAACACACAACAAAGGATTGAGTAATCACTAAAATAAATATTATAAAAATTGAAGTTCAAATATACACACTTTTCTTTAGGTAAAGTATCGCTGACGATTGATGTATTTTCACCATTTGTATAGGCAGTAGAGTTCATTCGAGGCTTATTTTTCATATCTGAATGCGATAAAAAGTTAAAAACAATATCGATTCTGGGTTTCGGAGGTATTGCTTTCAAGGTAAGAGTAAAAACGTAATTTTTTAAAAATGTTCAATTTCGGAATTAAACGACCCTAAATGTTCTAAACGTTACACTGTGCGACGGTTCGAAACGGCTAATTTATTCCGCGCAGACTTTGTGTATCGAATTACCAAACGCGAACACGATTAATAAGAACATCAGTGCAGTTGCTGGACGAATTATCGTCGTGTTGCATAATATTTTTTCAAGCTAACTGAAAAAAATCTGCGGTTCTATCGTTGTTTAACACGAATATTAGCACCATCCGACTATGCGACATTCTCTCATTTAGAAAGCCGGATCGTGCTCTTTCGGTGGCCACAATCTCGCCGAAGGTTTTTTTTTAATTCGTGACTCGCGCGATATTATTCATTGTACGATTACGCGAAGTGTTAAAGGCCCGGCAAAAAAGATTGTGTTATTCTTTCGAAATTAGGTATTCGGGGCTGCATCATTCCATTTCGGGGACCATATACGGACGACCAAAGACACTGGATGATGTATACGCGCGTATCTCATCGGAGTACCAAGGAGAAAGCCGCTTTCAACATTAATTCAGGACGTACCTTGACTGTATATGGCAAAAACTCCATAAGTAACATCGATAAGCTGCGATCAATGCCGGAAATATTCTTTTTCTTGCGTGTCTGGCTGGACCTGGTAGCACCTAGAACTAACTCTATACGATAGCACGTGAAAAAATATAACGGAAAGTAATCACGCGTTTTCATACTGTATTCGCAGTTATTGTATCAGGTGCATTGGCGCAGCGCCGCGCAGTGAGGAAACTTGACCTAACTCGACTCAAAAAGAAATAACTTGCGATAGAAATGAGGTAGAACGATGAAATTTTTTTAAAATTAAAGCTGAAACATTGTAGAATATAGGAAAAATATGGAGATTACGGTACGAACGGTTTTTAACCTTGAGGAAATTCGTCAAACTTGCACGAAATTTTTTTTTTAACATGCTATGTATCATTTTCCGTAGATTTTTTCACGCTGATTTCAAATCTGTTTTATATCTATAATCTGAATTATAGTTAAACAGGTAAACTTTTATTTTTTCAAGGTTAAAAACATTCGTACCATAACCTCTCCATTTTTTCCATATTCAACAATGTTTAATTTAAAAGTTATTTCTTTTTGAATCGAGTTAGATCAAGTTTTAGCCTGGAAAATGGGGTGTTCAAATGTTATGACAGCCAAAGACGTTCAAATCTTACGACTACCTCGTACGCACTAGTTCGTATCCTGTCTCTGACCTATCTGTCTAGCACTTGTAAACGAATAGTGGGGATTTGTTATGGAATGTAAAGGGGAGCAGCCTCGAGCGGACAGTCGAATTTGGCGCGACTTACAATTAGTACTTTAGTATCATTGCCGTACCATCGTAACTCAAGTACCCCGGGGGTTTGAATTTTCTTACTCGGTTTCTGAAAAGTGACTGACAATTTTTGTCCGGTGAACAATGAAGAAATTCGGTTGCCGCGAAAGGGATGTCAAATGATGAGCAAGGACAACAACCGTATGAGTGTTAAGCTTTTTCGTTTATTGAAAATATCTCTGTAAAACGTGTGTATATTGTGGCCGGGCGAGGTAAGCCGACAAAACCGAATCATTCGACAACGAAACGAAATCGGGGTAGCAAACGAAGGAAATACGGTGAAGACATTGAAAACAATATGTAGAGTCGATCTCGTATTTAGTTATCTACAATAAGTAAAGGACGAATCAACGATGCATTCGCTTACTTTTTTCTTCTTTTTTTTAATCTTAGTATATTAATTATATTATGTATAACAAAGCGGTAACAACTTGTTAATTGTAACTATTACGGTAATAATCGTTTACTTTATATAATTACAATAATGTAATGTAAGGATGATCGTTTAACTAATCGATAACAAACGAATCGTTTCCACCTCCATCCTTCCTTCGTCTTGATCATCATGTTCTCGTCACTTTCTTTTTTTCGAATGCTCTTGTTTTTCCTTTGCGTGTGTGTTCTCCCCTATAATATTTTATTAAATCCGATATTCGGTTTTCGGTTGAAACTTTTTTTGTATTGTTACATCTTTTCTTTTTTTTCATATATATATCGCTCATCCCCTCTTTCGTATTAATTATTTAACAACAGTTTTTTCATCCCTTTTATTATTTGCTCTTTAATTTAATAATCGTAGTAAACATAGTAATTATTTATAATATTGTGCAAATAATCCATATTTTATTCTGTTTAATAGTAATGAATGTCATTCAACGGAGGAGCTCATCTACGTTCTCTTCTCGCTCGCTCTCCCACTTTCTCTCGTTCTCTCTCATATCATTCTCCCCCTCTTTCTCTCCCACTCGCTCTCTTTCAGTTCCGCTACCGCTCCTTATCAATCACGCTAATTCTCTTGCACTCCTCTCTCTCTCAGTTTCTCTCCCTCTCATTCACTCTCCGTCTCTCTCACCCACTCTATCTCCCTCTCTCCCACTCTCTTTCTCACACACGTGCACACACACACTCGCTCTCTCTTTCTCTCTGATACGCACACACAGAAGCACACGCACGTTATCTCGGTGTCTCTCGGTTTGCTTGCTCGCGCGCATCCGCGATACGCGAGCCGTGGTCACGTGGTCACCCGTGTCACGTGTCCGCGCGCACGTGCAGCCCGCATGCGTGTGTCGGCGCGCGCGAGCACGCACGGAGCACGCAATTTTTGTTTAAATGGACGAACCTTTCGCGTGTAATGTTTTGTTTTTTGGTTTAAATATTATTATTTTTTTTCATTTTTTTTTCGACAGCTAGCTCGTTAAAATTGGATTTATTTTTTTCTTAGCACATTTTTCGTCTATCTAGCTTGTTTGACCCATGGCAGTTGCTTGTTCATTATACTGGCCGACAGGCTCCGCAGCTTGACACTTCTTATTTTTTTTTGTTTGTTATACTTGATTACTTGTGTTTAGTTTTATTATTCATTTTTTTTGTTGTTTCGACCAGCTCTAGGATCTTCGTGGTTTCGTTATAACATTTTTTTTGCTTTTGTTCGTGTACTCATTGTTTATTGTATTATCATGACGACGGTTAGGTTAATGAGTTTTTTCATCGAGAGTTTCTTCTTCTTTTTTCTCTCTTCATTCGAGACACTACAAAGCCCTTCTCTCTGCTTTTACTTTATGTTATTTTTTTTGGTTGTTTTGTTCGCTATCCGTTTAAGAAAAATTTTTTGTTCGTGCATTTACGATTAGTTAACTTAGTTGTCATTCTTTCTTTTTTTATACAATGCGTTAACGGCAGTATCGTCCACGGAGAAAGTACGTTTTAAATCCTCGTCTTACCTCGCTTAAACGAAGGAAAGCCCTATATTGTATATTATGTAAATATATATATATACATATATATCTGCTGTGTATGTATATATACATATATATATATATTTCGGTTGTTCTTTAATTATCTTACAGCCGTCGTCGCGCAAAAGCTGGTATTTTTTCATCTTTATAATGTACGTCTCGGTAAAACGAACGAAAAAAAAACAAAAAAATTAACGAAGCACACCATGCATACTCGTCCACCCCCGTCCCCCTCGTTTCTTCTCGTTACCGTAGCGAATTTGGCCGATCGAGCGAACGTCTCCCCTTGTTCTCAGATTATTTTCCGTTTATCTGCACACACACGCACACACACAGACACAGTGGATCCAGAGTCTGAAAAATTAGGCGAAGAGATTAGCTTCTTCGATGAAAAACAGGCGGAATTCACACTGTGCAACCTGTTCTCGAGTAAACGCGTCGACGATTCGGCCGACCGAATATCTTCGAGATTGACGACCGGGGAAGTTGCGTATCAATCGGAATATTCGATCGGCGGCGAATCGAACCACGGTGTCCATTTTGTTTTCTTAATTACAAAAAGAAAACTACCGGCTTGGCAATAGAACGAAACGAGACTAGCCGAAGAACAGGGGATGATCTTTTCGTATCTCTCGGAGGGGGTGAACGACCGATTCCCGAGGATTCAGCAAAAGTCTGCGGTGCGGTTTCCGGCGAAAGAGGCCACTGTGTTTCGGGGGACACTTTCTGTGCCGCGCGACAGACAATTACACCTCGTTTCATCCTCGTCACGCCCTATTTACGCTCGTCGTATGTGTGTGTGTCTCTCTGTTCTTTTTCCTTTCTTTCTCCTCTTCGCCCTCTTTCTCGCCTTTTTTTCTGCCTCTCTTTCACTTCAATATTTTTTTGTTATTGCTTCTAGGAGTTTGCGCGGTTTTTTTTGCCCATTCGACAAAGTAGTATCGAAAATATATGTGTATATTATATGCGTACAAACCATTTGATTATTATCGAATTATTTGCACATATTACAGCACGGTAAGGGGGGTCGAAACTGAACAAAAGGGGGGCGAGAGGGGGGCATCGGAGTAATTAGACAGTGAGCCGGACGGACCATCAGATTACGTCGGTTATATCTTCGATAGAAAGAAGGATCGACGAACTTTTTTTTCATCAAGATTGAAAGAATCGTCGATCGATCTCGTGCCTCGATTCGTGTCGTTTCGTCGTTGTCCGTCGTGCTCCTTGTGTGTGTTCACCGGTTTGCGCGTATTAATAATGCTGTCGGTTTTTCTCCTTTTTGTTTATTTATATATATATTTATTAATCGCGATCATGTGTGTGTGTTTTTTCTGACCTCTGCGAGACAACGATAGAAACTTACGTTTACGTACAACATGCGTCTATAGAAAAATTCGATGAGATTCGTGTACGCGCGCGCGCGCGTTCGCTCACACGCGGGAACAGCAACGGTATTTATAATAAACACTTTAGTTTCTCGTTATTCGTCTTTCTTTCTTTGTTGTTGTTATCATCGTTTTCCTTTTTTCCACCTTTGTCTTTTTAGGCGTAATCTTTCTCCGTTTCCGTTCGCGAGTGGGATTGCCGACATACAGGGTGTCCCAAAATTCTTCAGGAGGTTCCCGATATCATTTCAATCAACATTTTCCTTTGCGAAAATAGCGTCCGCGGCTTAGTTAAGGAGTTATTAACGAAAAACACGGACCAATCAGAGCGCGAGCTAGACGCGTATTGGCACAATCGTGTTTTTCGTTAATAACTCCTTATCAAAGCCTCGAACGCTATTTTCGCAAAGGAAAATGTTGCTTCAAATGATCTCGAGAACCTCTAATTTACGTGTCGAGCCGATTCATGGTTTCGATAAAAATCGATGATCGCGCAGAGACATCGGAAATCCCCCGGGATGTATACATTATTTCTTGGTGTAGTCGGTTTCCGCGAGAGAGATTCAGAGCGTTTATTTTGTTTTTAAGCCGAATATCCCGTCGAGAAACGAAGAACGACGACCTTATTCCGAACCGAACGAGTCGCGAGGACGCAGGCAGCCACGTTTAAGTATACACGTACGCGCGCGGTATACGTTGAAGCGTGTGCTCTCTCACGAAAAGGATCATCGAATGGCCCGCGACGAGAATTCGTGAAATGCAATTTATAATATACGTAGAAAAGGTACGAGGACATTTAATTATTCGGACAGGCGTTTTTTTTTCTCTCTAAAATACTTTGACAAAGCGGACTCGACACCGATAGTGTGTGTGAATTATTTTGTACGAGTAAATTTACAATGGATCCTCACCCTCTTGAGCCTTCGTAGCTTAAAATAATGAACATTTTTTTGTTGTTGTTGCTTGTAGGTTTGCTTGTTCTAGCTAGCTTGTTTCATTTTCTCTCGTGTATATATATATATTTCTATTCCACTCACCAAACTCTCTCTCCATCTGTTTTTTAACTCGTGAATTACATTTCCATCCCCCTGGTTCGCCTCGTAACGTCCGTAACCGTTGTCTCTCGTAACCTGCCACCGTTTCGAATACAGCAAATCCTTCGAGCGATCTGCGAGCTTCTTTTCCACGTTACGTCCGTTTTCGACCAGCGAGAACGATCCCACAATTCCCTTCCAAACCATAATGCCAAGAACATGAGTGGCCGCACCAACGCCCCTCGATGCTCCTGTTCTTCTTGTTTATTTAAAAAAAAATCCCTTCCAAACCCTTTTACCCGCGAATACCTATGCATCGTGTACCCGTCACGTGTATATCCTTTTTCTTGTTTCACGAGCTATAATCCTCGTTTCTTCCTCCGTTCTACCTTCGGCCTAGTGTCTCTTTCATTCTTTTTTTGTTGTGTTTCGTTTCCTCCTCTCGGATCGTGGATGTAAACGTAGAAAAATAACGATCGCACAGTCCGCGTTGATACACACGCATACACACGCACTCGCACACTCACACTCTTTCTCTCTCTCTTTCTTTCTCTCTCATTCTCTCTCATTTTTTTGATGTTCCAAGTCTCGCTTTTCATCGACTCGCACGCGACCTCGAGAACAACGTTCATTCGTTTTCCTCAAGTGCACCGCGTGTATACAGAGTGTTAAGAAATGTTTGATCTCTAGTATACATCTTTGGATCGATAGAGATGTGTATAAAAAAGTTGCCAAAAATTGACCTTGAAATTCAAGGTCAAGGACAATTTTGCGACTTTTTTTTTACAGATTTCCATCGATCCGAAAATCCGTAGAATACGTCTATGCTTGCCGAGACCAAACATTTCTTAACACCCTGTACGATTATTACACACATATCGGATATCTGTGTCGTGTTCGTACGTTGCGCGGTAGCAGCACAAAGTAAATCGCGATTATAGGTAAACTGGCAGAACTCCGTGCCGAGGTGGTGTCTCTCCCACCTTCTGGACGCGATCCTGTCGCTCTACAATGGCAAAGGATCGTGTCGATTCTGTCGGACACGTGGTTCTCCGCAATCTTAAGCGCGTAAATCCGTTCGAAAATCGACCCGGGGAAACTGGATTCGATATCGTTTACCGGCTCTTCGACAATGCTGCGGCAGTTTCGTCATCGCAAACGAGGATCGTACGATCTAAAACACTCTTCTTCTTCCTCGCGTTTCGTCGTTTCCCCTCCCATTCGCCTTCGAGGGAAAACCTCGAAACGCTCGACAGTTCCAACCGGAAAAACTATACAATAAATATTTAGAAGCAACGAACACACATCAATGTGGTAAAATGCTTTGAAACCTTAACAAACAAACCTCATCGAAAACTTAACGTTTCGTTTTGGCATCCGCGATTTAAGCTAAATCAAAGGAATGGCACAACTTCCTCGAACACTTTTTTCCTCTATTGTGTTTCTTCGTTGGCAAGGATCGGAGACGTTTCGAAGCAATCACATCGATTATCGAAATTGGTTCTCGTCGATCCAGAATGATCAGTTGTACCCAATCGATACCGATGGCTATCAGAAACGATGATGCATGGCTTCAAGGTTAATTCCGCTATCGAACGTTTTTCAAGTAGATCCCGTTAATATACAGTAATTTCAATATATCTTTTTAGCTTTTCGCATGAACAATTTTTTTGTTAGTCTTCGCTTAATAGTCGAAATCATCGCGTTCAGGTACTTTAGAAACAATTCTGAGTTCGGAAGGAACATCATCTTGATCTGATGCAACATTTAGTATTGGCGTCCTCTTCGGGGGAGGAATGCTGCACCTCCTTCGGGCGGGGAGGTCAAACCTGGCTTCCAAGACCTCTACAGTAGCGACCGAACTTCGCAGCGAGGGAAAAAAGCACCTTTGGAAATTTTACTACACCGGGGATCAAACCCCGGCCTTCCCCCCGCTGCGAGTACGGCACGCTACTGCCTGAGCCACGATCCGCCCTTTGATCTGATGCAACATTCAGCTCCTCCGAGTCGATTATACAAATTTGTTTTTTCTTTCCGATAATCCGCTGCTAGAGATAGTTGTGCCGAAACTCCTTGTCAACCGACCGAGTTAAAATTCAGTAATTTCCTCGTCGTACAACTTTTAAACATTCTTGCGTGTAAATCCACTTCACATTAGGCGACACACTAACGCATTTACCGCGAGACGGGTTTACGGGCGCACGATTTCTCTCTCTCTCTCTCTTTCATTCTTTCTCTCTCGCTCTTCCGATTACAATTATTCGAAGTAACATTACACTATCGTGTATATTCATTTATTCCAAAGCGCATTACTACGTCGTGTTAGACTGTGTGTCCGTGTAAGTTTCTCTTTGCAAATGTGTAAGTATCTAGCTGATGATGATTGCGAGATTCTTATTTGCTACCACCCTCTCCGTCCCTCTTGGCAAGAATCGATAAAACGACTATCTATCTCGATAGCACTAATTCGCGATAGCCCCATCGTTCGATACAAAGTAAATATAAAAAAATAAATAAAAAAAAGAACACGATTATTGCTCCAGAGAAATCGACAGACACGAAAATCAATAAAAAAATGATAAACTACGTTCTATAGCTCCCGAACTAGCTCGACAATCGCGATACGATAAGTTTACTTTGAGTCATAGACAATAGTTGAAACGAGCATTGAAAACATAAATACAAAGGCACAAGGGCGAGTGTCCCGTTCCGAAAGGGTTGAAGGGTCACGAAAGAAGAAGAATTTCGAGACTAGGATCGAGATCCTAAAAGCATGCAAAACCCCCACCACCAAGTAATGCGAAGAGCGGTCCGGTGGTGGGGGTAGCATGCCAGCTAGGGTTTAGGAAAAGGTCCTTCAAAAGGCCCTGGGCGGTGGGGGTTTGTCGGTATGGCGATAGACTGGCCTCGCCAATGACAATCCCCCAATTCAATCCGAGGGGGGAGCCGAGTTCGACACTACCCTCCCCAATCGTCACAATAGGAGAGGGTGTCCATAAGAGGATTTCCCCATCGCCCTTAAACAAAAAAAAGGATCGAGATCCAAGTCTGGGGGTGGAGGTGGAGGCTTGAGCTACCGACATTCTTCGCCCATCTTCAACGACGATCGGTTTCCTCGAGCCGAGACACGATTGTAAAAAATTCCGTATTGTTGCGAAACGCGAAACGATCGAGAGACCGAGATCGGTCATCCACGTGTAGGAACAGAGAGGGGGCGGGGGGAGGGAGAGAGATTTAGCCAGATAAAATAAAGCCGCGCGACCAAACATTTGCCGCGCCGTTATCGCGCGAAAATTTTATCAAGCCGAACGAATGTAATTAGCTACGCGTTACATTTCACCAATGGGATATCTCTCGTTTGTGACATATTTTGTCGTTCGCCAAAACGCATCTCTCTCGTCGTATCTAAATCGTAATCTTAATCCTCCTATGATCATCCTCACTATTTATTCGCGTCAATTATTTGATCAGCGGTGTGTCTTCGTCAATGTCTTCAGATTTCATTATTTTCCTCTCCGTTCTTCCGTCCGTTTTTTTCATTCCATCTCGTTTCTCCTCCTTTGTTCACCGGTGTCGTTTCCCTCCAGTCCTCTGCACAACACCACAAGCGTTACCGACCGAAGGTGACCCCGATCGAAAATAACAAATAGTTCAATCCCCGGCGAGATCTTCGAAGAAGTAGCGTTATAGTTCTCTCCCAGCGAGTTGTTTAGCGAACCGCTGTAAAACCATGTAAAAAATCCAATATCGCGAGATAGAGATTTACGAGAACCTGGCCTACGTTGTTTCGCGCGCTTGTGTTTCCTCTGTGTATGTGTGTGTATGTATGTGTGACTCGGGGATGATACGATCGGTGATATTCGGTGGAGGGGTTGGGAAATGCGACGTTTTCGTTTATACTATTACATATCTCACCGAGCCGAGAGCGTGTACTTGGGTCTTCATTGTCGTCTTCCTATCTTGCACGAGATCGCAATATCTCGTTAGCTTGATGGCCAAACAACGCCAGTCATCCGCGGAACTACAATTTACGTGTTTGAACGGCAGCCAGCGCGAGAATCGTCATCGTAAAACACGCAACGGTTATTATTCGACGCAGTTCGAGGCGCGCCATGTTTACTACGAAGTCCATCGAAGGCAAGGTCGTGCGTTTCCGGAGGTTTGACCCGGTGCGCGAGCCCTCGAGCCTATGTTTGACTGGGGAAGTTGACTCGAGGTTCGCGTTCCGTCTTGGGTTCCTCTAGGGTCCTCTCTTCGAGATTCTCGCCTCGTTCGTCTCCAGAGGTCCTCGGCCTTCGATTCCTCTTCGTATATTCGCCCCCCCCCCCTCAATCATTGTCATCGTTCCGAAAAAAAACACACTTTCTACATAGAAACAAGACTCGGAGTCGACGCTACACGCGTTGTTCCCGGTCACCGCGAGCAAAACAGAGAGAGATTCGGAGCGGATGTGATATATATAATGTCGGCGCGGAATTCTCTAACACGCGGCGCAGTCTTCTATCGTTCGAACAACTCCTCGAGCACATCGGTGTCTATCGTCCTCCTCGGCTAGCGACGTGTGAGTCTCCCGACGATCGTGGCGCGTTTCAGAGTCGATTAAAGGCAACTCGTTGGAGGAATTGTAGTATTATCTTTTTTTGTTTGTTTTGCTTTGTTTATACAACTATAAGGCTGTCGATGGAGAATCGCGCGCGCTCGCGCGCGAGAGAGGTCGTCCGTGAGGCCGCTGGCTCCCCGAGAGCGGATGTGTGTTCTATCGAAACAACGGCTGTCGGTGGTGTGTAGCACGCGACAGCTATTTGGTGTCTAGAAGCTCGTCCTCGGCGGCTACGACGACGGTGGGCGGTGCTGGAGACGTCAAGGTCGCCGATCAGACGTCCGCGGTCCTCGAGGTGACCGACGGTGAACGGCCGTGTATCACCACCGTCGTCACGAATCCGTCGCTCTCGACGTGCACCGCCGTTTGGCGAACCGGTGGATCCGTATCAGCGTCGTCGCTCTCTTCGCTAGGTCCACCGAGACGTTGTTGTTTGTGCTTCCGCCAAGCGTTCTGTATCAGACGCGCGCAATACTCCTCCCGTTGACGCCACAGCGTCGAGCTGACCGGCTCGTAACCGGTTTCACCTGGACGCGTCTGCACCTCGATGTCGCCCGTTTCCTCGATCGGGTTACCTTTACGCGCGAAAAAGTCTTTCGTCAAGGCGTCCAGGATATCCACGCAGAACATCAGGTCTCCTTTACAGATCGGTATGTCCATCGACACAATCTTGTACTTGTTCGGCTTGTGTATCTGCAACGGCGGCTCCAACACGTCCAGGAACATCGACAACTGGTCGTAACGGATGTACTGGGTCCCGTCCGGATCGAACTGCTGCCAGATCTCGTAGTACATGTCGTAATCGTCGTCCGTCAGACCCTCTTGCACGTCCTCCGTCGCTTGGGAATAGTTCTCGAGGATCACCGCGATGTACATGTTGATCACGATCAGAAAGCTGATCACCAGGTACGAGAGGAGATAGGCGATGCCGATCGTCGACGAACCACAGTTGCCCGGGTAGCCGATCTCGTTGTTCGGCTCTTGGCAGTCATCCTCGTTTATTATGCCGTCCAGCACACCGTCCCAACCGGCTGACGTGGACATCTTGAGAATATAATCATTTTCTTTTATTAATTTTCGTCTCTTCGGAAGAGAGTTTTCGGGAAACTAGTTTGTGCACACAGCTGTGCCTGTAACATTGATCTTATGAATAAAAGAAATCTGTTTTTCTTACGGCTCACCTGGAATAGCAATATCATCGACTGTCCAAACGTTTTGAAATTGTACACGTCGTCCAGTCCGCTTTTGTCCTTGACGTGCATGAAGAAAGACATTCCGAAGATCGCGAAGATAAACATCACCAAAAATAGTAATAGGCAAATGTTGAAGAGGGCTGGCAACGACATCGCCAACGCGAAGAGAAGTGTTCGAATACCCTTAGCACCTTTCACGAGACGAAGCACACGACCGACTTTCGCCACCCTTACCACGCGAAGCAACGTCGGCGACACGAAATATTTCTCGATGATGTCGCTGAGTACCAGACCTGAAGAAAACACAAGCATCGTTAGTAATACCAACAGCATCGTGTGGCGGTTCTCAATTTATTGTGTAATTCTATTGATGGAGTTCAGAGAGGAAGTGAAACAGTGCTTTGTTCGGGTACTCGGGTGCTTTCTATGTTAATGGATGTTCGTCTAATTCTCATGCAGTTCTGTCGGAAGTGGGTGGTTCTCGCAATGGGATAGCTACGAGTCTGGCAAGTCTAAAATCAGGTTCATTCGTTCAATAAGAAATAGTAACAAAAATAAAAGAATGTTGCATTCTCAATTTCTTTAGACTGTAAGCGAAATTGCACTAATATTGTTCTTTTTCCTCTAGCTCGATCAAGTCTGGCAGAGTCTAAAGTCAGGTTCATTCGTTCAATGAGAAATAGTAAAAAAAAAATAAAAGAATGGTGCATTCTCAATTTCTTTAGACTGTAAGCGAAACTGCACTAATGTTTTTTGTTTCTCTAGCTCGATCAATCTCTTTACGCAGATCTCGAAGGTTCTGACCGCTAGTAAAACAAAAATATTAAATGGATATTTTTTTCAAATATTGGAAAAAGATTGAATCTCTTTTTAATATTGTATCAATGTGTATACAATATTTTGTGCTACTGGGGGATGTACGATCTTTGCTGTCGAGGAGAAAAGAGTGAACGAACATGCATAATTGATTCTAAGAACCATTTGCAACCTCTAATCTTTGTTCCCGAGACTCTGTGATAGGAGAGAACATGCATTGATTATTTGATACAAAGCTTGCTCACTTATCGAATGACCCGCGGGTGCTCTATAAAGTATTCTACTGCAAGAGACTAATTGTTGATTAGAATAATGAAGTGGTAAATCTTTGTAATACAGACCCACTCTTACCGGATGTTTAGACTAACGATCGTCTTTACATCGATTAACATATGCGAATCGAGTTGGACACAACGTTACATTGCCAAAGAGAGAGACAGCGCAATAAAATTGAATTTGACCAAATACTAACGTTGTTTCTCCAATTATTTTGCATTATTTTCGATTCAACTGGTCCCGGCTAATTGGACGGCTAACGTAACGTTGTGTCGAACGATTCAGCAAGAAATTTGTGAATTGTTCTGGATAGGGGAACAAGGATGATGGCGAGGACCAAGGGGAACAAATACAACATCAATGTAAGGCTACGTAACGTAATGACGCTGATCAGTCGTTTCGGCACACGTGAAATATCGAACCTGTCCGCTTTTATTTTTGTCTTGAAGAGAGTACAGACTTGCGTGCATAATGAGGAATAGATTTGAAAATGCAAAATGACATGCTCTCGCTATTTGTTTCCAAGCTTTTCTAATCGCAGCGATGAGTGGAGAAAGGTAGAGAAAGTAAGGAGAGATACTCGTGTATTGAATGCGGAAAAGCTAACAGGATTCATTTCTCGTCAACGTTAATCAATTTCACTTGGGCCATACGACTGAACTAGTCATTACATTACATTACCTAATATTGACAATATAACAACAACAAAATCAAAGAGGTTCCACGGCTCCTTGAAATAGTGGTAACGCAGCGCGAAGATCTTCATCAGACACTCGCTGGTGAATATCACAATGAATATCATGTTCAGGTAGTCTAGAACGTCGCTGAAAGTCTGGGTCTGTTGATAATGGTCCAACGTCATCGTTAACATGTTCAGTCCGATAAACAACATGATTATCATATCGAACTTTTTGTCCGTCACTATTTCAAACACTATCGCCTGCGGTCTCCACTGGAACAGAGAAGAATATCAATGATTAATTCAATGATCCGAAGAAATTCGGTTTGCAATTTCTATTTCTATTTCTCTGCTTACTCTTGGCCGTGGAATAGCTTTGAGAGGCTTCTTGCTGCCCATTTTCTTCATGGCGTTGTAATATTTCTTCTGGTCTTCCGTCATGAACATCTCGAGGGATCCTCCGGCTTTCTTCTTCTGCTCGTTAAAGTTGTCGATGATAACTCCAATGAATAGATTAAGGGTAAAAAACGATCCGAATATAATGAAGAATACAAAATAGAAATACATGTAGATGTTCGTTTCACGGATTGGTTGTTTGTTGAGCTGCGAACGAACGAGAGAAACAGACCGATGAGAAAAAGTGTTTCGCAGCGGTGAAGAAAATATAATCTGGCCCCTCGCATGACGATCGCACTGATAATTATATAGAAAAGGTCTGCGTATTCCAGGAATACTGCAGGAATACGAAAACTTCAATGCAGTATTAGCAATAGCCTTTTGCAAATATCTCGAAAATTAAAAGCGACCGCCCTATATTGTAAAGGAAAAAGTTGTTCAAAATGTCGAAATTTATAACATATGAAAATTTCATGAAAATCGGAGTAAGCAGACCTGTTCTATCGAAGTCATGCGAGGTTTGAACGCGATTCGCGTCGATCTCGCCTTACCTCTCTGGAATCGATAGCGTCGTTCATGATTTGAATCCATCCCTTGAACGTGGCCACTTGAAACAAGCACAGATACGCTTTCCCTACGTGATCGAAGTTCATTGGAGAATTTTCCCAAGTGTAGTTCTCGGCTATGCAGGCATTACGATCGGGAATAATTTCGAAGCTCAACGTTGTTTTGTTTGCGTCTACACACTGCAAAAATACGAATTTAGAGATTCTCGTCAACGAATGCTTTTCGATGAACTCCTGTGATGGAAATCCAGGAAGCTTTTCACGAACCTTGTAGTATTTGCCGGCGAAAAGCTGCACACCCATAATGGCGAAGATCAGCCAGAAGATAAGACACACCAGTAACACGTTGAAAATGGATGGAATGGCTTGAACCAAGGCGTTGACGACTACCTGCGAGGACCAGACGGGGTTCGTTAGAACGTGCCACGTGGGTTCCTCCTCCAACGGTGAAAATTTTGTTTAAATCGTTTTTTTTCTCTATGCGTTTTGGTATGCGTTTATATGCGGCTATATGCGTCTCTATGTGACTACGCTCTATATGTGTACGCATTATCGTATGTGCAATGTAAATTTCAACTCCTTCTGTTTTCAGAGAAAAAAAAAGAAAAAGATAAAAAGAAGATAAGAATTTTCGTCGGTCGAAGAAATTGGGAACGTTAAGAAACCGATTGAAAAATATCAATTAATTTCGAGATTCTACACTGAGTTTCCCAGTTTCTTGCTGCGACCGCGATTCAGGCAAGATCGAATCGGAACAAATAGAAGAGAACAGAAACGTCGTGTCTCGAATTTCGTCGAACTTTTTGAAGCGAGGTAAATTTCGTGTACTTACTCCTGGCAATTTCTTTTTTACAGTTTCTGACAATTGTAGTTCGAACTGACACGTGCGTGTACGCACGTCGACAAAAACCAAAAAAGTGAGTTCCTTTTGACGATTAGATTTTTATCGACGGTAAAGTAAAAATTAAGAAAACAAAAAACAAGAAGAGAAAATACAGAGTAATTAAGAAGGAACAAAATTGTACAAAGTTTGCTTGATCGTTGATCGATGTGACGTGTTTACAGAATAATATTGCATCACGTGGCACGAGGCATGCAAAAGTCTGTACAGAAAAACGAAAGGTTACGGATATAATATATTTGTAAAAGAAAAAAGTTAGCAGAAAACGGCAGCACAGCAAGCGAACATCGAAACAAAATGCAAAGGTGGGGGGCAGCAGCCATGGCAGCAGCTCCGATAAGAATAAACATACTCATGCAGAAAATTAAAAGTACCGAAAGAAACCATTCTAAATTACATCGACAATTTGCTGAAAGTCAGTAGCTTCGAACTATTATATAGATAGGATAATGAGATAGTGTCAGGGTGTGGGCATGACAGTAACGCTACGCCCAGTATCTCAGCGACCTTGTAATTACAGTAATGTAGAATCAATAATTAACTCTGTAATGAGACACAAACTGTTAATTAACCCGGGGCTGTAACAAATGACAAGTTACGAAAATGTATGTGGGGTACGTGTGTTGATATGTAATCTAGCTGTATCTAGGCTGTATCTAGAGTAAAAGGCACGTTATCCAAAGATCTAGGTAGTCTCTAAGTACTACTTATCCATAAGTTTGGGGTCAGCGCGTTCCTTTACTATTTTTTCAGCATGTAAGAATTCCTTCGCACCAGATGAAACACTGAGAAATAATTCATTTTTTTTTCAAACATCCAATGATCTTTTTTCACTTATTTATCGTTTGACCTTTTAACCAAGGCTGCCGAAACAAATCAAATTTTCTTGTACAGTAGAAACTCGTTACCATTTCTCTGGCAAATATTTTGGTAAAACTTACGTTTGGGGGAGGCAGCTCCGATGACCTTGACCTTGAGATATGTTGTCAAGGACAACTACCCGGCGCTCGCTCTTAGTTTTCGGGGTAGTTGTAATGACAAAAGTTGTTCAGAATGTTGTCCTCGATAACATATGTCAAGGTCAAGGTCATCGGAGCTGCCTCCCCTGAACGTAAGGTTTACCAATATTTCTAATCGAAATAGGCGGCCCGGTTGAAAGGTTTCGAGAATACACAAAAATATCTAAAGACGTTTAAAATCAACTAGGGTAAAATGTGCCTTGTTCAACCCTTACCCAATAGTCAGCCTTCCTGAAAACAAATTGCTCAACAATAAATATTTAATTAACAAATGATTATACACTTCCAATGTGCAGTCTCATGTTCCGAATATTATATAAACATTTAGAAAACAGCACATTAATGGTAACAACGCTTAAGATGGCTGACTACTGGCTTTAAATGGCTACTCGAACAATCGTTCTGCAATACTACTTTTATAGAACGATCAATGTCTGTATATTGTATAGTGAGTTGTTTTTTTTTCGCCAGAAATTTAACAATGTTTCTTTTTTTTAGCAAGAACGAATCCAACCATTGTTTTATCGAGTGAAAGGCGTGGGAACGAATAAAAAAGAGTTTCGGTTTTGAAAATTCTTGTGAATTAATACTACGGTAAAAAGGGCACTATGAATTCTAATGGCAGGCGGTGACCTCGAACTTACGGACAACAGTGTACGTGTATCCTCTAAAGTGCATATTTCGCAAATAATTGTTCGCGAAGAACAAAGTCTACGTGCCGATCAAACATTCGCAGTTTTAAAGCTCAAGTGCATTCGCGACTTTTCCTACGCATGTTCACGTGCAAAAAAGGAGATTCTGCCGAGTCTCTGACACAACGCGAGGCCGAAGAATTACACTTTTTTCCCCCGAGTATTACTCTCCGATATCATTGCTGTGCGAATTTTCGTTTGCATACAATTGCTCGTTTTGTTTCTGCTTCGAACAAGATTATTCTTCTTTTTTTTTTGAATACACGAGAAAAACAAATAGTCTCACTGAGGAGAGAAAAAAATGCGTGATCAACTGTGTCACAGGTTCCTATCGGCCTCTTTGTCGAGTCTCGCGACGAAAAATAGAGTAAAACGGTTCCGCCGTTGGTCGACGGCACCGAAACAGTCTAAACTGAAAACAATATGAACGAACCGAAGACCGTCGACAAAGTTGGACCTCCACGTATCAATTATACCGACGATACGGAAACATATCACTTTTCGAACGCGAGTAACTGTGTACAGTAATTATCATTGTAGTGTTCGCGATACGTGCACGCACATTTAACACGTCGACTACCACAGATCAACAAACTTTTCAAGCTTGATTCGCTGAATTATTTTGACAAATTAAAATTTACGGTAATTATTTACTTTGAGGGTCTCCTCAAAGATGACCTTGAAATATGTTGTCAAGCTCATCATTTTGAACAACTTTTCCCTATACATATTACCACCGCTCGGTTTTAGTTTTCGAGATATTTTCAAAAAACTATTGCTAATACTATATTGAATTTTTCGTATTCCTGCACGCTTCCTGACAACGTAAGCTTGCTTAAACACGCTGTGGAGATGAGAGAGAAAACAAGGCTTCATTCTGGTTATACATGTAAAGAAACGCCGCGCCGGAACGGGCTTACGTTGCCACGGAGAGTGCAGAAATACGATAAATTCAATACAGTATTAGCAATAGTTTTTTTCAAATATCTCGAAAACTAAAGTCGAGCGGCGGTAACATGTACAGGAAAAAGTTGTTCCGAATGATGAAGCGCAGTCGTGGCAGTTGCCAGGCAGATGCCAGATGAGGCAGTCGCAAGTGTTAACAATGGCGTCCAAGCTTTTCGCGCGTATCCGAGCCACTCGTTAGATAAACAACTCTATCGAATTTTGAGAGAACAAGACAATAAACAAAAAAAAAAGAAAGAAGTTGGATAATTTGAAAGAACGTCGCACGTCTAAAATGCCCAACTCTGGCTGTCGATTCGTCCAAACAGACTCCTATTCTAAAAGTAATAACTGATCCGTACGGGATACATGGAGTAATTGGCAAGGTCCGCTGAGACTGTGGGCTACATACCCGCATTCCCTGCATTCTAGACATCGCCCTGAGTGGCCTTAGGGCCCTTAGGGTCCTCATTGTTTTGAAGGCTTGGATCCCGCCAGCGCCACAGAGCGACGCTACGAAGTTAATGAGTGACACCTGCGAGCGAGAAACGAGAGCGAATCACAGCAACAGGTAGACAGGCTACATATAAGACAAAAAATAAAAAAAATTAAAGAAAAAGAAAAACCATTTTTCATCGTTTCCAAACTCTGGAGTTGCGAGAGAACTTGGGGGTGGGGTTCACGGGGAGGGGTAGAAGAATAGGGTGACAGAGAGAATGAAGAGAGAAAGAAAGAAGAGAAGAAGAAAAGGAAAGCAAGGGAGGGTAGAAAGAGAAAGAGCGAAAGAGATAGAAATAGAGAGAAAGAGAACGTAGATATGTCACTTCGTTTTGATCTCGTGTTCGATGGATTTCGAGGATTCTCATATCGAAGCGGCATTTATCACACACAGGCGGCCGTCCTATCTGTGGAGAGCTTAGATTTTCCATTTATATAGTGTATATACACGTTTGTAGATACGGTACAACAAATATCCAGAGCAGGGGGTTGAAGACACAGATAGAAACCAGGTAAATGGCACACGTAGCGGTTAACAATGAACAGAGATGTACAGTTGGAGAAAGAACCGCCCGTGCACAACACAACCTTCCCTTTTTCGCCATTTTTGATATATAAGGAATTTTTAGTTTTCGATCGTAATATTAAGAATAATTGGAATTAATTTTTATCGGCGTATGGTTCGATTAATTTCTACATACTAGCCTTCTCTTTTTCGATACGCCTGTTCGGCTAGGAATTATTTATCAGAAGTAAACAGATATTCTCCGATTCGACGGTCTTTCATTGTTAAGATGTAGTTAGCAGTGCACGGGTTTTTCTTTCTCCGACTGTTCCTGACTGGACGCTCATTTGCGTATAATTGTGCTCGTTAAAAATTCGAGCAATACTTTTACAACGAATTCGAATGCAATCTTAATAGAATTGTTTTCAATTTATTCAACCGAGCGTCTAATGTCGACGCGATATCGTTTGACAAAAACTGCCAATACTTTCTTCAAGTCACGAATACTGATATTTGGTTACACGCGTTGATCGATCGTTTGAAATTGTTCCCGTTCTCGAATTATGCGCACACGCGCGTCTACAGTCGACAAGGCAGAGAGCTGTACGGCTTGACAAGAATCATTATCAATTACGAGCATGATAGTCGGCTTCGTCCTGAAACAGATGAAAATGTTCGTCATACTCGCGATCGCGACGCACGATTCTCATTCAAACTATAATCGAAAACTATATTTATATTTTTACCTTCAACAATAATGAATTTTCTGTATAAATTTAATAGTTATTCTAATTGAACCAAATTCTTCATACAATTAATTTTTTTCATTTTAAAAAAGCTTCCTCATTTTTTAAAAATATTTATTGTTTTTAATAAAGAAAATAAAAGGTATTATTTACGTCTGGCTCTTATGTTTAGGTTTGCACGAAGCCTAAGAATGTTTTATCGAGAAATGCGACCGTGCGTTGCGACGCGAACAACCAAGATCCTGGTAAACATTTTACAATGTATACGCGTAGACGTACGTAGTACACACAAGGAAGATCAGTAACATTACACACAAAGCATTTTATGTATATATATGTATACAATGTAAATATATATATATATATATATTTATAGTATGTGATATATGTATATACATATATATATACATATATATATAGATACAGTATACGTTGCACAACGATCACTGTGCCAAAAAAGACTGTTAGGAGAGGCGTACATAGACAATAGCTAGTACGACAAAAATTCCAAGATATCAGTGCAGACATCGAGTAGAAACGCCAGTGTATCTCTGCACACTGGAAAGCATAGAACAGGCTACAATCATTGTAGCGATCTTTCACTTTCGTTCATATTTCCTCGGTTTTTTAGTTTTATGTCCCTTTTTCATACACATTGCACTTTGTTCCTTTTTTACAGATCGGTATCTGTATCGATCAGTTTCGATCGGGCAATACGGATCGACTGTTAACAGAACCTGACCGGCCAATGTGACGGATCGTCCAGTAAACGTACTTTCAATCGACTGATTTTTAAAAAATTATATTATTCATTAATTTTTAAAAAATTCGGCAGTACCGTTGCATTATTTTCGACTCGATAAAATGATCTTCGCTTTTTCTGTTCATTAGAAATATCGGGAAAATAGTATTTTAATATTGCCGGTTGAATGTAAGAACTAGGTAACTTGAAATTTCGACATTTGGAGTTGTAATTTATTTATAAATGAATTTATTAAAATTTATATAAAGTAAAATTTACTGGTACTCGATTGAAAAGGTGAAAGACAGCTTAGAAATCCGTTTACGGCGAAGAGAAACGACATTTCACGAGCACCGGAAATTTCGAATTCGCAACAGATCTAGCGAGTTTGATGAACTCGCATGAACCGGATATAGACGATCGTCACATGACCGGATCAGGGTGACTGGTATATTCTTTGTTTGGTTTTTAGTTCTCCTCGACCAATGTGACTTACTCTCATGCCCTCCCATCGTGATACTGCTCGTAAAGGCCTCAAGGCCCTCAGTGTTCGCATGGAACGGAAGGCCGGGATGTCGGCAGCGCCGGCCCAGATTGCGCCCAAGTTGATCAGTGACAGCTATTATCATCAAATATTGATCAGATGGAAGATGTCTTTTCACGATAGTTAAGAGTTAACGGGTAGACGAGTCTATCAGAGAACTCCGCTGGAAGTTTCCATGCTGCGCTCCCGCTTTGCAGGCAGATATTCGGGGTAATTAGAAGGAGGAATGGGGCACAAGATGGCGGAGAGACGTCTTGCGTTAAAGAGTTCAGATAGGACAAGTCGATTCTTTCTAAGACAGTTGTGCGACAAGCTTGCAATAACTCCTCTTCGCTGCCACTCGACTTTATTCTCAAATCCCAAAACTTGTTATTCTGAATTCTTTTTCAAAAATCGATTGGATTCTTTTTCTTTCGAGACACTTGAGAGGAGCAGATCGCAAGCTTGTTTCCGAGGAGAGAAAGGTGCGGCTGTATAAACCAAATAATTTTAGTCACATTAGAAATATTCATTAAATATTCTACAGGTTTGGCCATGTGCGTAATCGCTTGCTTGCCTCGTCTATTAGAATTCGAAGTCGTTCATTGTTAGCTGAATATAGTTTTTTGTACCGCAAGATATTACCCACATTTCAGGCTAGATAAACTAGGAGGTTGCTACGGAATAGTTTTTTGTTTTTCGGGCAAAACGAACTCACCATGACAATGACGAAGTCGAGCCAACACCAAGCGTTCGTGAAATACTTTTTGAAGCCGAGAGCCAACCATTTAATTAACATTTCCAGGAAGAAAATCACAGTGAAGATTCGGTCCATGTAATATAAGATGTCCTGCAGAATGGGTCGTGATTGAAGATGCACATCTTCCAAGGCCTGGAGAAAAACCGTGATCATGTATTCGTGGGTCAACCATCGAGTCATTCTATCATTCGACACTTTGAGCCGGACAACGTAAATTTCAATAAATTTGTGATCATTTTCAAACAAAGTAGAAACGAGAACTCACCCCGTATTGAAGATTGTTTAATATTACAACGTATCTTTTAAAACATTGTATCTTTGTCTAGGTATAATAATAATCCGTGTCAGGCTCACAGTGGGAAGGAACATCGAAAAATAAACAGCGTATATACTCACGAGAGCCATACTACTCAAAAGAATCATCAAAATGACGGCAGTCTCAAAATACTTGTTCTCAATTAGTTGGAAGGTCTTCAGTCTCAAGTTTGCCCAACCCTGCCAGAACGGTGCGTCGTCGTCGCCGGCCAAAAACGGAAACCTTTTGTAACAGTTCTCCGGGCAACAATCAGCTGGATAATCGGGTTCGATCGGGTCCTCGTCCGCCTGGATGATAGCGTCGTCCAAAGCACCTTCTTCGTCTCCCTCTTTCCCAAGGTCATCTAGTAAAACGTAAATGCGATTCCCAATGTAATTTCTATTTTACAAATAAAAAAAAAACTATTCGCAGTCTGTTTATCAAGGAGAAACATTTAGTACCATCGTCTTGCTCGAGATCCTCTTTGCTAGCGTCCTTCTTCTCTTCGCCGTCGAACGAGTCCATGCTGCTCTTGTGACTCTCATCCTTGAACGCCATGTTTTTGTGGCTGCCGTACGACTTGATACTATTTCGATCGTACCGAGAACAATTGTATTTCATATAATTTTTATATGTTTTCATTTTGATTGTACCATTTTTATTATTATCAATATAAAGAAAGGGAAGTAGGAGTTTTGTGAAAAGGATTGTAACCCTGAGGGGATCAAATAAAAGTTATATAATAATAACAAAAAATATTTCGATCCGCACCCTGTTAATAAACCCTTTTTGAATATTTTTAAAAATTTTATTCTACACTACTGAAAATATTCGAATTGGCTGCGACTGACCTGATCGTGTCATCCTCGTTCTGATTAATGTAATCGTGGTCCAGCCTGTAGTCACGATGGTTTATCGAGTTGCCGATGATCTTGCTGTTGTTCATGCACAGTCGGCCGCTCAACTTGTTCTCTACATCTCCTTCGAGAAAATCAAAATTCATTCCATTTAAATCATCGGCGAGGATATTTAAGAGGGGAGCCTGTGGTCGTAGGAATTTTTTAGTACGGATTCGTCCGGACATTTCTCGATATCCTCAAATTATTTTGTGCTATTAGGGATCATTTTATCGCTGTTTTGGCTCCCCTCTTAAAGCAGTAACGATGATTATATCGAAGCACGATGAAATCTGGACTTTGACAAAAAAAAAGAAGAACAATATGGATGGCACCGATGATATTTAACTGCATTCGTCGACACGCTTACCGTGAATAGTGAATTCCATTCCATCTCCGATCGCAACTTCGAGTTGATTTAGCTCCTTGGCACTCTTTTTATCTAGGTCCCCGTCGCGATCAATTCCATCTGCACAGTCATAGAAAATCTCTAACCCGCCCTTATCCAGGACCATTTTTCTCAAAAATATATCCGAGTTTACGGTTAAGTGACCGATAATCTTGCTTGTCTGTTAAGTTTTTCTCATCGAAAGTATATATCGAGAAAGAAAATAATAAAGCTGTAGAAGCTAGAGAAAAGACGTTCTTCCCGTCTTCGATCGAATTCTCATTCTAATCGGTGTGTAATCATGCAATATCTCACTCTTTCACTCTTTTTCTCTCTCTCTCTCTCTCTCTCTCTCTTGTTCTCTACCACTAATTTTGTTCGCCGCGAAATCGCGAATCTCGTAACCGAGCGTGGTGCATAATGGATTGCGTTTTCTTCCGGCTTGTCATTCGGTGAATTTTGTCGAAACGAAAGGGTGCAGATTGGACGGTATTTTGCAACGAACATTTAGACGACATTAATTAGCAGACACAATGGAAATCTTGATTGATTATTAACCCTCAAATAATAATAATAATAACCTTTCTCTAATAATAAATTAATATTCTCTAATAATAAATTTCTCCTCCAATTGTGGGAGTACAAAAAATATTTTGTGTACAAAAGATTGTAATAATAAAAATATTTGTACAAAAAATATTCTTTTCGAATTTATCAAGGTCATCGTTGTTTTTTGATGCATAATTACATTTTTTTAATTGCAGCGTGTAGCTGCATTCTTGATAACTTCGAAAAAAATATTGTTTGCAATTTAATGGTTCCTTCAAACCATTTAAATAGTACAGAAAATATTTTTTGTAACCCCACAATTGAAGGAGCAATTTAGGTGGCCTTATTCAAACGGAACAATCCCTGTATAATTTTTAAAGGAAAAGCAATTTCAAGAAGACCAAGCTATCAATTTGAGGGTTAAATAAAATTGCAAGAACTGGTGTTCCGTTTAATAATTGCAAAGAATTCACAATTTTCATTCGTAAAAAGTGGACATAAGCAAAATCAGCGAAACGATTAATTTATTTTGAATTGTTCGTGTGCGACCACGCAAATCCACATGTATCCACGGCAATCTACATAGAATTCGAACGACGGACAATATTATTCGAAACGATCATATCCTTCAACGTCGAAAATAATAGATAAAGCAACGTATAACTGCCAGGCTAATCAGCGAAGCAAAATTTAATCCTCGTCTCTTTTCTCTCTCCCTTTCTCTCCCTCACACTCTCTCACTTTCTTTCTCTCTCGCGTAATCTCCGTTGATCATCATAATAGCAGATCGTTATCCAGTGAACGAAGATAAATAGCAAACCGATCAAAAAGTTTGCGTAAAAAATCGAACATGCCAGTCAACGTATTAAATCACTAAATAAACAAAAAAAAGAAATACTATATTTATAATATATATAATAATATCGAGCAAGTACAGAAGGTACATCGTTCGATCTAGTCTAAAAATCGAACTCTTTTTTCGAATAGATCTTAGGCGCTGTATATATCATCTGTATGAACGAATCGTCGACTGGCACCGAAATCAAAAATCGAACGGAAAAAGGAAATTAATCAATAACAGAGAACGTATATAGAGAAAAAAAAGAAAACAGTTCGAAAAAGTAGTGAAAAGCAGAACTGAAAAACAGTGCCACGAACTACACAGCGCACACAGCAAGCGATCTGATTGGATATAAACCTTCTTTCCAACTGTTGGACGGTCCCTCACCTGGCGCCTGATCGGATATCTGATTGGTGAATTTGGCTCGCATCATTTTAGTCAGAAATAGCACGTTTCGCTTGATCCAATCAACGAAACGTGATATTCGTTTGATCGCCTCTGCGATCTTGTTCGTTTCGTTGTCCGCGGTCGGCGCCGAAAGATTCGACGAGCCGAAGTTGCTCAGCAACAAGGCCAAGAAGAGATTCAGCACCTATTTCGTCACAGACACAACGCAAACATTCCTTCGTAATTCCCGTGTCAATGCTGCCACGCGGCTGATTCGATCAATACACTTGGTATACATAAATTTTATTTGGTATATATATAGGACGGTAAGGCTGTTTTTCAGGATCGTTCAGGACAATTCAGGGGATTCATTTCTTTTTTGTCTTTTCTCGTTGGCTATGGACTGGATGTGTTGTTTCGTCAACTGTTGTATGACAAAGTCATTTCTTGTACCTTGCGCTACAATCATTCTACACAGGATGTTCATCCTAAATCGTATGAAAGGATTCCTTGACGACAGAATTAATTAAATGAAGCAGGACTTGAAAAGTGGAAATAATGCACGGTGCAATCCCAAAGTTATTAGAGGGTTGAACGAGTGTAGCTTCGAGTGCATTTATTAAACGTACCTGCATAATTATTTTCGCAGATTTGATTAAAATGAACATCCTGCAAGGATGCAGATTTTGGAATCAAAAATGTATTTGGTGTTTGTGTGGGTGAGTGTGTAGAACATTGATGTCTGTTGACGTATTTTTGGTCCTACGGTTTTTTGGAGGAAATCTGAATAGAATTAATAAAATATACCGTAGTCTATTTACTTGATTCCCTTGCTTTTTTGCGTTATACTTACAACCAAATTACCGATGACGACAGTGGCCAGGAAGAATGGTATGCAAGAGACATCGCCCACAAGCATGCAGTCCCACATGGACTCGATCCATTCTCCGCACAACACGCGAAAAACGATCATGAAAGAGTGCATGAAATCGGTGAAATTCCATCTCGGTAGATCGCCGTCCGGGAATCGATCCACGTTGTCCGTGTAATTCTTGCCGAACAGTTGCATACCCATCACGGCGAATATGAAAATGATGATGCACAACACGAACGTCAGATTACCCAACGCACCCACCGTTCTGCCCATGATGGAGATTAGCAGATTCAACGTAGGCCACGATTTCGCTAGTTTGAACACTCTTAGCTGCGGAAGAATTATTCTTAGTAAATCGACACGACGGCAGCAACGTCGTTTTTGTTTTTTAAATAAATATATAATACTACGATACTAATCGCTCGACTGCGATTCGTTCAACTCTGTCACGGCCAGCCGTACGCGAACGTCGAAAAAAATACCTCGGATTCGATCGAATTTGGACTTCAGATGTGATCGAATTTAACGGATTGGGAATTTGATTTGTTATTTTCGATTAAACGAGAACTGGTTCGATTCGGCTGGACGCAGCGGCGTTAAAAATTGATCGTTGAACAAACGTTTCGTAGCGAAACGATAGCTTGTAAAAAGGTATGTATAGTATGACGAGTTTGAAAAGATGTCTTTTCCGAGTTTGAAACAGTTTTTCAACGAAAGGAATATAATATACATAAATAGGAAATTAAATGTTTGTTCGTTCGAATTGGAGGGGAGATCTTTTCAAACCAATCGGACTTGTAATTGTTAATTAAGAAAGTGGTGACTTACTAATCTGAACGATCGTAACACGGAAAGACCTTGCACACCTTCTAAGCCTAACTCGAGCAGCGATAGAGCGACGATGATAAAATCGAAAATATTCCATCCTTCTTGAAAGTAGTACTTGGGACTCATTGCGATCAGCTTCATCCCTGCTTCGATACCGAATGTCGCAGTGAAGAACTGAAATTTCAATAAACAAATTGTTAATATATTCGCTGAGAACCTGCGGCTTCGTTTTTGTTTCACAATTTCAGTCGCTTACGTAATTTCCGGTCTTGAGCACCCGTTCCATGTCCTTGTCCATGTCGTGATGATCCAGTGCCATGAATAGTGTGTTGACGACGATACAAAGGGTGATGAAAAGCTCTACGAATGGATCGAACACCAAAAGAGACACGTATTTTTGAAATTCAAGCCACAACCAGCAGCAGTCCCAGACGCAAAAGATATCGATGCAGCGCAGCACCGCGGCCAACAGTTTGTCCTTGAACGTGGGCCCCTCTTCGTCGTCGTCTGTCGGAAATCGATAGATCGAAGCTGTAACGCGTGTTAGTGATTTTTTCTTGTACCACTCTTTTTGGGGAAAGAGGTTTTTTCTGTTTAAATATTCTCATTTCTCAAGCTTGTTCTTTGTCTCGGACCACAGATTATAATACGAACAGGCAGGTGCATGTAGCAAAAACTAAAGGGAGAGAAAAGTAGAAAGGTCACGGTGCCTACGAAGCAACTCGGAGAGACACGATTTGCTCGCAGCGACTCACAGTTCCAATTCAATTTTCACGATCGCGAGATCGACGAATGAGATAATCGATAAGGAAGAAGCTAATCATAAACGAGTCATTAACGAGTGTTATTCAACGAAATTCAATTGTTGAAGTCGTACATCTCGCGCTGGTTTATACTATTGGCTCTGTGAATTACTGTGCTCGTGAAATGCAAGCAGGATAATCGTGAGGCTCAATCAAGGAACTGGCGAAACTAAATTAGTGAACGTAGAACGCTGTACAGGCTGTTTGTGTGGTCGAACGTAGACTACGTGATAAAGAACGTGCCTTCTCAAACAAAAACATAAGCAAAGAAACCTTAAACCAAACGAAACCGAACAGAACAGTTAACATAATAAATGAGAATGATTTTATCGGCGCAAGGTTCGATCATATTTTGCACACAGATGATTCCACCATGAATCTAAACCTTTGGGTAATCATACAAATTAGCTATTGTGTGTAGAATATGATCAAAATCATTCTCGTTTATTATCTTAATATTTGCGATCGAAATAACAAAGAACAATTAACGTTATATTAATCCTCGACTGGCGTAACGTTGTTGGTTCTTTTTTCTGTCGTTTATTCTTTTCTGCTGGTCGAGGATTAACGTTCGAAAAGTGATCGACACGACAAGCATGACCTATGATCTAAGAAAAGAGTATAATCAACGAAATAGAATCGTAAATAATGAACACTAAAAAATCTACCCCTCGACACCCGCCATATATTATTGTGTGCTGCAGTAGCGGATAGTTTCCCCGTCGAAGCAGTCGACGTGCGACTATGTTTGCGTGCGTTTTATTAATCCTCGCTAACTCGGAGCTAGAAAGCTCTAATCGCGATGTTCTAGAGTGTTGTAGCCGACGTATTTTTGCTCGTAACGAAGCTTCTCTTTGAATCCTACTTTATTGTTGTGCAGCTTAGGCGAACGCGGCGGTGCCCTCGACACGGCGAAGCAAGTGCCGTGAACTCATGATTATATAAACAAACTACGATCCGCTGCAGTTATGGTGGCGAACGAGAGACAGTTCGCTCTCAAAAATGTTGTTTCCTCGAAGGGGGTGGAGGGTACTTCGTTAACAATTTCACACAGTTTTGCCAGCGACAAGTTACAGTATTTTATCCATAAATGTCCCTCGGCAGACCCGTGCTGGGGACTTATATGGAGAAAATACTGTACTATTATTCGTAGATTTTGCCTGAAACTTAGGTTTTTAACAATTCGTGAAATGCTTTCATTTTACGTCCCTACGGATAAGGGTTAAGGAGTTATTTAACGATCTGTGGCTCCTATCAAGGAAGCACAACATGTTTTCGACCTTGTTATCCGAAACTGTCTCTCAGCCGCCGACCGTTTGTCGAAGATAAAGCGGAATCCAGGCTCGAAGCGACCGTCGTGCAGCTGCAGCGAGGATTTGTTAATCTGTGTCATTGTACCAGGAAACAAACTCTGTTTCCCCAAAAGAAAACCACTACAAACTGTTCTCGGTCCGTCGAAACGGTTCGAGGGCTTACACACACGTCGCAAGTAAATCGCATTCGTTTAATTCACGGGGAACAAAATGAACGTCGTCGGCGTCTTCTCTGTGACAGTAGACACGAGAGCGTGACCCTGGAAACGCACTGGGTATTCGTCAGAAGAAACCCGTTTTAATTTTCGGCGCTGTCTCGAAAAATCAAATCAAATAAAATAAAAAAAAGAAGAAAAGAACAGTACCGAAAAGAAAGAATATCCAGTCTACTATATGTACAATGCGGTCAGACAGAAAAATATATAATATCTTGAGAATATATCAATGGATAGAAGAGGAGCAGAAGAGTTTTCAACAACGGTGTACATCGAAAAATAGGATGTTCATCACACAAGAGATACACATCTGTGATAAGGGTGAATTAAACTGGAAGAAATAACGCGAGCCATAATACGATTATGGATCTCGACATTACCTCCTTGCTCGGGAGTACGGCTTTGACGGCCGGCGGCTTGCTCTATAATATTGTTCAGTACCATCACATCTGAAAAAAAAACAAAAGCATTTAGTTCGTTTTAATGTTTCATTGCCCCACTGTGCGGCGTCGCCTAATTAAACGAGAGCATCGATGTTCGTGTTTGATAACGTACCTTCCATGTCGACGGCGTGTCGTTGAGAAGGCCCTATAAACGGATTGTCTTGTTGCTTTGGCTTGCCCATGGGATCATCCAGATCACTCTCCTGAGGATAAATTTGTCCAACGTTAATTACATTCACGAGTAATCTAATTGGCAAGCCCCGGCGCGGAATCGCGTGTCGAAGCTTGTTACTGCTAAATGGGAGCAACGGCATTGCGATTACTCACGAGGATGTTTTTAGTGGGTTCCATGGAAATTTGTGATTTCCATGGAACCCGTTTTCAGTACCGCGTAACGAGTAGAGCTCTCGGTGATGGGATCGTCGATTTAAGAAAAATTCTACAAACATGCTCATCGAAGTCCCATCAAAAAATAATGGAAAATAGAGAAGTTGGAAATTCTGATAGGTCTGGGACATTTACAGGTCAGACTTTTGGGACATTTATGGATAAAATACTGTAAAAATTGTTTCCGGCGAATTCTCTTTCGCGTTTTGCACCCGCGATACTCACGTAATGGTACTTCTGATTGGAATCCGTGAAATGTCCATTGACCGAGGGTGGTCTGACCGATCTGGTCCTCAGCTGGCTCTCCTTGGTCATCGGTTTGCCGGCGTTGGCCAGTCCGCTGAACAGGTCGCCGTGGGACGTGTACGAGAACCGGGACGTGTGCGACGTGTACGACGAGTGCCTAGAGCCAAGATTCGCATAGTAACCGGACACCACGATGATACCGTTCTCCTCGGACATCGGGGTGACCGCGTTCGAGTCGTCGGCGAACGGCAGATGTTCCACCGCGTCCAGGTAAGTCGAGAGGACCAACGGCTTCCGGTCACCACCCGGAGGCGTGACAAAACGTCCGCGGCCATTCCTAATCGCGAACTGATGACTACCGCGACTGCTCCGACGGATATTGAACGGTGAGCCAGGTAGACTAAGGCTCGCCTGAAATTACAACAAGGCGGACCACCACTTTTCTCTATGGCCGTTTCTGATCGTCGATCGTCGTCGTCGTCGTCGTCGATCGCCGGAGGATGGGCGCGTGGAAATCAGGATCAGGGTTATGCCGGGGGTTGTGTGGCAGGGTTTGTCAAACAAGACGGTCGACTATATTCTTTCTCTCGAAATAATTACAACAGTCGCGTACAAAGCGACTGTTCAATTCACCAGGTTCAGTCAAACACTCAACGAAACGAATATTGCTCGAAAGCGTCCTCAGCGACTCGATCGCTCTCTCCCTACATCATGGAGAATCGGAAAACCGTGGGGCGCTAAATTTTAAGCTAGCTATAAGGGTAATATATCATCATGTGAATGCCTCCCCCGCATCACGATGCAGTAACTCTTTGTATATTTATATACAGTGGGTTGCGAGAAAACAAAGGCTTCGCACGAACTCTCCCGTAGAGACAACATCAGCGATGTGTCTAGTTGGGAGTCGAGTTTCTCGTGGTTTTCGTTCTATACTCGTTCGGTTCAGTGTTCATCGTTCAGGATCCGAATTGTATTCGTTACGGCGATCGGGACCGGTCTATGTCTCGAATGAATTCGATCGTATGATCTGTAGGATCTCAGGAAAAATAAATCGAACCCAGGCCTTACTGGTGGTAGCCGATCTACTAACGCGCTCACCCACGGAACCCCTTAATTCTTCCTGATCTCCTACTATATATTTGTTCTGGGGGGTCCTGATCCCACAGATCTGATGAGTCGAGAGACTATCTACCGCGATCTTGGCGTGGATGGTGAAGTGTATGAACAAGGCATGATCAAAGAGAAAGAGGACCCTGTCAGTTTCCTTGCGACGACGGTCTATTTCGAGATAAGATTTTTTCAGCTGTCAGGTTTTCTTTTAATGTTCGCAAGGGAACTGACAGAGACCGGTATCTGTTTGATCACGACTCGCATTGTATAATATGTACGGTATGTATCGCGGCGGAGACTGTGAGCTACGGTGAAGAAGAATAATTCTACGATGCGTTTCTTCGCTTGATGGATTTTCGAGATTGACTCTCATGATCATCTATCCACCATACCGACACGTCAGACAACGGACGTATTGACATGATATAACGCTGATCGTGGAACGCTGTTGTATAACAGCTGTTTTTTTTTTGTTTGTTTAAGTACGTACGCTCGGCGCTGACAGACACGGTCGTGACACACGTACCTTCCGCGGGCTTTCCTGGTAGGCATAAGTAAACTGGCCATTAGCGGCGCGAGAGACCTTCAGAAAAAAAGAAGAAAAGACATCTCCTACCAAACGGCTCGTAACGGTGGTCTAATTGTGTACACCAAGGAGGCACTCGATACGGATATATATATATAATAATTATACATAAGATGTTCATGTAGATGCTAGCAAAAAGCGTACATAGGCACAGAAGAGCAAAGATATGTTTGTTCACGCAGAAATGATATTACAGCTGGTCGCGACACAGACTGGGCGCTACAGAGATGTGTTTTTCTCTACCTCGTGATTATATCAGAACGGGAGACACGAAGATCGGTGGTGGTGGTATTGATCCCCGATTGTGGATCGCGTGATTCCTTTTCAACAAGGATTCTTCATTGGGTCCCATGGATTGCATGGATACCATGCCGGTGATTTCCATGGGACCCTCTTGATCGAAAGCGCGACTCAGATATTCGTTAAATCAATTTCGAAACGAATAATAATAGAGCTATCTGTCCGGTTCTTTTACTCGTTTAGAATATCTTTTCGTTGTCGGAAGTTCTCGGAACGATTACGGTGTGCCCGACAGTTCGTATCTCCTTTCTCTATTAGATCACATGCGTTTGCATGCAAGACATCACACAATGACGATCAAGACGACTTCTGTTCGCGTGGATGGTAGCGTCGATCTTGGATACTCTTTTTACACGCAGAGCCCGCGACTGACAACTTAAACGAGCCTTCGGGCTCAGGCGTTACAACTGGAAAGACAAGTTTTGCGAGTAAATCAATCAAACGGAAATAAACAAGATGTCTGAAAGCGTCCTAAACGATGTACCGTACGGCAAGCATGCTACAGAGCGACAGATTTTTAATGGAACGGCTCGACTCGTCGAGATCAGCCAAACTACCCTTTTCTTTTGCGATACATTGGCTATATTGTTTCATTGAAATTATTCGGAACCTTTCTCAACAATATCTTCCCTCCTTTCAAAGCTCGCCAACGAGTTTCGAGTCAGACTCTTTTCACACCCCTAACAATTCGGTACCATTCTTCATCTATCCTCTCTCTGCCCTCCTAACCCTTACTCGCCTCTTTCGTACCAAACTCATTCTGTGAAACCGTTCCTTGACCATTCAATCCTCGAACCGTCAAAATACTATTGCTTCAACAGTTAAAGTTTGATGTTTCGCAAACGGAGAGAATATTACAAGAACATTGTTCATAGTCTTCTTCGACAATGTCAATTCTTTTGCCGTTAATTATCAAAACACATAACCAATAATATATGAGACCTCTATGTATATTAATCTTCTCTAGTCGAACTTTACGGGTTGTCCAAACTTTCTCTCTGTATTTCTTTCTTGGGGATTTAAATTTAATATTTTATTATAAAATTTATTAAATATATAAAATCCCCTCAAATTTTATATATTCATTGAAAATATTTTGCAATTTCTTTATTCGCTTCCTTAATACCGGAACTAAATCTCTTGTCGACGAAGCTGTTTTCACAGTCGAGAAGGAAGTGAAATGTTTCACAATAAAATTCCCTCAGTTCATCGAACATCGCGAGTCGAATGTACCGACGAGTCGAGTCAAGATATCGAGACAGCCTCGCGTGAACTGCTCTCGTAGAAGCGAGGTCGGGGTAATATAAGTTAGTAGGAAACCACGTACATTTACGTCAAAGGGGGAAAGGATAAATCGATGGTGACCTTCGACGGTCAGATACTTACGGCGCTGACTTTTCTAACTTTAGTGGTGGTCGTGTGGTTGTTGATCTGAGTCACCCTGTCCGACTGTATCTCCTTGTTGTTGTCGTCGTTCCCTCTGTCCTGACCGACGTATAGCTCGTAGCTCTGACACGAGAAATTCGAAGGCGATTTGACAATTTGATCCGCGGCGTGGGCAGCACAAGCTGCTTGCTGTGCCGCCTTCCTCGCTGCAGCCTCCCTCGCGATCGCCTTGTTCTCCCTCGCCAGAGCCTGCTTCTCCGCTTGCTGGTTTTATAAAATCAAACGAAATCACAGTTAGGGTAAACAGTCACGATTGTTATTTACCGAATGTATTTTATAATAAAAGATTTATGACTCGTAAAACTGTTTGATTTTGCTGAAAATGTCTATTAGCACGTTAAGCTCGTTTAAACATTTTAAAAAAGGGTAAAAAGATTTTTAACTACGATTTTGGCGAAGAGTGCCAATCAATTTACCCTATTTATCCCTATTTCACTCGGAACCCTCTACAACTTGTCAGACATTTTTGGATAATACAGTTCTGTCGCGGGAAAAGTAGTCGTACCCTTGTGGCTTCCTCTTGGGCAGCCTCCTCTTCCTCGGCTTTCTTTTGCAATTCGTCGTACGACATCGCGACAATAGCGAGAATCAAGTTCACGAGATAGAACGAGCCAAGAAAAATGATGACGATGAAGAACAGCATGTGCCACGGCCCGGCCGATCTTAGTACCAACTGATACAAGTTCTCCCAGTAGTCTTGAGTCATCAAACGAAAAGCTGAGAGTAAGGCCCAGCCGAAGGTGTCGAAACTCGTGTAACCGTAATTCGGATTGTCGCCGTATCCTTGTAAACACGTGTAGCCAGGAAGGCACTGCCTGCAAAGATCGAACAAAAATCATTAGAACAAAATTTAAACCTTAATGAGACACTGTCCAACAAATTTAAACATTTTTTTATGTTTTCATATAACAGTTGGATAGTGTGATTGGATTGGAATAATAATGCGTTATCGAACGTGTGTTCGATCGATACGATTGTGTAAGAAAATTTTGAAAAATTATAATTACCCTGCTCCAGATGAATTTCCACACAAGGGCATGTTTTTCGCTTCGTCCACGTACCAATTAGCTAGAGGAAAGAGAAAAACGAAGTTACTAATAAGTATAGGAATAATTAAATATATTAAATCACTAATAACACAAACTGAACGATACAGGCTTTGTACTCCAAATTCACCCCCATTTTCTACTGCGGTGATAAGTATTCACCTTTTTGCACACCGAAGGGTGAATTTGGTTCATAAAAAATTAGGTGAGTCCTGTTGAAGGGTGAATTTGTGGCGCAATACCTGTTAGAAGAGAACAGTGCTACATACTTTCGTTACTAACGAATCGCTCCCAGTTTTCGGCGGTGAGATTACCCCAGGAGCCGTCCTCAGGAAAGTTTTTTATACACTTTTGCGTTAGAACCCCCATGTAAATCTGGAGGCCCATCAGCGCAAAGACGGAAAGAGAGAACATCGTCAGGATTATCACATCGCGCAGGTTCTTCACGGATTCTATCACAGCGCCGACAATGGTTTTCAGACCTAGACAACGAGAGAAAAGGACAGTGGGCTCAGTTGGGCATTCCGTCAGCTTCAGCCGTCGGCTTGGACAGACCGGTTGTCAGCGTGGGGGAAAAGGGGGGATATGTGATGTGGGCTGACAATAATCGAGAGAATATGATGATTCGGGACGCCATCGATAGAGAATATGGAGATCGAGAACATTCAGGGTAACAAACAGGGAAGAAAGGATCGGTGGAAGCAAAAGGCACTTGGAACAACGGTGATCGATGATCAACAGTGAAACATTGATCGACGTATCGGATTCTTGGGAAGATTCTGTCGCTTGTTCACGAATACTGATTTTTTCTGTGCTTTTCTTCTTGCGCGTAGTTGTTCATAATGTTGTCCTTGACAACATATCTCAAGGTCAAGGTTATCGGAGCTGCCTCCCCTAAACGTAAGTTTTACCTGTGGTTTTTTTTTGAAACCACAAAATTTATTATATATTCCCAATATTATTTAATATTTTAGATTTTATTTTGCTTAAAGAAAATAGTACTTTAAATGAAACACACAATTTCGAAAATGAAAATTATTTCTATTTTAACATCGTATTCGTTTGTTTGAAAGAGGAAGTTCGGAGGACAAACTAAGTTCGTTCGTGTGTCGTTGCTCGACGTTTCCGTGTGGATGATTGAATATCAGTACGATCATACAAAAAGCAAAATTATACAGTAATACGTTAAAGATACCAACAGTATACGTTCTAAAGATGGCGAAGCGTAAGCTATAACAACAGAAATGATGGTTATGTCGTGAACAGAACAAGACAGAAAAATAGTGTACCATTCGAAAACAAAACGAAACTGTTTTTAAGATACATTGTCGGTAATCGAATTAAACAATACGTGTTAAAAGGTAAATAATTCCCGTTTTCCATCGTTTTCCGGTACCGTGAATCTACGGATCGTTCTCTAAATAATAAATTGGTTTTGCGACTGTGGTCGAACGGAAACGAGCACGAAGAAGGCGACAGAACTCTCCCACGGAACCCGATAACTCGATAAATGACTCGATACCGATGAATGAGCGCGACAGATGGAAGACTGATGAGAAAAAATGACGGCTTTGACAGAACGAAAGAAATAATCATATATATCGGAAACAGATCGAAAAAGTATTATAGAGCAAGCGTTATTTATCGGTGATGAGTTTGCGAGAGATGTGTACAGCGACCGCGACAATATTGGTGTTCTATGACTTTTATTCTAATTAGTATATATATATATTTATATGTATATATATCTGCGTCTACGACCAATTCTATTTCACTAAGCATACCTGGTACAATAGCGACAGTCTTCAAGGCTCGGAGGACTCGAAATGTCCTGAGAGCGGCAAGGTTGCCTAGATCTATGCCCATCGTCACATAACTGCAATACACCCGAACATCACACACATTACAGTGATACAAACAAAAAAACAAAACGTTAGAAAAAGAGAGTTGAGGATTATTAACGTTACTCAAAGGGTTACTCGCTACTAGTTTCCTATGGCCTACCAAAAGTCTGCTCGGAACTGCGTGTATCGTTAAAAGGTAGCTATTACTGCATGCACGATGGTAATTTAAATGTCGAAGGCAACACGAGAACCACCGTTTTCTAGTTCTTCTTACCGAATCGCTAACCGTTTTTATTGTATTATAGAAAATAAAATTGACAAAATACAAATGTTTTCAATATTCTTCAAATGAAATGCTATTTTTTCAAATAATTACTGCCTCAAATAAATTATTTCATTTTCAAAGATGTACACATACTTTAAAGTAAATAGGCTTAGTTATTATTTACTATTCAAAATACTATTTTCCCCAGCTCTGAATCTTTCCACGATTTCTTTGAACGTTGCACGACAATTACAATATCAAGAATACCAAGACGTAATAAATTCGAAAGAACAAAATACAAAATTGACAACTAATTGATTAATAATAAATCATCGGAAACGATATACAGTGATTTCTCGTGGGGTATTCTCGCGCTGCCAGTTACGATAATCGAGTACTCGTTACACCGAATAATAAATACACGTATTGACCAATATCTATCAACAATTACTTAATAATATATGTTATAGAAGGTATATAATAATATAATAGTCTAAACTACAACAATTAGTAAGAGTGATTGAATCGAATCGACGTATAGGACTAGTCTAAACCAACATTACGATGATTAATCAAAAAATGGCGTATACTCTTCGATCCGAGGTAACTAGACATAATAATTCAAAGTCTCTAAAAGTCCCCTATCTAGGTGAACTAATACTCCTATAATACCTGTTACGTATTCGTGTGATCATTACGTGTGGTTATGTCGAAGAATGCTTCATGTATTTACAGAATACAATCGGCCAAAGTATGTGTGTAAAATGAGACAGAGATAGAGATAGATAGAGAGAGAGAGAGAGAGAGAGAGAGAGAAAGAGAAGAAAGTACTGAATTACAGTGGTGTAGTGTAATTACTCGATGCTACACGAATATCTCCATAGCTTACTCAAGGTATCTAGCGAATATGTCTACGGTTCACAACCTTTGATTCACTAAAATTCGAATACTAAGTATTCTGTTCGTCGAACCGGCGTTATCTTTCCTCTCGAAATCGGTCCTGACCGCTCGCCTAAGATCGCCGTGTGTCTCGTTTGTTCGGATCTAGCTCGTGGGCCTCTCGGAATGATCAGACAACAGTAATCAACAGTTTCGACAGGCAATCGGACAGAACTGGAATTTATGCGAGTCCTAGGCGACCGCGGATCATACCGATTCAACGAGTGTGTTACATCTTGAGTCAACTAGAATTTTTTCTATCGTCAACGTGAGTCGATCGGATAGAATCTATGCGTATCTCGCTCGTATGTGTTTTTCCGTATCACTTTAGACCGTTTGTTAGCCTAAACGTACTGTTTCTACGGACATCGATGGCCGATCATCTCAAACACTGTTACCCGTAGCTTTGTAGAGAAAAAAAATCCACTGATTAAAAAGGACTCGTTCAATCTAGTCGATCTCTTTTTTGAATAACTATATGGCACCTTTTCCACGGATTCGTCGTTTATTTTTCTCATTTTCTGTCTAACCGTTCGGGTTTCGCTTCTTTCATATTTTTCTTCTTCTCGTCTTTGTGTTCAATTTTTTTCTTTTTGGTTAATTAAAGAATAAGTTTTTAACTACTCACGCTAAAGCTATAACTACGAAGTCGAGCCAATTCCATGCATCTCTAAGATAGGTAAAAGGCTGCAGAATGAAACCCCTCGCCATCACCTTAACGGCGGACTCAAATGTGTAGATGCCCGTAAATATCACTCTGAAAACAACAAACACACCACTCAGCTTTAAAATGCAATTGGTTGCGCGCGCGCGCGCGCTTCGATGAGTTCTCTACTGCCTAATCACTGCACACTGTTCCGTCGCACTTGCGCTCGAGGTTGATTGCATCGGCGATACTGCTCACCATCGTCGAAAGGATCCTACGCCTACCTCTCGTGGTCAATTCATTTTCTCCCGAATACGGATCTACTGTCTCTCGATATATCGTTTCTCGACTGTGGATTTTAGGTCACCTCAACGCGTCTTCAACGAACTTAATCTTTAAAACAGAAGCTTTCAGCTAACCATGGTTTTCTTAATTGTGGAGAACAATGCAGTCGACGACTATTCGAGGTTGCATGAAAATCTGCAGTCTGTTACATTTTCCTAAATGGGTTCTTCAGGGAAGTAGCGATGGGTTCGAATTTGCTTTCTTGCTTATTCCATTTATTTTACTCGAATGGATTTGCGTTCGTATTGAATTGATCGCAAAAATTCGTTCTAGGACGAACATTCTGGCCAACCCAATGCCATTGTACTTGAATTAATTCCCGCATCTTCTCTATCCTATCATTTTCATTATTATTAGCTACTCACGGAAAATTAGCTTGATAGTAATCAATTGTAAAAATGTACGCTGGATCCTGACTATTAATTTTTCAAAGGTTATATAGTCTTGATATCAGTTGTTACACGATAAAGTTAAAAATATATTTATTATAATTTCTTTGTCATCAACCCATCGGTACTCGCCGACAAAGGTAATTGTCGATCTACGATCTAGATCCTTTCCTGTGAGCGGTGTCGCTTCTGCGAAACTAGACGATAGTGTCCGATCGTGTTGTCGGTGTCTTATCGATCTCGGATCGCCGTGGACGATGAATTCTATTGAGAGCACGACCCGAGCGAACAATGATTACCTCTCGGCATACTATTTAGCGTACGAGACAGATACATTATCATCGACACCGTTTGTTTCTATGGGTCATCGCTTACGGATTATTCGCACAGATATCGGGTCCGTGTACTACGTCTACCTCTAAGAGACACTAGAACAAAACTTACCAACGGATATACAAATTTATCACACGTCGCTACTCGTATAATATATATAGGCTGTCTCAAAATTCCTTCGACATCCGGAAATCGGAGATTCCTGAGTTCATTTCAAGCAACATTTTCCTTTGCAAAAATGCCGTTCTCGGCTTTGTTTAGGAGTTATTAACGAAAAACACGGACCAATCAGAACGCGACCTAGACGCGTGTTGCTTAGACTGTGTTTTTCGTTAATAACTCCTTAACAAATCGGCGGATGTGATTTTTGCAAAGGAAAATTTTGCTTCAAATGAACTCAAGAACCTCCCATTTCCGGATGTTGAAGGAATTTTAAGACATCCTGTATATATATAGATCTATAACACGTAGAACATCGCTTCAAAAGTATTCTATTCTTTACACAAAAACAAAACGTGTACTCGCCGTAAGCTTTCGATGGCTTTCCTATCTAAACAAACGTCAATCAAAAGGCTCTCCGAGAAAATCGAGGAAAAGAAAGAAAAATAGGACGGGGGTGTGGTGGAGATCGTGGACGCTAACTCCTTCATTATAATCACCATTGGTCGCAGGAAACACGTAAATAAACTGGCACGTGGAAAAAGAAATCTGTTACCATTAAAATCAGTAAATTTTCTTGTTACTTTTGTCACGTTTTAGTAGATTCCACATTGAATTGCAAATTTCAAACAAATGGCCGCCACCGTTGACCACGAGAGATGCTCTCGTACAGGTCTCGGAAATAAATTGAAAATTAAAAAAAATACAAAGGAAACAGAGAAACGGTGAGAGTAGGCAAAGAGATAAAATCAAGGTCTCGCCCTTTGTTTCGGTGTTATCGAATTCGCGAGACGAGGACGTATGAACGATACTCACTCCGTAGACTCGATGGTGGGCGTAGTGGGCATGATCATGAGTATGCAGTTAACCAATATTGTAGTGATAATGAAGAGGGAGAACAGTGGGTGAACCAATATGTAAATGGCCACGCGTCGTATCGGGTTGAACGGGTCGAGGATCCACATTGCGTCTGTTGCTGAGAACCTGAATATGTCCTTTCCCTTGCTGATGACGACGAAGGTCTGAAAACATACGACACACGAGATAAAACCAGCCGAAAACCATAATCCTCTTAAAGCTACGGTTCACGGGTTGCTGTTCAAAATAATACCAATCTAAATCCTACAAGGATATAGCACTTCGGTTGTAACCGTGTTATCCTGAACGAAACCGTTCTAGTCCAATCAACGACAACTTATAGAGGACTAATTATTTAAAGAGGAATAATTATTATTTAAATAAATTCCGTGTCTGCGAATATATCGTTGATATTTTTGGAAAACCAGTTACCCTTTGGTTATGATAGAAAGTATCGATATCCTCGAGAGGTGTGGAGGCCAGCTCGGGTGGAAATTCGTTGTGCAGTCGGACCGGGATCGGTGCTCCTTGCTCGAGCAGCGGATCCGCCTGAGGACCCTCGTCCTCGTCCTCGTCGTCATACCGTACCTGTGAAATCGAGAACACGTGTAAGTCCCGGTTAGTCCCGGCGAATGCCGAACTATCTATGTAGAAAAAAAAGTATATAGAGCTCTTTTATACGTTGCAATAAATTCATCGTTACCGTATAAAACGTGCCTTATATCGAATTATATATATATACAAAATATATACGCGCACTATAATCGTCGTCCATGTGGTTTCACCTCTCCGTGATTCAACAAGGATATCCGTCGAGTGACTGAGAGGAAATGGTGAAACAAATATTTCCAATATACTTTTATATCCACGAAAAAAGGTATCTCGGATGCCTGTAAATACTTGATGGTCCGCTGGAAACATGTCGCCATCTTCCGTTGAGCTTCCGGTCGAAACGTTGACATTCGCCACGCATAACTTATTAAAAGACATGGAATCAAAAGAGTTTTCTGAATTTTCCTGAAGGGCCGATACCAGGAGAATCTTTTTTCGAATTTAATTAATCAGAAGCGAGACATTTCAATCGGACCAGCCAGTAAGTGTACGCGCGTTGATAATAAGCGTACTTGGAAATATTCATTTGTATCGTCTTCTATGTGTGCACCGGTTTATTCATAACCCGCTTCTAGATGAGCTTCTCTATGCGTCGTATCGTTCGTATTGCGTTCAGTTGTGCATCGCAAGACAACATGTCCCGAGCTTCAAGGCAGGCGACTTTCGTTTCGAACAATCGTAGATAAATGGTGGCCGGCGATGGTTTTCAATACGGGTTCCATCTCAATCGTGCGAGGAGTCTCGCGAATCGGAAGTGAAGCGATCGCCGTCTTTCCGTAACATTGATCGTCCCCGCGGCCCGATTCAGTGTCAATTTATTTTCGTTACCCGATCCCGGACCGTTAATTATTAATACCCGACGAGCTTTTATCGCGGTTAGGAAATTAAACGAAGAAGAAACACTCACACGTACAGCGGCGTGTGTTTTTTTAAACTTGAAATGACAATCATATACTACACACAAATAGCTAGTTTGTAAGATTACTCAAAAATTTTTTTTGCTATTAAAAAATTTTAATAAAATATAAATCATTCGGATTTATTATATCTTAATAATTTCGATCGATATAACAAAAAATCCTTTACGCTGTCAATGTTGGAGAAACGACGGCGAGTGTCACAACCGTTTTTAAAACGTACATACACGTGTACTTTACCGATAGTACGACGTTGCCCCACATTTTTTCTTTTCCTACTTTGGAAGCATCGGGAACATCTATTCCGCGTCTAGTCTGAAAAGCTGCTACGGCGACTAGTCGTATAGAAGCCGGTCTATATACGTGTGTACAGTACGGAATTGGTGCTAAAAGCGGGTCGTGAACATACGAACCTGCTGGAGGTCCACGTGATCCCTGCTCGTTTCCGCTCCCTCTCACCCGAATTTCTCTCGAGAGTCATTATTAGAAATTCGAGGTATGCCCACCTTGGTTCTTTCTCGGTTTCGTTTCTTTTTTCTCTCTTTCGTTCTCTTGCGTTTATCCTCGACACTAGCGAGAACGCTTACCGAATTCGACAACTGTCCCCGCAGTCGCAAGACGAAACCGCACGTGTCTCAAAATTCCTTCAACATCCGAAAATGAGGGGTTCTTGAGATCATTTGAAGCAACATTTTCCTTTGCAAAAATTACGTACGTCGATTTGTTCAGGAGTTATTAATGAAAAACACGGACCAATCAGAACGCGACCTAGACGCGTGTTGGCACGATCGCGTTTTTCGTTAATAACTCTTTAACAAAGCAGCGGACGTAATTTTTGCAAAGGAAAATGTTGCTTCAAATGTTCTCAAGAATCTCCAATTTCCGGATGTTGAAGGAATTTTGAGATAATTTTGTCGATTCGCCTTGCAACCAGAGACTCGCTGACTCGTCGAGAGAAGCAAAATGATTATTTGTCCCTCGAAATAGCCAATCGCTTTCGACTCGACAAAGAAGCATTGTCTTTTTTCTTTCTTTCTTTATTTTTGTTCGTTCGAAAGACCGAGGAGACTGATCGCAATCGTTGCACCTAGGCTACGTATCGAAGACTATCTAGAAGCGTTTCTCACATTATAAAAAAAGAAAGAAAGATCGTTCGCCGAATTGGATGCACATACACGAACTTCCTACGTTTCCTAATAATGATCTATGACTAAGATTGTATCACATATGTACAGTCTACCTAGATCTAATTTACGCAAGCGAGACGTGTTCTGTCGATGAATATTCAGGCCGAGCATTACTGGGCAGAGCGGAGAGCACACGATGCGGCAGGACACGTTCGTTCATTTTGTTCCTCTTTTCTTTTCGCTTGAGACGTAAAAAATAGAGACGAGCAAGAGCGATCCTTGAGTGTAGGCTCGTTTCGGATCAATCAGGATAAAATTGCCTTCGTCTGTCAAAAATCCGTCCATTGTTTCGGAAACGCGAGCCTCCTCGAACTACAGGGCGAGCGGACGACTAAACGAACGCTGTTTGCAACGTATTGTTTAATCATTCAAAATTATACAAAAAATTATATAAAAAAATCAATATAATCGTATTGATTTTTTCAATAAGGCTTCAGCCCGTTTATAATAAATAATAATAATTGATCGAAACTGAAAACATTAACGAATTAAATGAATTTCGAAGGTTCGTTGCTCGTTGTTCGCCCTGTGTTTCCAGAGACGAGTTTTCGTAGTGTTTTAGCGTCCGTGGAGGGTTGAGCGCGCGCGCTGTTTCGAGGCGTAGAAAAGTTGATTTCTGAAAAGCATCGCGAGCAGATCGAATTTGCGGTGGCCGAGAGTGAGTTACACAACGGGTGGTCGCGGGATTTCCCGCGATCGCCGTCTTTTGATGCGGAGGAGCATCGTTTCGGGCCGAGCAACTGTATTGCGACGTGGTCGGCGATAAATCAATACGATCCCAGAGTGGAGTGAGAGAGAGGCTACGCCACCGCGATCGTGTGTAAATTTCGCGCATCTTTCGCCACGGTTTCTGCTTGCTTTTCCGAGGCGCGCGCGATTAATGAACAGGCTTGTGCGAGAACCCGAAATCTCGGGTTCGGTTCGGGTTTCCCGAGATTTCGGGTTCCCGCACAAGCCTGTTAATGAATAGTAGAGAGTGAAAGAGAGAGAAGAGACGAAAAGAAGAAAAAAAAACAACAACGAAGATTATCATGGCACGTACATAGTATACAAAGTCTCAGCGGGCAAGCATTGCGGATACGGCATACGATCTACAATATAGAAGCGTTTTTTATATATTCTCAGGCGGCGGCGGCTGCGATCTCTAACGCCAGACGTACGACACTCGAGAAGAAAAGAAAACGGACGCTGCAATTGTTTTCTCTCGTTACGGTTGTTCTTCCCTTTCGGTCACGGGACCTGATTAAATTTCTTCGTCCCGCTGAAGGATAATTGCACACTGAATTCTCTTGCTTTCGTAAATCTAATTCGACGACTGCGCATAATTAAATGAAAATGCTGCTCGAGTAAATGTCCCTGTCGCGTCCCCATTAACAATCTAACAATTTTCACCGCGTCGTTGCCGAGTTTTACAAGAAATTTTCAAACTGACGCAGATCCGCGCCGATTCACTTCTTTTGTTATCGGTTCTATTCTACGGTGATTCAATTCTTTATTAACGTTCAGAATCCTCTAGAAGAGGAAGAAGAGAACTTTTAGATAGGTCTGTAATGTAGAATTTTATTTTGGTTGAAAGAATCTCGATTCTACTTGTTATGGTGCAAGGGCAGCTAAGTGTGCATCTAACAGGTTGCATTTTATAACAGCAATGCTATTATATCGATCGATACATATCGATTGTAGCTCTTCACCTTAACCGAAAGGTTCGTTTATTTATATTTAATTATTCGATGAGAAATTGCACCCTTGACTAAAACGTATCGAAAAATAGAAAAAAAACATTATTCGAAATGAGAGTATATGTAAATTTTAGGAAAAAACCAGTAAAAATGGTCGAAAACATTTATATTAATTTGCAAAACTGCTTAGTTAGTAACATAGGATCGAATCTGTGCGCTGAAAATACCAATTTAGTTATTTACAAGTGTCGATCGAGATAAAAGGAAATAGTTAAGAAATGATGCAACTATAAATATAAATCGAATGAAGTCAGCGTGTCCAATTTGTTTTCTGCTCGAGCGTCGTACTCGTCCAGCGAAGCGAATGCGAATGCGTGTGTGCGTCGCAGGAGCGAACGGCCGCGACCGAATCGCTTCGCGTTGAGATCTCGATCGCGTTGAGCCGACTCGATCGGCCGATCGCTGTTATTATCATCGAGACTTTTTACATAGTTACCTGACCCAGTACACGCAAAAGCATATACATACACGATCCGACGTGTTTAGTGCGAGTATATCGAACACGTGGATTCGAATACCGTCTAGATACACGAGAATTTTCGAGGAAGCACACAGGCGGGTGTCTCGCTTTACGATCGTGTCGGTAAGACGTCAAGACACTTGCGGACGTAGCGTATACAATGTACAGGATGATCCATTATCGATCGCATGACTAACGATAAAGTGATTCCTCGTGAAAAAATTGGCCGAGAAAATTCCAAGAAAAAATGTCCTCCTGCAGTACTTTTTTTCGTTTAAAATATGTAAGATGTTGTTCATGTCGCGTCACCCGGTATATCGTTAATATTAGATAAGTAGTCTTGTATCTTTCTCTCTTTTTTCTTTTCTTTGTAAATACTTATATAAAAAGGGCTTCTGCCCGTCTATAATAAATAATAATAATAAAATGTTGCGCCATCCGGTATATTGTTAATATTATTTACAAGCGGTTCGTCGCTAACAACGAACGTGAAACAGTTTCGTCAAATCCGTCGTCGGACTAAAAGACATTTAAATATAAAGTTAAATTCGTTAGCATTAATTTATCGTTTTAATCCCGGCCAACTTTTACAAATATAATTGTAAAATGAAGGGGTTAACGAAGTCTTGTTTCCGAACATTTCGGCGAAACTTTCCACGAGAAATCATTCTGTCGAGAATCGTGCCACTAACAACGGACCACCCCGTGTACGTGAACAGCAGTAGAATATGAGAAGCGTATGTGGGTGGTACCCTGTGGTGACGTTGCGTGACGTGTGTGTAAAGCGTGGCACGCCCAACCGAAGCTCCGAGGGGCAAGAGCAAGCTCGCGAGCAGTGCTAGGAGCAAGGACTCGCTGAAGATGGCGGCCGAGCTCGGTTCACCAGTTCTCTCAGCTAGTGTCACAAGATCGAGACTTTTCTCCCACTCTACCTTACCCCTTCTACGACGTCATTCCTCAGTTCCCATGATCCCCGCACCCACACAAACTTCCTCAAAGGGATTACATGACATCACGTTCCGAGAATTGTCCCACCAACGTGCCAATAGTACTTAGCGATCTTCACGATCCATACCCATGACGTTTGGGATTTCGACTACAGCTTCGTGACGTCACTCTGCTTCCGTCTACAGTATCCCCCCCCCCCACTACTTATTCGTGAAAAGCCTCGATCTGGTGACGCTGGTTTAACGGGCATCTGATTTTACGAACGTTGCTCCTAGGAGCACGGTTTGCGAGCTCTTTGGCACCTGTCCTTCCGCGGAGCACGAGTTGGACGCGCGTGAATCAAGCGTGTTCCTTTTCGACCACGGTGTATAATTCGATTCGGTAAAATTTTGTGATTCTCTCGGATTACGACGTCGTAACTAACAATATTTTTTATGCTTTTGGCGAACTGGTTCGATTAATTGTTATTTTAAACTGTCGCACATTATTTTAAATTAACACTCCTTTCTTGAAAATGATCCACACAAGGATCGAAACGTTGAAAGTTGAAATTAATTTGTAAAATTAAAATTTTCCTGAATAAACTATTCCCACGTGAAACCTAATTGACACGCAACAATTGAAATTGGCCGAATTCGAACTGGCGAGGTAGGGTCTACATAATTCGACACAGCCGAATCAAGCCTCGGTGCGTATCGAATCCGAGACGAAGACGAGACGAGAATCGATACTGCGAGGAGAATTGTTCACGAGCAGTCCAAGGACCGTTTTCCGATCGATCGTCGACGTATTATTCGGACTGTTTAATTAATACCTTCGCTTCGGTATTGACGCGAAGTCGGATCGAACCGAATTCAATTGAATCAGATCCAATCAAACCGAATCGAATCGACGTTATACACACCGTGGCCGTTGGTGGTGGTCTCTCGTGTGTCACGTGTGAAGAACAACCACGAGAGACATCGTCAGCTAGTTTGTGCCCCGATCGGCGATCGGATTATGTTAATGGAGAGAATCGTGTGACAAGAGGCCGTTGTGCGTCGATGCGTGTAGATTTTTGATCGTGCACGATCGAGAGTGGAGAGAATTCGAATAATATGTCGGAGAGAAAGAGACATGTGTGCTCGCGTAACCTGTGTATTGTGTGCGTGGAAGTGTGCCTTCACCTGTGTGTGTATGTGTATGTATTTCTGCATGTATGTAATGTATCTATGTATGTATGTATGTATAGTGTAAATCTCTATGTCATGTGTAACGTGTGTTATTACTTAGCGTGACGTAACGTCTTACTTCTTTTTTCTTTTTCTTCCGTCCAAAACCTCCCTGAAATTGGAGAAATGGAGAAACAGTCGTTACACACAGAAACAACACAGAATAGTGGGAGGGGGTTAAGAGGGTTCGAGGGAGGGAGTGAATTAGGCGAGAGTGTGAGAGAAACAAGGTTTTCGCTAATGTGCAGTCAGGGAAACAGTAAATAGGTGGTATACGATTAGGTGTGTGTTAGAAAGAAAGAGAGAGATAGGGGTAGGGGGTAGTAGAGGGTGAAAGGACCGTAGAGGATCGATTCGAAAAGCTTGAGAGATAGTGGCTAGATAGAGGAACATGGGGAGAGACGTAGTGGGGAGACAAAGAGATGTTGAGAGTTTTATATATATATATACATTCTATTTATGTATGTATATAGTATTATACATGTTAATATCGGGATGCCCGCGATATATGGGATATTGAAGCAGAAATATCAGTTGGGGTGAGGAGGGAGGAGGGTTATCAATTGATAGCATCTCGACTATTTCTTTCTCTCTCTGTCCATCGTCGAGTTTTACCCTACTCCTTGGACCGACTGTATCGTCGAGATGGCGGAGGGGGATTCTTTTAATTAATACCGAATCCGAGACTCGGTGTAACGGGATGATAGGCTGATCCATTCGGTCTGAATAGCGACGACTGCACTTCACGATGCAATCGAGACGTTCTTCTCGATGCGCTGAGCATCGAGTAATAAGCGAAGGAATGTGTAAAGGAGATGCAAGTTTTTTCGACGGGTGCAGTTACTCTAGAGATGGGGCATTATTTGGCGAAACAAATGTTTCCAATATTATTTTCAATATTTTAGATTTTTAGTCCAGGATGATTGACAACTTTTTCTCTTACAAAAATTCTCGATTGTGGCAGGTAACAGGGGTAGCACGGATAAAATATGTCAATTTAAAGATTCGAAATAGGCTCCGATAGAAATTACTCGAGAAATTGTTTTTTTCACGATAGGAATCACTGAAAGACTCTCAGACTCGAAAACAGATGAATCGGAATCCGAATCGTTCCGTTTATCGAAGGGAGACCCTCTGCTGAGTCAACGATTCAAATCAGGCAAGGTTACAATCTCCGTGACCGATTAAAAGGATCAAGCGAGATGCCGAAATTTCATTTGACAAGAATTCCGCGAAACTTCCCTCACGAGCTAATCCATTCTCCTATACGATGTACGATCTCGCCGCTGCGACGAAACAGCAGGCTAAGTTAGTTAGGGTTAGTTCAAGAATCCTGATCCCAGCGCACACCTCGTATACAGCCAGTGGTAGTCTCCTTGGCTATGCAGTGGTACGTGCGTAAGGATGGTTTGCTATACATTGAAGAGCATAGAGTAGGTATACAGAAGAAGACAGAGAGAGAGAGAGAGATACGGAGAGACACACACAGAGAGAGAAATGTGTGTATATATAAATAGAATACAGAAAGAGAGAGAGAGAGAGAAGTATAGGACACAGCGGTATTTATGTACGTATAGAAACAGGCACAGATAGTGACACTGCAGACATCGAGCTCGTACGCGAACATATCTTTGGGTAACACAAAAACAATACATTACTCTGGCGACAGTCGTGTTATACACATATACATATATATATGTATGTATATATATACATATATGGATAGATAGATATAGACAAGATGTAGGTGTACAAAAGTCGTCAACAGGATAGGCATGTATCATCACTACGTTAGCAGTAAAAAAGTCAAGCAAACAATTAAACGCGACGGGTAGCGACAATCGGTTTGTTACAACGGGGTAATTGTAAAGGTTCAAGAAACACCGCAGCTTTGACGAATAATAATCATGTAAGTAAATATATATGACTGGTGTACATGAAGAAACAGATCTCGCAAAAACGGCACTGCAGTCTACGCACAAGAATGAAAACAATTACGGGGTTATGAAGAAAAAAAAATATACGAAAAAAAAAACAATAGAGAGACATAGTAAATGTCCATCACGGACAACACCGTGAAACAGTGCACTCAACGCCGATCAATCCCGACCCCCGGTTCCCTTCTTTCAACGGAAGGATTTTTAAAAATGGAGATTGTTCTCTCTTGAAAGAGAGAGAAATTTGAGGATTATAGGGGGGCAGTTGATTGATCGGTGTTCGAGTACTGGTCACAATCAGGTGGAAACATATGCAACGCACTGTATTGTAGCGATGCTTTGTACGTTGCACGACTCGCTAATATAACATCTGCAAAAGTAGAACAACCTGTGTATCGATGTTTAACAACGAGCACGTACGACAATCGTTGGCGTCTTCTTGGGGGACTTCCGTTTACTGGAAACGCGCACCGGTCGATTCGTAATTTGCCGGAGAGAGAGGGGGACGAGGTATAAGGGGAATGGGGAAGTAATTTAACCACGCCCATCGTTTCGTTACACACGAAATGGAAATTCTCGGTTCTGTTACAGTGTCAACGGTCGAGCTTCTTCTCATTTCTGGTATGTACGGTACGTACGTGGATATACGTTATAGGACATATTGGTTTGTACGGGAGAGAATTGAGTGGATGCTAAAAGAAACCAGTGCGAGGATAGCCGACCAAACTCATCGATGACTATTCTTTTATTCGTTCTTCAGATCTGGCGAATCTGTGTTGAAGGAGATCGACTTTGGAAACTTTTCGATTTCAGTTTTTGAACGAGATGGTGCACAGTGGGGTATTTGTCCGATTTCAGACTATACAGTACAAAAAAAGTAGAAATCTTAAGCTTTAAAATGGTTCTTTTTTCATCAAATTTGAATAAATTTTAGCAAAGTTACAGCAGTTTTAATATTGAGCAAAATTTGAACTGGCTGTGGCCGCTGCACTATGCAGCGTTTCACCTCGGAGCGTGACGGATCAGACTCGTTCAACGCCCGGCAATTGTATAAGCGATGCGCCTAAGAAATTTTTACTTGGAAAAAATCGATTTCCGTAAAATTACTGGACCCCTAAAATCGGACGAATATCCCACTGTGCGGTGTTCGATAGATCTTTCGTATTTTAAGGATGCGTTTGGTCGATTTTAATCCTTGGAAAAAAAACGAAACTAAGAACAGAGCGAAGATAATCGTCTGGTAATTAAAATCAGAACTGAAACGTGATTTCTACTAGCCAGCCACGATCGCTCGAATCGATGACGGCTATTCTATGTAGACGAAAGCAGGCTGGCCCGCGTCCCTACCTCGGTTTGCGCTCTCTTCTTCTCGAGCTCCTTCTGCTTGGCATGTTCTTCGGCAATGCGAGCCTCGATCGCTGCCAGGGACTCCCGCGTGAACGGACGGAACAAAAATCTTTCTTCCTCTGATACAGAGTCAGAATCTTCGGACATTGTCTAAGCTGCACACAGCTGAGCCACCTTCCTGCACAAAGGAACAAACGTGAGTCTCGGTGAATAGCGAATGAATGGTCAGAAATGATGGGCAAAAAATGATGACCAGAAATGATGGTCAGTATTATCGTTACTAAACGACCTGGCCTCGAGTTTATCATTTTTATTATTTTATTCATTAATAAAATACTCGTTGATACTCTTTTAAATTTATCAAATAAAAATAATATAAAATATGAAATAATTTATTACTTGGAATGATTATTTGTTGTCTTATGTTACGTAGAATATGTCGAAACCTGATATAAAATAATCATGGAACGGAAAATATTATTATCCAATAATTGTCAACGAAAAATATGAGAAACGATCGAGGAAATAACTGTCGTTCGTCAATTCTCGCGACGCCTGAAGTTTCCCTTTTGTATAAGTAAAACACTCCGGAAATAGAGAAACTAATGTCTAGCTGCTGAGGACGCTTTTAAGCGGACCTAGAAACCACATTACGTATGCATGAGATTTATCGAACATTCAACTTTCACGCTAACACAGTGTCCTCAAAATGGTGTTTCACGGGTCCCTTGGCCACGGATCTATTAAGTAACAGCTGCTCCGGGTTTCTGCCTCGAGATAATACAATGAAATGCCCACGAAATGGCTACATCTGCACCAAACAATCGATTCTTCCAACAAGCAAACACTCGATTCGCTACAACAACGAGTCCTTCATATTTTTCATACTAAAGAATTATATGATAATACCTATCGATTGTACTAGTATTATTTTGCTTTTTTCTTCTTTGTGTGCATGTCCCTTCTTTCTTATTAGATAAGTAGTCTTATATCTTTCTCTTTTGTTCTTTGTAAATACTTATGTAAAAAGGGCATCTGATTTTATGCATTTATTTAAAAAAAATGGATGAATGCGATTTCGAACAGTGAAAAAAATGAAGAACACTTGAGAATACCGATAACTAATGCAAACTTGAAATAAATCTCATATGAGATTTTCTATTAAAAAAAAAATTTTTATTCCGCATAAAAAGATTTTGCATTAATTTTGACTTGGTATGAATGGTACTTTCTACGAGTGATTTACTCTGAAATCCGAACCCGCCAGCTTCGATTAAACCATTGGCTAATTCTCCATCAAACACTCGGAGCTATTACCGCAATAACCGAACGAATCTCTCGACTCGAAAACGCTTCGAACTTCGTAAGTGCATTGCCGAATCGTACTTCGATGAGAGTTACATTATTTGTCTTGCCATCTAAACTTGTTGCATCGGCATCGACGACATGTATGACACCAGGTGCGTTCGTCTCTCGGCCAAGGAAAAAATTGCAGGGGGTGCAAAGTTTAACAACGGTAACTTTCCGGGAGCATTCGCGAGCACGCGTCTACCGAAACTTTTTTGTTCGCGCGAAATCTATCTCGGAACGGTCTCTCAGATTTGAATGGAACTTTTTCAGATACGTGCGAGCTACGTGCTAACGAAACAAAATCGTGTAGAATGGTCCTCGGGACATTGGATGCATTTACAACAAAAATGTACAAGCGCAATTTGAAACAAAGCAAATATCAAAAGATTTTAAGAGTATCAATATATATTGTTTCCATCACAGGAAAATTATTAATCAACAATTTTTTTAATTTAGCTCCTGCATCTTGCAATTTATGCACGAACATTTATGTTTTGCACGAACATTCGGAGTCTAGAGATAACCAAGGAGTATTAATAGTCTAGAGATAACCAAAGCAGCTTGATATCTCAATGACCTTGAAATAACTTCGTGAAACAAAGACGCAATAAAATATTGCATCGAAAGTGCATGAGAAATTGAAAACGTCTGGTGTTTTCCGCATCCGTCGGTCGAACCACTGTAAATTTTGTGTGCAAAGTGTTGAAAATGAAAAATGTGGCGTGTTTACTAGGCTAGTAAAAAGTGAGGACTTACTTTTGATCGGTGCTAACAGTTTCTGAATTGTAATGTGCGCGTGTCCCACGATGCGGGGGGGTAATAGAGTGACTGCGGCTGCGGTGGCTGCGGCTGCGGCTGCGGCTTGCGAGGACGATACCGGTGCTGAGAACCGCACGACTTGCCGGCTAGAGGCCGGTGTCTGGGCGTCGATTCGGAACGCGTCGTGCCGTCGTCGATGCGATTCGACGACGCCGTTACGTACGATCGGACGGATAAATGCGCCTCGTGCAGGTGCAGCAGCACGTCGATTGCCGATCTACCGATCCTCCTTCTGTCCCTCTTCTTGTTGATCGCCGTGACGGCCTCGATCACGCGAATATCTCCGGCAATACTTTCGATACCGTTGCTGCCACTATAGCTACTTCTAACGTCACCACCTCTGCTTTTGATGCTAATGCTGCTATTACGGCTGCTCTTGCTATTTCCTCTGCTGCTTCCGATGCTGCTGATTATTCTATCGCTGCTGCTATCTGAATATCGTTCCGACGAAATGGCGATGAGAAATGACGGACGCGCTGCGGCAGTGCGTGCTATGTCGGGGACCGTCCAACGCGAACCAAGATTTTTCATGTCCGACCTAAACAAACAACGAAAACGATTAAAACCAAACCAAGGACGAAACACCACCTTTCTTCTCCTCTTGAAATCATTCAATCGAAGATATTAAAGGTCTGCTAATCATTTTCGATTTTATTAAGCGTTGTGCACTAAAAATTTAATTTCATTGAATCAATCTTTTGAATAACAAAATTACTGTCAAGTTAAGCTAAGCTAAGAGGCTCATTAAGCCATTATTGAATATGCTATATGAACCACATCTGGTTTAAAGCATTAAATAAATAATAATAATAATGATTCAACCGAATCGAAACGTTTGGGTATCCTCACAAAATTGCTTTAGTGTGTAGAATATGATCGAACCGTAGCGCCGATAAAATCAAACCTTATCTAATGTATTAAAACCAACGTCTAACAAGACTACACAGAGAAATCTGGATCGCAACTTTCTTGGCGTCTGGACACTATCTACCGAGATTCGCGGGTCAAATGCTACTTGTTGATTTCGGAATTACTTTTCCGGGACTTACCCCCTTGATAGTAGAAGTCGGCGAACGAATATCACAGACTCTAACTATGAAGCAAATTGATTTTAGGGTTCATAGATCAGAGGAGTAAAGTTATCCGGTTGCGGAGGACCTGTATAGTAGGTCGTGGATAATAATTTATATAATAATTTATTATACAAATTATATATATTTATTATAACTTATAGATAAATTTATAGATATAGATAACAATAACATATAGATTTGTATTTATAATTGGGATGTGTTTAACGTTCGTATTTCCGAAATCTGTTAGCTAGAAATAAATAATTAGGTTTCTCGTAATATTTTACGAATGACGGTATCGTAATTGCAAAACGAACGATTGTAAATTTTGAGATCATAGAGTAGCGATACACGTACGTGAAAGATAAAACACTATCGTCGGTGAAATGGTTCATTGAAAAAAAAAGTGTCGCGCGATCCTTCAATGACTTTTGTACTGAACAGCCCAACACTCGGCTTCGCGCGAGAAGGAGCACTTTATCAGCCTTTGTTGATTAAAAAATGAATAGACCTCCCAGGGACACGCGAACACAGAAACAAAAAGAATCAGACGATCGGATTTCTTAGCCAGAGATTATGAGTAAGGATCCCTCGTTTCCTAGCAATTGTTCCAGAAATCGAACTATCTAGGTCATCGACAGATTCTTTCACCTCCTTGTGCTCGGCGTTAGGAAATGTCTACCACGTGCTAGAGTTCCTTACGAACCCCTTAATCCCTGCCGAAGAATCAAGCAATCCCTGTTTAATCATTGCGCCCCTAAAAACTTTATCTGAAATAATGATCTGTCGAATCCGAAATCAGTGAATCGTTCTAGAAATGTACATCATACAATTAAATTAAACCATAAAATTAAATGTACATAAGTAAATATATTTAAATTATATTTATAAATTCAATTTTTGTTTCTATTTTTACTATAAACGTATTGATATCCATACAGGATTACATCGTAAGATGATCCATACAGGGATCGAAACGTTGAGTTAAATTAATTTGCAAACTTGCTGTTGTTACTAATGATCGAACCTTGCGTCGAGATCACAAATTTATTTTATTTTTACATACATGTTGTTTCTAATTTATTGAACTCGACAGGATTTCATGAGAACTGTTACCCAAATGGAATCGTTAATTTCCAACGGTAATTCATCGCCAGTGAAGAAAGCGGAACGTACAAATTTCTCTTCGCTGCAAGTTTTCATAAATCACACGCGAAAAGATTCATATTCGTACGATTCCCCGCAGTCTATTTATCAATGCATGTCCCAGCCCCGGTTCCGAATACAAAGAAGCCTCGTTAAACTTTGCCAAGCCCGTCTATGCTCTAGACTTTAGGCTGTACGCGTCCACCACGTACACTTACAAACAGAACTACTAATACACTTGGCTTTTAATTACAAAAACCCAGACGAATCTACTCTTTCCGGAAAAAAATTTAACAAACATTCATAAAAACTGAAAAGCCAACGATATCGACTTTCCACCGTTTGTAAATTAAAAGCCAGGTTGCGTCAATAGCTATTCCACGTCGGCGTATAAACACAGAAAATCCGCCGACAACAACAACAAAAACAAACAAACAAACATCGATAAACCAACGACTAAAAAACGGATCACGTGTCGACCAGATATAAAAGCCAAGATTCGTGTTATACTCACGTGTGAATGAAGCGACGGGTGCGATCAATCCGTTATCCGAAATAACATAGTCTGATTCCCAAGTCGATCGATACTTATCTACAACAGTAACAAACAGAAATCTACATGAGTCGAAAGCGAAACCCCGCATTCGTGAATACATTAAACCCGCGAAAGAGGCTCGTTGTGCTCCAGGATCGATTCTGGACTGGAACCAAAGAGAAATAATTTCTACCGACATCGAACAGTTTCGTTTCTCCAGAGAGAGAGAGAGAGAGAGAGAGAGAGAGAGAGAGAGAAATACTTGGTTAGGGGTGGTGAGGAGGGGGTAGAAATCCCGGAGGATCGAATATCCTACGGCGATCAGGGGGAAAGGTCCTCGGGGTTCTCTTAGCGGGCGTGTTCACGCATATTCACGACAACAAAAATTTACACGGAGCATGCGATATAGGGGCGGCCCGCGGAAGGGTGTCGGTGGTCTTTGACCGAGTTTCGCGCGGTCGATCATATTCCGCCGGAACTCGGTCACGCGCTTATGCATCGGTGTCGTCGTCGTCGCCGGCGTCGTCGTCGACGTGGTCGGTCGTTTGTCGATGTAGTGGTGGTCGTCGTCGTCGCGGCGCCAACGGGGGACGCGCGCGCGCGCCCATACGCAGACTAGGAAAAGTAAGAGTGAAGGGTTGATTGCCAGTGGAGCGAGTATACGCAGGATCGGACTAGCCGAGCTGGCCTCACCGAGAAAGAACGAAGACACCCGAGCCAATCTACTCGACTGTCTTCCCAGACAGCTGGACACCTCCCTAACCGAGCTCTCTCGACCAGCAAAACACCCCTTTTTCCAAAGTATCAACCCTTTGCAGTCGGAGCTTTTTTCACTCGGAAATTATTATTATCATTTATTATTATAGACGGGCTGAAGCAGTTTTTACATATTTACATAGAAAAGAAAAAAAAGAGAAAGATGCAAGACTACTTATTTAATAAGAAAGATTTTGCAAAGATTCAATGAAAAACCCCTTTTTCGAAAGTATCAACCCTTTGCAGTCGGAGCTATTTTTCACTCGGAAATTATTATTATAGACGGGCTGAAGCCCTCCTTCTTACATATTTATAAAAAAAATTATTATTATCAAATAATCCTGCGTGGTTGCATTTGAAAATTTTGCAGAGATTCAATGAAAAAATCAATACTGTTATAAATAGTGCTTGATCGTTGCAATAATGCAATTCATTGGATTAATTAAAACATAAGTAGATTTCGCTTTAAGTGTTTGAAAACCCGCTCTTGTTCACGTTCCGGTATGTAAAAATTGATTTGGGCAAGTAGAGAAGAGCAATCGATATGATTATTAATTAAATAAAAAATAAAGCTCTCTTCAATTTAATTTAGTAGGAAATTGCAAATTTTTTATTCGTAACAAGTATACTCGTCGTTAGGCAAAAATTGCCATCTTTTCGCGACGCGTGTACTCGACATAAACAAGTTCATGGGTGAATGGGTTGAATGGGCAGAAAAGTCCGGAACGAAATTAAGTGTTATTAAACTAATAACTTTTTTCAAATTCGACCAAACGACTACGAGCTCTTTAAAACAGTTTGTCGAAGATTGAATACTATTTCAAGGAGTATGAATTCGAGATATATAGTGTTCGGCTGATTTATTAAGGACCTCGAGGAATATCGTCTGGGGACCAACAAAGTTTAGCAAACTATATTTAAGTTAATATATGAAGTTCAGTTTGGTTGTTTTAAGATCCTGATGGAATAGTTCGACGAGTATCGAAACTCCACGTATCGTATACTGCTGCTCTCTAACGAGGATCTCGTATCAAAGCGATTAACCACTTCAATACCGGCGGATTTTCCTTTCACAACAACTGGCTGGCGAATCTCTCGATTAGCAAAACCAAATCCGTAATGCTTCGTCCACCAAATTATTTTAGGTCTTTGCAAAGTGGAATTGCATCGTAGGGTCCTGTTCATTGAATTTTTACGTATTTCAGTGTGTCTTCTATAAATCTGATAAAAAAAACGAGAGGAACTATCGAAGAAAGATCCTGAAAATCCTGACACTTTTTCTTGCTTTACCGATTTTCTGCAGAACGCGCCACGTGTTGCCATTAGACGCGATAATCGGTCGAAAATTCGATTTTTCTTTTTATTATTTAACGTCGCTTTTGGAATTCGATTTATCCGCGTAAATTGATGGCCAACTACTGGCACCATTGATTTTAATCGCGTCATCGCTTTCAGTTAGAAACTTCTACGTCATTTCGTAGATTTTTTTCTGAATGGCCTGATATAGAAATATACACGCTCCAATTGTTGAAACGCCCGACTTCAAAAGGAACATTAGAGAACTAGGAGGTGTCGTAGTTTCTAAAAGCGATTCCCTTTTATTTCCGGATGAGGAAAAGTACGACAGAAACGACGAAAGTGATTTGTTATGTACACACAGTCCGACGGTGCTGTGAACGAACGAGTGGTGTAAAGGCGATATAAAAAGTTTTGCGAAGAAGACTTTAGTTTAACCGGCGGTAAACGCTCTGGTAAGCCTATTGGGATTGAGGTCATGTTACGAGTATGGTGGGGTCGGAACGGAGTGCTCTACTATAAGCTTCTGCCACCTAATTAAACTATTAATTCCGCGAGCTATTATACCCAATATCAAAATCGAAAATCGCCGGGATTAATTAACAACGACAAAGCTACGCTGACAAGTTCCTCAAACGTAATCGCGCACGAGGATCTAGGATAATATTTATCTATTTTAGAAGTTGGAACAAATTAATTTGCAAACTTGATGTTAGTCTATAAATGATCGAACCGTGCGCCGAAATCACAAGAATTTTCATATAAATTTTATATAGAAAATTTAAACTCCTGTAAAATGATTTGTTTTTTTATTAAATTTTACAGTATTGCTACAATTTCGATCGAGAAGAATTTCAATTTAGAACGATTGGTTTGCTACGTCACGTGAAAAAGAAATTTTCAAACAACTGGTCAAAATTTCAGAGAAAACATTCAAAGTTGTTTTATGGAATTTTTTTACGAGGGGTCATATTGAAAATTTATTGATTACGAAAACATTTATTGGATTCGCTGTGTTTCAATTTATCGAAATCCAAATATTTTCCATGCGACCAGTGTAATTTTTCGCAGCCACGTGAAAAATGAAAATATTTCCTAGATTTGTCTGAATCTGTACAGTAAAAACTCGAACGCCATGTTTTTGAGAGAACATTGGTCCGAACGGTCTATTCGTTTTTATATATTAAATTTATATAGAAAATTTAATATTATTGAGGTTTATATTGAATTTTTATATAAAAAATTTTTATATATGAAATTTATATAGAAAATTTAATATTGTGGATGAATTTACCACATAAACGGGCGGTGCATTTATTAAGAAAAAATGGTAGCATGTCCGGTAGGCAGGAATTGTCCCATAGGCGTCAGAGGGTCGAAGTTTCGAGTGTTCTCCGATATTCGAAGTCCCCGGAGCTCGATAAACCGGACGCACTGTGGTGGAGGGGAAATGTACGACGAATATTAGAGGGAACACATAATTCAACGGTTATGGAGTACGACGAAGCTCAATTTAATTGCCTATTGCAGCTTTTATCCTGCGGATATATGACTACAATAAAAACGGCACTCTGCCAACACGCAGGCTGGAGAGAAACGGGGTCAGGTATGTCTATGGTAAATTAGCCTTCATCGGGAAATCAACAAAAGCATTCGACGTTACGAGAGGGCTCCGCTAAAAGGACTAAGAACCGGCTTCTTTTTTTTCTTTTTCGTTCATTCTTTCGTCAACGATACGAATGTTTTTCTCCTTGTCACCGGGACGCTCGAAAATACGATTAGCCGGAACCCGCCATTTTAGACCCACCTGAAAGAGAATCTGGCTCAAAGAAATTCACAATTCGATTCTTCCAATTCTCTTTTCCGAGGTATACGAAACGTTTGCAATCCACAAACTAATTAGACAGATGCGGAAAGTCTTTTGCGACCAAATATTGGCGGAATGTTTATTCTTACGTTCATTTATACTGTACAATTTGTTGCAACCAATGTAAACAATTTTGCAGAGGATCATAGAATGTTTCATGTTTAATTACTATTATATTAAATATTTTATATTTAAAATAAATATAAAAATAAATTAAGTATAAAGAAAATAAAAGTAAAAACATAACACGATAGAACAATATGTACATAGAAGGAGAAGAATTCTTTAGTTATAATAATATTATACAGAAGATTGTTCATCACTGACTACCGTATTATCGAACTTGTGCTACTTATTAGGGGTTGTGTGAAGTTTCCATCGGCTTCCGAGCGTTACGGAAATATCGGGGAGAAGACGGTCCAAAGGTCTTCTTGAAAGCCCGAATCACGGATCAATAAATAGTCGTAATTCATACAGCGGTCTGTAATACGTGGAATGAGTGCACAATCTGAGTGCTCTCAAAATCTTCTCACATCAAAAATTCTCAAAAAATTCTTCAACATCGTTATTTTCATTATACACGTTTTACTTTTTATATTCTACGTACATTCTGTAAACAGCACAGGAAAGTTTGACCATATCCCTTTCGTATCGGAGCAATGCTTTGAGAATGAACAGTTGTGGAATAACAAAACTGTAAAGATACGAGAAGAATGTAAGGATTGCATCAGTCACGACCGATCAAAATTATTCCCATCTATTTTCCTTCAATCATTGTCTCACACGATGAACTTGAAGAATGTTCGTATCGCAAAACAATCGGTGGTCTGATCGTAATTGAATTTTCATATAAAAAATTTTTATACGTGGAATTTATATATAAAATTTAATATTCTTGGAATTTATATTGAATTTTTATTAATTCTTTATTTTTTATTATTTTATTATTATTTCATTATTAGATTATTATTAGAAAATATTAGAAATTAATTATTACATTTATATATATATCTCCATCAGATAGCACAGAAAGCATTACGCACTCAGATCGAAAACTGTGACACGTTTTCCGAAACCTTTCAACTTCGTTCGAAGGAATCTCGAATTCGAATGAGAACTGAAACAAGAGAACTAAGCGAGCAGCTGTGCATTCGAATTCAGCTTACAGCAAGAATTCGATAGATTCGTTTAGAGAAGACGATTATGGTTACATCTCAAAGAAGAAAATATGGTGGGAATTTCGGAAGAACGAAACGTCCGAATGATAAAATGGCGATTGTTTACGAATGGCCATTGTTAATTATTGTTATGGATCGACGACGTTCTCGAATTTTCCGAGTTGTCAAGTTTGAACGATCATGGCGCTGGGTGTGTAAAGGGGTGGAGGAACAGAACGATTCCGATTATTGGAGCTCGATCGAGTATAAAAACACGCGTTCGTAGAGGTGAGCTACTGCATTCCCCGTAATTGCAAGTCTGCCATCTTGATGAAGAGTCGAGAGCGTGCCCAGTGGCGCCACCAGAAACCACCGACGACGGAAAACCGTTTTCTCCGCGTCGTGATGTGGCATAGCAGCGACCCGACGCCGACACCGCTGCCGACGTTGCGTGACGTCACGAACCAGGCCGGGTACGTTGCGGAAAAACGTTGTCATGACGACGACCGCTGACGCTACCGTCGCCGCACCGTCGTTACCACCACCATCCTCTTTCCCTCTAGCTTCGTCCACCAATGCCAAGGATTAAAAACGTGGGGATCCGATTTTTTTTCGATTCTCACATTCCTCCACACCCTCCCTCCACCCTCTCTCTCTCTTTCTATATGTTTTTTCGCACACTGTGCCTTTTTAAAACCGTAGCGAAACGGGTGTCCGTTAACCGTCGCGAGGGTCACGAAGACGATTGAAAAGAGTGGAAGTCGTAGCCCATGTAGGTCACCCCGTTCGAAGTGGAGCTACACCAGCACGAAATTCAAAATGGTTCGTGGAAGAAAAAAATGGTTACATGATTGAAAACTGCTCGGGAACGTTTAAAACTTTCTTTTTCAGCTTAGTAGGTTGAATGAAATTGATGATAACGTCGGAGGGGGATCGGTGTGACACGGTAACGACCACCGGGGCGACGCTAGAGCCCCGCGACTGAATGGAGCCGCACGAACAATTAATCTGTTCTCGGACCTGGTAACTCGACCGTAGTTTTGAATCTTTCATGATCTCGAATGCAGTTGAAACGCGAGCACCAGAGTGAACCGGATCCGATCGGAACGAAGCGATACATGGGGTGTCGAGGTATCTCGTCACGAAAATATTTCGCTGAGGACTGATTGGGATTTTCGGTGAATCTCGTGTGTGATTGAGAATTAAACGGTAGACTATCCCGGACACGTGAACATCGTTGAAATATGTAGAATCTACACGAGGCAGTAGTGGAAGAGGTCAAAAGTCAGACGCAATAGATACATTCTACCCGGTACTAAAATATGCGATATTAATGTTTCAGTGAGGACAACAGTGTATTTATACCTTAGCGAACACGATACAATTCTTCCTGAATGGTTTCTAAAGAAATTCGAAGTAGTAGAAAATGACGAGAGTCGAACAAGTTAGATTCGATCATTGTGTAGAAGAAATTGCGATATCTATCTTCTGAAATAGGAATGGTACGTTTGTGCTGAAGCAGGTCTACGCTATACGCTCACTATCTTGGAGGAATGAGTTTAAAGTAGTAGAAGATGCAGATGGTCAGACAAATTAGATAAATTCCCTATTCAGACGAAATTGCAGTATCGATCTTCTGAATCGAGAATGTTGCATTTACCCTTAAGTACGTCTGAGCTACGCACGACTGTGCTACTATCTTGCAGGAAACAGTCTTAAGTAGTATAAGGTGCAGATGGTCAGACAAATTAGATAAATTCACTATTTAGACTAAATTTTAATATCCATCTTCTGAATCGAGAATGTTGCATTTACCCTTAAGAATGTCTGAGCTACGCACGACTGTGCTACTATGTTGCAGGATACTTAGTTCGTAAGTAGTAAAAGATGCCAACAATCGAACAATTTAAATAAATTCCCTATTCAGACGAAATTGCACTATCGATCTTCTGAATCGAGAATCTTGCATTTACCCTTAAGAACGTCTTAACTACGCACGACTGTGCTAGTATGTTGCAGGATACTTAGTTCGTAAGTAGTAAAAGATGCCAACAATCGAACAATTTAAATAAATTCCCTATTCAGACGATAATCGCGATATCGATCTTCTGAATCGAGAATGTTGCATGTACCCTTAAGAACGTCTGAACTACACAAGACTGTGCTACTATCTTGCAGGAAACTTGGTTCTTAAGTAGTAAAAGATGCCAATAGTCAGACAATTTAAATAAATTCACTATTCAGACGATAATCGCGATATCGATCTTCTGAATCGAGCATGGGTGCATTTACCCCTGAGCAAGTCTGAACCACGCATGACCGTACTACTATCTTCCAGGAACGTGAAGAGTGTGAAGTAGTATAAGACGCCGATTGTCGGGCATGCCAGATAATCACTATTTAGAAGAAATTGCGATATCGATTCCCTGAAACGAGAATACTGCGTTTACGCTTCGGCAGGTCTGAACTATGCACGACTGCCCTACTGTCGAGTCGGAATGTAACTAGTTCAGAGTAGTATAAGATGGTGATAGTCAGACGTACCAGATAAATTCGCTGTTACAATGGGAAGGGTTACACGTTGATCCTCTAAAAGAGGGGAACGGTTCGTTTATCTTCAAGCTGGTCTGAATTTTAGACGTATAAATAGTTCGAAGTAGTATGAGACAACGATAGTCAGACATAACACGTAAATCCATTATTTTTTAGACGAAACACCATATCGATCTACCGGCTACAAAATGGGGAAAACTGCTGTTTATTCTTCAGCTGTTCATCTGCTGTGTAGAAATCCGAAGAATTCGCAGTAGTAGAAGATGACGAGAGTCAGACACACTACGGCGAAACTACTTTGCCAAGTCTAACAAGTTCAACCGCAGGCTAAGTCGAATATCTCAAACTAGGGATCGTTACTTCATACTATTTTCGGGCAACAACAAACTACAGACTCGTTTGTGTATTAAAAATCAATGGCTCGCAGTGAAATTTTTATTCCAGCGACGTAGTCAGAATTCAATTCATGAAAGAAATGTTTGCGAGACGCGGGAACCAAATGAAAATGTCCTTCTTCGTTAATTATATTGTTAAATGAAGTTCTTCTCTCTAGACAAAATTCTATCTAAAATAATTATTTAAATAAAAAATAATGAATTACAATAAAACTGGGCTATCGTCCATTAAATTAATTTGCAAACTTGCTGTTGTTACTAATGATCGAACCATGCGCCGAAATCGCAAATTTATTTTATATTATATTGTTAAACTAAAACTGATACTTTTAATTGTTCATCGTGAATACATAAAGTCTGCAGTTTGGAAATCAGATTCGAGGGGAACTCATCGTGAAAAGACATAGTGTATAAATAGTGTAAAACGACGAGCCACCCTGTATATCGCGTTCCCGCATTTCCCATTGTAACGGAATCATGCTGTGAAACGATCGACGCCGAAGCACGATGTTTGATGAAGATTAAAACGGTGGATAGACAACACGGATTGTTGCTCTCTCGCGGCATCAGCCTGCAACGACACGACCCACAAAAGACAAAGTATATCCGAAGCTAAAGTATAGCGCAGAACAGGGCCATGCGTTCTTGCGAGGACGATCGATCGATTGTCCGTTTGCCTGCCTGTCTGCCTAACGGCTGACTCTCCTCTTACGAGTTCTAACTCGGCGTTGCGCTTCGGGGAGACCAGCTAACCGCCAGATGCGATCTCGATCAAGTGTTCTTCATCAATCGATAGAACCTTGAACCCTCTTATTAGTTTCCCTATACTACATCATCCCCCGTATGCCCGCCTCTCCATCGAAAGTCTTTCCCCCGCGTGCTTCCACGCCGCGCGGCGGTCTAATATTAAAAGTCCCCTTGGAATCTCCACGATGTTGCTTCCCTTCACAATTTTACTCGTATCATTTGCAATTACAATCGAATCCTATCGAGACATCGAACGAAACTTTCTTTCGACAGGTAGCTCTTCGTCTACTTTGATCGTGCGCAGGGACTACGAAAAATTATCCTGCATACGAAATAATAATTCGAAAGTTTCGAATCAAGTTTCAATCAAGAAAAATAATAATAATTTTATTTTATTTGTGTTCATTTATTTTTGACAAATGAAGTATAGGCAGCCATTTGACATTTATATGAGATTCCTTTCATTCACATATCTTTGTTTTAAATAAAATATCTTCCTCAACAATTTCTTAAATGTTCATTCACTGGTGCAGTTACCCTACATGATCCGAATTTTGTCGAGTCATCGTAACAGATATAATAACTGAACAATAAATTAATAAAAAATATAAATATTAATAATTACTATTATTCTTAATATATTATTATATTAATATGGAAGTTATATTTATTCAATAGTGCCTATGTAGATTCGATGATTCGATAATTAGACGTTTTAAAATATTATAAATCGAATAATACTTGAATTATATGTACAAGCAGCCATTCTTTTCTAAACTACTTCCGAGGTAGACGAACACAGAAGAGGCACGCTTAAGCCCCAACAATTCCTATCGATTCCGAATGCCTACAGGTAGAAGCTCGACAGAGTCTCCAGAAAAATAAGAAAAATCCCCCCGAAAGCTGAACGAGAATCGACGGAGCAATAAAGTCGATCGAAAGTCGGTGGACACCTACAGCTTTAGGAGCATTTGTGCTCCGAACGTTGTGCGAGGCGTATCACACCTGTTGCATTTGCTCGCCCATCGTTTGCCCTGCAAAATCTCCCTCCTTCTTACACCCTCGCCGTTTCTGATATGCGCGCGCGGTTTTTTGTGCCACCGTTCCTCGACATGGCGCATTCCAAATTAGAAAGACTCGAACCCTCTTCGAGCGAGGTTGCAACCCCACCCCCTCGAGAGAGCCATCGTGGGCTGAAAATTTCGAGATCGCGGAAGAATGACCAAAAATTCCTGCTTGGTTTTGCAACTTTTTTGCAAGAAATAATAGTGTTTATATCGAGACACGAATCGCTGGAAACTTCTGTTGACTAAATTAGTTTCTCGGATATCAGAAGTTCGTTAACGTATCAACCTAAAAGGTGTGGACTTTTAATCGGTCTGTTTAATCGCTTTTTCTTAAATTTTTAGTTATTCTTATAAATGGATATTGATCATATCAATTAGTTCGAGCACCAATTTCACGTGTACAATAATATTAAATAATTGCTTCTCGTCCAATTTCACCTATATCAAAAAGTATCAAAATATACACTTTCACTGATGACGAAGTTTCAACCGAAATTCCATGTTTGCTATTATCCGAAGCTGCAGTTCCGTGTCCAGAATTAACTCTACACTTGTGAATAACAAACATGCGCATTAACCAACTTTGTAAATAAAAACTTTGAAGCAAAATTTGAAGGATCGTGGCAGAAAAATTCGAGTGAAATTCGAGGGAGCCGTAAGGGATGAAGAAACCCCTTGAAGGAAGAGATCCCTTTTTCTACCAACAAAAGTTCAACGATCAAGCTTCTCATTGAACGAAATCCAAACAGCTGACTATACTAATTATATTCTAGAATATCAGAATTTCGATTAATCGTTTATTATCTCTAGATGACTAAAAGAGATAACCAAGAGGAAAACACAGCAAAAAGCTTAGAAATCTTTGAAAAATATAAATTTTCAATATTCAAGTATATTCGTATAAAAATCTAATTTCCAACGTAGTGGATGTTTCGAAAAAGAAAAAAAAAATAATTAACCGGAGAAAACTTTTTCCACGGCAAACGCCAACAAGTAAACCTCGACGATTTTCCCCAACGACTTTCCCCAACGATTTTCCTGAATTAAACGTTGCACGTCCGAGGTGGCAGCAACAGGGACGTAAAGTCTAAGGAATCAGCTTTGACGTCACGCTTTTCTCGCGCCGAATGGATGGGAAAATACGCTTCCTTTTAGCACAGACAATGTAGCTTTGATACGACCTTTGACATTCCACGGCTATAGTATCGATCTTTTATTTATTAAGGTAAATAGTTCATCGAATTTTAAACGTCGAAGACGTCCGGCTCAGTAGTAGTGTCACGTCTGTTTCCTTCTCAATGTCCTGAATTAATTAACCGGCTGCGACTTTTAATTAACGCTAGGAAAACCGCGATCAATCAAAAACAGTCGCGCCGATAACGAGGAAAAGATTCGAGCATTCCGAAACGGTTTCTACGTTCGTTAGGCGATAAGAATCGTCGGGGGTTTAATGTAGCCACCGGTGACTCGACCTACAAACCTAACGCTCCTTTTTTTTCCAAGCGAAAAAGGGACACGGCCGAACGATCGAACGGCTTGGAATGTTTCATACGAGAACGAGATCAGGATGAATCGGAACAACCGGAGTATCGTGTCATCGGTGCCACAGACAGAGAAAAAAATGTACATAGTATAGCGAGATAAAAAGAGAAAGAGAGAGACGGTTTTCACACGCGTTTAACCCGCGATAGAAAGGCTCCGGGAACGACGCTGTGCACGATAGTCCGGTGATCGATATCATCGCACGACTCTTAAGCGGATCGTGCACGTCGTATTGACCGGCAATTTTCGCGCGGAGGAAGGTCATCACGAGACACAAGAATACAAGCCATACGGGCATACAGAGGAACACGATATAAACCGCTGTCACGAGCGCTTGCGAGCACGACCTTCGCGGTGGCACATAAAGCTCTCTTTCTCCCTCTCTCCCTCAACCAAAAAGCGAGATGAGTCCGCGAAACCATACACCCCGAAGAACCAGCAGAAGAAGAAGACGAATTAGAAGCAGAGGAGGGTAAGAGGAACAAACGGGAGAGGCACATAAAGCTCTCTTTCTCCCTCAACCGAAAAGCTATTTCACGTGCGAGCCGAAATGAGTCCGCGGGACGGTACACCTCGAAGAACCAGCAGAAGAAGACGAATTAGAGGAAGCAGAAGAAGAGAGAAAGGGTAAGAGGCACATAAAAGCTCTCTTTCTCCCTCCACCGAAAAGCTATTTCACGTGCGAGCCATACACCCCGAAAAACCATCAGAAGAAGACGAATGTAGAAGCAGAGGAGGCAGAAGAAGAGAGAAAGGGTAAGAGGCACATAAAAGCTCTCTTTCTCCCTCAACCGAAAAGCTATTTCACGTGCGAGCCGATCTCGCGAGATGAGTCCGCGGGACGGTACACCCCGAAGAACCAGCAGAAGAAGACGAATTAGAAGCAGAGGAGAGGCAGAAGAAGAGAGAAAGGGTAAGAGGAACAAAAGGAAGAGCGGTTATCGCTAGTGAACCCCTGACTGATCCCTGACCGAGGCGGTATCGATCGATATATCGGGAATGGAACAGCAGTCGCGCGTCACGCTATAAGTAGATATATGTCACCCGCGCGCGCGCGTATGTGTGTGTCAGTATACGTGTAAGTTTACGTGTGTATGTGTCACCTTACAGATTCGATTCATGTGCTATCCTTTCCGAGCTAATCGAAATAGGCATAGGTGGTCGCACGATAATTGATTAGCGGAGGGAAACGTTTTACGTCATCGTCGAGGACGATATCGTGTGTCTGCCCGTGTGCGCTCGAAATCGTCTCCAATGCGGCGACCACGACACGATCACCACGACGAGAGAACGATTATGAAACGCGAAGTCTATAGAGGATCCGCGCGAGAAGAGCGCCATTATAGCCAGCAAGCGGAGAACACACGCGGTCTCTCGATCTCTATAAACTATTGTGGATCTGTGTGTGTATGTGCGCGCGCTAGAATCGCGACTGCGACAGGGGTCGAATGAGGGGGAGGGCCCCCGTGCACCACACGCACCCCCGTGTGTTTATACGTGGTGTGTGTCGGGGAACGTTTCCACTGACGGGGCAGACCGCGGTTTACTTATGAAGCACCGGGGGGTAGAGGATCGATCCCTTTGGTCAATGTTTGCTCCGATATACCGAGGAGACATATGTACGTATATGGAAAGTGCAACACTTACGGTCGAGGAGTTCCTCCGGCAGCAGTAGATAGTCGCGGCTTGAACGAAAAAGAAACACGACGTAGCGATATGGAGAAGAGGCACTGCGACGTCGAGGAGGGGCGGGTTCTGAGATACCTCCGCGGGCCTTGCTTGTTCAGCCTCGGCAAGGGTAGCACACTACCAAGCAACGTACACTGTAAACTTAACACCGTACCACGACAAACTTTTTTTTACTTCTTGTCTCTGTATCTGTCTCTCTTCTTTCTCTCTTTTTCTCTCTTTCTTGCTCGTTGATTCTGTCTAGCTCCCGTGGTTGGTGGTCTAGCCTCGTTCCTCCGGCGATGCAGATAACGAGAGTTTTTCCGGGTATCTTCGAGGTATTAAGTCCGAGAGAATCTTCTTGATCTTGCTCGTGTATAATTCTTCTTATCCGTTTGTTCTGCTCGCACACCTTCTTCTTCTTCCACTGCCTCTTTCTCTCCCTCTCTTTCTCACTCGTTATCACTCGTTCTCACTCGTTCTCTCTCTCTCTCTCTCACACACTTCCTAGGTCTCTGTTCTTCACCGCAGCGGCAAGGACCCGCCCCGTGTCGCGCTACACGAACGTGTAGTGGATAAAGAGAGCGTAAAATTTGCTCTGCGACAACATTATCTGGCCGGTTATCGGTATCTCGCTGCAGTCGTCATTTCTTCGTTTCCTCGAGTCTCGCCGCCCGCGTCGCAACGAAAATTGATCGCGTTGCGCGCGACGGTCCCTTTCTGGGGGACAGACCCGACGCGGCGTTCTACCTCGGTCACCGCTGTTCACCCCCGTATTGCTGCTTTTCTCTGGCTACTAACACGATTCCTTCCCGTCTTTCCTTGCCTTTCCTACCGTTCTTCGTACCCTTAACTACCCTGACCAACTGGATCCTCTCCACTTCCTTTCTCTGTTGGTTCCTCCTGGCACATAGACGCGCGCGCGCGCCCTTTCTCTCTCGCTCTCTCTCGCTCCGTCCCTCCTCCTCCTCCTCCTCCTCTAGATTCCGCGGTCTCTCTATCTCTCTCTCTTCGCCGTCTTCAACCCTACTACCCCGCCGCCTCTCCTCTTTCTACGTTTCTCCGTGTTTCTCTCACTGCCTCCCACCTATCAAACCGCACACTTTCTCACTCTCTTTCGCACCCCCCCCCCCCCCCGCGATTTTCAACCCTTCTCACACTTGATCGCCACTAGCACACTATCTTTCTCTCGGGGTTTCCCTCGACGTTTTCCTACGTCCGCGCGCGGCTACGTCCTCTGCTTCCGTTCGCCCTCTCCGTAATCCGACCGGTCCGCGGAAACTTTCACCTCGTAACACCAACGTTCGAATCCCACCTCGACAAGTCTGTTAACCACCCTGTTCGTCTGGCGCGCCGTTTTTCCTGCCAGAAAAAGCTTCTCTCGCGGACTGTCGCCGATTAGACAACCCCGACGCGGACCCGTTATTGCACCGCCACGCGCCAACCTCGCGCAGCGGACTCAACTCGAACTAGTTTCGAGGCACCCCGCTCTACACCGCACCATTCGCAAACCCGCCGCTCTTAGCGAGTCACCCCTCTGTCCGACCACCCACCGGACTCGACTACCCTGCGCGAGAGACTGTCGCAACTACAAATCCGTACCCGACCAATCACGATTGCGGTATATGGATCCTCTCTAGAGCGCTAACATCGGATCCAACGAAGTATCCCCACCCCCCACCCACCCACTTCCCATCCCCAACGGAAACCTTTTGCAAGGGATTCTTTCGGACGATCGTCCGGTTCCAGGATCCACGCAGGATCAACGTGGAACGCGCGGGACGGTCCGTTTTCTCTTTTAGTAATACCTCCGTTCAATTATAAAGAGTAGGGCGCGCAGTGGTTCACGCAGTGGTTCTACCGCCGTTTCACCTCTGGAAATATTCCACGTGACATCTAAATACTGTGGTGCCCAAGGTGGTTCGGAACCAACCCGCCTTTTAATCTAAACTGTAGTCGCGAAATAATTCTCATACAATTCCAAAAGCGACGTTAAATAAGGTAAAAAAAATTATAAATAGTGCCGAGGGTCGATATCGCGGTTAGGATTCGTAAATTCGCACGCCCCGGACTTCCGTACCACGAATGGATCAATGAAATGTACTCCTCCGCCGACACCACCCTCTCACCCGCCCACCCCTCCCCGTGATAGCGAGAAACACGGTACCACACCGCGCCACCCTTACTAACTTTACCTGAAAACATTCGTCCACCTTTTCGGAACAACCGACGACCACTTCTACAAGCCTCGACACACTGTAGAGCTTTCTTCTTGGAACTGGCGAGCGATTGTGCTGCGATCTTGCCCGTCATCCGATACCGTCGCCATTGTAAACGGAGCACAATTGTGTCTCTCGTTCAATGGGGATTATCTGGACGAACTTTCTGCTCTCATTGTCTTTTCACTTTTTTTTTATTGGTCCCGCGGATCGAATCGTTGGAAAATACAAATTCACAGGAATTGGTGGTACTCTCTCACGCTCACTCAATCTCGCTCTTTCGTTCGTTCTCTTCCGTTCTCTTCCGTATGCGTGTATGTAATTCTAATTTATTACTGAAACATGTATAAATTTGTACAGAATAGTTCGTTTGCATTACAATATATATGTATATATATATATTTGTCAAATCGGTTCGTTGAACCGATTTGGATAATTCGTGTAAAAAATAAATATAGGAAAATCTCTTTGTTTAACGGTGGTGTCGCAAATGCAACTAAACGTGCTCAAATACGCTTGTCGAACTCGACGTAAAAATTTCTTGTACGATCTAGAGATTCTATCATTGACTTATGTACGACTCGCTGCTTCGCTTGTGTAACTTGCGCACGCACAAGTATATGCCGGTTGCTATTAGAATGACGAAAGGAAGGCCGAGGCCGATCGAGATAATCATGATCACCAGGTAGGAGAACTTTTCGTTCGGTGGTGTACCGTAACCAATTAAAAACGTCCTGAAAAGTAAAGACCAGGATCAGATTCGTTCGAATGTGTGATACGAGAGTTGATTGAAATGAAATTGAAATTATACCATGTGGAATAGAACGTTCTTCTGTAAAAACCGTCTCCTTTCATTCCCAGTGATACTATTATCCTTTGAGTGAGCAGATCGTTTACTTTGTCTCCGTAATAACAATATAACATAGAGTTCTCAATTGCACTTGTGTGATCTGAAACTTTGATCGGTGGGTATTGCACTGTCTCCGTGGAATTTGTTGATTCGCGAACTATGCTTGTGTAGGAGACTGGTCTCCATTGCAAGTAAGCTCCTTGGGTTTGATAGTCGTTCATATGTCGGTATGGTGGAGTTCGAACTTCAACAACCTGTAACAATAAAATTAACGTTAATAAAAGAACCGACTCAAGAAATATTAGCAATATTACCTCGAATACACCTGGAGTATGTTCATCGTCCAAGCTTTTCTTAGGATCTATGAACAAAGGAATGTCTGGGTTTCCTTCGCCCACCACTAGCAACTCGATGGCAAATCTGCTATTGGAAAATGTTTTGCTGACTTGCATATGGTCGAGTATAATGTCTACCTGAGTGGAATTCTCTGTGTGCAACATATGCGGTGTCATTTCGGAATGGTCGAGAGAACAGAATCCTCTTAACTGTAAAATAAACAATAATATATTAATTTATAATGGAAATATAAAAAAGAAACTTAACCCCTTGACGTATAACATTGAACAAGTCTCTCAATAGGAACCGTGAGCGAGGTTCGTGATATATTTGTCGAGGCATTTATCGAAATACTTTACCGAGAGCTTCACTGTTCCTTGTCTACTAATATTTGTAAGAGTATCCTTGTAGTTGCTGCCTTCCATGTCCAGCGAAACAAATTCGTTGTTTGAAATTACAGTCTTTCGATCCCATTGAAAAAACATTGGGTGCAGAATGTTTGTGTTTGCGGTGTTAGTGACGTTTATAATTGCTGTGTCGTTTACATCGTTAAATTCTATAATCTGAAAGCGTAAATGAATTTGTCAATTTTTGAAACATAACGTACAACAACGAATAATCTTTGTTCGTATACTGACCTTATTTATAACTATACCAAACGTATAAACAGGTTCTTCCGTGAACTTTACCGAATTCTTCTTCTTCGCGATGTAGTCTTCCCAGCTTATATTAAGGACGGCCGAAGTCGATGTGAGGGCTAATAATATAGATGGATTGCCTCCAAAATCCCATAAATAATGCAACGTGTCGTTCAGACCATCGGCTCTTAGATAAACTGTTGTCAAGTTTGTGTCTTTACATAATGCGCCACAGTCAGGATTCACCCATGATCGTAACTAGTGCCAGGCAAATTCTTTTATATAAAAAAATTGTAAATATATAGTTTACAACTGAATATGTATGTAGCGAATCGTCGCTACAGACTACACTGATTAATTTATGTGAGAACTACCACATTTGCGTACTATATATACCGTTTATATTATTTTCATTCGATACGTGCAATCTCAATAATATTTATATTTTTTTGCGTTAAATATAAATTATTTCAAATTTTTTTATTTTATGGACAACATCGTTTCATTGTTATCGCTCGCTATATATAACTCGTTTTGAAATTTTCGTACATTCTGACATTATCGTTCGATTTAGTTCTCAGGTTAATTAATAAATGGGTTATGGGATCTCTTGTTCCTTATTAAGCAACGGATTGCTCCCAATTACCATTGAATTGTTATTCGACGACCACAATCCCCGATATTATCATAACATTTAAACAGACTCTGGACATAAGATAGAACAATCGGACGATGAATCATTTATGTACGACCTTTGTTATTAATTCGACAGGACATTGATCCAAATACATATGAATAATAAAAGTATCGTTACGCTGTCAATTACAACGTGATATATCACTTACTGTTCTTTCTGTGCAGTGTCCGAAATTTATCGACGTTACAAACAATAATAACGACAGAACAACATTATACATTCTGTCTGACATGTATAAACAGACCAAATCATTCACCAATAACACCACCGCAAACTTGTGACGCTACTGATCGCTACTGAGAATCAGACGCGCTCGTATCAAAATGGTTTTTCAATATGGCGACTGTGGCGACGCCTACCAAGAATTCGCCAATGGAGAACTACCAGCTATTATCAGCAAATTTTTTCGAACTCTGCAGATTAATAATTTTCGAATTCTTTCGCGTCAGCTTCTACACTCTCGCGCGATACAACTAATACTGATATTACTAAACCTTAAGTAATAACATTTTCAAATTCTTCGAGAGCCAAATTCCCACAGCAGACGCGACAGTTCGCAATAAGAAAATTAAGTTCACTTACAATTCTCCACGTTAGTCGTGGTAATCGTATAATTCAAAGTCCAGAACGTAATTTAATAATAAAATTTTTATTACCTACCAGCCACCGCTAATAAAAATAATTTAAATAGGTCGGATGAAATTTTGGTATGCATTAGAAGAAATAGATGATATTGTAACGAGATTTTTCAAAGCATCCTTTAGCGCACCATTCGTTTCGTGATTCTCAATGCTCGGGCGGGGGCGAATCACATTAATTTACTTCAATTTTCTCAGTTAACCATTGTCCACGAGGAAACGACGCAATACGAATTTGTGGCTATACACAGTCTTAAATTTCCAGGTCAGTACCGCAGACATCTTATCAACTCTATCGCTATTCTCATGTCTTGTCTGTGATAAAATCGGGTCGCCCCCCGTAAACTAACTTCCTGTGCAGTGTTCCGATTACAACCGTCTTTTCTCGCGCATGCGCGGTGATTTCGGCCTCGGTAACGTAACGGTCCCGTTTAAAATGGGGTACCTTGGGCACTCCGCAAACTTTGAAAAAATTATTAGTATATATATGAAAAGTCAAGGGTTTAAGCTGCTCTTAAAATGTTACCAATTAAATTTCAAGATGGAACACTCGGCTCGCCAATAATACCAGTATACATCCGCCAATACAATTGCCTCGGGGTGTCAGGGCTCTGGTTACTCTGCTGCTTATGTAGTTCGCAGGCTGACTGTCCAGTTACATAGATGGCGCGAGAAAACCGCTAACTTTTTAGCAATGTCGGTATTTCAGATCGCGCGACGTAAAATCGAATTTAAACTGTCTGAAAATCTAGAAGTTTTCGAAAGCGTCGATTCGATGTGATAAATGTCATATATAATTAAATATAATAGCTAAATATCAATAATGGAAAATTACAAATTTAAATCGCTCGCGATATTTACACGCGCCTCTGTTCGGTCGGTAAAGTCGCTGAAATTACTGAAACATCGATATTTTTTCTTCTGTAATAAATAATTGAATTTATTGATTACATCAAATTTTCATACTTACACGTATACTCACGAATTGGTGACAGGTTTCCTCGAGTCTTATCGCTAGTCTGGTTTCGACGAAACGTTAAATTGTTTTAAATGGTGTATTTCGCGCCGAGGGAAGGAAACTCGTACCCCATTGGCCATCAAATTTCGCCAACGGTGGTGGAGTTACCAATCCTCGACACAGTATTGTCGACTTCACTCCTGGCGATTCACCGACTTAGTAATGGAAAATCACCGCTGGTAGACAGGTGAAAAATAATAGATATTGTAGAATACAAAAATACAACGTACAGTGTTAAACAAAATATCGCAGAACATCGAAAACTCGATTCGTATCGCCGAACATTGTCTAACTCTAATCGCATATTACACCACAATTTTCTTTTTATTAAATATCAAATATCAATGCGAAAAAAATATAATAAAACACAAGCACAATGAAATACAAATATCCTTTGCGGTTCAATATTAAAATATCAAACCGATTAACATGATTTACTAATTCTAACTTGCGTGAAAATCTGCAGGTGATATAATTATAATCGTCTTCAATTGCCGAAGCAGACTCGGTGTCCACTTAAAAAATAAAACACAGGTGCAATGAAATACAAATATCCTTTGCGGTTCAATATTAAAATATTAAACCGATTAACATGATTTACTAATTCTAACTTGCGTGAAAATCTGCAGGTGATATAATAATAATCGTCTTCAATCGTAGAAACGGACTCCAATAAATTGCGACTGAAATCTTCCAGAGATGAGAATTTCCACTAACAATACAAAATATCGTCGGCATCTGTCGTCGAAGTTACTTTTCCTATCCAGACAACAATGCCTCTTTTTTCGAGACACCGTGTACAGTCGGGGGAACGAGAACGCGTAAAAAGAGCATTAACTTGCAGACTACGACCTTGACCGAAGCAGTGTCCGCGCCTGAAGCACATACGTACGTATAAACGCCTGTGCGTACGTCTAGCGTCTCAAGGAACTTCGTTCCATCGGGTTCTCTCGTATGATTTCCTCCTACGTACATAAATGTTCGCGCATGAAAAACCCACAGGATCGCGGCGAAAAGAGAAGAGAAAAACCAGCGACGCCCATTGAGAATCTCGGATTTTGCACAAAGGAATCGAATAAAATGCATCTTGGAAAAAAATGTTGACATACACGTAGCGGTCGCAGCCACTGCTCTTCGACGATTTAACAATACCGTGGTGAAGGTCGTCGGAGGAAGTCGGGATCCGCGGGAGAATACAACAAACCTACGTACCGGGTAACCCAGTGTGAAACTAGTTTCGCACAGCGTGATAAGCGTTCTACTAAAAAATGCCGACTCTATAACGTATTTCACTTTGAAAATTATATTATTATTATTATTATTATAGACGGACAGAAGCCCTTTTTACATAAGTATTTACAAAGTTATCTAATAAGAAAGAAGGTACATGTATTATCATATAATATTCGAGAAATTTAAATTTTAACTCTTCGTTACTACGATTACGAGGAATGCGACAACGTTTTTAAAAATACTGCTTTTAGGTCTTGATCTAACGGACGAGGATTTCGCGAGATTTTTTGGATGACGGTTGGAGTAAAAACTGGGGAGCTTACCTTCCACGGATGTTCGTCGACGTTTCTCGGGTATCCTCGGGCTGGAAAACTGTCGGGAAAACACACCACCGATCGGTTGCCCCAGCACAGTTTCCGTGGGTCCTCCCTCGCAGCGGGTTTTACGATAATGATAAGGGCCGGGTCGGAATCGCGAGCGGGTACTGGCGGACCGGGCCAGACCGGGTCGAGATCGAATCCGAAAGCGAGCGTGTAATAATTGCAGCCGGCGCGACGGCTGAAGGACCTCCGACTGCACGTATAACTTGCGCTCGGCCGGTTGCCGGCTGCTCGGCCGGACGAAAAACAGACAAAGAGTCTTCTTGCGCCGTGAGTAACGCCGGGTCTCTCGGCCAATCAGAAGAATCGGCACGATCGCGGCCCGCGTTCAATCGGCCGGTCGTCGAGGAGCTTGATGACGCTGCCGTCGTCGTCGCGTTTTATCGAGAGCCGGCTACCTCGAAAACCGACAACGCTTCTTTTCCCTGGAGCGGCGATCGACTTATTTCAAAAAATACAGGGTGTCCTCGGAAACAAGAGCACCCGTCAATCCGACCGACCGCTACTACTCGCCGGAATAATTTTCCCACCTTTCTGCCATTTCCTTTCCGCTCTAACATTCTGCCAAAGTCTACTCGAGATTGATTAATCTAGTATTTTCATTGTACTATCTTCAAATTCCTTTTTTATGCTCTCGGCGGACTGGTTCGATCAATTATTATTTTAAACACTATCTAAATTACCACAATTATTATTTTCTCGACGTTTCGATCTTTTCTTTAAATTAACGTGCCATGAAACATAGTTAAGTTTAATAATTTACAGACACAAGTCTTCTATTTTTTTTTCGAAACAATTTTAAATAAATAGGTTGAAGTTTACAGGTTCGATCCTGTGCGCCGTAAATTTCAACCTACTTATTTGCAAATAGTGTTTAAAATAGTAATTGAAAGCATAAGAATATTGTTAGCAACGATCTACGATCGACATAAGAAAACATTTACTCCTCGACAATATTAAACTTTTCTATGAAAGTACCATTTTCAAATATTTCTCGATAAACTCGATCAACCGGATTCGGTATAATATTATTAATAACAAATTAAGCATCGAAGTCGTAAATATTCAAGGCATCCAGCCGAATGCAACAATTATTTTACTTCAGTCCCTACGCGAGCTGCACCTTGCAGAGTCTGTATCTTGTCCGCGCATACTACTCCAGCGATTCTTCTCGTTCATAGCCGGACAGCAAGAATCGAAGAAGCAGAAACGTTTTTTCCCATATCGAAATTTTTCCACTGTTTATCTTTCAGGGATTCGATCTATCCGGACAGAAATCGTGACGCGATTTCATGGCTACTGGTTCGAGGAACACCGGGACACTGGTGTTCGCTTGTGGCAGCTGAATTATTTATAGCGTTTGCGAAAGATGACAAGAAACGACAAGGACAGGAAAGCATAACGATGGAAAATCGAAGAGAAATCCCTGGGCGAACGACGTTGTTACAACGAAGAACGAAGGGCTACGCTGCTGTACTCGAAAGTTTGAAACGTGCGAACACCATTCGCGATCCACGAACGTCCAGACTGTTCTAAACCATCGAACTACCATCTACGGTTACTAGTCGTATCCAGTTTGTCCGGATTTGTGTGCCTCGCAGCAGGAATCACGGGCAATTAATCGCAAAAACTACGATGTTCCTTATGTTCTACATGGGACATTTCGTTATAACAGCGCTTAAACGTGGAACACAGAATATACAAAGGTACCCTTTCACACGGACATTAGCTAGAAACCCTTAAACTTCTTTTACAAAGAAATGTTTTAAAATCCAATCCTGTTATTATTGCAAAAGACTATATATACACCAGTCTCGTCCGTGGCTCGGTAGTTCTATCGTTAAACGATTGGTTCGCTAGCCTTCTAGCTCCATAATTCCGCAACACCCAGTACATAATGCCTTCTTTCATCCCCGATGGGCAAAGTCGTTCTCGAGAACTGTCCAGAAACGTGATCGTCGATCGACTGGTTCGTTCGCGAGGATAGTTGAAACAATGGGTTGCTCGGGTGGATTGCCGCAAAATAGGGAATAATAAATTTTTCGGCTGAACGTTTGCGGGTAACGCGAAGCTTGTCCTTCGCGTTAGCCGTATATTTCGGTGTGCGTTCACACGTATGAACCGTGTATCGCGGTAGTACCAGCCGATGGTTACACGGCCTCTCTACGTCCCAGGAGAAACAAAAAACGGATAAGAAGAGAGGAGAGAGAGAAGCGCGCGCAAGGAAGGAAACCGGTTTCATGGGGGTTTCAGCCTCCACAAAATGATCCGTCTGGCTTGCCGGTTCGACTCGACTTGCCTCCACTGTTCGCCTCCCGCGAGAGCGTTTGCTCTGGTGCACCATCTACCTACCTACCTACCTACCTACCAACCCACCTAACCAACCTACCCATCTACCTGTTTCTTTTCTGAGTCCCTGTGTCCAGACCAACGTACTTACCTGATCCAACCTCCAAGGGTTCGAACTCGCGGCATTCCTCGCCAAAAACCCGGCCAGGACCTATTCCTCCTACTCCCCGGGGTAAATCGGCGCTAAACACGACCGATCCTCCTCCACCATTATATCTGCTTCGGATATCTTGCCCTATCGCTTTTGCACCGATCGATACGCGTCCTCCTGTTTCGATAATTCTTCCTCTTCTATTTAGAATTTTCATAAATCACTTGACCACCGTTTTTCACCATTGTAGGTACCTCCTATTTGCTGACGATTTAAAAATCTTCAACATTATCTCGTCCTATGATGATGCCTCCAGATTACAGGCAGACCTTGATCGCTTCAGCAATTGGTGTTATATGAATGGAATGTAACTTAACATTAAGAAATGCCATGTTATGCGGTCGTCTCGTAGGTCTGTACCTTTCATACATCCTTACCATCTCAATGACAGTATTGAGACCTCCTCGATAAATCAGGTAAAGGATTCAGGAATTCATTTCGCTTCTACCGATCGATACATGTCCTCCGGTTTCGATACGCCTTCCTCTTCTATTTAGAATTTTCATAAATCACTTGACTTGTAGGATATCTTCTGATCAGATTGAAATCATAAATTTTTCGCGACAGAGAAGTGTTTGTATCGTTGTATTACGATAGTACGGAGATTCTTACGGTTTTCGGCGTGCGCCCTATCGGAGGGTGGGGAGGGGCGGAGGGAAGTAAATATATCTAACGACCTTGAACATTATAAAGAAAAAGAGGCATGAAAACGAATATACGCCTCGTATTACGAAGTACGAGGGAGACGCGAAGAGAAAACTGGTTTTCAGATGGTGGAGAATGTTCTGGTAACATTTGCATTTAGTGTGCGTGCACGGTTTACTGGTTCGTCGGTCTTTTTATACGTCGTTATTTTTGCAACGCGGCCGCGCCGCTCGATTATGTCAAAACGACATTTTAAATCAGGTCCGGCCTGAAAATCAAGCGCCAATCATCGGCATACTTCTCGTCGCGTCATCGCGAGAGCTGTTAAGTAGTTTTTTATTTTCTCTCCAATGAATCATAGATATCAATATCGGGACTAATTGGGAATTATATTTTTAAATTTCAGTTCGGCGGCAGTTCGAGATACGACGAAATTAAAATGAATCCAGCGAGAGGAAGAGAAGGTCCCCAAATTAGGAGGATGATTTTATGCATTTATGGGAAGAATAAGTTGGTGCAATTAAAAATGCCGGGTAAATTAAAAGAACGTGAGAACGTCGATGTATTCTTTTCAATTTATCGGTCTCGTTAATGAGAATATGAAATGTTATTTGAAAAATGAAACACGAAGAGGTAAGAAGACAAATAAAAGGAAAAATATACAAAATAAAAGTTCTTCTATTCGTACAAATAATCTTGAATATTTTTACGTTGTCTATTACACTCGTGTTTCTCTCGAACGCATGGAAGCCGCAGGCTAGCTAGAATTACGTCTTGTGTTTCATTCTCGAAAAATACTTTGAGAAAAAAACCCTCGCATTACATCGTGGGATGATCCGAGAAATCGCGCGTCTACTTTGCGCAATCAGGATTAGTGCAGACAGCTTCAGCCCTGACACTGACCTTGGATTCGAGGCTCCAACACTGTCTCCCCCTAGAACTCCCTGCAACGATAAGTACCCATGAGCATTCTCTTGGCGTTAGCGAAAGAAAGCGCGCGCAACATCGACCAGCTCTTCAACCACAACGAGTATAACGTAAAGGACTATTCGAGACTTTCTTTTTCGAAATTGCGGTCCACTAATGTTATTTGCTGTAGCAGAATTATGAAGAATATGATTCGCATCGGTGAGAATTTGATTTCACAAACGTTTGCAAATAGCGCGGAGCCAACAATAATTATGAATCTGGTAAGTTTATTATTATTGATTATTTTTCATTATAAACGGAATGAAATCCTTTTACAACAAAAGTTGATTTTTAACGCTTTAATTTATGTTAATTTTTTTGAAAGTCTATTGCCGAGAATTTTCGAATAGCAATTTCAATAATGAACCTACGAATAAATTTTTTTTAATACACTTTCAGAGGTTCGACGCCGGTAAAGTTGCCCGAGGAAGAGAATAATTTCAAATAATACATATTTCCCATCCGATGCCTTCGAGAATTCCGTGCGGTCGAGGAAATGTGAACTGCTTCGCCGATCGCGGAAATCGGGGTAGATGTAATACTTAGGTAACTCCCGATAACTGATATTGATGGCTACTTTTACTACTTGCGTCTACTACAAGTCTGACTACTACTGTGCAACGGGCACAATTAAGACTAGTCCCGTTGGACTTACGCGATCGAACAGAACTAGGACTGACGCGATTTAAAAGTCTGACAACGTTCTCTCTGTTACCTTTTAACGACACGTAATAGATTGTGTCGGAGGAAAACAAAAAACATTACAGAGAATATCCACTAGTGTTCTTGCACCAGCGTTCGTTTCAATTTTTACTAAAATTTATAATTTATAAAGTAAATTTTTACGTTTAATTTCGTCTTGAAACTAGGGTATCGAATACCAATTTTTAAAATTAAAATAAAATTGCTTTTTAAAATTAATAAATTGCGGATGCTTATGCAATTCGCAATTTTCGCTGAAGAATTGCAAGAAAATCTAGTCGAATCAGATCTTAGTTTCTGTGCTAGTACTATTTTCAAATCAAAACGAAATTCATATAGAAACAAATTGTATACTCAAAGATCTTTTGAAAATTTGTAGAAACGGTAATTGCATGACGATCCTCAGTGGAAGAAGAGTACATCCGCCTTGAGATGTCGCGAAGAAGAGAACAAGAGGCCAGCTCTCGGAGACAAATTAATCGGTAATGTCGTATCAGAGGAGAAAGATGATCGCAGGGTGTCAGGGTACTGATAATACACGGCGAGCAAAACGGAATTAGAGAACACCGGATGGCGCATGGCGTGCCGAAACGTTTCGCGGTCTCGTATTCGCGCGGAGCACAATTCCTGCTGGCCGATGGAAAGTTGGCCTGCGTGTTGCTCGTACCATAGGAATTTAAACGGGGATATAGGTATAAGAACACGGAGACGGGGAGTCGTTCACGGTAGTGTGAGGCATAAACGCGCCGGCACCACACCCAGCGTGACCACCATTGCGAACACGGGACCACGGGACACGGCCATGCGAGTCGCAGTGATCGTGAGTACCCAAAAGTGTTCTCATTCTTTTTTTCCCCATCTTTTCGTGTCAACCCCCGTTTCAACCCTCGGACGGCAGGCGTTCTTTTTCTTATGGATGCGCCGACACAGTGACAGGGTCCGTTTATCGAATTCAACCCTTATTTCAACGTCGAATATTTTGCCATTATCATCCTGCTGATCTTCGTGCAGGATAATAAAGTTTTCGAGTCGGTTGCGAGAAACAGAAGCTGAATTATAATGTCAGTTAAAAATTATGGATATGATACGTATAATTGTCTTAAATCCATCAAATCGGTAGTTTAATAATTATGGAAAATATCCTAGAAACATCCTATTCGCCCATGCCTCCTCTACACTTGAAATTAAAACAGCGAGTTTAAAGGGACCCTTAATTTTTTATTATAAAGATTGTAACTATGAGCGATTCCGAAATTTTCGAAGCAATTTTTGACTCTTGTTTCTCGCATGAAAATACACAGTTCAGCCATTGTAATATTAGAAGAGAGTAGACATTTTCACCGTTACCTCGATAAAAATTAAAAGCGAGAAAAAAATTGATCGATTCGACGATTTTCTCGGGTAAAAATAGAACCAAATCGGTAGTCTAATAATTATAGAAAACATCCTAGAAACTCCCTTTCACCCAGGCCTCTTCTATACTTGAAATTAAAAAAGCGAGTTTAAAGGGACCCTTAATTTTTTATTATAAAGATTGTAACTATGAGTGATTCCAAAAATTTCGAAGCAATTTTTGGCTCTTGTTTCTCGCATGAAAATACACGGTTCAGCCATTGTAATATTAGAAGAGAGCAGACATCTTCACGGTTACCTCGATAAAAATTGAAAGCGAGAAAAAAATTGATCGATTCGACGATTTTCTTAGATAAAAATAAAACCACAATTAGTGCCTGTATATTTACCATACTATTTCCTTAACCTTAACAATGAGCGATCCAAGTGGCGTCGCTAAAACTCAAAGAAAAATTGAACTTCTTCGTTCAGATTTCTTATTTTGTTTGACTAATCTTTTTATCGTGTTCCCACAATATTGTCCGGAACGAACGGCAAACGTCCGATATTAAATCGATTGCGAAGCGGGGTACCTTTCGAAAAGAGTGAACAAACCATACGGTGGTCAATGGACCGTAGTGAAATTACTGAACCACGAGAACGAGGTGGTAAGAGAGCACGATCAACGTTCTGTGATGAAAGATGTAGTAGCCCACTAATTATGGAAATTCGAAAATCATCGTTAAGCACACACAGACTTCCGTTCCAGCCTGTTTCCGTTGCCACAAATCTCGATGCATCGACCGCAAAATATAAACTAATATTCCTCTCGAACGTGTGCAAAATGTAAAAGAAAGTTGAACCAGTGCTGCGCGCCTGTAACGCACGAGCGAATAGATTTCCGTTTCACTTTGCTTTTTGTTAAATAGTTGGCGAAACATATGTATATGTACACGTACGTTGTATTGTGACAGGAATTTGTTCGGTTTGCAAACAATAATATATAATACAGGTTTGCAATATCCGTAGTCAACGATTTTGTAATTCTCTAATTTATCAATAAATAGATTATATAATTAATTAATTAATTAATACAAAAGAAAAATTGTTTTCAAGAGACAGAAGCAGAACAGAAGTTTCATTCCTCCTCCCTTAAACATTTCATTCAGCTGGTTGTCGTGCATTCTTTTCCTATGTTGTATAAAACATTTATTTAAACCCATCAATTATTATTCTGGTATTATATTATCAAATTCTTCAATTGATATCATATTACATGATACTTATTATGTAATTGGTCATTTCCATTATTTATTATCAATAGGAGCTGTATTCGCTATTATTGCTAGATTAATTCACTGAATTAACCCGTAATTAAAAAAGAATTATTAAATACCCAATTTATTATAATATTTACAGGAGTAAATTTAACTTTTTTGAATTGAAGAAATATTATTTCTTTTAATAGAATAATTCTATTAATTTACATCATCTTAGAAAGACTAATTTCAAAACGAATAACCATATTTAAATATTCACGATCATCCCTAGAACGATTACAAAGTTGCCCCCCACTATCCCGCTCATAATAATGAATTGTTGTAAATGAAAAAATTCAATTCCCAGCCAAATACAATCGGGAAGCTTGTAATTCGTGGACAGAATATGTTAAATATAGCGGAGGTTTTATTTAACCGTTAATAACGCAACCATTCAAGACATTTCATACGCGATAAATGTGTAACGTGAATGAACGGGGTCACCGCGTGACGCAACAGTCGTAAAATTATGTAATGCGCTTCCCCTGACAAAGGGGAAGGGGTAGAAGGGCGTGAAGGGGTAGAAGGGCGGCAGCCAAGAAATGATCCACTGTGAGAGCCGAAGTGGACAGACGAGTTTGTTAGACAATATGTGAAATGTGTATCAACTTACAATATAGAGTTTCCATTATACTTGACATTCCTTTCGATCAGCCCTCTCCAGTGTCCGCGTGGACACGTTTCTCAGCCGGCGGACTTTCTGTCCGAACCTGTTACTTTGTAATCGGATTATGTAAAACCCATGGACAAGACAACATACTTCCCTTATCAAGCACAGAGATCTCTCGTACGCGTTACATTTTGCTGAACGCGAGGAGAACATAACGGCGCAGCTTGGCTGACGCGTGCAATCGCATTCTACTTGCAAAGCAATCGGCTAAAACTATTACTATGACTTTCTTTCGTTGCACCATACGGTTGCATTCGCTCAAAATGGATTTCGTGAATGCAACAACGTCGATTCGTTACGATCACCAAGTGTGGAGTTTGCCTCGCGGATTAAACGGAAAGCTGTAGACTTGATCATGTTCTAATATTATTTTTTTTCGAATTAGCACTAATCTTCATTTTTTGGAATTAATCAACAATATCAACAAATTGCATGGAAGCAAATGAATGAGTGCGTTTCCTCGTGAATTAACTTCGTTATTAGGTTTTTTAAAATTTCAAGAAAATATTAAATTTTTATTAATAATCTATCCAATTTATTTAATATTTATAGTTAATATAATAATTGAATTAAATCGAACACCATTTGATTTAGTCGAGGGAGAGTCTGAATTTGTTTCTAGGTTTAATACGGAATATTTTAGGGGATTATTTGCTTTAATTTTTATATCTGAATATTTAAGTATTATTTTTATATAAGTGTTTTTAATAACTATTATAATTTGTTGGATTTTATTTAATGAGAATTAAAGTATTATCTATATTATTTCATATATCTTTTGTGCTTTGAATTCGGCAGTTTTGCTACTAGAATTTATATCTCCTTGGAGAACGGAAAAATGTATCCAGTATCGGAAAAGGAGGATCGAGAAGATCGTCGGGGGATCGTGCCCAGGAATATCGCAAAGATCTCACGTTACAGGGACGTGACGGTGATCGCGAAGCTGGCCCTGAATAGTGATGAAAATCGCGTCCGCGAAAGAAAGTGAAAGTGCGGGAGGGGGAAGAGGGGGAGTGAATGAACAGGCTGGTAGTCGGTGAAAAGAGAATAAGAAAGAAACTGCAGGGATGGTGGGGAGAAATTGTAGCAAGATACTTGGACGCGTTTCTTAACGATCCTCGTGCACGAAGGACGAAAATTAGTAGCCGCCGTGGACAGTAGGCCGAGCTCCGAGTGAAAGTGCCTCCGCAAGAAAGTCGAATAGACTTTTCGTCGCGTTCCCTATAAATATATACGCGTGCTTCGACTCGGAACGAAGTGCAAGCCCCCGTAAGAAACACAAATCCACGTCCACTCGGATCGCCGCCGTTGCCTGTCTCTCTGTCTCTCTTTTGTCTTTCCCTCTCCCTCTAAACGCCCCCTCTCTTTTTTCTCTTTCTCTTTCGTCTCTCTTTTTCCCCCCTCGCATCAACGAGACCGGTGCATTCCTAAGGACTGCAGGAACTGTAGAGGATATGGCGAACGCCGATACCGGCTTGACTAGAGATTGCTACAATACAAGCTGTTTCAAATCCTCAACAAAATGCGAGAATTCGCATGGCTGCTTCGCATCCACCCCCTAAAATTCCTTCTTAACCACTATTTTAAGCTTGAAAACTGTTGGAATTTTTATTCGATAAGAAATACCTGTACCCGTGAAATTACAAAAATTACGGAAGCACAAGGCTGCTTCATCCACCCCCTAAAATTCCATCTTAACAGCTCCACTATTTGAAGCTTAAAAATGTTGGTATATTTATTTAATTAGAAGTTAATTAGAAGCAGTTTCAAATGCCCAACAAAACGCAAGAATTCACAAGGCTGCTTTACATTCACCCCCTAAAATTCCATCTAAACCACTATTTGAAGCTTAAAAATTGTTGGAATTTTTATTCGATTAGAAATACCTGTACCCGCAAAATTACAAAAATTCGTTTGGAATTGATATCGCAAACATGGTTAACCTTGTCGCATCAAAATGGCGACACAAAAAATGAAGAGAATTAAATTAATCGTTTCCAGAACTAGTCCTTGTAATTCACCCTCCTCTTTACGACACCCGATCACTTCCGGTTTCGACATAATCCCGATTGCATCACTCTTTCTATGTCGGATGGTAACATTAACTCTGACGGTACTAACGAAACACGAGATGAAATTGTTGAAGAAAAATCCTCAACGTCGAAACGACATGTGTTATTCAGTTTTCGCAAACTTCGATTCTCGCAGGACCAAAGAAGAACAAAACTAACTCGAGCGTAAGCGGCGCGCTCCAGTAACCGTATAAACGACACTCGTCCTAGGAAAAATTTTTAACCAGGAAACGAGATTAGTTGCGCGGCAACATTTTTCGACCAGTTCTCCGCGCTCCGAGTTTAAATGTCCTTCGAGGCCTTTATCTTTCCTGAATCGACGCAGAAATCCGCGCTGACTTTCTAACACCCTCTTTCACACCCTGTTGCGTTCGCTGACGCGGACGCGTCAATAAACCGTGCCTCGCGCCATTCATTTCGATTTACCTCGGATAATTCGTTAGAACTCCGGCGCGACAACTTGTTACGTTAATGGCAAATCACAACACGACCGGTATTTCATATTCTTATGCAACGCGAGAGATTGCGCGCTGAAAAATATCGAAAGGGATGAAAACTCGTCCGGCCATGGAATCCAACGCGGTTCAACGCTGTCTTAAGTCCGATTGTTCTTGTTTTCGAATATAGGTTTCGTTCGATATCGTTGCAACAGGTTTTCCACGAACGAAACTGGTGTCGCCTATATTAAAAGCGTTTTACCGGTTCGGGATTCTGGTTTACGCGCTTTTCTGCGCGCACGTACACGCATAATTAGGACCGCGTGCTCTCCAACGACACGTCTCGCGTTACGTGTGCACGCGTAAAATTCGTCGAATGCTGGAGAAAAGAGAAAGCGATTCGATTCCGATAGCCAGACGGCGTCGTGCAACGTCTGTCTACCCCGCCATTGGTTTGCCGGCCACCAATATAATAAAAACACATAATAAACATAATAATGAAATAAAAAAAACATGAAATGCTGTTCGTTAAATTTCTTTAAATTTTCTGAAAAGTGGCCCACTATGAAAACTAATGTAAACTAATTTGTTTAAAACTACTTGAAACGAATGTTTGATCGCAGTTGTTAGTGAGCTTCACTACTTTTGTATCGGCGCAATACCATCCAGATGTAGACGGTGGTTTAGCGCCGAAAGGGTTGCCTCTGCCTCTAAGATCGGCACGGTTTCAAAGACTGCCATCCGCTAGACCAGCAGTGCCAACGCAAGCTGCGCTTGCCAACCAACGGATACGACGACCAACGATTACGTTCAGGTACTGTTCACGACCGCTTTACGATTAAATTAAAATTTTAATTAATTTAATTTAAAGTAATTAAAATTTTAATTTAAATTTAAAATGAGAAACGTCCTAAAATTTTCATCGGCTTCGTGGTTGCAAGCAGCAGACCGAAAGGTGCCGAAGATGGTGGTCCGATAACTGGCCCAGGATTCGTCACACCACCGAAAATACTACGGCTCGGTCCATCAGGACCAGGTCCATCGCTGACACCGGTGGTTAAACCAGTGAGCGAGGAACCGGAAGACGATACGCGAAATCGTGAACCTCCACGAGATCACGACCAAGACGACGATGCCGACCTGAGCGAGGAGCAATCGGACAGCCAGGAGACCAGCGAAGAGAATCTACCGCGTGCCATACCGAATCTAGGACCTGTAGGCTCGATATCGAGAAGTTCTAATTTGGGACCGTCACCACAACCACTGCCAATACAGTATCGTCCGCTACAACAAATACCCTTACCATCAATCAGAGGACCACCGGCACCCACCACGCAACCACCCCCACCTGTTCAATATCGTCCCGCGCCAAAACCCAGCAAACCTAGGAAACCCATAGAGGAACCCTTCAAACAACCTGCCAAGGCACCTCCGAAACCTGTGAAACCCTCTCAGGTGTACGATGGCCGTGGAAAGAAACCCGTCGCACAGGTGAGTTGAACAGGCGTTGAACAAAATTGCTACTCTTTCGTTGATCATTTCAATAAGATGATACAAATTGATCCTCTTAAATATGTCAGCTAGTTTTTGTGATTTTTGTCATAAACGAATAATATCCACAGTCTGTTCGTTTAGGAGGTAATTCGATTAACTGGGAGAATTACCTATAATTATTAGACTGCGCGGATCTTTACTCTATTAACATTCAATTTAGTTTCTGTTTTATATATTCTATTTCTTCGCAGTCTAAGAATTATTTATTATTGTTCAGACGAGAAATGTCTAAACCCGTCTTGACCCTTGTATCGAAAGCGATCGGATAAAGTGAAAACTGCGATACGCAACAAGCACTACACCAGCAATTGAGAGCCAATTACAAATATTAGATTATATCACAGTCCCATAGCAGGAAGTCATTACTAATATTGTGTATATCATTAGTTGCTTAAAAGTGGAACACAGCGCGTGTAACAATTACGTAACGTAGAGGGAGAGAGTGAATTTGACAAGCCATATACATACAAACGTCGGTAAATCAGCGGAGATGTTGCAGTCGGTGGTCAATTTAAATGAATCGCATCGATCATGCTCGTTCGAAGAAAATCTAATCTGTGTCCTTTCACAACAGATCATCAGGCGCTATCGCAACGACAACCCGGATGGCTCGATCACCTGGGGTTTCGAGAACGATGATGGATCGTACAAAGAGGAACAGATCGGCGTCGATTGCATTACAAGAGGCAAATATGGATACATCGATCCAGACGGTATTCGTCGCGAGTACACGTACGAAACTGGAATCAGATGCGACGAGGAGCAACGCGAAGAAGACGAAAACGGGTTCGTAGATTACCAAGAGAACAAGCTTGTGCTTCCCGATGGTAAGACCATAGATCTCTCGAACATGGGTAAGAAACAAGCGCGCAGACCCCGTTTTAGTAATAAAAATTAGTAAGAACCCTTAACTTATAACACTTCGTTTTAAAACAATAGTATAGAAATATTCGAGAGGTCTTTTGTTGCCAAGATCTAAAGATTTAAATGTTATTTTCGTTTTTCATATGTTGAAATATATTAATATTATAATAATTTAAAGAGAAAATTACAAGTGTTTTGTTTTCTTTTAAAAATACGACAAAGAGCTCACGAGAGCCCACACATTATCTTCTTTAACAACGACGTCCGAAGAGAACATGAAAGGTAACGCCCCCACTTAATATCAAGTTTTATTGTGATCATCGTCGTTGTGTATCGCATTCTTCAAAATTCATATTTATATTAATTTAACATGTATTTCTATATCGTGTACATATGATCGTAGGTACCTGTACGAAGTTTTGTCGAATAAAAATTAACGAGACATTATACGTAATAACGTACATTGCATAATATCATACTAACCGATAAATTATAACAAATATCATCCTTATCGCCTAGCTGTCAATATCAATAGATAGAATTCGAATAACTTAAAACACGTCCGAAAACTATAGTTCGCTTTGCACGCGGCGCCTGTTCCATGATTATTATTTCACAGTCTATAAACAAGAATTCAGATAATTGTCCGTCTAGTTGCCGCTATAATTATTAATGGGATGCGATCGAACCGTTGATCGTACAAAATTAAATGAGTAAAAAATGTTGCAAACCTACTGTCTTCGAGCATGAACACAATACTGATCCGACGTATCCTCATACGTTCCTTACACATGTATATAAATATATATGTATATGTGTATATATTTACGTATATACTATCGATCCAAAAATATTATTTCAATATTAACAATCGTTCGAAACTGGTAAAACAATGTACAATTATCGTACGAGACTCGATTAACATGTGTATAGATTGTAGATAAGAAAGAGAAACATGCGTATATACTAGAATATCGGGATAACATCTCCTTATAGTACAAAGATACAAGATTATCGAATATCGTGCTCGTGTGCGCACGTACGCTAACGTGTAAACTAATAAAATCGAACAAAGTCAATGAAACTGACAAATCCATTGTGCCCTGTTCTTTTGTAACGTGTGTGTAGCGTTCGCAGCCTGTAACGCGCAAGAGACAATGCTGAGGATCTATATCCTGATAGATCCTGCGCATAGAAGCAACGATATGTTTCAAGACTGGTCCACATTTTTTCCCATTCGAATTGAAATTTAATACGCAGGACTCGTTACTGTAGATGTTTGCTTAGTAAGTCCGTAGTAAGTCATTCGTGGTGAAACGACACGTTACCGTGTCACAGTGTATCTCGATTAGTTATCGAAAAACGATCGTATCACATACATCGTCAAAACCGCAGAATAATTTCGAAAATAGCATGGACACACCGTCCGGGACCTTGGTAAATAATTTGAAGCCTCCAGGCCGGAAACTGTAGAATTGTGAAAAGCTACGACATGGCAAAGTGAAAAATTCGAAGAAGGATGATGGATGGGACAAAGTTCGTGGTTCGCGATTCGTCAATTTTGCCGATGTACCGGAGACCGATGATGACTCGTTCTTTGGCAACCATAAGGTGATCGTGATCACTCCGAAGGTGTATGGAAAACCTGGATGTTCTACTCACTCCTATCACGAGAACACGCTAATTTAATCTTTAGAAGCTTCCCCTGTATCTATGATTGATATTGTTCCACCGGCGGAGCAATGGACAAACGAAGTTAGAGGAAGGCAAACATCTGTTTCGAGCAAAACCGGTTCCCAAATATCTGATAGCTCGAAAAATGGAACTGAATAAAAATAAAACTGACAGTGCTGAGAAAATGGACTGTGGCGTCGTTGGTCAAGAACACAATCTACAATGTCCTCGCAAAAACAAAGAGAATGGGGAAGTTTCGAAGAAAGCACCGTTTCTACCGGGTACATCGCAGAAGAATGTATGCAGACCGAAAAGTCCACCACCCTCGAACAAAGGGGCGAGCGGAAGCGAGGAAAATATTCGATCAGACTGTGAAAACGAATGAGGAGAAAGTGAAACTACAGAGGTAAATGGACCTTGAGGCTAAGAGGGAGCAAGAAAAAAAGGAAATATCGCTCCTTCGACTACTTAATCTGATCTAACCTAATAAAATCGAACAAAGTCAATGAAACTGACAAATCCATTGTGCCCTGTTCTTTTATAACGTGTGTGTAGCGTTCGCAGCCTGTAACGCGCAAGAGACAATGCTGAGGATCTATATCCTGATAGATCCTGCGCATAGAAGCAACGATATGTTTCGAGACTGGTCCACATTTTTTCCCATTTGAATTTAAATTTAATACGCAGGACTCGTCACTGTCGATGTTTGCTTAGGGGTGTGCTGGCCCTGCGCTAACGCGCCGCTTCTCGCTGCATGGAACTTTAACCAGGCGTCGTAACCGTAAGCCACCATCGCGCAAAATCCAAAGAACTAAAAACAAAAGGTGTTTCGATTATATAGAGGGGAAATGATTAATCGAAAATTCATCTAGCGATTACTTTAGATACTCACTGCTGCGGCGCCGAAAGCTTCTGCGTATTTCGCGTAATCAGCTGCAAGGGACGCGGCGAGCACGTAAAAGGCTGTCCAAATTCCACAAAATATGAATTCCTGCGAAAGAAAAATATAAATATTTCCGTTAAAGTATGAAACATGTAGAAAAACATGAAAAAGAAAACCAATTTTTCGACTCACAATCTTCAGCCAAGGTATTTTGGAGAATTTCTCAACGATATGGAACAGATAAAACACGAGCAGTATTCCTGTGAACCAAAAGCCGCCCATTGCCACTGTATTAAACCATCCTCCCCGGCTAGAACTGCTCTGGTTCGATACGGTGATACATATGAATCCTAGAAGATTCAAAACCTACAAGAATATGTTATTATTACAAATAGGAATTTTATAATATTCACAGTTAAACAATTTTACCGATTTTTCTGTCAACCGGAAAAGAATGTTTATCGGAACGATACCGCAAAGATAAAAATAGATCCGTTTGAGAGATCAGAATTACCTCTCGAATTCGATAGGAGTTATTAACGAAATTCAACTCGATGTTCTGGTCCGAACGTTTTGTGTACCATACGGTGATAATTAAGTGATAACAAATATCAATGTTCGTTAATATCTCTAACTCCATATACGGGGTGGTACGAGCATTCGCGGTCAGCACAATTATTTTATTACTGGCAAATACGAAGAGAAAAATGAAAGGATAGAAGTTTTTTTAAAAATGTTAAGGTCATCTTGAGAAATTTCCACGGCGCACTTTCGATAGAAATAAGGTAGAGCGATGAATTTTTTTTCAAATGAAAGCTGTTGAACTTTTATTTATTTCAAGGTTAAAAACATTCGTACCATAATCTCCCTATTTTTCCTATATTCTGCAAAGATTCAGCTTTCATTTAAAAAAAAATTCATTGCTCTATCTCATTTCTATCGAAAGTTATTTCTTTTTGAATCGAGAAGAGTCAGTTTTCCCCACTGTGGGCACTTCTACCCGGTCATTTGATCCTCGTATTTTTATAGTTTACAGGAGCAAGGCTGAATAGCAAATAAGCGAACTCCATTATATACCGGGCGTTCGTTTCGGTAACGATATTCCCGCGAATCGATTTAGTAACGAGATGCCCATTGTGATAAAACGGTATATTATCGATTGCAACGAACTCACCACTTGAGCAACCTTTAACATGCCGGGCACTGTTCTCATATAAGATGAATCAAATCGGACAGTGGGGTGCGTAGTGGTAACCGATGTTGTCACTGTCGTTGTCGTATTGTGTTGCCCTGGAAATCCTTGGTCCATCATGGCTGCTCACTCTAAAGCCGTCGCCCTGTTTCTTCGCGTTCAATAATTCCTGCCAGACGTTATGTAAACTCGCTGTATTTCACAGGAAAAATAATGGACATTTTTTCCCCGTACAGTACCGAACATTGTTTAAACACACTGTATATAAAAAATGTATTAACGATTTCGGCGCACTGGCTCGAGCAAATTTTTACTTAGATATTAGATAAATGTATATTGGAATTTTTATTTCATAATTAGATGTTCAATGTTAATCGACTGATATCGATATAATAATTTTTTGTTTAATAATTTACGGACGCAATTATTTATTTTCTTGAAGATGGTCTGAACATA
>CM052324.1:12094322-12293148 GCA_028455615.1 Lasioglossum zephyrum | reverse complement strand
TTCAAAACATGGACAACTTCACATTGGTGAGTAACTTCACATTGGTGAGTGTTGCCTGAACGTTGCCGCAGTCGCCACAGTGTATTCAAATCCCTAGATTCTTGGTTAGGGAGTATTCCTAGATTAGTTTGGCAGCATTCGTGTCTACAATTCAATTTGAACTGTACGCCGTGTGCAGTGTGTGTTGATTTTGATCATTTTGATTACGTTTTCATCTAAATGACATGGAAACACTGTCAAATTCGTATCGAAAGATTTGACCGTGATTTATGACGTGAATTCTCTAGATTTTCATAGTGGAAACATGTTGATTTACGATGTTCTGCACAAAGAAACAGTGTATCATTCGGTTGTCAGCGATCTACGGAACTATGGGGTGAAATACCGGTTCAAGAAGAGCATGATCAAAACTGAGAGGCTCGAAGGGAACAAGCAAATCTCGAAGAAAGTGTTCAAAACCCCGTTGTCTTATCAATCGTTGGATGTCGTGAACCTGTCCTCGGGTGGTATCGTTCACGTGCCGATTTTCGTTAGTCGAGCGACCGCCTTTTTGGAGAAATATGCTAGCCAAGAAGGTTTGTTCAGGAAAGCAGGTTCACAGCTTCGTCAGAAAGAGCTGATAGTCCGTTTAGACAATGGTGGAACCTTGGGAGAGAAACACCACTCGATTGATGTGGCTAATTGCTTGAAAACATTCTTTCGAGATTTACCAGAACCGTTGATCCCTTACGCTTACCATGACCTGTTCGTACACTGTGCTATGCTCAAAGCATATCGAGTGGAAGCGTTGTTACTGGCCTGTATTCTTCTTCCGCCGCATCATCTCAACACTCTAGCATTTTTCATGGAGTTTTTAAGAAAAATATCACTTTATGAGAATCAAAACAAAATGGGCATCGATAATCTAGCAAAAGTAATCGGACCGAACATAATGCCTCTGCAAGAAACGTCTATGTCTGCTGTGCAGATGCGTCTTGAATTGCATTTGATTGTCGTGAAGGTAACAGATTAGTGTTAAATGTTACACGCTATAGAAAAACTGTACGTATGCTTCTCATCAACGTCGTTATAGATTTTAATCGAGAACGCCGAGAGTATCGGCGTATTACCAGTTCATATAACCCAAGCTATTTCTATGGAAACGATCGGGAGTACCGATAACGAGTTAGATGTGTCCGATAGCCATTCACGTTTAAAATCGAGGAAAAAGAAACACCGCAGTGGAAGTCTTACACGTAAGCCACACCTAAGTGCCTCCAACCTCAATCTAAGTATGTCTGTAAATCTGTTAATAGTAATTTATTTTTGCTTCTCTGACATTCTCTAACAGTTTATTTTAACATTCTACGAACTAACATACTAATGCATTCGCTTGATTAATTAACATACCATACATATATACAGAATATCTGTTAAATTTCTAGAATTTTTGTCTTCAGGAATGTTTTATGGTTTAAAGAAGATGGTTGGTAAAAGTGCCGTACCCGAAGAAAGCAACGCGTTAGATGATCAAGGAGTTCCTGAAAATTCTGATCCAACTAATGGGTCAACTGTTAAATCGACAAAGAAAAGAAAAGTACTCGAACGAGCGGAACTATCGAGTACAAAGAAAAAGTGTGTACTAAAATGTACATGTTATTCAGAAATGTTATTCGAAAGATTGAAACATTGCTCGACGAAGTGTGTTCCAAGCTTTTGTATGGCAGTTTGCTAATCAATGAAATATTTATCGCTTCGTCCGTGTTACAGGAGAGTCGTAGACAAGACGGATAAATCTAAGAAACTGAGACTCAGTCTGGATCGTTTTGTACCAAGGAAATCGGTAAGAACGTTTCTATATTGTCTGTAGCATGTATATTCGATATAATACCTTTGTATCTTCCAGAAAACCATCGACGAAGATTCCGAATCTTCCGCAAACAACATTGACACGTACACAGAACGGCGTTGGAGTTCCGTATCGAACGCGTGCGATTCTAAAAGGAAGTACAGACCCTACAGCGACGATGCATCGGAATTGAAATTGATCTTAAAAGACAACGAAGCAACGAGCGAACTTCACAAGGAGTACAACGACTTATTTGTTGACGCGGATGTTAATTTATCGGACGATAGCGACGAGCAGGTCTTGTTAAGAAAAGAGAATAATATTAATATTAGTAAATGTTCGAGCTCGGATCAGTTGAAAGTACTGGATAACTTTTCGTACCCAGCGAGACGAAGGGTAACATTAAACAACTTCCAAACGTATTCGCACATCGAGGTCTCGTCCGTGAACAGTCAGTCCGAGGAATATGTTACGATACCGAAAAGCGAGTACGAAGACATTAAAAACAGAGTTTCTGCGATTGAATCTCGTCTCTCTCAAGAGTTCGCGTGCGTAGAGAACGAGGAAAATGTTAGTTTGTCACCGCCTTCTGTGAAAAAGGTACAAACTGCGTACGAGAAGACTTTGGAAGAAGCTAGTATAGAAAGCACAGCGAGTACGGATTACTTGGCTAGAAAACTTGGAAAGGAGCTGAAAATTCGAGGATCCGGCGAGCACAAAATTATAAGGTCTCCTAGCGCCCGGAAGATAGGTAATCTAAGAAGGAGATCGCAGGAGAGGACTATGAGGTAAAGGAAATGTAATTCAATATTTATAATATTCGTATAAAGAGTACAGCCGGATAAGGAGGTCGAACGAGTCCCCAAACCAAATTAATCTTCGTCGTACTCCCCGTAGAACGATCTATAGGGCTCCCAAAGAAAGTCTGTTATTTATACACTTATTTTTTCTGAATCTAAAAAATATATTATGTAATATTAAACATTCTTATGTTCAGAGAAACATTTTCCAGCCTTTAAAACTATTAAAAGTATTCGTGAAAGTATTAAATTTGAAAACCGTATCTGGCTATACCCTTTCAGCATCTTTCGATCTGTTCACATGATTTTGATTTTGCAGCAAACGCGTTCGACGCACCGCTTCCTGGCATATTTCTCACGGCTCGAATTCGTACAAACAAGTATCGTCCGACGAAAAGTTCAATAACAGTTATCAGAACGAGAAAGCCTTCTCGAATTGCACGCGTGCCGAGACCTATTTAAGACCTGTATCCACTTCTCTTTGGGAAGAAGAGAAGAACAATGTTATTTTAAATAACAGACGCGAAGAATTCGATCGTTTGAACGCGTACACGTTAAATCACAGTCCGACTTCGATTAGAACCGCATCGCTTCAACCAGCAAAGAATAGAACGCACACGACGGTCCGACGAGTGTCGTCTTTTCACGGCAACGAACTAACGAACGCTACAAATATGTTTTCCAACGGGAAGAAGATCGAGAAATTGAAGAAAACGAATAGCCAGCAAAACATTAAGTTTAATACGCCTACCGCTGCGTCGTTAACACCGAAACTCGAATGGAAGAAGTCAACGTCTTGGAGAGATGCCGAAGGATATTTCAAATTGACTGGTCAAACAAATACCCCTGTGAATCAAACTGGTCGCGCGTCGATCGCAAAATTAAGGACTCAGAATGCTGGAATGGTATTGGCTAAGGCAAAACTGTTCGACGAATGTACATCGAAAATGTACAGTCACAATGCACAGGCACTGCATAAAAAGCAGAACAAGTGGCTCGCCGCGAACGATAATCAGTTTATGAACGACTGTTCTGAAAAGGCTGATCAGAAGCCGAGTAAAAATGTGAAGAATAAAAGTACAGGAAAATCGTCGTGTAAGACTTTCAACGAGTATGATAGTAAAACGAGTAAAACTTATTATACTTGGCCAAACTCGGAGCTTAAAGTGGATGCACCAAGTGTAATAACGAATGCGCAGATCACTGATGTTCCCGATGTAGCGCATCACCAAAAAGAAAATTTAAAAACACCGCCTGCGGCGAAACACGCTAACGCGATCTTAGAAGAGTCAAGATTAAATACGTACAAACCAAGTGGCAGTTCACTCTGTAGAACACCACATATTAAAAAACCATTGAGCGCGAAGACACCGAAAAGTGCTAAAACTTTGTCGAGAAGACCTTTGGTAGACTCTCGCAGAACACCGTTGAAGGCTGTTGGTCAAATAGGAACTCCGAAGTATCAGAGTCCTAAAGGTATCTTGAAGACACCGAGGACTATTAGGCATACCTAATTCGCTGATGTATAAATCTATTAATATAGGAGTAGGATCGATTGTATCGCGGTATTCTTCGGTGCGAATAAGTTATCGTACACAGACATTAAATATAAATATTATTTTGAGTATGTTAACTAATAACATAGGCGTGTGATATTGTATAGTCAAATGATTGAATCAGTTTTCTACAATGCGTATTCGTGTAAACATGTTTTTGAAAATTTTCGGAGCTTGCGAAGAAAAACATGTACACTTTTAACTGCACCACTATGGAATTTTACTCTCCGACGTTTGATTTTAATTCGAACAAGCTTTTCATATTATACGCGCAACGTATACGTTGTTTATTGTACTTTATGTATAGGTTTAACATATCCGACACCAAGTACAAAAATTATATCTTGTTGTTAACTCGAATATTCCGCTATCTATTACTATGTATTCCCATAAATTTGTGCCATGTATTTTAACCGCGTGGATGCAACAATGTCTGCTAGATTTTAAAGAAATCATCAATATATTTATGTATGTATGTATGTAGAGTTTATCGTATCAATTGTTTCGCAAATTCTTTCCTCTCGATTCGAATAAAATTACGAATCCTGAAAACCGAGTCTCAGGCCTAAAAATCGATTAGAAACGTATTTATCAATGTTTCGTTACTACTCGTTTTTTTATAGATATATTTTTATAAATATTAATATTAGAAGGTAATATAAACACACGTGGACCGTATTTAGCATTTTTTTAAAAACAAGATTCTTTGAATAAAAGTTTTCTTTCCGTTTCCTACGAAAAATGTAATTTTCTACAAGTAATCGTACTACAATACTATAGTTGCTATACATAAAATACTAAATTTGAGAGATTTGTAGAATAGAAAATGATTTTTTAGTGAAAAAGAGATCGACACGTTTCGAAAAAAGGATTATTTGGCGACGAAACGTTGGTTCCAAACAGTTTCCAGTTACCACTGTGCCGTGGTCTGTATATTCGAATACGCGAATACCTTGGAAATACCTTTTTTGAGATTCGGCGTATTTGCGCGCGGTCCACGTGGTCCGAACGTGAGCAAGCATGAACGTCGCGTTGCATTCGGCCAATAGGATCGCACCGTCTGTCCCGTTCGGATCTGTCAAGTAGAAATGGTACACGTTCGTCGCGGCCGAATAGGAGGATTATGACAGAGAAATCGTCTATCGTTGACGAACCAAAAATACGTTTAATCGAGAGCAAAGCGAACGTCAGGTGAACCGTAAGAAATTCGGCATAGGTTCCTAGTCCGTAAATATGTAGCGATCACCGTTGATCATCGCTAAACGTATCAGTAAATATAGTTGATAGTTGCGGCTACTGTCGTTTTGATAGCAGCGCCTCTCGTTCATTCTACATAGTCGAACCTTACAGCTGTTGATACGTAAATTATTGGTGCGAAAAGTGTCAGTGAATATCTTATTCGGAAACACGGCCACTGGCTTGGTACAAATAACCGGCGCAAAAATGAGAGAGGCTGGGATAATGCTGATAAGCACGGCGCTAACGTGCGCCGTAATTGGCAACGCTTATTATCAAAGAAAACAATTTTACCCGACAGTAGTTCACATAACCAAATCTAATCCTAGTATGTCAGTAAGTTTCATTGTTTTTCCTCCTGCTTTTCAAGTACTTTCTTTGAAATTCACTCGATTCCACACGGTCGATCGAATTCTCCAAAATGGAATTTTGATCGTCTACCGAATGAGTCGATGATGAGCCTATATGTTTCTAGTTGTTTTTCTTCTTCTCTGTGTCTTATTGTTGCTTTTTATTCAGGTAATCTATGCTCAAGCATTAATTCTAGTATTTATGATAAACGCTTTCCTGCGAAAAATATTTTTTGGCACGCTGCGTGCTACCGAACTCGAGGTAAGTAACAACGTACGCTCGGATACGGTAGGCGCTCGCTCGTCGCGCTCCTGTTCTTTATGCAAACCCCCTAATGTTGCTGTCTGTCTGTGCAAAGGTGGGAAACTTGGCTTAGCCGCTTCGATTACGAATCTTGCTTGAAATTCCTGTTTGTCGAGCGACGAGCCAGTGTCTTGCCGAAATAAGTGGGAAACATCGATAAAGATGTTGCCGATAGCTAATATTTTCATCGATGAAATATATTTTGACAACGACCGCTATTCCGTTTACAGCATCTGTTGGAAAGAGTATGGTACGCGGTAACCGAAACGTGTCTGGCATTTACCGTATTTAGAGATGACTTTAGTCCAAAATTTATAGCATTATTTACGCTTCTCTTGTTTTTGAAATCATTTCATTGGTTGGCTGAAGATCGTGTCGACTATGTAAGTATATATATATATATGTATAATAAGAAAACATTTCTAATATTAGCATTCCCCGATGTAATCGACGTTTCTGATATTTTCAGATGGAAAGAAGTCCGGTGATAACGTGGCTGTTCCATCTCAGAGTCGGTACACTGTTGACTCTCTTGTTCGCCATAAATTTAACCATGATTCATTACGCGTACAACACAACAGCCACCAAAGGTCCTTCCGTACAATTAGTATTCGGTTTCGAGTACGCCATTCTGTTGACTGTTGTGTTCAACATCGAAATCAAGTATATACTACACTCGATAGACCTGCAAAGCGAAAATCCATGGGACAATAAACCGGTGTTTCTGTTGTACACGGAATTAGTAATCGGACTGTTGAAAGTGAGATCCTTTTCTTACCGATCGTATCCTAATCGTATATTTAATCGCCGGACGTTTAACGCGAATTCGATTTCAGGTGATTTTGTACGTTGCTTTCGTCACTCTGATGATAAAATTGTATACTTTGCCACTGTTCGCACTTCGTCCGATGTACTATACAATGCGAGACTTTAAAAAAGCATTCCACGACATCGTAATGTCTCGGAGAGCTATTCGAAACATGAACACGCTGTATCCCGACGCGACGCCGGAAGAACTGGCCGCCGCCGATAACGTATGCATAATATGCAGGTAACTATAATTATTTCCGTTTTTATTTCCGTATAATTTATGCTCGTGTGACGCAAATACTGACACGCGTACGACCGTTTCAAGAGAGGAGATGGTCACGGCGAGTAAAAAGCTACCGTGCAATCACATTTTCCACACCGCTTGTCTTCGGTCGTGGTTTCAACGCCAGCAAACATGTCCCACTTGTCGCTTGAACATCTTAAGACCCGTGAACAACAATCAAGGAAACAGGCAGCAGAATCAACCACAAGCAGGACCACAAGTGCCTCAAGCTCCTCAAGCACCAGAATTTAATCCAATCGGTAAGCAATCGGTTTCGTTGTTACGAAAGACGGTAATTATTTACTTCCAGGGCCTTCTCACCGATTGTACGAAAATTCGGTATAGTATTAGCAATAGTTTTTTGCAAATATCTCGAAAACTAAAACCAAGCGGCGGTAACATGTATAGGGAAAAGTTCAGAATGATGAGCTTGACAACATATTTCAAGGTCATCAACAAACGGTGAGGAGGCCCGCAAAGTAAATAATTACCCAAAAGAGGTTTTTTCTCCTCGGTAAGCTTCGAATTCTAGTGTCGACGTTCTGTTGAATGTAGTTCAAGTTTTACCGGCATTTTGGGCTGGATTGCAAGCTCCAGGTGCAGCGCCGCAACAACAAGTGCCGCCAGCGACGCCGCAGCAACAGGGTCAAAACTCTACACCGAACACTCCCACGGCGTCATTTCAAAATTTAGCGGCTGGTGGTGTGCCGTTGGTCCCACCACCGTTTCCTAGTATGGTACCGTTACCACCTTTCCCTACTCCGCCTCCTAATTTAACAGAATTGAGCGAAGAGGAGCTCAGAGCGATGGAAGGCAATCTACGACAAGCGGTAGAAGCTAGAATACAGACGCTACAGCGAATTCAGCTATTGCTAGATGCTGCTAGTGCTATGATGAACCAGTATCAGACGGCAGCTGCTACCGCTAAGTTTGTATCAGTTTTTACGTTTATTCTTTGTCAAACCATTCAAACGATTTAATTGTGACAATTAGTTGAATGTTTGTACGATTACAGCATTCCAGTGCCAACTGCTACGAGTAATATAAACGTAACGTCGGATGTTTCTTCGTTGGCGCAACCAGGAACATCTAAAGAGACGAGTTCCGAACCTGAGAACATTAGCTCGGAAACGAAAGCCGAGACACACGTTCCTACTACTTCCAGTGAAAGTACGAATACATTATCGGGCACAAATAGTAACGATGTATCTCCGGATTCATCGATTAGGAATGACGTCGAATCGAGCGAACAACAAATGTTGCGAAGGCGTAGGCTACAGAAATTTTCAACCGAACTCGCGACAGAGTAAACGTTCGTAAAAGTTATGTGATAACTTGTGTAATATATAATGATTTGTACCTCGATTAAACGACTCGAATGGTTTGCAGATACAATTTCGTATTCGAGAAACGCGTAACGGTTATGGTTTGAAACTTTTCGAATTTTTTAGATTCCAGTTGAAAAGTTCACGTACACAATATCAATCGTCTGAGATCATCTGAATCGTTTCTGAATAAATTTCTCTTCTCTTTTATACATACATTATTACGTGCAGATTTCGAAACGAATGACCGGACAAAAATTATCATTTCAACGAATGCCACGTGTAACCAGTTAGTTTATGCGCGTGTGTGTAAATATATATATGTACACTTTACGACTATACGAAACGGTCCCTCCGAAGCGTTTCGCAGATTAACTCTTTCTCATATTGGTTGAATTGCTTCTTCGTCGTTTCATTCGGAAATTATTGAAAACTCGTCGCTCTCGATCCCGTCATGTTTATATCGAAAATCGAACGGAAAACGTAGTACTGGGTCTTGATCGCTTACATTACATCACCATACAAACTTTACGAATTACATATTACATTTTGTAAGGAGTGCTTGCGTATGTAAATGAGAGTGGTAAAATATCAGTCGGTATAACGTGACTGAATAAAAAATTGTTTTAGATAATTATCATTGTATGTAATAAATTTATTTCTTTAATAATGTTTTTATTTTCACTGTATAGATTTGTACACATTTATATGATCCATTAAAGATGAAATTGTTCGCAATCATTTTAAACGATGAATTTAAATAAAACGATAGAATGTAATAAGTCAAACAAATAAATTATATATTACGTACACTCGTCTCGAGGTGAGTAAAAGCTCATTTTTCTGAGACTTGAAATTCTGAAGAGATATGTAACTAAATTGCATTGCATTTTCATTTATTTTAGATATATTACTTTTTGACTAAGATTGAAGTCATTGAAAAAAGAATTTATAATTGCGTTACACATATTTGAATCAAAGAAATGTGCGCCAAACAAGGCCTCTCTATATTGCTCTATATACATGACATACGCATGCGTAGTAAAAATTGATTCTTAAGAAATGATGGAGTTTCACCTCTATAAGGATATTCTGCGTTTGTGACACGGCATATTTGTTCTCGAAAAACAGTGGTTTCATCTTTGTTAGAGACCTCTATGCCTATAGTGTCAATTTTTCAAGTTTACATTTTCAAGTGTAGCAATCGTAATAGTAAAGGTTCCGCATAATGGTAAACATCAGATAAATTTATTTAATATTTATATATTTCAATTATTATCCTTATTATTCTCTTATTCTCACGAATTCCCGAGTGAAACTATGCCGACTAGGTTATACAAGTTGCACTGTCATCGGACAATAATAATGTTTTCTCTACAAAAATGACAGAATAATTAATTTTCTTAATATCAGATTACATTGCGATCATATGGAATTAGTTTTGTCCAAAGTAAAAGCTTTCGCTCAAATATATTACAGTGATTTTGCGTTACTTTCATTAACAATGCGTCTAGGTTAAATCTTACACGATCTATTATAGATCTAAATAATGCTGTAATTTTATCAATTGTTACTAATAATATTACGAATGAGAAACTAATGCACAATGTTAAAATTATCTTTTGGGAAATACGTATAATTAAACTGCATAAGTTAATGCAATTTTTCGAGACGATTTCTAAGAAGCGGAACAAAATTTCTCCAAATTCCGTCGAGGGATATGTTCTGGCATTTTTTTAAAATTTTCATAAATGCATTACGATCCACAGTCTACTTTTTATTTACGATTTATTGACATTTTATATACGATTTTACATATTTAACTGATAATATTCTATTTGTAGGCACGGCGGTATGATACACGTACAACGATCTTCTCACCGGAAGGTCGCTTATACCAAGTAGAATATGCAATGGAAGCTATCAGCCACGCGGGTACTTGCCTGGGTATCTTAGCGAACGATGGAATTCTACTAGCAGCGGAAAGGCGTAACACGAATAAACTTCTAGACGAAGTTTTCTTCTCCGAAAAGATTTATAAGCTAAACGACGATGTTGTTTGCTCCGTTGCTGGTATTACCTCGGATGCAAACGTACTAACAAATGAATTGCGCCTTATCGCGCAACGTTATCTTCTGCAATACGGAGAACCAATTCCGTGCGAACAACTTGTGTCTTGGCTTTGCGATGTAAAACAAGCGTACACACAGTATGGTGGAAAAAGACCGTTTGGAGTTTCAATTCTGTATATGGGATGGGATAAACATTACGGATACCAATTATACCAGTCGGATCCGAGTGGAAATTATGGAGGATGGAAGGCTACTTGTATCGGAAACAATGCAGCTGCAGCAGTGTCTTCGTTAAAGCAAGAGTACAAAGACGGCGAAAAAACATTAAAGGATGCTATGTCATTAGCTATAAAAGTACTTTCGAAAACTTTAGATATGAACAAATTGTCTTCGGACAAAGGTGAATCAAATTTTTTCATGTGATTTTTGTAATCGGAGTAGCCTACAAGGTTTCTAACACTTTACTTGTTTTATTACAGTTGAAATGGCCACGTTAACCAGGGAAGACGGCAAAACCAAGACAAGAATTCTTTCTGCGAATGAAATTGATGCTTTGATCGCAGAGTATGATCGTGTAGAAGCACTCGCCGAACAAGCCAAGAAAGAGAAACAAAAATTATAAAAAGAAAATATACACCTTGTATTCTTTTCGTATGCGTTTTTGTTTAAAAATATTATCCTTAGATATATTGTGTACTTTATCGTTTAGCAATCGATCTTATATGCATTACCAATTTGGTGCTTTCTCGTGTATCACATTCAGTACCGAAAGGAAAACACAATAAGAAACAAATGAAAGGATATATTTAATTAGTAATAATAAAAAAAATAAACATTTTTTATGTCCCACTGATTACGTCTTTTTCATACGCATTCACGGAGTACTTCTCAAATGAGTACAATGACAAAGTAGCAATTAGGGGTGTGCGAGAACCCGAAATCGAGAAGGAATCGGGTGTCCTGAAAGTATCGAGAATATGACGTATGACACTCTTGAAAAGAATTTTATATAATAATTAAAGAATAAATTATTGTTCTCGCACACTGCTCAAAACATAGACCAATCAGAGCACAGCTATAGCGGCTCGCGCTGAGCCTGGCGTTGGCATTGGCCGAATTTGAATCCGTGAGCCTGTTTCAAGGAAGTAAAACATTTTTGGGACATCCTATATATATTTACGAAATAATACATTTGATAATAAATGAAGAAGAAACTACAAATAATACATCAATTCTGTCACAATAATGTCAATCCCACTACTGCTCGCCGTAACCTGAAGAGATATTTAGGTGACCTCACTTAAAATGACCACTTTGTGCATAAGGATTTAAAATAATTTTAAACATGAAAATAAAATACAAATATAATGTTACGATATTATATGTGCAAGGATAATGTTAAATTGTTGAGAAAAAAGGGCAAAAAGTTATGATATGATACGCGACCTTACCTAAAAGGACCACCTTGTGTATAAGGATTTAAAATAATTTTAAACATAAAAATAAAATACAGATATAATGTTACGATATTATATGTGCAAGGATAATGTTAAAATGTTGTGAAAAAAAGTGCAAAAAGTTATGTGTCGAGTCATATTGACCAAGCTGTCGATGCGGTCCCACTCCGGGGCGCGATCCCACTACTGCCCGCCACGGAGACTTTTGGCTGCTGGGTTCCCCCTCTGGCCCGGTTCGCCTCTCCTTAGCCAACCTGGCCACCCTCTATTCCTCGAGGGTGCCCATATTGATGGCGAGCTTAGTGCGGACGCCCTGTCAACGTGAATCCCGTACCAACAGGGACCCCCGACCTCAGACCCTCCAACACAACTAGCCTCCGAGTAGCCGGATTACAGGAGCCGCCACACTCCCAGCTGACATTCAATGCTACTATTCGTCTATTTCACTCGCAACTCACGACATTCTTCACACCGTTAATAACGCTGAAAACGTACGGTTTCAAGCCCCAACAACGTTACAAGCCTTGGTTACGAATTCCAATTGTTCTCAGCCAGATTATTACTACCTAATTGCAGAAATGGAGAACGGTACAAATATGGCGGATGCTCTCCAATGTGAATATATTACCACGTCGATAACGTAGGAATCGGTACGGAATCTTACGCCCTGTCGATAAGCACAGTTTGTTTAAATCAGTGATTAAAATGTTAGGCCCTTTTCGAGTTGGTCAATTTCAAATCTTTTTGCCGAACAAGAATACCTGCCAAGTATGAATGAAATAACCGTTGCACGCCGCTTACTGAGCGGCGTCGCTAGGTGGCGCCACAAGGATAAGGTTATTGCAAACTTTCAAACAAGCATAAGAGAGATGATTTCGGCGCACAGGTTCGATCAAGATTAACTGTAATTATCTTCTCTAATAATACTAACGTCAAGAAAGTTAAGGCAAGAATTGGTTTCAACCTCCTTTGATATATATAATAGAGGTTGAAACCAATTCTTGCCTTAACTTTCTTGACGTTAGTATTATTAGAGAAGATAATTACAGTTAATMTTGATCGAACCTGTGCGCCGAAATCATCTCTCTTATATTAGTAATTTTTCGATCGCAAAATTTATCCTTTCAAACAAGCTGTTTGAACCGCCACTTGCCGCCACAGATGCTTAGGATCGTCACGCGTAGAAAGTTTATTGAATTTTGGTACGAATTCATTTTAATTCTCTATTCAAATTGAATTGTTTATTTGTTATTCATTCTGATTGTATGCTATTATCTCTGACTGTTTGCGTGTATTATTTCTTTCTGTTACAGATTCCGTGAGCAAAAAATCGATCGATTGAAAACATCGATGCTACGCCTATCTTTCCGAGAATCAATGTCCAGACGCCAACGGTCATTTCGAACATTCATCAGCAGCGGCGGACGTGTCAGCGTAAGTATTCGTTGTTTTTTCAACAATATTGTATTAATAATTAATAAATAAATATTCATCTTCAACGATGTTTTTCTTATTAATTCGGAGTTTTTCGTGTTTCGTAACGGTCAATTGCATTTGAAGTCGTTTCGTGCTTAGAAGTCTAATTTCTCAAATTTTCGATAAAACTAATTTTGACTTTATATTTCAACTGTATTATTTATTTGTTGTTAATTTCGATTGATTTTTTGTGTGTTTTCGATTGAAATTAACGAATTTGTTGTTTCTGTTACAGGTTTGGCGGAAAAAGAATCATCCATCGATCTATTCGAAAATCAAGATGCAACGTTGCATGACGTACGTCATGTAGTACATTGTTCAAGCAGGGGAAGACGTGAGCGTAAGTATCCATTGAATTCCATTGTATTACGTGGTAATTACTTAATTTTTCCTACATCTACAAACTGTCGATTATAAGACAATAATTACAATGGTGAATAATAAGGGAAATAAGAAAGCAATAAGAGTGCGTAATGAAATTATAAAATAAAAAGTAATTTTTTTTCTAAGAATTACAGAATGGGTAATGTCAGCATTCTACATTTAATTGTTACCTGCGGTACTAAATCTATTTACCTACGCCACTGACGCAGTTTCACGTGGTTCACGAACAAATGATTTATTTAAGTAGAGAGCGCTGAACCACCAACTGAATCTTGTCGGTGCGGTAAGTAAGTCGATAATTTTCGTTGTATCAACCGTTGATAAAGTAGTTATCTAAACGGTGTTCTCAAGCGAGCTAACGTGGTCTGCTTTTTTTATTTTTCTACATAATTATTTTCTTATTGGAGAATTATTTTTCATAATCGGCTCGGAGTCGGGAACACGAATTGTTTGAAAATTTCGAGATTCTCGAATTTATCGGGATTCCGGAAAATATAATTTTAATTATAATTGATTTATTCTTTTCAGGGTATATAAATAAAAATTAAATGCTGTTCGTTGGTAAAAGCGCATCATTTGAGAACGGCTGGACCGATGTGGCTAATTCTTTTTTAAAAATGTTGGTAACAATACGGATAAGATTTTCAAGGAAAGAAAATTTGGAAAAGTTGCCCGGAAAAAATGGAAAATTCGGGATGGTGGCCACATTCGTTAATAGACACAATGATCACTCACAAATTTATTGAGAGAGAAGTTCCGGCAGGACAACGTTTGTCAGGTCAGCTAGTATTTAATATAATACGAATGGAATATAATACTTGGAATTAATTTTATTAATTTTTATTTTAAAAAACTTTTTTTTTGTTTTATTTTATTTAATTAAACTTAAGAATATAATACAAATGGAAAATATGTTGTCCAACACGAATTCTTTTAGGAAACCGAATTCCTTCGACAATTTCAAACATTTTCAAAAATTCGAAAATTTCCGAGAACTCTAATTTTGATCTCGAACAAAAATCTCTCGTCTCTACACCTTTAATGAATGATCCTAAAACGGAACAAAATGTTGTCTCTTATCGCTTCGTAAACCAAATTTATGAATATTTTTCGGTTCGAGTTAAAAGAAAGAGAGAATACGAGAAACCATAATTTTGTGGTAAGTTATATGATAACTGTTAAATGTCTTTCAAAGTAAAATACGCGAACAAGAAGATCAAGTATTCGCGCGAAGACACAACCGGCATCCTCAGAAAAGTTTTATTCAAATTAATCGAGATCACAATAACAACATACTTTGTAGGAATATTACGGTCGAGAAACAGGTTAAGGTAAGAAGAAGAAAAGATCAACGGTTGCGAGTTAAACTGGATCTTCTCCCCGAAGAACCGCTTTCAACGACTCGGATAATAGACGAAGGAGACAGACAAAACGAGATGACGGGTTTGAGTATTCGTTGCATGAACCAGTTGAAACGCAGACGATCGATTATTATGCATTCCTGTTGCGTAAGACGGTTGAAATTTATATTTTTTACGTTTAAGAAATATTACAATTTACGAATTAGGTTACGAAACTTGTACGTTTATTATGTGTTTGTTGACGAGACAAATATTTCAAATACTATTTAATATTTTAGACTTTATTTTGCTTAAAGAAAATAGTATTTTAAATATGATATATACAATTTCTAAAATAAAATATTTCTATTTTTACATAAGGAACCACAAAATATAATATTGTATTTTTTCTGCCTACTGAGGATTGAGCTATTTCTACTCATAAATCTGTTGAATGCGAACCATTATTTTCAGCAATAATATTTAAAATTGAAAATGAAAGTAAAGACAAATATTTTCAATATTCTTCAAATAAAAAATACTATTTTCAAAAATTACTGCATCAAATAAAATATTTTAGATTTATCAGTAGAAATAGAGTTTCCTGGTGATAAGATATATTGTATGTTTATCAACAAACCTCAGTAGGCAGAAAAAGTACAATATTCTATTTTGTGTTTCAGATTATTAAAATAGAAACATTTTATTTTGTGGTTCCCATTGTTAAAATAGATATATTTTATTCTCGAAATTGTATATCTTATTTAAAATACTATTTTCTTTAAGCAAAATAAAGTTGAAAATATTAAATAGTATTTGAAATATTTGTTTCGCCAAATAATTCGCCAAACGTCTAGTAAACGAAAAAATAGGACTTTCGATGGCGATTATTATTATTTTGCATATTGCATACGTTTTGAATATTCTATGCCGAAATTTTTTATAAAACTAAAGAGATTCGGCTATTCTTTATTCTTAAATATCCGAAAAGAGTAGAATCAATGATTCACAATCTTTATTTTGTTTCTTTAACCCTTATCCGTCCCTGATTTCACGAACCGAAACTGTCCCTCAGTGTCAAATTGTCACAGTGACACAAAATAATTATTTCTTAGGTTTTTCGGTTACGTGTTCCGCATTAAATAAATAAAAGTCGCACGAAGTTTCGGGAAAAACAGAACAGCATAATTTATTTCGGCAGAACTGTGTCAAATCGACACGATGGACGGATGAGGGTTAATTAAAACATAACTGATAAATATTTCTTTGCATTAACTCTGATCATAATTTTCGTGCATATTTGCATATTGCATTTGAATATTTGCACATGATTTTTGCAGTATTTATAACAATATTATCAATTCTACTGTGAATCCAAAGCGATTCGAACGTCAGGGGTAAGCGTAAGCTACGGAATGGGACCTCTGGAAAATCGACGGGGGCATTATGCGAATCATTTCAGAATTTTCCCAGTCGATCGCGGCAAGGTGTTTCAAATTTCAAAGATACCCCGAACTTTCTCCCCACACGCGGTCCAATTTCTCACGAATCCGAACCTGCACCCTTCCCCTAAGGGTCCAGCAAAAAGAAACGACCGTTACCACCTTTCTCCCCTCTTAATCATCCCTCCGTGTTCGGCGTGCCTGAATAAACGTACATCCCCCTTCGCTGGCTCCGGAAACAGGTAAAGATCTCCGTTCGCGCGACCTTCGACCCCTCGACCCTACGGGATCAAAGAAAAGAGGGTGCATTGTGCTGAGAAATGTTCTCACGAGCCATCGTAACGTCTGCACCCGTCAAAACGACTATTTAAGGGCCTGTACGTCCATCGGAACAGTCAGAAGTGTTTCGCAACTCGTGGTGGATAGCAACGCGGACGATCCTCGATCATCTGGATCATCACGTCGGAGAGCCTCGTCGCGGAGGGTGAGTCCCGTTTCTGGCAACTTAGGTCTTGGTGCTTCGATAGACTACGCAAAAATATTACAATCTCGGCCGTTTTATAGTTTTATTTTATTTCACTCTCTACTCTCGTCCTTTTCTTTTATTTCTCTTTTGGTTTATTTTTTTTTTCTCTCGTTCGAGCTGTGATCGTTTTTCTCGCGCATCGCAAATTGAATAGGACCGCCTCGACGAAAATTTGTGCTACAAATTATAAAAAGTCAGCCGGATCACGTACGGACTATGGATTTTATATACAACATTTTAATATTTTTATTCTTTTTAACTTTTGAATATTTTTCGACTCGGTTAAACAGAAATATTCCACTTCTATCAAGAGATCTTCCAGTGATACAATTTATACAAACATGAAATCCTTGTACCTTATAAATCTGAATTCTCTCTGAGCATATAAAATTCATAGTTCTCGTAATTCTTCGTGATCTCGAGAAATTCAAGTAACCATAAAATATTATTTCGAATAAATTATACTTTTACCGAACAATACAAAAATAAGCGATTAGTTTTCACATACGATTGTTTAAATCAGTTTTATAATTAGTAGCACGCCCAATGAAATTTTTCGGGCGAACAAAGAAACCTTTTACAATGTCAAAATTCTGGGAATTTTTAGTTTTACATCTTAAAATGTTCATTCGCGTTATCTTCAGTGTCGGGATAGTGATTGGGTTAGTGTGCGCACAGAAAGTTACTGTTTCTGATAAGAAAGTCAAGTAAGACAATTTTCTCTGTTAAATGTATCAATTTTATCAGTTGCAGATTTGAGTATCCACAGAATTTTTGGATTTTAAACACCCGCAGAGATACCACCCGTTCGAGATATTACAAAGCAAATCTTTTTTCATAAGTAAATTCAATTAAAAGCAATAGGTTTGTGAACATGGAAAAAGAAATTGTAACAGACAGATATTCGATTTCTTTGTGGATTTTTATAGCTGAATTGACTGTGAAATGATACTATGTATGACTCCATAATCTTCACAATAGTTCTCCAATACTTTCTTTGTCTTATCACTCTTAAATTTAATATTTTATTATAAAATTTATTAAATTTATACATAAATTGAATACTTTACTATAAAATTCATAAAACATCCTCAAATTTAATCAATACTGCAGATTTAATGAAATTCTAGCTCAGTACAAAATTAATTAAATTTTGTCTCGAGAACGTGCCCACAGTTGAACAAATATTTAACCACTGAAATATTGTAACTATTTATATTCGTTATCATGAAAAATAATTTTAATCGAAACGACGAAGCAAAGTTGCAGTGTTTTCATAGCCTTCAAAAATTGTTGCACGTAATGACTTTTTACATTCAAATATAGAGAGCAAAAGAAAAATTTGTTGTCATTTAAAATTCAAATCAGTTGTTAATTTACTTGGTTTCTGATCGCTATACCAAATGCAACGTCAAATATTAACAGTTCATTTCGATTTCCAACGGAAAATCTGTCGCACACTTTCGAAAGTTTCTAAATTTACATAGTTTCCGATTAACAATTCCATATCAACAGAAATTCAATTGTCCCTTCGCTTGGAATACTTATACTGTATCGAGTGCCGCAGAAGTATCAAAAATTTTCATTTCTCAATGCTCAAACGCTCGCATTAACAACCCGTTTTATTTATATTTGTTTTTACAAAATTATTCAACGAAATAAACATTCGAAGACCGTCTAAGAATGCACACCTTTCGTGGATGAAAATTCTTAACGAATCGCGCAGTTTATTGCTGATCAGTAGACAGCGGATCTTTATGCGAAATAAAAATTTTGTACCTGAATTGCAACAAACCGGAATGAAACAGGAATTCATTTTCTTTCTAACACATTTACAGGTTTTGCACTACAACCCTTTTGCAAGTCAAATACACCCTTCTGCGAATCAATTGCCTTCTGCCATCCGCCCTTCTGCCAACCCTTTTCCAAATCAGTTTCAACCTTTTACAAAGAAAGCATTTTGAAGTAAGTTTTTCTAAAAAAAAAAAATCAAATGTAAACGAATTATTAAGAAATTCAAAGTTTTATCTATCGCAAAGATGTACATGAAATACTTATTTAAAAGTAATTACCAATTCATTAACTTGAAAATAGATTCAAAGAAATAGATTGAAAATAGGTTCAAAAAGAATTCTAATGTTTTTACTGTTTTAATTACACCTACTCGTTTTTTTTCATAAATGCATAAAAATCCGCTGTATATTTTGACCAGCTCGAAAATTTTTCGGTTTGATTCGACCATCGACAAGCTCTCGAAAAGCCATTGAAAAGTTTTCCAAATTTGCACCAACATTTGTAGTCTCCTTTCAAGTGAATATTTCGTAATGGAAGCCGGAAGACTGTTCAAACAACAAATTAGCTCACCGTACGTGTTCTACAATTATAAAACAGTGTATACTAACATTCTGAATTCAACAATTCCAGAATAATTTCTCGAATAATCTAAAAAAAAAACAGAATTATTATTCTCGATCACAAAAATTTCAAGATACTTTCACGACATTCCAAGAGAATCGAAGATTTAAATTTTATCTGGCAATAAATTTAAACTTCGATAAGGTGTTTTACGAATTGAGAAAAGTACGTGACAAAATTTACATATTTTGTCTGTTGCCTTTCCAGTTGCCATAAAGCTTCTAGGGATGTCTCGAAGTATACATCGTTTCTTTATAATAATTACTATTATAGACGGAAATTAAGCCATTTTACATAAGTGTTTTACAATAACAAAAGAAAAAGATACAAGACTTCTCGTCTAATACCAAAGAAGGGACATGTACAAATAGAAAAAAAGTTTTAATAATAATTTTATAAAACAACTCAGACATATGTTTCGAGCACGAAGAAACAGGATGTAAATGTTCTTGTTTAATTTTATCTGATTAATCATTTCATTATACATAATGCTATTATACACAGTTAAAAAGTTACACTCTTTGATGTCAATTAAACTTAAACGTGTCCCTTCAATAAATAAATATTTTCAAGAATCATAAAAATAGAATGTATCGAGATAGAAAGTTTTCGTATCATTAGACAGCGGATATTTATGCAAAATAAGTTTTATATCGAAATTTCAACGAACTAGAGTGAAATCGATAAATAGAAATTGATTTTCATTCTTAATATGTTTAATAGGTTGAGAATAATATAATAGTATTTCTAAATTCTTCTAATATCTATTTTCACTGTTTTCAAATTGATCCTATTCGTTTCTGTCGTACATGAATGAAATCCGCTGTCTAATTATTATCAGCAGAAACAGATAATTATCGATCACACTTGCACGATAACAACCGCTGTTCAAATTAACACTGTCAAATAGCCCTGACATCGTTACAATGGAATTGTTATTCGATCATTTTTCAGTGTCCGTGACGAAGTTGTTTTTAAAAAGATTCATTTTCACATTACACATTGATAAATACAGCAGTGAATGCAAAATTGATAAGGCATTGATAAATACAGCTTTAAATATGAAATTGAGATTACAGAAATTTTACTTTCTGAACAATATACTACAATAATATTATTACCTATTATAAAGTTGAAAGTTCAGATTAAAAAAAGAGATTACCGAAATTTTACTTTCTGAATAATATACTACAATAATATTATTACCATTGAGACATGATGCAATTTTAAAATTCTACTTTAAATAATGCACTAATTCACTGAGGAAATAGATTATTTTGTCGCACAATTAAATACCTCTGCTCCGGAACATTTTTATTGGCTTTCTTTCTGAATACAGTATTTATAGATGTCTGTCATTAATTATACATTCAACATATTACAAATAAATGCAATAATAATAAAACGTAATATTTATCCTTTATAAATCATTAACTTCTGTCACTTTCATGATTGAAAACGGCAACACAGAAATAGATGAACAACCGCTTGCCAGTCAAATTTTATTCATTCAAACGAACGTATTTCTTATTGATCAAGACAAGTGAAAAAAAAGTTTCAAGTGAACCTATTAAGTTATAACCTAAAAAAAAAAGAAGTAATCGAAAATTAAAAAAATGTCTATTAAACAAACATTTTCTGCTCCAAAGCTTACCGCTTATTCCGCCCCTGGTCTCATTACAATAATAGCTAGACAGCGGATCTTTATGCAAAATAAATATTTTCTAACTGAACTGCAACAACCTGGAGTGAAATGGAAATTTATCTTCTTTCGTAATACATTTGATAGGTTGAAAATAATATAACAGTGTTATTAAATTCTTCTAATATTTTTACTATTTTCAATTTTAATATACACACGAAATCCGCTGTCCAATCCGCTTTTCTGAAATCAGACATTTTATAATGATACACAAATGATTTGTAATACACATTATAGTAACATTAATGAATTCGATAGGATAATAAAATGAAGGAAAAAACCAGATACTTCGTGGACACTATTTATCGAATAATTCGAGTCGAAATCATTCTTTTTCAAATTTTAATTTAATTTGATTTACTAATAATCAATTATATTATACAAGGAAATAGATCAATTAATGGCTCCATTAATAGACCAGCGATAAATGTTGAAAAATCTCTTATGCAGCTTTTAAGGAATAAATAATGTGAAACTTTTCCAAAATGTTACAACCGATTGTTTAAGTTATAATGCAGTAAGTAAATGCAGAATTTAATCCTAGTATTTGTCACAAAACCACAAGACAGAGAATTTATCGAAACTGTTACAATGAATATAAAATAATTGTTTTCAGCCTAGTAACTGATGATTTTGATACAAAAATGGAGAGAATTGTTCATCAACCGATACATTGGTCTCTAACTTTGTTTTCGTTCATTTACCATGAATATATAATCATATTTTCGTTACTATGTATTCTTGAACTTCCATCATTCGTTTCATCGTCGCGAGAGATATCGATCGATGCCGATATCCCTTTTATTTAATTGAACAAAAAAATGTAATCTCACTCGGCCCTACTCTATCCAGGCACTAAGATCCAATACGAAAATTTTTATTCAAAATTTTCTATGCTCCACTTGTCGTTCACCGTTTTCGGAATCTCAAATTTTTTTAACGAAATAGAATGCAAAATTCTCCGGTGCCTTTAATGACAAACTTTGTATTTTCTTTTTATGTCTATCACAAATAAATCCACAATTGATACGCGAAAAAAATTGATAAAAAAATTTATCTCGTTTCAGTTTCTAGAATCATTATACATAAAAAATCGCAAATACAAATTAACAAATGTTTGCTTTCTCGTTTTTCTTCATAATGTTGTACGTTAATTTTATATTTGATTTCATCAGACAAGAAATTCACGCAGGAACAATAGAAAATTCAATGGTCAATTGTGCTCCCTGATAAATTCCTATTTTGTTTTTACAAAGTTCAATTTCTTCGTGAGAATCGAAATTGCATTTCTGAAAAATAGTACTAGAAATTTCATTGAACTGGGTCTAAAGTAATTTCAAGTGATGACAGATACAAAATAATAGCTCGGACATGTAATAAATAAAAATGGTCGATTTAACCATCATCGTGTGACACTGTGTTTTATGTGAAAAATAAATCTAAATTGAAATGTTGAACGCTAAGCACAATTTTGTAATTAATGTTTAATTAGATAATGTCAATATCAATCGAAAATGGACAGTAAACAGTAAACGCATAGTCAACCAATTTTCTACATTTTCAGTAAAAATGTGCAACATAAAAATTTTGGATTTAACTATTTCTGATTTTTGTAAAGATAGCACCAACTTGGAGAGTAACTATATAAACTTTTGAATAAACTATATAGCAATATATAGTTTAAATTCAAAACATTCATCCACTATTTTTTACCAGTCTACTAGTATATTCTGGAACATCTTTGAAGAATAATAGATATTCATTGAATGGTACACACGATATAAAAAAATGCAATCTAATCTTCTTGTTGAATTGTTTGTTTAGTTAATTCAATAAATTCAGTGCCTTATCCGAATTTACGATGCAGCTGGTCACAATAGCATACGAAATCATGTCATATGTAATGTTTATGTTGTATAAAATAATTTACTACATACTCAATTAATCTCAAGTGGTATAAGTATAAATAATTATAAATTGCTTCGTTTTTAAGATATTTTCCAAGGACCGATTAAATTCATTGTACTTTTACCATCATTATTCAATACAATCATTATTCCGTGGATTCTTCATAATTAAAATTATTTATTGGCATTCAGCAAATATCAACACGTTTTGAAACTTCTATGCACTTTACCTTTCTCATATTTTTGGTTCTTTGAAGATTTTTGTAATATACTAATTAATAAGTTGGCAATAGACAATGTTTTAGTAAATCGATCTAAATCGACACATGGTACAAATCGAAAGTACTCTATTGGAAATATATCAAGGCCGTATTCGGATGCAGATAAAACTTCGATTTCAATTTCAAATTTTTTCTAATCGACCACAATCTGGTCTAGATCCACCGAGGGCCTCATTTTAAATTTACCAAATGCTTGGTTGGACCGGTCAAGGCCTTGTTTTCAATTTAACCAATGTTTCTTGGGCATTTATATATGCTATTCAACTTCATTGAAATTGTGAAATTATACACATTTTGTTTAAACCTGTTCCCAAATATGAACAATAATGTAATCTGGATATTTTATTTTTACGCATGCCAATTGACAAATTTAATTTCTAAAAATGCAAAGCAAACAAACATGAAAAACTACTAAATATCGTGTTCAATATCTTTGGTCATTTCTACTGATTTCTTGAATGGGAAAACATTTTGTATTGATTATTTTCTGAAACATGTATATAGTAAAGTCGATAAAACAAAAAAACAATTAATGAGAGCATAAATCCCTCAGCATAAACAAATGTATTATGATTTCGTATACAGTATGATGTTTTACAGAGGAAAAGATTTTTAAGTTGGACTACAGTTATCCAAAATGATTTTGGCTATGCGAATAAATTCAATGGCTCTTTCTACGACTTAAAATTATATCTCCATAGTTGCATAGACATAAACAACAAATTAAATTGAAAATTTTACTGAACAATTCGTTATCCACTTAGACCGGGATGATTTGGTACAATATAATTATAAATAGTTGTACAATAAACCAATAAACAAATTCAAAAATATCTATATAATATTATTTTCAACTCGCCAAAATTATGAAAGAAATTTTGAAACAGAAAATAGGAATACTCATGATCCAATACAACAAACTTTATTATTGTAAAACCAGCTTTAACTTTGTGAAATATTGATGGCATCTAAAATGGATACACAGATTTCAAAATATATATTCTTGGTATACAACTGTGAAGATTAGAATTCTTTACATTCTGACGTAACATATCTGAAACGAAACACTAAAACTGGCTTTTGATTACACTGAAGTGCACATAAGTTTCGACAGAAATGTACAATTCGCAATAGTCTGAGAAGCACAAACAATCAAAAATGAAAAATACAACATTGCCTTTACAAAATCGTTTTTACAGAAATATCAAACGAATAGCAGAACATTCTGAAGCGATAAAGTTAACAAAACCATTCCAGTTATACCACATAAAGTTATTGCTCGGACACTAACAAAAAGGATTTCCATGTCCATAGAATTTCGAACGAATCATGAAAAGGAAATAGAAAACCTAGATATAACATACATTAATAAATAATTTGTTATAAAAAGCACAGAAAATATCTAATGTACTCTTCTCGATATGATTCGTGAAAAATAACACAAATTTATACGAATAATTATTGAATTTAATAGATTTTAATAAATATTAGAATTATATTAGAATTTAATAAACAGTACAACTATTTCAGGATTTAGATGAAATTTTACTGTCTAACTACGTTTCTATCTACCAGTTCAATCCAGATGAATCTTAAATATAATTTCATTGATTCATTTCATTTACAAAATACATTTTGATCGAAGGTCAACTTCAATGGTTAAACTGATATAAATTCACAGCACAATTGATCTAGATTGAAATCATTTTGGCTTGAAAATAAAATCATTGAATTCCGATTACAAATGAAACATCAAAAACCATTATTCTGAATGAAAAAAGAGAGCTAACCAAAAAGAGTCGAAACTGGACGAAAACGAATAAATGAAAACACTACTATATTTTTTTTTTTCATCGCCTTCATTTTTTCTTATACTCCGTCATACATTTTCTACGAATACCTTTTTCACGTTCTTCCTTCTTTTGTTTGCAATACTTTATGTTCATTTGTTATTCAACACTTTCAAAATTCTTTTCTATACACTTTCTTTGGCGTTTTTTTCTAACACTCACACCCTTCCAGGTCTCCGGGACGAAGCGGTGTCTCCTTACGATGGAGGACATTCAGTGCCGAAGAAGAAATAAAAGCCCAGACGACGACAGACTTGTCGAAAACATCAATTGAAGATCAAATTGAGGAAAAGGAATAGGTCCAGAATGAAAGAAGATAAAATGGATATTAACGAATGTTTCCAACGGAGACAAGAAGCAGTCACAATTATTGTCAGGACTCACAAAAATAATGGACCAAGGATGGAAGAAAGTTTCAGGGCCGATGACCATTCCCAGGTTTAACAATTTATTGAATGTATTAGGTGAATTTAAAGAACAACAGACAGAATCCTAAGAGACTGAAGAATGTGGAGAGTGAAAACGACAACGAAAAATAAGAAAAAAATGGAGAAGAAAATTCTGAAGGAAGAAGCGGACTACAAAAACAAAAGAAGATACAAGAAACAATTGTTGTTTGGATCTAAATTGGAAAGAAAAGAAAAATTTTTTTTTAAGCAGTATCAAAATTGATCGAGACAATATACGCAGAAGGAGCCACCCATTGTTTGCACCTACATTAAAAAGAGAAGTAAAAAATTGTTTAGACCGATATCAAAATTGTTCAAGGCACCATACATTCAGGACAATAACCATTGTTTGAACCTAAATTAGAAAGAAGAACGAAAATATTGCTTGGAATTCTATCAAAATTGTTCAAGACAACTCACATGGAAGAAGACAACCGTTGTTTGAATCTAAATTAAGAATGGAAGCGAAAAAATAGGTTGGACCCGTATCAAAATTGTTCAAGGCATCATACATTCAGGAAGACAACCATTGTTTGAACCTAAATTGGAAAGAAGAACAAAAACATTGTTTGGAATGGTTTCAAAATTGTTTAAGACAACTCACATGTAAAAAGACAACCGTTGTTTGAATCTAAATTAAAAATGGAAGCGAAAAAATAGGTTGGACCCGTATCAAAATTGTTCAAGGCATCATACATTCAGGAAGACAACCATTGTTTGAACCTAAATTGGAAAGAAGAACAAAAACATTGCTTGGAATTGTATCAAAATTGTTCAAGACAACTCACATGGAAGAAGACAACCGTTGTTTGAATCTAAATTAAAAATGGAAGCAAAAAATAGGTTGGACCCGTATCAAAATTGTTCAAGGCATCATACATTCAGGAAGATAACCATTGTTTGGACCTAAATTAGAAAGAAGAACAAAAACATTGTTTGGAATGGTTTCAAAATTGTTTAAGACAACTCACATGTGAAAAAAATAACCATTGCTTGAACATAAATTAAAAAGAGAAGTAAAAAATTGTTTGGACCGGTATCAAAATTGCTCAAGGCACCATACGTTCAGGATTACAACCATTGTTTGAACCTAAATTAGAAAGAAGAACTAAAACATTGTTTGGAATGGTATCAAAATTGTTCAAGACAATTCACATGGAAGAAGACAATCGTTGTTCGAATTTAAATTCGAAAGAAAATCAAAACCATATTTTTTGGACATCATCAGAATTGAAAAATCTTCAAAATTTGGAAGCAGTTTTTGCGGGACAATATAATTATTAAAATTTATTTCGAAAAAAAAGTTGAAGCAAATCGATAGTGTTTGATTAAGTTTCCGGTGGACCGAAGCGAAATTTTTGTTACGTTTGAATTGTTAAGTTTACCTCTCATTTGTTAAATCATATTTCTCGACTTTCAAACGTTGTTACTAAGAATTTGAGTTTTCCTTGTTAAAACGATGTTATGTAGTTATTGTTAAGTTTGTCGCGCGTTAGTTCTCATTCTCTGTCGTTTTCGTTAATGTTATCGCTTCGTTAAGTTACTGTTGAGCTAAAGTAAGATAGAAATTCGAAGATACGTTGATAGTTACGTTTTTGTTTGCGAAAAATACGTTACGTTTGCAAATGAACAGAGGAAAGACAACGATATCACACTATTGCATCGGAACAAAACTGAAGTTAACGTTGATAGTTACGTTTTTGTTTGACCGTTTGCAAAAAAAGGAAAACATAGAAAAAAGAACAATAATTTACTGTTGAATCGGAATGAAACAGAAGTTAACGTTAATAGTTACGTTTTTGTTTGACTGTTTGAAAAAAAGGAAAAGAAAAACAAAGAAGATCGATATTCTACTGTTGAAACTGTTGAAACTTGAACAAAACGGAACAGTGAAGTTAACGTTGACAGTGACGTTTTGTTTGACCGTTCGCCAAAAAAGAAAAACATAGAAAAAAGAACAATAATTTACTGTTGAATCAGAACAAGACAGAAGTTAACGTTGATAGTTACGTTTTTGTTTCACCGTTTACGAAAGAAAAGAAAAAGAAAAACATAGAAAAAAGATCAATATGTTACTGTTGAATCAGACCAAGATAGAAGTTAACGTTGATAGTTGCGTTTTTGTTTGACCATTTTCAAAAAAAAGAGAAAAACAGAGAAGAAGATGGAGATTTAACTGTTGATTCAGAACAAAACAGAAAATTGAAGTTAACCACAACAGTTACGTTTTTGTTTGCACGTTAAAAAAATGCAAAAAGGACGATATTTTACGTCGGAAAAATGCAACACAATCTTTACGCATAAATTGTTAGACGAATATAATACATTGTGCGTCAAAATTTGATCGATACACTTTTCACGTAAAATATACGCACTTTAAAAAAAAAAAAGCTCATTCGAAAGCTTTGTTTCTGTTAATGTTTGATTAAGACACGTTGTTTATGTTCATTGTTTCCACTGAAAACGAATCTGTGTTACTGTTGACAATTTGTTATAAATCACGTTACTAGTTACACGGAAAAAACCATTGTTCTCTGTTTTTTGGTTTTTCAGTTTTGTTCTTATTACGTTTCCTCTTTGGTTTTTCACCGCAGTGGCCTTATTCGGTTTGTTACTCGATTTTCATTGGTCGTTTTTGTTCCTGATGAAACACTCGAGCGCATTTTTCTGTACGAATTCCTATTCCGGACAACAATATATAAACGAATCGATAATCAGCTCGATTTGTTTATTTATTCGTTAACTAATAATTAATGAATTCGTTTTAAGGTCGGCGGAACCCCATTATTTACAGTAATAATATTTAAAATTAAAATTGAAAATAAACACAAATTCCAAATATTTTCAATATTCTTGAAGTAAAATATTTTCAAAAATTACTGATTCAAATGAATGATTTTATTTTCAAACAATTACTGCATCAAATAAAATATTTTATTTTCAAAAATCACTGTATCAAATAAAATATTTTATTTTCAAACTTGTACACGTACTTTAAAATAAATAGGATTATTATTTGCTATTTAAAATATTAGAAAAAGTAAATAATATAGATTAAAGTGTTTCTCCCGACCGTCTAGTTAGTAATTAGTTTGCTATACTCATAAACAGCTGATTTTATGCATTTACGGAATACTTAGTTGTTCTAAATTCGATATAATGTGAAATTTCAAATTCATCTTGAAGAAATATATTTTTTTTGTAATTTCGACTTTTGCTGGGTAATTTATAAAAGTCCGTTCTTGCATAAACATCCGCAAAACTGTTTATGCACTATCTATTGCTGCGTGTGTACGAGTGAATATTGTAACTATTAATCTTTGAATTTGTATCGATCTTTCGGCAGTATGATATAAACGTTTGTGAATCATAATGAGCAACGAGAGAAGAATTATGTTCTAATGTGCGTACGTCGATGACCAGTCGTCAATAAAAATCATAAAATAAAAAAAAAGTAAAAAAAATAATAAAAAACATTAAAATATTAAAATTATTTTGTATCTTTGATTATCCTCCTTTCTTTTTTTGGACATTTCATATTATCTATAAATATATAGACAACTTTTTGATTTCATTAACATTTATTTTGAATGTTATTTCAGAGACAATTTCCCCATAAACAATTAACAAATAAATAGATAAATGTTGTCCAGGTCTGATTCTAATTAGAAGGAGAACCGCATAAGACGGTTGCCTCATCATCAACTCTCGAACGTTCATAAATATTTTGTTGATTTCGAGTCCCGTGTACCTGGTTGTTTGTCGAGCATCCGTTCGATCTTTTACGCGATCCACATCGATCACCAGAATTTTCTTCGCTCCGAGTAGTGCGTAGGCCCCGATTTCCAAGTCCTTGTTGCATATCTCTTCGTACCATCACGAATCGTTCTGCTTCTGCTTACCCTCCTTGCCTTTTCTCTTCCAGGTTCCGATTTTATCGACTCCAGTTATCAGCTCCCATGACCGTTTCCATTCACGCTACCCGGTTTTTCCACATTTATTACCCTGTCGTTTTTCTTTGATGCACGTTATCTATCGCCGACGATCAGTCGCGTCGCTACGGACAACGATTTTTCACTAATTTCCCGTAGATATCTCGAGAGAAACCGTCCCTCTTCCCCAAAAATCCTCGTTCCCCAACCGGTGATGAAAAACCACTTAAAAATATATTCGAATGTCGAGTATACAGGCCCCGGCAAAATTTCGAGGAACAATATTTAAAATACTCCTTGAAATAGTATACTTCAATGTTGTTCAAATAAAATAGTAGTTTAAAGTTTAACACATATATGAAATGAAATATTTTAATGTTGTATTTCAAATATTTTCTTACAATGAAAATAAGTTGAAAACAATAAAAATACTCCTTTAAATAGTATACTTCAATGTGGTTCAATAATCTCTACTTTGAGATTCTAATTGCAAGATAGAAAAAAAAAAGAAATAAAGTATTAGTTTAAAGTTTAAACGGAACAAGGAATTTCGACACATAAAATACAGTTTATTTTGATAAGCAAATAATTGGGAAGAGAGATGGCCTCCTGATTGACTTGTGAATATCGACGAAGGAGGTCTACCTCAGGGAGGTATAAAAGGCTGTGTCTAAGGAATGAAGTGGCTCAGTCGTTCGAAAAACGATCGAGGATTCAGAATCAGTCTGCAAGGGCCTTCCGTGGGGCTCTCCATCTTCTTCGTTCCCAGCATTTTCTTCATTCTGTCGTGTTCTACTTTGGTCCCGGTCTTACCTAGTGAAATCACATCTCTTAAAAAGAAAAGTGTTAACACACAAAAACCGAACAAATAATTTTATATTTCTTCATCCGACACCGAAGAAATGCTTGTTACACAAACGCAAGAAGAAGAAGAATCGATCTAACGAAGAAAATTGTCTTCACAACCAAATTAGTGAAAAGACATTCCTGTACATGTTCAGAAAATCAGGCTTTTCATCAAGAGTAAGAGAAAAATCAAGGATGAAGAAGAGATTGTTATCGTGATATCGGATACCTACGTAATCTTCGCCGGAACAGGAACGATTTTGCAATAGCAAGAAGATCTGGCGCGATGATCGACGGACTAAACAGTTTCAACGTTTCTATCGTGATCTCTGAATCTCTGACGCTGCGTTTGCTAGCACCGCGTGGTGAATAAGAAACCGGCAGCGCCATCGGATCTAGGATATATTCGTGGACAGTGAAATTCGGGAGGAGGTTCTGGCAGCGAAGAAGTATCGAAAACGCGTCAATCTGACGTGCAGGGAGAACTATTGAATAGAAGGGAGAGAGAGAGAGTCGTGGAGACAGGTGCAAAGAGAGAAGAGGAAGAAAACGAAGAAGAGTGAGCCGTAGAAAAAGAGGGAAATATCGGGCGGGAAAGAGGAAAGGGAGAAAGAAGAAGAAGACTAGAAGAAGAAGACGTATAGCAAAGGAGGGCGGAAGAGGGACGAGGGGAGAGAATGATAACGGAGGAAAGGGAATAGAGGAGAAAAAGGGAGAGTGAAGGAGGAAGGAAGGAAAGGAAGAGAAGTTGCGGACTGGCCGAAGAGGGAAGGAAAGAGAAGAAAAAAGGAGAAGAGGTGGATGGTGGAGGGCAAAAAGGAAAGAGGGAAAAGAAGAGAGAAAGACAGTGTATGCGTGGAGTAAGAGAGGTGGCTACCGAAGGTGTTCCAGAGGGACAAGTTTTTAGAGTGCACTTGCTCCTCTTCGTTCGGGGGCAGAGGGTAAAGAAGACAGCGATGGCTGGATGGTGGTACCTTGGTGGTGCTTTTCTTCTGCTTTTTGGTCTACTCCTCGCTCCCTATTTGTTCAAGATGAACTTGATCAAGGTGAGTCCTCCTCAATACCATCTGCCCGGCTTACCTACTTATACACACAGCGCGTTTTAGTGGCGTCCTCGGACCTCTGAAAACTTAACGATATATCGCAACGTGTCTTTACCTGTTTTCGAGTAAAAACTTTGTCGCTTCAGAAAAGAATCTGTCACTTTCAAAATAAAAAAAGAGCTAACAACAAGAAACAACGTGATATTAGAAATACAATTGAATTTATACAACGATGTGTACTTTGTTATTATTTGTAAAATGTTATACGAATGTATGCCATATAAATCGAACATGGTTTACGACATCGGTAAATAATTAATAATTATTAAATATTAAAAATTACACAGGATACACTTTGCGAGATTTGGTTTTCTCTATAAACGTGAAAGGGTTACTCGTCACTATCAAAACGACGATGTGTTTCGACAGTCACGCGCGAATCTAGGTCATTTTATACATTTCCTAAATCGATCGAGCGACAGGAGGATCTATACTAGAATTTTCTCTCGATTCGATGAGATCTAATTTCGGAATGATTTGTTCGAAATTAATGGTAGTAAATGTAATCATTAAATAATTATTAAATATTTTATTTCTCCCCTTGTATGAGCCTGAAGATAATAATATTGTTATTTGATTTTGTTATTACACTTTATTGTTATTTAATGTAACAAAAATTATGTAGCATTTCATTTTTTTAAAAATGAAAGTCATCTTGATTTTTAATTGAAAAAGATTAATTACACGTGCGGACAGGAGTTAGTCAAGTAAATGCGAAAGTGAAACCTCGGCTGAACATTATCACTTTTCTTTTTTCCATTTATTTTTGCGCTTCGGAATCGTCCCATATACTAAGCGCCCAACACACCGTATGTATTATGGAATTTTTAGAGCCGTTTGTCTTCTATTGTTGCCACCGGGTTGTGTTATACTGGAGTAGTTGATATGACATGATGATTGCGTTAGGTTACCATAGAATTAACATTAAATTTCAATAGAAATCAGAGAAGTCGGCGTGAACGTTACGTACGGTTTTTCGCTGCAACATTCAACACTGGTGACGATAAAAAAAGATTGTATTTCTACGAGATACAATTTATTATTTTTTAACATATGTTCTATGTAAGAACATAATGAATTGTAAATAACTTAAATTGATGTTTTCGGTGCAATTTACAGTGTTTTAATTTTTACAGAATTATATAATATTATGGATCAATTATAGAAAACAGCAAATTTGCAATTATTTAAACATTCATCTGAACATCTCAATTTATATTAAATATACATTATTTTTCAGACACAAAAATGTCTCTCTTGAAAATAATTCATATAGGGTTCGAAACGTTGAGATGAATGTTTAAATAATTGCAAATTTGCTGTTTTCTATAACTGATCGAACTGTGCACTGAAACTACAGAATTTATTATATATTGAAAAGGTTATCGTCTTTTTGAGAGTGTCCGAATATTAGTGGGAGTCACTGTAGCCGCTACGACGACATTACGCTCGCAGATGTGGGAGCAGATTTCGTAAACGCGTGACACAGTAGAACTAGAAGAATCCTTTTTCTTCGCATCAGCGACTCGTGATACGCTTCGGAAGAAAAACGTCGAATCATCAATATTTAAAAACACATTTCTCGTATCGAATTCGAACGTTACAATAGCACACTCAATTAACCGAATAATATCATAACGAGTACATTAGAAATAATGAATAAATGAAAATGGAAGATTATTTAATATTATTTATTACTTATTTATTATTACATATACACATATAATAATTAGGGGTTGTGTTTCGTTTTCAGGATCTGAGGATACAGGGTAACAGCAGGAAGATTCTCGCGAATCACTTGGAATCTAAAAAACGAAAATTGGGGAAACTACCTCCAGTCTATCCGAACGGTTGGTTCGCTTTGTTAGAGACCTTTCAGCTGCATAGCGGCCAGGTGAAACACGTGGCAGCGCTCGGTGAAAACTTCGCCGTGTTCAGGTATTTCGACATTTACGCCGCGATTTTATTCCATGTAGGGGTGTGCGAGAACCCGAAACCCCAAGAAGAACATCCTTGATATCAGGGGATGTTTGATTTTGTAAAAATCAGTTTAAAAGAACGCTATTTTAAAGAGTTACATATATTTCGGGTTCTCGCACACCCCTGGTTTCATGCGACCGAGCGAGTTGAATTAACAGCAGTCTGTTCGTTTAAAGAACAGATAACGGGACGGTGAGGATTTTAGACGCTTACTGTCCTCACCTCGGCGCCAATATGGCCGAGGGTGGTCGGGTCAAAGGAGATTGCTTAGAATGTCCCTTCCATGGATGGCAATTCCGCGGTTCCGATGGCCGCTGCGATTACATCCCCTATGCGGAGAAAGGTAATTGTTTGCGCTATCATTCTGCAAACTCGGAAAATTAATCGAGGTAGAATTTTCGAAAGGAATCTAGTCTTCTAAAATTTCTTTTTTATCAAATAAAAAACGTTTAGTCTCGATCGGATAACGAGGAAACGTGCCTCAACACCCTTAACCCCTCATCCGTCCCTCGTGTTAATTTGACACAGGTTTCCTGAAATAAGTTATACTGTTCTGTATCGTTAATTGTTAAATCGTCGATTTGAATAAAAAAAATGTCTTGTTATTTCTGTTTTCATTGTTATTTCATTGGTTTTGTTATTACCGTGTCGATTTGGCACCGAGGGACAGTTTCGGTTCGTGAAATCAGGGACGGATGAGGGTTGAACGTTGAAATTGAGTATATACAATGCGTATACAGTAAAAGCTCCATTACTGTCCGGGGTCGCCGGTACGATAACTGTCCAGTACATACCCCCCTCCACTGTCATGCTGTTCTTCTCTACGTTTGGCTCTCTATTGAAGTGTTGTCATAAATTGTCATAAATCATTCAAATAAATCATCAGTCAAAAATAGTGTCCGGTTACGATCACTGTCCGTGCAAAACACGGCTGTTGGACAGTAAAGGGGAGTTTACAGTAATTGATCGTTCTTTTGCTTGCCCCTTCATTTCATCTGACAAATCTTTTTCCGTTCGTTCACGCTTCTTTACAATTTACGGAATTGCTTGTAGCGTTTGTTTGCCATTTCCCATTGTACAGTACCACATATTGCGAGAACGAAAACATGGAAGTGTTGCGAGGCGAATGGAATCATTTTTGTCTGGTATCACGCGGAAGGATTAGAACCAACCTGGCAACCACAGACGCTCAGCCATGTTTCGGATCGAACGTGGCGTTATCAGGGCCGAAACGAATATCTTATCAACTGCCACATACAGGTCAGTTTTCACGAACTTTTTTGCAAAGTATAAATTATTCATACAAGTTTATTTTTCTGCATACTTATATTATAATGTTTATGCATTTTGCCATTTTTGTAGACGAATTTGAAGAAAGTGGTATCAAATGTGTTTTATTTTTTAGTGGTAGTATCTTTCGCAAATCTGGAATAAATAAAAATCGTATTAAATTCTGTCAAATTTTATACTCCAGTATTTTTTTTATTTTGCTATAATTTTTATTATATAATTAAATAAATGAATGTAGAATGAGCTAAGACAAAGATGGGTGTTTTTTCTATTGCAGGAAGTTGCCGAAAATGGCGCAGACACAGCGCATTTAAGCGCTGTCCACGGTCCAGCTGTATTGTCAAACTTTATTCATCCACTTTCGAGGATCGCCAGACATTCTTGGACGAACGTTGGTTGGACACCTCATAGCGCACTGGCGAAAAATAAAATCTCGAAGGACGACGAAGAGAACGATGAAGAGAATTTAAATCACAGAGCTTATACTACCTTAAGGCACAGTCTGATAATCTTTGAGAAATACAAACTCTGGCACTTGGACGTTTACGTCCAGCAAATGGGGCCAGGATATGTGGAAATGATGATGGACACATTTTTTGGCCGGATATGTATATTCCAGACGGTGACACCGATGGAACCTCTTTTGCAAAAGGTAACTCAAATGACTAAAACCAGCGAGTGTGTCTGATCCGTCACGCTCCAAGGTGAAACGCTATTTTGTAAACTCGAGGGCAGTGTTCCGATTATGTGCTATTACTATTATACATATATAATAGATATAACTAATTATAGATAAATTTCATAATTTGATCGTTTAGATTTGATCTTTCGATTTTATCGAAAGGATTACGTTACTAAGATTGAAATCGCCGCGCATGCGCGAAGAAAGTTGGTTGTAATCGGAACACTGCTCAGAGGAGCCGTGGCACAGAAGTTTGCACTCCGATCGTGCGGTCTTTTTTTGTTATTAAAGAAACCATTTTTTTATAATAAAAATATGAATATACTATTGTCTTTGCATTGTTGCTAGGTGGTTCATGTAATTTACGCGCCGCCATTACTCTCCCCTTACGCCTTAATCATATTCTTAGGGGAGAGTTTGATGTTCGAAAGGGACGTGGCCATCTGGAACCAAAAGAAATTTGAAAAACAGCCTCTCCTCGTAAAAGAAGACAGAAGCATCCACTCCTACCGCAGATGGTACTCACAATTCTATTCTCAGCGTAGTCCCAGTTACCATTCCGCCATGAAATCTTTACAATGGTAGTAGAGTATTTTTTTCCGTTACAATGGAAGATCATGCTATCTTCGTTAACATTCTATGATATTAATAACAATCGTAATATTAATAGTCTAAATGAGTATATAAATATATTATATTTTTCGTTTCTTTTTTTTTGTTTATTCCACGTTTTAATTCGCAACAAATTGTTCGTTATAACTCTGTAACTATGCGCAATTAAAAAAAATAAAAGACAAGACATCTTGTTCTAATGCTCTCTTCATTAGTATTATGACAACTCAAATTTATTGAATCTAAGAAAAATCTATAATAATGTTCTGTTTCTTTCTGACTCACCCTGTATAAATATTTCATACTTTAATAAAAAAAGAAATATACATATAATAAAATAATACCAATAAAAAGAGTTCGATTATTATAGAACTGATTATATTATTAATCTAAAGTATTTAAATAATCTATGAAAAAAATATAATGTTGCTACTATTGTTTTATTACTCACTACCCATTTTTGTGATAAAAATTACTTTTTATAAAATTAATCGCCAGACTCCGGATGTTTATGCATTCATAACAAAAACGAAGGAGTGCAATTTAAAATAATGAAAATATTCTAAGGTATTATTTTCACCATGTTAAAATAATTAATGAAGAATGTTTTTCATTTCCGTTCTCATATGAAAAAATGAACTGACTCGAAGGACTCGCGCCTCGAAGAATCGAATAATGGAACGCGTCGCGCGATTGGTCGATAAAGTCAGGTGACCCGCGGCCAAGCTGATTGGTTATTCGAATCCGAGGCGGCTCTTCAATGTCTCGCAAAACGGCTGAACTGCGAAATAGCAGAACCGTGTTCCCGTCGCGCAAGGAAGGACCATGACTCTCGAGTTCAATTTGGACGACGTAAGCATTTCAAATTTCTCGCGGGTTCTCCCTGAACCAATCATGTTTGGCTTTGTTCTATTTCAATGTTGACGGCCACCAAAACGTCACATAACCTTCGCATGATTAAATATTTTTACTGTACATAGTTACACTGTTTTTCGTGACACCGATGTCTTCGACGAAACGCGGATATGACACACATATATATATTAATCGCAAAATAATTTTAGAAACTTAGATAACCCAATGAAATAGTTATAGTAAGGACGAATCTGTGACCAAACCACTACTGATTCGTGTAACAGTGTAACGTTATATTATCTTACATGATATCGTTGAAGATCTTTGAAAATTAAGAACAAGAGATTACAGTCAATTACATTGCACCCTAATGGTGTTAGTAAGTAACGTGCTATCACTGGCATATTATTCTTGATTTGAACAATGGAGGCACGACAACTGACAAAAATGTTGATCGCATTATATTTAGAACGCGAATCGCGTTCTGTCATGGAATCAAAGTCGTAAACAAAATTTTCGTACAATCAAATTGGTCCAGGTAAATCGAACAAATTGTACACCGAGCTTATTATAACAATTTTACCAAGAATTTATGATGTGATTTTTAAATATCTCAAACATTTCTTACTGTCACAGTATCAGAGATAGTAAACAAAAAAACGAAAACATTTAATAATACAGTTAGCCTCTTGTAAATACAATGCATTGTGCAGTGTGTTCAATACGCGGTTTGTTTATTAAACAATTATTATGAGACATTTATTTAGTTAAGTAATTTAAAAAATCTTCTTTCCTGATGCAGTTTCCAACCCTGAAGTTAAAGCATGTCTACATTAAGGATAAAAAGCGTTTGTTGACGATAATAAGCACAATTTTAAGGGATGGATGTAACTCTTTACAGGTATGTTAGAATTAATTGATTGTTCACGATAAATATTTTACATAGTTTCCTATTTCATTAGTAATTAATTCGAAACCTTTTTTGTTTCAGATTGTGACCGATTTTGACTTGACGCTAACAAAGCAACACGTCAATGGTAAAAATGTCCTTAGTAGTTTCGGTATGTACACACATGTAGATACATACCTTCTTCCAATAAATACATCATAAGTTTAGACAATAGTACGATCGCAAAATGATAAAATAGTAACCTTGTAAAGAATCTCTTTTTAATTTTGATTATACAGGGATCTTCAGTAAATGCAAACAACTTTCAGACACGTATTCAAAAGAATCAAGTCATCTTTATAAAAAATATAGACCAATCGAAATTGATCCACATTTACCGATCGAAGTGAAAGCAGAAGAAATGACAAACTGGATGGTGAAAACTGAAAGAATATTGAAAGAAATACCTTTCGATCCTTACGAAATAGAAGAAGTAACAAGAATTTATGGTACAGGGTTACGGGACGGTACCCAAGAAATTTTTAAACAATTGCATTCTGCTCAAATTCCTGTGCTTGTGTTTAGTGCTGGCTTAGGGGATATTGTGGAAGCTGTTTTAAGAAACGAAGGAGTTCTCTTCGATAATGTAAAGGTGATACTTTTAATGATACATACTTATCTAAAATTTAAACAGTTCTTAATTTTTAATACTTGAATTTTACATATTTTTTAAGCTGTAATACTTTTAATAATAGATTCTATAATAGTAATAAAAAAAATTAATGTAATGTTAATCCTCCGAAATGCGCATAATATTAATTATTTTGATGTTAAGGTAATTTCCAATTTCCTTAAATATAAGGACGGAAAGATAGCAGGATTCAAAAACGAAAGACTGATTCATGTTTTCAACAAAAATGAATATGCAGTAGAACAAGAATATTTTAAAGTTCTCGAAAGAAGAAAAAATGTTCTCCTAATGGGTGATAGCTTAGGCGACGCAGCTATGGTAGATGGTATGACAGACACGTGCGCAGTATTAAAAATTGGTTTTCTGTATGATCATGTAAGTATCGAACATTTTACGAAATGATTGATAGATGCATTATTTTCTGTTTAAAACATGCCACTTACGAAGATCAACTGATAATTGTTTTGTAGCAATAAATTATGGTAAAATTGCCGATGACGTAGGTCCTCGCCGATTTCGATGACCTTGAAATATGTTATAAAACTTGACATTTTGAATAACTGTTTCCTTTGAAATAGTTGGCGATCGGCTTTAGTTTCGGAGATGTTGAAATCGGGGAGGACCGGTCGGAGAGGAAAGTTCGTAGAATTCTTAAATTAAAATTAAAAAATAAAATTAGGATATATTATACATAGATTTATTCAATAACATATTTTCTATCCTCTTCTATTACTGTTTGCCATTCTTTTTTAAAAAAAAATGGATGAATAAATATCTTCATTTTTTTTAAATTCTGATTTAAGAACGCTACGAACTTTCGTTCCAACCTAATATTTAAGAGCAATTAAAAAGTGACTTAAAAATTTTTTTATTTTTTTTAGGTTGACAGTAGCCTGGCGTCATATATGGAAGTATTTGATATTGTTTTAGTAGACGATCAAACAATGCAAGTTCCACTTGATATTCTACAAAGATTATTCTAATTCGTAATTAAATATAGTTTGCAATTTTGTTATTCACTGTGCGACCTATGTAACACGCTTACGGTCCTAAGATTGTTACATTGATATAATTACAGTATGGCTAACACGATTTTTTGTTATTTCAACAAAATATTTATTTCTATTAATATTCGATTTTATAATAGAAAATGACGTCTTTGTAAACGAGATATATTTTAACAGAATCTGTTGAAACCAAGTTGAGATATTGTTAAAAAATAAGAAAATATATTTTCTACAATATTATAAATAAACGAATACTATAAAAGTATTTTTTTCTCAAAATTCTAGAATATAGAAAGATTTGATTTTGTTCGATTTTTTTGTCGCACAAACACCATAAATTCTGGTGATCCATGAAATTCCCTATATGTTTCAACTGTTCATAATATTCTAGAATATTTTCGGAAAAACAAAGTTGAGAACCATCACCCACTGACTAACTGGTGCAAAGCGTTCGTTACCATAACCACAAAATAACTTTTATTGCCATAATTATTTACGATAACACATTTTTTATTTCATTTTTCGAACGAACACTCAAACGTAAGTAATATCTATTTTTTTCCAGTTAAAATGTTTATTTATTAAGTGACAACTCGTTCGATAAGAAGAAATTTAATCAAATTAATGTCATGCTATGCTCGTGAACACACTTGGCGAAGAACGCAGTTCGATTAATCGATTGTAATCGACAGAAAATATTGTATGCAATTTCATACATGTATTGAATATATAACAAAACTCGAAAACAATTTAAATAATCGATTTAAATAATGTTCAATTTCACATCAAATCGTAGTTTATAATTTATATACATTGAAAAAAAAAAATGTGTTTGTATACAAATAATTAATGAAGTACGAGCGATATTATTACAAGTATAATTTCTTTTTAAATAACAGGAAATCGTTCAGATACAATTGTTCTTATTAAATTAGTGGCACCCTCGAAAGATAAATGAATAGTATCGCAGGACCTTGCACTCACCTGAAGAGGGAGTACGACAACTGTTTCAAGCTCTGGTTTTCTCAAAAATTTCTAAAAGGAGTTTACGACGATTCAATGTGTTCGAATTATTTCAATGAATACAAGCAATGTTTACAGGTAATTAAACTCTTTCTACTCTTATTACTCACTGGTTTTTTTTTTAAATTCGTATACACAAATGAATTTTCTGATTCGAAATTCTCCGAATGTAAACAATAACGAATTTTTAAAACAAAATTTTCAATTAATCGAAATATTCTATTTCAAAATTGTGAATTGTGGTTTAAATGAAATTGCCACGCTGCATTTTCCATTCACGAATATTCTATCCTTTTTACTACAAATCACTCATTTAGATGATCATTATTTTGACTCATTTCTTACATCGAAATTATTGATTTGTACTTACTATATATATTGAATTCACTCGAAGCAATTCAAATAATATTATTGATTTACGAGGTAAACAGATTGAAAAATTTCTTTTTCTGTCGTGGTTTATGATCAAATATTATTTCGTATTTGTAAAAGTACTCGAGTAATAGAGTGTTGGTTTTACTGATGTCCGAGCTAACAAGTACACGTGTGAGTGACACGGTGAAAAGAGTTAAAAAGTCTCGGTAGAAAATAAACGGAATTATAAATGATGGAAGCTTGCAAAGACTTGAAAACGAAATACGATCACTGCTTTAACGTTTGGTTCTCTGAAAAGTTTTTGCACGGGGTTTATGACGATAGCGAGTGTTCATCTTTACTTAAAGTTTACACTGCGTGTGTCGCGGTAAGTCTGACATAGCAAAGCTCATACTAATAATTTCCTAACATTTTCAAATATTTAAAACTCTATTCGAACTACTTCTCATTACACACGAGAAAAAGTAATAGTTCGTTACGTGATTTGCAAGATTTTATTGTTTCCGAAACCATGTAAATTTTTATGCTATTTCATGTCTTTACAAACAAAGAAACGATGATAATGATCCTTTAACATTTTAAAATACAAGTCGAATAAAGAAGTAAACGTTGCCGAAGTCTAACAAAAGTTATAATGTTTGACAGTTTATTAACCTCAAAAGCAACATTACCAAATCACGTGTCAAATCTTTTTATATATAATTCGTTTCGATCTATTATACATGGTGAGGCACCTGAGACTCACACCGAAAATATCGCCGTTGCTTTTAGGAATACAAGAAAATGTTTTCAGACAGAAAACTTTTAAATGGAACGTCGTATTTTGATTAAATAGTGTAACATTATATTTAGCTAATGAAAAGACAGATTCGATCATGTATAATACAGTGACCTTGAAATGACCTTCAAAGGAGTTATTCTTTATAAAAATATTGGAAAATATGACCCAGAGAAAAAAAAAACTTCCCTGTCACAATAATTGCTCCACTGAACCAAAAATTTTCTGTCTGAAACAATTTCTTGTATTACCAAAAGCAATGGAAATGTTTTCGGTGTAAGTCTTAAGTGCCTCACACTGTATTATAAGCTTCGATAGTGAGCATTAATAAAATGAGCACCAGAGACGGAAAGTTAATAGTCTATAGCAGGCCTAGGCAACACTGGCTCGTGAAACAGATTCTCCAATGCAAGCCAGTATATTGCCCAGACCTGGTCTATGGTGTAATCGGAAATAAAACATTTTGTTTTGAAATTCTTTTTAGCGCGATGATATATGCCTTGAAATTGAATTATTTGAATCCTGAAATAGTAAAAGGATACAAGCGATTTAATAGAATTATTTTATATTCCAGCAAGCTATGAAGGATCAGAATATAAACTTGGACGAAGTTGATATAACGCATTTGGAAACAGATAAAAATAAATCGAAAGAAAGTTGATAGGTAAATTTTTTAGTGAAAGTTTTTTCATATATTTTTGTGTTATGAGAGAAGAATTCTAAGGTATATGGTCAAATAAATTATTATTGCTGTTAAGGTACTGTTTGTAATTATATTTTCCTCTCTATTTAGACTTTTATAAATTATTTCATATCCGAAGTTTTTCTTATTTTCCGACACAAAATTTTTTAAAAATAACTTCAAGAACATCCTCGTTGCTAATGGAACCTGTTATTTTTCCTAGTTCCTTCGCTGCATACCTAATATCTTGTAAAGATATAGCCATGTCGTAATTTTGCATTTCTGTCTTTTTTAAATAAGCTCCAATGTGTTTTCTAACATTTGTCAAGTGATTCCTATATCTTGTACGACTGATCACAGGATTTTCTACAGATGGATCACCACATCTGAAAGTAAAAAATTTGAAGAAATAAATGTTACATCAGTATGGAATTTTTTAATAAAGATTTTACGTTATTATATCTTATCTCGAGTTATTATTGATGCTATAGGTATCGTAGCGCACTACGAGTTTATATTTAATAAATAGATATTTACATTTCTTTGCAACATTCTCCCAACGCATTTGTCAATTGTTGCAACCCCTCCTGTGTTTTACACGAAATCGTAATAACATTGTGTTTTCTCCATTCCTGTTTCTCCTTTTCTTCCAGCAAATCTGCTTTATTAATTACCATAAGGATATTGTCTGTTTTTATTTCTAAAAAGTTCTTATAATCTTCTATGAACTTTTCGTAAGAACATGTGAAATCTATATCTGCGCTTATCAAGCATATAATAAGATCTGCCATTTTTGTACACTCTTTTGCTCTTCTAATGCCTTCCTCTTCTATTTCATTCTCTGGGTTGTTCCTAATTCCTGCGGTATCCGTAAGAATCATAGAATAACCGCAGACATTCGCTGTTAATTCTATAACATCCCTCGTTGTTCCTGGAGAAGATGTTACAATGGCTGCATTTTTTCTAGACAGAAGATTCAAAAGACTGCTCTTCCCTACATTTGGTTCTCCCAAAATTGCAACACGTACTCCAGTCCTTAGAATCTCTCCTTTTCTTCCATCGGATAAATGTTGTTCGATCTCTGCGTATAAATTTTCCAATGTTGTGTTTGTATTTTCTAAGATATTATTCTCAAAGCTGTGCTCTTCAGAGAAGTCGATATAACCCTCTAAGCTAGCAAGTGAATTTAATAGAATCATCCTCCAGGAGTCGTATAGATGACGAAGGGAACCGCTAGCCTGACTAGAAGCCTGTTACACATGAATAATAAACATGTACTAACAGAAATAAGATTTTAGTATAATCGCTATGTTGAATTGTATTGTAGCAAATTAATTATTAGTAATTTTTATATATGTAACATATTTAACACCTGTTTACGTTGCTTTTCGGTTACAGCATCAATTAGATCTCCTATACCCTCTGCCTCTGTTAAGTCTACCTTTCCATTTAGGAAAGCTCTTTTTGTGAATTCTCCAGGAGATGCAACTTGAAAATGCAATTTTGAAAGAGCTTCAAGTACTGCTGTTACTACTGCAGGACCTCCGTGAACATGAAATTCTACACAATCCTCTCCAGTAAATGAATTGGGTTCTGAAATTGATTATTATTAGACTGAATTGATTATTATTATAAAAAGTTGAAATTGATTTGTCAAAGGGTGTATTTTACTTGCAAAAGAGTAAATTCTACCTGGAAACCAAAGACACAGGCCTTTGTCTAAGCATTCCTTTGTTTCTGGATCATGTATCTTTCTGAGAAGAGCTGTCCTAGGTATCAAATTTGACTTTTTAGTCATCTTTTTTAAAGCAAACGATGCATCTGGACCAGATATTCGAATTACCGCTACTCCACATTTTCCATATCCTGTTAAACAAAAAATTCAATTCACTTCGAATGTTATAATATAAATATTAGATATTTATATTATAATACAAAATTTGGTGAAAAAAATAAAATCTATCGTTTGCTTTCAATTACTTTATGTTCTCCGATTCTGTTTTAATATTACTGTTATTTCCAGAAATCAATCGGAATAAATTTTAATTGTTTAATATTAATATAATTCTATCTCTTTTACAAGTTATTTAAAAAATATTTTGTTCGTAAAATCAGTGTTAAATATATAGAAATATACGACTTCCGATAGTTTTCTATGTACGATGAACGTCTTGAAATATTTTTAAAACTTGCGGAACGCATGCGCAAACGGAATTGGCGGAATGCTGAATTACTTGTTGTATGTACAGAAGAGCACGGGAATTAAATGCACGTTAAAAGTATCCGTTTCGCGTGATTCCACGATAAAACCAGTACTATTTGAATAATATAGAAACCGTGAAACAACCAGAAGAAAGTGCATAAATTGTAGAGCATCTTTTCTGCTCGCCGAAGTGTTTCCGAAGTGATGTTTGTGAAGGAAGAACTGTGCGTTTCGTTCCCGCTGTGGTAGCCGATAACTTCAATCCTTGCTTCAGTGCAAACATTTCAACGTTCCGTATTGAAATATCAAAAACCTGAGTAAACACAATACTTTCTATTAATATATATTAAAAACGAATTCGATTACAAGCAGGTTATGTGGGTAAACCCAAGTATTAAATTGAACATAAGCATTGATAAAACTGATCAAAGGTGTGGAAGATACAAACTATTTCTAGCAACTGTTTGAGATTCGATAATTTTCAAGTATTTGTTTATTGTTGTAATAAAAACGAATATGTAATGGAGAATACATATATAGATTTATATCGTTCAATACACGTATATATGCATCCATAAATCGAAAACTATGAATTTCCGATAAATATCGAGCTTGATGAAGATGGCTGAATTTGTGAACAAATTGATAACAAGTAACGAGGTGCAACAACGGTGTAACGAATGGGTAGAATCTCAACAAAATTTTACGTATACCGACGAGGTAGATCGTAAAAGAAAAGAAACCGACGATAATGAAAGTTGTAATACTGATTCCGTGTTCGATTCCGTATCGGAATGCGGCGCGAAAAGGAAAAGAGTCGGTTTGCCAGTGAAACGCGAAGTGTTTCATCTTTCTTGCGAATGGACCGGTTGCGAATATGAGACAAATCATGTCGAAAGATTTGTAAAACACGTGGCTGGCCATGTGACAGAATTAGGAATACGGACTAACGAAAAAGGCGGTGAAGCTTATGTCTGTCAATGGAATGGTTGTTTTTACGAGAACGATGATCCCGATGAGATTTCAAGACACGTCAATTATCATGCGTACCACACGAAGTTGAAGTGTATCGGATCGAATATACGCGTCAGAATTAAACTGCCCGTAAGAAATTATAAAATAACATTTATCTAAACGTATTAACCCCTTGCTGTATTTAAATGAGACAAACTCGTCGTAAAGATTTGAACCAAAGTCCAACATATATAAATGTTGCAGGTTTTACACTCCAAATTTACCCTTTTGCAAGTAAAGTATTTTTAAGTAAGTTTTTCGAAAAAAAATCAAATGTAAATTAATTGTTATTTAGACAATTAATTGTCTAAATATGTTTTAATCACTGTAACTGTAAAAAAAATGGTACAGCAAGGAATTAATTTATGCAGGGTGAGTCACCTAATGTTTGTACCTCAAATATCTTTGTTATTTTCAAAGATGCGTAAAATGTCTTGAGAACAAAGTTGAATGATAATCAATGATATCAAAATTAAGACTGAAGACATTTAATGTATCTGTGAAAACAACAAAGATATTTGAGGTACAAATGTTAGGTGACTCACCCTGTACATAATTTATTAACTCAAAAGGAAATCCAAATGCCAGTAATCTAAACTTTTATTATAGAAATGTCGCAGAGATTCAGAATGGAAGAACGTTGTGGATCTTCCAGCACCTCTGCTTTGTCGCTGGGAAGAATGTTTAAAATATTATAGGAATTATCAGTCGTATTTATATCATGTAGCTGCTCATGTCGAAGAAAACCCAAGGGGCAATAAAATTGAAGGTGGTTTAGAATGCAAATGGACCGGTTGCGGAAGCTTCTATCCTAGTTTATACAAATTAAGGGATCACATGAGACGTCATACAAAGGAGAAAATGGTTGCCTGTCCTGATTGTGGGGCTACATTTGCCTCTAATACGAAATTTCATGTACATTGTAAACGGCAAATTCCAATTGATGGTAAAGTATAATTTAAAATTTCCCATGCTTTATATTATACATTCAAAGTTCTGCATGTTTATATTGTAATGTAATAACTAGTCTGCAGATGTTTATTCAATTTGCTTATAGTGCAGGGATTCCAGTGTTCACACTGCAACAAATTTTATCCAACTGAAGGAATCTTGAAAGATCACATGAGAATGCATGTTTTTAATTACAAATGCAGTCTCTGTGATATGAGCTGCGAGTCACCAGCTAGTTTAGCCAAACATGTACGATACCGGCATGTTCCTACTAGAAGCTTTCCCTGTCAACTTTGTAGTCATGCTGCAAAATCTCAACAAGATTTGGATTCGCATATGTCAGTTCATACGACCGGGCCCAATTTTTCATGTCATTACGATGGGTGTCCGTATACATGTAAGGGTGCATATGCTCTTGATAGGTAATAAAGTTTTTTCTTTCAAGATAATACAAATAATTGAACATTTAACCCTTTGCACTCTGAGCTATATTTAAACTAGGAAATTAAACATGTCTTCCAGCCTAGAATACTTTCATTCTCAATGATTTTTTAAATTCAGTGGATATGAAATTAATATAATACCTCGTACAATACTTAAATGTTTAATAATTGATTAGATACCAACATACCTAATGTAAACAATTCCACTCGAGTGCTAAGGGTTAACTATAAATGAATAGACTAAAAATTACATGTTTGGTATTTCAAGGCATATAGAACGAGTGCACGTGATGCAAGTACGGTGGTATTGCTGTCACGAATGCCCGATAAAATATAGGAAGAGCTATAGACTAACCAAGCATTTGATCGAAGCGCATAGATTCCAATTACCTAGTGGACATATAAGATTTCAGTATACCCATGACGAAGACGGGTGCTATAGATTGCAAATGGTCAGATACGAAGCTGACGACGAGGAAACCGATCCTTCGACTACACAGTCCAAGGTTCAAGATAAAAAATACAATATTAGACTGAATAAAACTTCCGATGTTCCACAAGTGGAGGTAATACGTTTCATCGAATTCAAACAAATGTCTGGCAGAAGATACAATAGAAAATCGAACGGTAAATAAATGAATTTAATTATTTTAAAGGTATACGAAGATATGGACGATACAGGAGACGACTGCGAAGTAACCGGAGACGAAGCGAGATTAGAACCAAAGGATTACGAAGTAAAATCAATGCCTGTGATTTCGAATATTTTAATATCAATCGATGAAACAGATGCGGAGGGAAATATAATACGAAGTAGAATCGTGGAAGCTCAAGAAACTAGAGAGTTACCACCTTCTGAGGGATCCCCATTAATTCTGACGTAAATGAAATTTGTTCTATTAATAGTAAAGTTGAAATTAATGTAACAGAAATCAAATATAAATTTACTACAAAAATCTTCGAATATTTTGTACAATCATATTTCTCATAATAGAGATTTATTAAATATTTATAATTTATTAATATATTATAAACCAGAAAACGGGAATACATTTATTTGGCATTTTATACAAATTAATGTATTTCTATTTTTCTTCTCTTTTCCAGTTTATTAGATTAACAATATCCTAGGTATCGGGGCGCGCAGTGACTCAGTGGGTAGAGCGCGCGACTGTGAATGTCGTGGTCGCGGGTTCGATCCCACCGCCGGCACCTCTGGAAATATTCCATGTGCTATCTATTTACTGTGGTGCCCAAAGTGGTTCGAAACCCATCATAAAAATGTAGGAATTGGCTGCAATTAGGCGATAGGTGAGAGTGGAAAGATAAGGAGCATTGGTGTATGAACTTGAAACCCTGCGGGGACCAAGTATCCATCTATCATCATATCCTAGGTATCACATGCATACGAACAACATTTATCATTTTCATATGTCATGAGTTCTCTCTCTCTCTCTTCAATTTTCCGAGTGTCGAAGATCATATTAAGTTCTCAACAGTTTGTTAGGATAAGTCCTTAGTTTGATGTTGTATGCTACGTGTTTCATTCCTAGGTTTTATGTAGAGTTCCCTCACTAATGTACTATAGAGATGATGTTGTTCTGAAGGCTTTATTTTGGAATCTCTGTAGAATATTTAAATTACTTTTCTTAGCGTAGCCCCAGTGTTCGACACCGTATGTCCGTACTGGGATTATCACTACCTTGTTACTTAGCAAGAAAGGTTTTGTTGCGTTGAGTATTTGCCATAGTAGAACAATGAAGCTGTAGTTGTGTAGTGATGTATATTCATGTATTCGAGTACCTTTTCACTGGCTTGTCGCATCAAGCCAAGTACTGTTGTTTTATCAACTATCGATGTACATATGATACCTTTATTATAATAAAAGCTCGCTTAATTTACTGAAATACTTTCATTACATGAATAAATAGGAAAAAATATTTTACTAGGAAGACAGACGGAGATCGAAACAAGCTTCATCATCTATATCTAACGAGCTGGGAGTATCTGTGACTGCGATCAGTTCTCCATCGAAATACAATTTAATTTTTGATTCTTTAACATTAAACTCTTCCGCACATTTTTTCCAGAGATTTTCAAAAGTGTCATCAAGCTTAACCAATATCGTTAGACTCTTCTTGCTCGTGGTTTGTACTTTTATACTACAGACATCTTCACCGAGCTTCTCTTCTTTAGTATTATCTTTCTTTACCACGCCTCCTTCTACAAAAATATGTTTACTTCGTATATATTATTTGCAAGACAATGAAAATAAATATTTCACTTTTCGTTTGATTAAAGTATAATATAATCAACTTACCAAGGATGTCGATTACAGATAAATTTAGAGAAGCCGGTGTGTCCGTTTTTTTTATGAGCGTACCCTTGTTAGTTATCAAAATATCGTCTATGGAAACTTTCTCCAAATTTGCGAAATAATCGAAGATTTTTCGGAAAGCTTCATTCTGAAACAATGTAATTAATTCCAATTAAAAGATTACGAGAAACTATGATTGAATTGATAATCTTCAATTTAATCAATGAAGTTTTTTCATGGAAATTACGTGAAACAATACATACTCTGCAAATATTCAAACGATGCATATTTTTCGATCGCCAATGAATTTTTATAGTTACTTCATAATTTTCTTCATCGCCAGAATCTACGACCTCTTCTACCATGAAGGAATCAATATCTGATATTGAATGTGATAGCTCCGTAACAGAATTTGAATTTTGCTCTACAGGAATAACTCCCCCTTCTACAGAAACAATTTCCAAGTCTGAATCAGAGTCTGGTGAGTTTCTTCTCTAAAAAAATAATAAAAGATCGATTGTAGACTGTAATTATCAATTGCAAGGCACAGAAGCTAAATATAAATTTATATTTTTTACTCTAATAATATTAATATATTAATACTCTTCATTTTCATTCATTTTTGTCATAAATGCATAAAATCCAGGGCATAGTAATTATTGGGTTGGCAAGAAAGTAATATTGGTATTTTAAGACTGTAGAATAATATGTATTTCCAGCAAAAGAATGAGGCATTATAAAAAATGCAGTATAGAACAAAGCGTATGGCCTGAATGAGAAATATTCAGTGTAGATTCTTTTACCTGTCTATGACTCCTTGTTCTAATACCTAATTCATTAGTCATTGATCTTGTTTTTCGAAGTTGTCTTTCCGGTAGCTCAGTCTTCTTAGAAACAATTCTGAAAAAATGAATGAGATTTTATGGAGTAATCTAAATAATATGTTACTATATTCTGATTACTTTGAAACTCTTTGTTACAAATATTATAAGTTGTTCATATATAAAATTTATATCAACATTATCTGAATCAAAAATAATTTTAACACTAGAACTACTGGATCAGTCGAAATGACCTGCTCCCAATTTGTTTTTCTAGAAATATTAAAATTACAAATACATTTTTCTGAGAAATCTTTCTATAAGAACTAGCATTGAAATAAACGCAATTTTGTCAATATTATAAGGCAATGTATGCTAATTGCGTGTAGCGCTTGGTAGTTCTAATGTTAATTAGCAGAACTTTAAAATAAGTAATAACTTATGAAGTTTATTCTACATATATGTATAGATATACATATCAAATATATCAGATATTATGCTCCAACCCTTCTATATTTATTTCTTCGCTCTCCTTGACAATCTCTTTATTAGGTTGTGATGGTACTTGCTTTTTTAAAGCTGCAAACAAATTTTTTATAATAAATATACAAAAATACACTGAAAAAATTCGTGATCCATGCAAAAGCATTGTTCAATTCAATTTATATTTACATGAATCTTAATTAAGTATACGTGTGACTATTCGTAATGATTCAACAATTATTCATAACGATACGAATGATTATTTACTATAATACTAATTTCCATACCTTTCAGCTTTGCAACAGAATTTAGATACATATCATCATCATCCTCGGATGAAATTTCTAAGTCCACCGTTTCCATCACAGAAAAGCTTGTTTAACTGTGCGAAATAAAAAACAACATAAAGTGTTTTCGAAATTAATAATCGTATCCTATATATACACGTAAAATGAAAAGTGAGGTTAGTTTAGCGTATTTTTTTTACTTTTCCATAAATAAGTTAATACATTTATATCGCTTTATACACGAACACGGAGATTTAATACAAATTTTTAAAAAATACAAATCACATTGACAATAAATACTTAGGAACATAAATCAAAATCTAAGACGTAAGTAAGTACTTCGCCGGCAGTTTAAAACAGTTTAAAATCAGCAACCACACCACACTATACTGCAATGTTTCGATTATATACAACCACAGTTTTTCGCGCATGCGCTGCTAAAACAATAGTGTATCTACAATGACGACGCAGAGCGGTCAGAGCCCGGGAAGAATTTTTGTTTTTCCATTTATTCTAATAGCCTGAGGCTATTCAAATTCGCAATTTAGTCTATTACAATTCTACGAAGATAAATTACACTCTCTCACGTTTTTACAGGTAGTTTCGTATTTCTTTCCCACTTTGATGCGCTCTATATGGGACTTTAAATTTAAATGCTAATCAGCGTCTGTAACACACAGTGTTCCGATTAGACCCAATTTTTCTCGCGCATGTGCGGTCAAAACAGTAACGTATCTATTATGAGGTAGCAGAACGGACAGAGCCCTGAGGCAGCTTTTCATATGTACAGTAAATTCTCTATAAACGCGAAAATCTTTTCACGATAGATGCGAAAAAATATCCCCTCCAAACTAATACACTGACTCGGCTCGGTATATCGGTGTGAACCACTACTAACGCGACGCGGAGAGTCGCAGTCGCCGGCACATTTCAAAGGCCCGCGCGTGGTCTCGCTTTACACGCGCTGTCCTTCTCTACGTTCGGCTCGGCCTTTGAAGCTCGAAAAAAATAGGACCACGATCGAAAGATGCGAAGAAATCCCCCCGATGCGTTCGCGTTTATAGAGAATTTACTGTATTACTGTATAATTTTGGTATTGAAATATTCCCTGAATTATTCCGGACGCCCTAACAGAGCCCTTTTTTGCAATTTGTCTCCTGAATTTTTATAAACAATAATTCCGTACGTTTTTATAGAAGAAATTTTTTTCTGTATACTTTTTCCAAAAAAGGGCTCTGTTAGGGCGTCCGAGATACTTCGGAGAACATTTCAACGCAAAGAGCATCGGAAAATATTGCTTCCTCGCGAAATGAAACTGTACCAGGCACATGATAAAATCAAGCTGCTCCGTACTATTTCCGTCTTCGTCTCTCCTGCGAGCGAACGTCATATCTCCCTCTCCGTCACGGCCCTACAGGAGAGACAATGATCTGTCCATCCTTGTCCAGGAGCTTCCTAGTTTTGCCGCAATTGTCGCTACTGTCGCTAAAATTTCTCACGCCGCTCCGGCGCATCCTTAAGTTTGGTTATGTTGTGAACACAGAGCTTTTGTTAAACATGGAAACACAAAACGGGACATCCGTTAAAAGTAATAATCCTGCTCCCACAGTCGAGCAAATTAATGCTGATCGAATAACTCAGGTATTCGTTGATACTAAATATATTTCTTCATTGTACATTATCGCAAAAAACATAGTTTCTCATATACTATCTTTGCGTTACAGCTCGCAAATAAATATTGGGCACCTCACACGACAGACTCGCATTTACCATTTAATCCTCAAATCGTAGAAGACATTTACGTTCAAGAAATATGTGCGTCCAAGTTTTCCATTCGAAGAATCATGATGTTAGAATTCAGTCAATATCTGGAGAATTTCTTGTGGCCGAATTACAATGTGAGCAACGCGACTCGTGCCCATACCATGTCCATTGTTGTCATGGTTAACGAGAAGTTTCGCGAACGTGTTCAAGTTTGGGAAGCGTTCGAGAAGAATCCAGACCATTTTCCAGAGTTCTTCCAAAATGTCTTAGAAGCTTGTCTCGAAGATAGTATAATGGATTTTGATTTGAAAGAGCAGACAGCATTGATTGTGTTTTTGAATCATTGTTTTAATTCTATGGAGATATTGTTAGTTCGAGAAGAAGTGAAAAGATTGGTCTCGTTGTCTATGTGGATCTCGTTGCAACAAGGCCGCAGAGAATTGGAATTTAGAAAATATCCGTTATGGCAGAAATATTGGAAAATCTTGAGGAAGAAAGATAAACCGGAACTGAAAGAGAAACTGGAATGGGAAAGAAAGTTTTTACATAGATTAATGATCAAATTTATGAAAATATTGGAAACAATTACCGAAGAAGGTAGGCTAACAAAATTTATATATAGGAAGCTAAGAAAGAACATTCTCAAATTCGTGTGACGATTTCATAGTTTTATATTTCTTCTATTTATTCTTTCTCTGCTCTAACATGTATTTATTTTTAACAGGACCTCTTTTACCTGATAAAGTACGGTACTGTGAAAGATTCCTGGAATTAGTAATAGATTTGGAAGCTCTATTACCAACCAGGCGTTTCTTCAATACTGTGATGGACGATTGTCATTTGGTAGTGAGATGCCAGTTATCAAAATTACTGGATCGTCCCGAAGGAGGATTATTTGGACAGGTAAGTCGTATAAACTTTTTTTTTCATACAAAAAGATTTAGAGAGAAATGTAGATGACAGAAAGATGTATTTTATAAGAGACTATCGAGATGATACATCTTTTGTACAAAAAGTTTCATATCTATACAAACATAAATACTACGTGAATACCTTAAGATTAAAACGTTATTTTAATGATATTATAATTACTACAAGATAGTAGATGTAATGACAGTATTTATAAGATGTTAGGCATCTATATTTTCTATTATGAATTTATCAAGAATGTTCCTAGTAAGTGCACAATTCCGTAAGGCAGAAGCAATGTTTTTTAAGGCACATACCTTCGTAAACATTAATTTTTTCAAAGTATTAAGATAAAGTTTTCACATTTTTCTTTTTTCACACTGCAAACACATATTATATACAATATCTTAATTTTCTCTGTTGACATTTACATTAAATCAGTATTGTCTATTTTAACGAACGATTCGGTCACTAAGATCATTGTGTACACAATACCATTAATAAGACTCTTCATAAGCAAGATGAGTTTAGTTTTACATATATAGTGTGACTTAGAAGAAGTAGAATATCAGATATGTTTTGTAGATTTGAAAATACATTGTGGTATTGCGGTTTTCTGTAATTTACCCAGGGTAGTTTAAAAGATGGATATGCTTGGTCTTAATTAGAGTTGGGCGTCAATTGATTAAAATATTCAAGTTAATCACTGAACATTCTCTTCTCTACAAATAATAACAATGACGAAAATCGAAGTGGTAATATCTGGCAAACCACCCTGTATATTATAATTACATTTTTGTATCAGCTAAATTAAAAAGTTAATCAATAATTGCAGTCGATGTTACAATATTTCAATTGCAATCATTAATTACATTAAATATTGCCCAACTCTAGTGTCAATTGATTTTTTTCTCATTTCAAATATATAAAGTATAAAATGAAATGAAACAGTTCTCAATACCCCGCGTTAATGGCAGTCATTTCTTCCCCCCAATCAAGACCATCAATATTTTCTACAGAGTTACAACAGTTGCATGTTTTACCAAGTAGAAATGTGACTCTCTTTTGTCCAAAGACACAAACGTACAATATTAAAATTGCCTGAAGCAAATTGATAATGATCTGACAATATACAAGTACGTCGTAATTGAGTCGCGACAATAACAACGAGAGCCATCCGGTGCTCATCAGGGCAAATAGAAAAACGAACATTCTGAAACTGTATTTCATTTTATGATGAATCCTGCCATACGTAATCATTCGCTTGATTCTGTTCGCGGTGGATAATATAAAGCTCAGATCGACCAATATCGTAAGGGCGATCGATGTAAATAACACAGAAATACCAAGCCAACCGATTGTTTCTTGTGGCGGATAAACAGTTCCGCCGATGACAGTCTTGTTGGTTTCTAGAGCAAAGTGAGCAAAGATTGCAGAACTCGCAATGCAAACTGTCGATCCCCATACGTACGACGAATAATAACAATATTTTCTGCCATCAGTCACTCGCAGGAATACATTTCGCGATCGGAAAGTACTCCACACGTAATATCCCAAAGCGTTGAGCCAGAAAAATGCAGCTAGGAGAGAGACATACATTACAGTATCTGAAATTTAAAAAAACAATCATAAACAATGGGGAAGCACGATTCGTTCAGGATCTATGCAACTAATATACAAAGAGAAACACCTATAGTGGGTGTACAAAGTATTCGTACACCTTTTAAAAAGGAATAACTTTTTCAAAACAAGTTACAAAAATTTTGTAAATCTAAGTAAGTTAGATACATATAATAATAATAAACACATAAAAATCTTTGAATTTTGGGTTTGCAATTCATTGAAATCGCAGATTCTTATAATTAATTTTCATTACATTAATAATCATTAAAAAATGAAAAAATCGTGACCTTTTTACTTCGCAATTGCGACTTAAAAAAAAGTATTGACACATTAGCGAGTAAACAAATCCAAGAAAACTGAAGCTGTCGGTTCGAATTTAGAGAAAGTTATTCGTTTTTAAAAGTCGTACGAATACTTAGCACACCAACCATAGTAAATCCAATTACGTAGATTGTATATTTCGAAAAGTAATCGTGACGATTCGTACCGGCGACCATAAAGCTAACGTGATTTCCAAATTCCGTGAATATTCGTACGGTGGAAGCGCATTGGCCAGCTATAAGGCACAGAGTCATGCTGGTTATCATATTTCCCACGAGATCACGCAACTGCGGCAAAACAAAGTAGACGATCGCGACGACCAGGTAGCTGGCAATCGATATCGCGTGGAAGGCGGGATCGATAGCATGCCTCATCAAGTAATTCGTATCGGTCCATCCAACGACTACATCGGGTAGGCAAACCATAGCATACGTAGCGACGAGTTTTCTATTCACTATCGCTTTGTCGGAGCAATAGTGTCCGAATGGATAATCATAATGAATCGACACAGTATCAAAGTCATCCTCTTCGGTTGCTCCAACGGACCTGAACCCGTAGACACCTCCATTCTCGTATGATCCTTTGGTGGAGTCAGTAGTATAGTGCCGTAGCACACCGGTAGTCAATATAGCCAATCGATCATGACCGGATACATAACCGTAGACATCCCATTGGCGTTCGTTCGATTGGCACTTTGGCCGACCGATTTTTAATTGATAATTAGGCTCGGCCGGTCTCCTCCGCGAAGAAATACCGTTCACTTTTTCCTCGATGAACTCCGGCCGCCACTGTGTCTCGTTCGTCTCCGACAATGGCGTGCACGTGTCGCCGACGAGGAGTTCTTGGGCCTCGCAACATTTCGCGATGCTAATTATATTCTGCTTAGTGTCGGCACTTGCGAGCACTGCACAATGATCATTCGTCCCGAGCGAACCGATCACGATCACGAGTACCACGCTCACGAGACAATGCATGTCATCGAATCAGCACCTTTCGCGATACCACGTTGCGCGCATCGGTCACACACGTTTTCCTTGCGACCGTGTGTCTTTTTTAGCGTTGTCCTGATCGATTCCGTGACGGCCGCCAGCTACCTCGAGGGCGTTTGATTCACTCGTTCATTGCGACGCGTACGGCCGACTCACCGTGTTGCACCTCATCGCCATACCTGCTAATGCTGCCATCGGGTTGCTCGCTTAGCAAGACCTACCCCTGCCTATACCTGACCGCCATCGCATCCCATTCCCTGTTACATTGTTTCTCTCTCTCTCTCTCTCTCTCTCTCTCTCTCTCTCTTTCTCCGTTTCTCGTGCATGCATTCTCACTGACGTGGTCCATCTCTCTCCCTCTACCTACTGCCTCCCTCCATACAAGTCTGTCTCATCGCTCTTCCCCTACCTCCTATGATCCCCCCATCGCACATCCTCAACGTATTCCTTTACTTACATTTACTTCGCGCGATAGTGTTGGCTGATGCTTTTGATTATCCCGCGTGAATTAAGTTTATTAGTAACGTGTATAGGGAAAAGTTATTCAGAACGATGACCTTGACAACATATTTCAAGGTCATCAAAATGGGTGATTTAAATATTTAAATATTATTTTTATAAGTATTTTAATAACTTGGCCTCGTGGATATGAAGGAAGCTAATATCGGTGCGAGATCGATCGACATTCAACGGAAGTATTTTGCAATGATTGAACTGTGGATCCCTGTGCGAAATAAAAACATTATCCACCTGATTATCAATGAACAGGAGTCCAGTAGAATCTCTATATTCCCATTCTAAATAGTTTCAATACGTTAGAAATAATGTAACTAGTTATGTATCAATTCTTCTCATATGTTTATTCATTTCTATTCTGCTTACTCAGTTTTACCATATACGCATTACATCCGCAGTCTATCAATGTAACAGTAATCGAATAAAATACCTAAGTACATTTCGCGTTATCGAGGAGGAAGATGTAAAAGTAGAAGCTGACAATGTGAAATATTTTCTTGAAATGTTTTTCGTCCATCGCTGCCCGAAACAACAGTTTTCGTGTCGCATTTTTATGGCGAAAAGACGTCAACGGCTGAGGCACGGCAGCAGCTTTGACGTCGCGTCAGTCGACTAGATTGAAAGTTCACAGTATGTCTCTTCCTGGAGAAAAAAAAAAAACTAAACGATTCACACGGATTTATTGCGATGAGTCGTCGGACAACGCGAACGTAGCGATACACGAGAACGATTCGAAACGACAGATTGTTTTCTAGCTAGCACGACGCTGATCGGTGGAATTGATCGCTAGATCATTGACAATCGATGCATCGGTTACTATCAATTTGTCGCTGTCGTTGATAATCGATAATACATATGCGCGCGCACACACACACTTATACTATAATCATTTACATAGAGATTCTTTAAGTTGTATATGTAGTACACAGTCAGTACCCCAGTAGCACAAAATATTGTATAATTTATAAAAAATATTGTATATTCAAATGTACATACAATATTTATTTTATATTAAGTAGAAAATGTTTTTTTTTTTTAAATATGCAGAAAATATCTATTTGATGTTACGAGAAAAATATTTTTTTCGAACTTTTTCTTCTTTTTAATTGAACGTTACTTAAATATTGAATTTATATTTTTTAAATATCTAGTTTATATTCTCTGAATATTTAGCTTACATTTTCTAAACATTCAATTCACATTTCTTAAACGTGCATGCAATATCCAATATTTATCTCATATGAAAAAGTGTGGCTTAAAAAATATTTTTCCAATATTTGAAAAAGATATTTATCCAATGTTTTTGTGCTACTAGGGAGACAGCAGAGTTTACGCGTCATGGTTTGAACATTTTCGTCCTCAAGAACCTCCCATTTCCGGTTGTTGAAGGAATTTTTAGACACACTGTATATGTTTTTTGTGCATATACATATGTCAGCGTGTATTACCAATGGTAAACACGGCCTAAACGAACAGTTTGACACGTACCATCGATGGTACACGTGACACTGAACATGTCAGAATGGCAATTGATTTCACATAACAATCCGCTGTCTGTCCAATAATTAGTTGCTCGTAAGATACTACGAGCACTCCTCCTTCACCGATTCGACTTACGTTAGAGACTAGGCGAATTGTAGAAATATTCAATTATCGCGTGATTTCAAGAAAAATGCAGTTCACACACGTGAGTCATTTAAATAGAAATTCTATTTTGTCATTACGATTCTGATTAGCTTCGGCTAATGATCGTTCCTCGAAGATTTGCGCCCGTCCGAGGAAACCTTAACTCTATAGCTATTATTACCAGTGCATACTTTGAGAAAAACCCCTATGAGTCGTACAGTGGAACCTCGATTATAAGAAGTCAGAATAATAATAATACATGGAATTATTGAGGTAGACGCTGGTTACATTAAATTGCGCTTCCTTTTCTTTTAATCATTTTTGTTTCTGTCACGTTTGGTGATTCAGCCGTTAATAAAAATGAATAAAATCAATATATATATATATATATATATATATATATATATATATATACATACATACACACACGCACACAGTGATGCTCGTTAGAGCTACCGCGTTTCTGTTTACATATTCGACTGTTTGTTTGCGCCCCTATCAGTTCCGAGCACTGATTTATTTCTAAGAACTGAGCTCGCACTACATAAACACGTCTGTTTTCAAAACTCTGACGTATTTACTCGTGCTTGTGTTTTTTTGTACGTCGAGTATATCAGTACGTCCTTACGTCAAGATCGCGTTTACTTACCAGATAAGGTACTCTGATATTATAACCGAAGAACTATGGACATCCAAAGTGAGAGAACTACACAATTGTGTTAATCCTCGCTCCGAGGATTCTTAACCAATTTGAAAGGCTTCGATATAAGATACAAAGTTCAAGTGCAATGTACAAATGATTTAGTCTATATTTAATTCCAAGATGAATCATCCTTTCGGACGAATCATTCTAAGATTTCATTAATTACGTGTCACAATAACTTTATTATTCGGAATGATGGTAATTTTCTAAGAAAGAACAATTGATACTTGGCACTTAAATTTCGAACACATATACAAGAAGATAAATGAAAAATTTCATGATATCCGGATCGAAGTTATCTACAGTGCTCTTTCGAACAACGCTGGGCTTATTAAAATCGGTAATTGTTATAGATTTTCGCAATGCAAGAATAATTTTTGAGTGATTAGTTCGTCCTTTATTCGGCAGAATAAAGAAAATTGTAAACTAACAAAAAATCGATTGGAGACAAACACAAGAAACACGAGATTTCTAAAAAATAAAAACTTGCACATAATCGCAACAGCGTTGTTCGAGGGTGGACTTCATAGAAACCTTTCTCCAAATGAAATCCTACTATCTACAAGCAACGCACGTAGCAGTTTACCGTTCGATAAGGAACGATTAAATCATAAATTGAAAGTGAAATAATTTCAATAGTTGAAACAGATGTTTTCGCGTATGTTGCGATTAGATATTTCCTCACTGTGATACGGAAATAATAGGAATTGTAATCGTGCGCAATATACATATCGAGGTTTCGCTGTACTCGCGAAGGGGATAAGAGAAGCGACAGTTTGAAGAGACGTTTTTGGTGTGTGTTTTGTTTACCGATGAATTCCACTCTTCTACGTGGGCTCGTCTAACCATGCTGAGATAGCTCGATCTCCTCCGGTAGCACATCCTCGCATTCTTCATCCTCGTAGGCAGCCCAAGATTTGGGAAAGGCGATTCCGCAAGGTCTCTTTCTCGCCAACAGCTTCCTGACACGTTTTCGTGTCGCCACCAGTAACAAGAATATTATCAGGCCTTGTAACGCGTTTAGAATGTCCGTGGGGATCCTTGATGGAAAAAACGAGAAGACACAAGGTCAAAAAATTTGTCGGTGTGATCGAGCAACTATGGTTCATATAAAAATTCAATATTAACCTCAAATAATATTAAATTTCCTATAAAAAATCAATATATAAATTTTTTCATATAAAAATTCAATATTAGCGAGGTCGGTGGCATATTTTTACTCGGAGAAGCTAGAGATGATTCCTGAAACATTCCTTTCGAAACGTACAGAAATTTCTCCACCGATAACGAACAGTCAGTTATTTTGTCATATATCTGTTAAGTCTCTGTGAGTCTCTGTACTTTGTTCAACGAGACAAGACAGTAACCTTTGTTCACTGCCTCGTCTCATTGTACAAGGCATAGATATCTGTGAGTCTCTCGTTAGTTTTGTTCAATCGTCAGATTTCTGTACAAACGCCTTTTTCAGTACGAGACCCATTATTTGAAAAGCATCGCTTTAGACATTAATTTCCTGATGAAGTTCAATTTGGTGCAACACGGATCAATGGGCCCTGATAAAAATCCATTGGAAATGTATTTTAAAAAAATTGATGAACAGCCTGTCTGAATAGAATGAAAGATTGCCATCTGTACTAAATAAACACAGCTGCTGTCCACGATGCACAGCAATAATCTCGAAAATATGTTCGAAGAAAATTGATGAATGAAACAGTGGGGTCCTAAACGTGATCGATAATATATGTAGAAGAATGTTCCGCCGTTCGAGGGTTAAGTTGAATGGGAAAAATGAAATACCAAATGTTGTCTTTGGATCCCTCGGCGTAGGACACCACCTCGAAGATCCACGTGATGCCCATCGCTAGGATCAGCTTGATGTAGAGCATGCATTTGAAGCGTAGCACACGCAGCTTGTTCCCACTGTAATCGCAATATTGATGCCATAATCGCCAACCGGCCAATCCCAGATAAATCATATTCAACGTCAGTAGGATCCCGATGGGCCCGTAAAAGTACGCCCACATTTGCTCATTGCCTGGAACATCATACGCCGATATACATATATTTTAATCACGACTCGTTGAATTTCCATCCACATGTTCGATCACCGTACACGTGGATAAACAGATAAGGTAGTAGGTAGACGTGGGATGCCCGTATTCGCAAATTATTATTCTCAAGTACAGTATGCTGGTGCTTATCTTTTATTCATTACGTTTCCTATCTGGATCGTAAATTAACCGGTCCATAATGCAACGGAAGGGAATTAAAAGTAGAATAATTTATCTCACCGCTGAACCAACAGTTTCGTTCGCCGAAACCGGGTTTCAGGTGATCGCCTTCCAGGTGTTGGGTGAATAGAGACACCACCAGAAAACAGAGTGGCCCGCCCCATCCGTAGATGCAATACGCCGTGAACAAATTTTTCTCTTTGATCGTGCAACTCCGGAACCTGTATAAACAATATCGTATATATATAAAATTCAATAAATTTTTCGATCCGGACCACTGTGCGATTAGGTCGGTGTGGTCATAAAAAAATAGTAACCCTAAACGACCTACGTCGGAGCCTGGATCCGAGGATTTAACTTACAATTAGATCAAAGCTTTACTGTAGTTCTAATTTATTCTATCGTTTCACTAATCCGAGCCTTAAGGTTTAACTTACCAAACGGTTCTCCAAATGTTGAACGCCACAACATTCAGCCAGAAGAAAGCGGACATGAATGAGAAATATAAAATGAATCCTGAGAAGGAGAGAAAATTGTTTAACTTAAATCTCGTGCCGAAGAAAAAAGATTAATTCGCAAATTCGATGATTTACCAGATCATTTCTCTGATTAGTGCGACTTACCTAAAGAGACGCATATCGCTTCATCGTTTTCCTCTTGCGGCCTCAAGTTTTGAATCGACAGCACGATATAGCTGACTGCCAAGGCTGTGACAACGGCCATCATAACTTTGTCTTGGATCTCTCTTAATTCCGGTAGAAGAACGTATACAGCCAATGTAGCGATTAGGAACACCGCTGATGTAACACCCAAAACGCAAAATAATGTCTCTCGCCATAGCGAAGAGTGCTCGTTGTAGTATTCGCCTACGAAGCACACGATAGCCTGGGAAACATTTTCCCCGTCCAGTATGCAAAACCTGAATATGGAACAGGATTATGATCTAATGCACGAAATTCTTTTGTTCTTAGTCATCGGTAGACTGCGAATCTTTATGCGTTCAAGAGTTATAAAAATTTTCAAAATATGCTGGACTATTAAATTGAACAGAATTTAGTATTAGTCATCCGAGCTGGCGTCGAGGAAAAAATTTGAATAATTAATGCACAGAGAAAAATATAGTGGTTGACAAAAATTGGAGTATTAAATTGAACAGAATTTAGTACAATCTTTATTTATTTTGGATCTACAAATGCTAGTCATCCGAGCTGGGGTCGAGGAGAAAATTTGAATAATTAATGTACGGAGAAAAATATCGTGGTTGTCGAAAATAATTATGATGTAATTAATTCGTAAGTTCAGTAGTAGCACTATCTAAAGTCAACAAACATAATAACAACAGTGTTCTTCACCTTTCACCGCCTATCATCTAGTACCATGAATGAGGTGTCTGTGACGCAAGAGGTTTTCCCCAAGAACGCAACATCGATTAATTACAATAAATTGAAATTCTTCTCGATCGAAAATGTAATATATATTCATTACAATTGTCAATGTAAATGATACTTTGGATATTTGTTTTCGATAGTAGCAGATGTTTATTGACAAGTGAACTATACATAGAATGCTCTCTTTGGTAGTTTGTCCTTGGCAGACTCGGGGGACGTTTAACAAATCATCTGCTCGTGATTGGACAGATAGAATAAAATTAACATTTACCGGCTGGACGGGATTAGTTCGTATAATTCCGTGAATCGTAGCCAGGTTTCGTCGTCGTCATGGATTAGGGTGAAATTGTCTGTACCGGATACGCTGGGTTCGACCAAGTAGCTACCGTACGGACATGACAGCTGGACCTTCATCCCCCCGGAACAATTCACCGAGTCGGGCTGCCATACTGAACCTTTTGGACAACAGTTCACGTCTACACCGTGACTTGACGAGACCATCCATGTTAGCACACATATCCATACAAGACCTGAAAGAACAGTTTCTCAATCGCAATAATCCAACGAAACGAACTGCGTTAGCTAGGGTTGTGTTGCAAATATTGTGATGATGAGATTAAATTGTCTAAATAAATTCAATAATATCCTTTCAGAATATTAAATCTATACAAATTCACACAGCTGCAATGCAAAAATTACGCGATCAGAATGTGTTGTGGTTAAGTTTGTGGATGGGGGCGGAGATACCCGACCTCGCATAAGAAATAAAAAGCATAACAAGGTGTTTACAAAAAAAAATAAACAGACGCCGCAGCTGAGCAGCCTGACATTGCCACGGAGCGTGCTAGAACATGGAAAATTCAATACAGTGTTAGCTAGTAGCTAAGTAAAATAGTTAGCCAGTGAATATACTCGACAGGATGAAAAAGGTTTCGTTCCGATTGGTTCATCCCCTAGTAGCACAAAATATTGTATACGCATTCATATAATATTAAAAAGCGATTCAATCTTTTTTAATATTCAAATGTGTACGTACAATATTTATATTATATATAGTAACAAATGTTTTTTTTAAATATGCAGAAAATATCTATTTTATGTTACGAGAAAAATATTTTTTTCTAACTTTTTCTTCTTTTTAATCGAATGTTATTTAAATATTGAATTTATATTTTTCAAATATTGATTTCTTCATTTTTTTTTGTAATATTTACTTTATATTTTTTTAAATATCTAAATCGTGGTGTGACTCATATCGATGAATTAATCTACGCACGCAATATTGAATCGACGTTGACGTAGATTACCCGTGTGCGGGGTGAGTATGCAGCTGGGTTCGGGTATCTTGTTATCTGATTAGGATTCGATATCTTTTGAGAGTGGTAAATAGTGGCTGGTTCTCACATATGTCATCAAAATCACCTGATCCTTGTATGAATATCGATTTCTAGTCTTTTATCGAGCCTAGATGACATTTTGAAATACTCGGTTACCGGTACCAAGAAAATGATTGAGTAAGTTTACGATAAACGATTTTTCTTTCAACGTCGATCTGCGATAAATGGGTGCATTCCATGGTGTAATATATGTAGATATCACGAGCTTAATGACCTAGCAATTTAATCTGCTGATTTCTAGATAATGACTACTCATTCGCTTTGCAATAATTCGTAAAGTATGATCAACATCGAACGAAGAGGCATTCGTTGTCAGTGCTTCAATACCGATGAAAACAGCTTGATTTATGATCTCAGAATGATTGGAATCACATTGCTTACTGCGTACGGTAGGGCTGTAACTTTCCTTCAAAGATTTGATTGATCAAAGATTTCAATGCTTCCATTTCAGAACCTTCCAAGTTCCTTCGAAGATTTCGAAGCTTTTTAAAGAATTTTCATTTTGTTCTCGATACTAAATAAATTTTCTTAAATAAATTTTCGTGATACTAAATAGGTAATGCGGAAACACAAATTTTGATCGAGTGCAGAATTGGTACTACTCTAATTCACTGCACTGAGATTTATGCAAGGCTCGCTTGTATATATGAAAGTCACCGGAAGACGCATGAATAGTAACAGCAAGTGTTAAAATACTTTCATTATTCTAACGACAAAACCAGACATCCACGTCCCGATTCTCCATAGACGGAGTATGAAGGAACGAGTCTTGTCCTCATACTAAACGACGAAAGCCAATTGAAGAAACGATTTCGAATTCGCTCGAAGCGGAACGAGATCTGACGTTAGAACAGCACCGAATAAACATGAAAAGAAAACGCATTTTGCAATTTTAAACAAATGTTATACAAAATATCGAATTGTTCTTTGCAGCAGAAGATTCTATAAACTTTCCCGAATACATAATGATTGTTTAAACATGATAACATCACTGTATTTGTTTAAAATTGAAAAATGCGTTTTTTCTTCAAAGTCGTGTTTCTAAAAAAATTGTGCACTATAGAGAAAAATTAATAGATTCGGAATCAGCGCTAAAAACTCTATAATTTTCCACCGAAAAGTTATATGCAAATATTTTTGTTGTTGTACAGTGTAATCGGCGACTAAGATGACAAATAATGTCGTGTAAGCAGACTCGTACTTTCGCGCTTCACGATTCGGTGTAGAACTGTGGCGATTCTGGGACCTATTGAACGAAAGCGAAAATAAGTATTCATACACATCTATGAAAGAGCATAAGTGCTGGAAGATTAAGACGTAACGCGATAAGATAAAAGGCTATTGCACAAAATAGTTTTTATTATCGAGGCCCTGGATGGCCTTAGATTCCCCGTGGAAGAGACGCATTTTTCTGCGTTCCTAACCCAGATTAAAGCCGGCCATGTTTCTCGCGTGGTATAAACACGAAATTTATATGGAAAATTTAATATTATTGAGGGTGATATTAGATTATTACAAAAAAATTTATACCATTGGGATTTATATATAAAATTTAGGAAAATATATAAAAACAACTTTTTAAAAGCCACGCTTTTATATCAGAATGCACTAAAAAGGAGGAAATAATATTTTCAGATATTAGTAACTATAAATAAAAGCGTGGAACGCTAAACTATATTAACGTAATCTTCATGGCCACTCTACTGCACAAGGAGAGGGTTCTTTTATGCTCGTCTATGCACTTTAATGGCTGCAGCAGCAGTCACTTTATTCAATTCTCTTTTTTTCCCAGACTAATGATTCCATTCGTTTAATTAGACGCATTCTAATGGAGCATTGTTTACAAAGCTACTTAACGGTAACACGACCTGTAACTAGGGTCACAGAAATAGTACACTGCGCCCAGGCATTGTGCACTCGTGGCGCAGTGGATCCTCCAACCGTTTAATCAATAAGTTGTGTTCTTCGGAATAGGATCAAATAATGTAGTTCAGAAATTGTTATTAATATTATTATATTTTCAAAATTATTAAATTATTAATTAACAAAAAAATACTTCAGCCTTTATATATTTATTAGAGGATACAATTAAAAAATCCCTCTAGCTCATCAGGAAGTTAGTTTAAAATCAATTGCAAAACTTGTTACCGAACAGACAAACAAACAAGAAAGCGAGCTAATAAAAACGTGGTAAAAAGTGTAATCATTCGAGAAATTTCGCGCGCCTCATACGTAATCGAACCGTGATGATGCCGTTTTCAATATTGTTTTATCTAAACGTTGGCGATGTTCTATTTCGCATGCTCCACCGACTATCTATCAACAGATTGTTTTTTTTTTATTCTCAAAGCTTTCATGACGCAATTCGTATTTCGATACGAACATCCTCTGTGCTGAAACGCAACAAACACGCTTTTATATTCTTAACAGGAACCATTAAATGCTTGGCTATTCAAGATCTCGTTGCCGATCTCCGCAACCACTCCATTCTCGGATTCTGAGTTAATGAAAACGTGCTACTGTAAAATGTTCGTTCAAAGTGATCTTGTTTATAAAAACGTACAGGCGGCTGCAAAAATGTCTGGCTAAAAACGAATAACTTTTATAAAATTGATTCAAATGGCTTGAGTTTTTGTTGAGATGTTAAAAGGATTGATAGTTTTTTTCAGAGGTAATTTATACAGAAATTAGCAATAATGAGAATGCAATGAAGAAGACTAGTGGTTTAAACATTTCAAATATGCCTTTTTTAGATTGATAGATTATACGAATGCGCAACATTTCATTGAAATTGATTAATCGGTTGCTGTGAGTCATAGATAATTAAAAATGGTCGAAAATTCAAAGATTTTACGTCTTTCAATGGCTTTTTTATGCGTACACCGATTTCGATGAAATTTTGATCTACGAAAGGCATATTTTTCATTTTAATTTTCATTTAATGTGCATCACTTTTTTGTTTGCAATTTTGGACAGTGTTAATCTATTCGATTTGGTTAATTTTATTTTTTAAATGTTCGTGATAGTTCGAATAAGGTTTTTGGATATCGTCTGTCGGATCAGTTAGTTTTTGTTTTATAAATGACCTAGTAATTTTATAGAAGTTATTCGTTCTTAATGGGTGGCTGGATGCTTTTGCGGCGGACTGTATGTCCCTAATTGATTGATTGATCACAATAAAGCCGTGCAGAGACCTCAAAAGCTTTTATGACGTTCGGTAATAATTAGAAATGCATTAAATGCATTACGTAAATACAAATCGATTTGAATGGATTTTTGAGAAAAAAAATGGAAAAATTTCTGCCTTTAAGCAACGACTTACTAAAAGTTGCGTTTCACAACTTCTTGATGTGGGCCTATATTGAATATTTAAAAAATACATTTCGTAAAATCCAACTTGCAGGGGGTTTGTACAATTGTAATAGTTTCTGATGAAGAAAAATTTTTCAGACGAATTATTTATTGCATACATATAGTAAATATAATCTACTAGGCTCTTACATATTACCATTATATATTCAATAAATCTGTGATTTTACTCTCTGTTAATGAATTAACGCATTGTCGATGAACGTGTACAAAAATAATGTGTTAACAATGAACTTGCAGCGTTCGAGCGGATTGTTGATTCGGTGATTCGCGCGGCGAACAAAACAGCAGCCCGATAAAAATCACTGGCCCTGGTGTATACAAATACGCCGGCAGAAGTTTACGCACCTTTGACTGGCAATGTGCCCAGATACTTATTGTAGCTCGTGTCCAGCAACATTATCCCCTGTTTCTCGTTACCGCATTTCTTTTTCCTTCGGAACTGGTTCTCCCACGAATATAACCGCGGTGGAATCGGCTCACCCTTCGTGGCCTTTCTCGATCGAAGACACCGTGCGTCCGAACGGAGATTTTCAATCAACCTTTCGAAATCTCCAAGAACGAAATTCTGTTTCACGATCGATTCGAACAACACGCGATCAAGCCACTCCACGAGAACACCGTTTGACAAGGGTCATTTCTGTATTCTCCATAGCACAGAATTTAATCGTTTATTGTTTCCGACACCTTCGACTTGCGAGCAAATCGGATCAACTTTAAGATCATTCGATCTCCGACTTGGAACTTACAAAGTAGAAATCAAAAAGGAGGTTGAAGCACGATGATTGACGCAAGAGAATGACAGAGGGCTCGGTGGTCCGATACGGTGCAAGTAATTGTAAACGAAATAGACACAGGCTTTGCGGAGACTTCAACGACGGCGCGAGCGACGGCGAACCTGTTGGCACAAGTCGACACAGTTGAACCGCGCGTGGAACTGAAACAAACTTGGATGAAGCTTCGAAGAACAGCTGGCTCGGAGATACCACTGCCATAGTCTCTCCCCCTTCGCATTTCTGACCTAAGGTTCACGCTAACCATTCATTGTTCGATGGACTCTGCGCGGAGACGTTCAGCCGTTTATGAGACGCGGCAGAAAATTAATAAACTTCTAAACCAGAGTTTTGTGCTCGTTTAATATACATTGTAATTCGATTACGTCATTTAATTACATGTAATTGCGTTACATACTAATGCGGGGAACCCGTCACTTTATTATAATTGCTAATTACTCGAATCACGAGTGTAATCGAAATATTAGGTTTTTGTTACTTTGTTTTAATTGCAATTTTATACCAATTAATATTTATCTTGATTTAATCGGTTGTATGCCGAATTATTTTAAAGTTTGTTTTTACGCTCTATTTAATTACGCTTTTGATATCTGAAATTTTTTATTTTTTTTATTATTTAACGTCGCTTTTTGAATTCTTATGTGAGAATTATTTCATTCAAATTTTTATTGAATCATTTCGCTGTTGAAACGATTTAATTTCCATCCGTAATGTCTGATCCTATATCCTGTACAAATTATTGTCAGATTGCAGTGTTCGGCAATATTTAAATGAATAAATAACAATAATAACAATTCAGAGAACAGTATACGCAAAATCGATATACGAAAAGAAAATCGCGGACAATGATCGATGTATACTTTACCATCTACAAGTTTCCGTCTACAGCAAAATGAACCAGGAATCTGCTGGTGTTAAGCTAATATCATATCGACACAGTCTCTCAATAGCCTATCACTCATTAACACGTTCCTTGAAATCGCAATTAATCACCGATATAATCGCAACTCGATTGCGACAACCTTGATAGATAACATCTACGATCTATTTTGCAGTATTCTAAAGTACAATATCGAGAATTCTAATTAAGGGTTTTTCAATAGTCAAAAGCGCTACTTTAAAGATCAATCTAAGCCGCAATTGCGAAAGTTCTATTTTATTACCTACGTTTTTACCTCGTTTTTACCACGGATGATAATGCAATATTCAATTTCACTTGGTAAACAAAGCGATGATGCACTACCGGTCGCGATCGTCGCGCGATGATGTACTACACTACCGATGATTCGCGCGTCGGGTCGAAATGGGTCCGTGGAGTGGGGACGAGTCAGAGTGCGCACGCATAGTAAAGTAGAGAGGGTTGTCGAGCGAAGTGGGGATCGCTGAACGCGATGACGTAGTTCGCGGGGGGATGAAAAGGTAAATATTTAATTGTTATTTTCTCCGAAAGGGTAAGACTTAAAAAAAAAAATTTTTTGAATAATGCATTGTCATCCAGTTCTGAGTCATGTGTGCAATTTCAAGTCTCTAGCTCATCAAGAAGTTAGTTTAAAATCAATTGCAAAATTTGCCACCAAACAAACAGACAAACAAACAAGAAAGCGAGCTAATAAAAACGTGGTAAAAAATAATTTTAAAAGTCATAATGAAAGTTATGATTTTTGTCTCGAATGTCCATTTACATGCCGCTCTGTGCGCATCGCGTTCAGCGATCCCCACTCCGCGCGACGACGCTCTCTACTTTACTATGCGCGCGCACTCTGACTCATCCCCACTCCACGGATCCACTTCGCCCCGTCGGAGCTCAGTATACGATAGTACGTCGCCGCGCGACGATCGGTAGTACGTCATCGGTTTGTTTACCAAGTGAAATGTTGGACAATACTCCGTGAAGTTTAGTGCATGTCTCTGTTACAATTTCATAACGTGGTAAAAATGTTAAAAATCGATTGAAAACAGCAAGACTAAACAGCAGAAAATAATTATGTGACTAAAAAGAAATTTTTTAAAAATACCAATACGTTTTTAAAAACGGACTAAAAAGTATAAAATAGTGTTTCCTAGTTCCATACAGATTCCTAACCCCGTACAGATACCCCTAAAAATTTGTAATTGTGCATTTTGAGTAGCTATGAAAATACTTGTAAGATTTAAAACAAAAAACGTGGGGCGCAAAACTCATTAATCGGATGAAGATCGCAAGAATGCTATTTCTGGCCGAAACGGATAAAGTGATTAGTGACTGGTTTCGTAAAAATCGTTAAGAAATGACTAAAAAGCAGAAAATAATTATGTGACTAAAAAGTGATTAGTGGCTGGTTTCGTAAAAATCGTTAAGAAATCGATACTAACAATAAGCCGTACAGAAGCAGATCGATAAGACGAGATTAGCGTGGAAACCAAACAAAACAAACGGAGCCCCGAGCGTCGATGACGAAAATTAGTTTTGCTTAATTGAAGATAATGCGATTTTCTTGTACCGAGCTTTTAGTGATTTGCCTATTTGCTCATTAATGATAATTATACGATATAATGCGTTTTTTACGGATTATTGCTCACCGTTTTATTTACCATTTGATTTACAGTTGTTGGAAATGCTAAAGTTCTATGCGAGGTTCGAGATCAACGAGGACTCTGGTGATCCTCTCACGGATCATGATATGACACAACTACATTACACCAAAATCACTTCTCTTCAGGTATGAGAATATTTATTACTATTTTTATACTATATTTATTACTTAAACTGAATGTTTAATCTCTTTGCGCAGAAAGCGGTTTTTGCAAAGTTCCAAGACCTGAGGAATTTCGCCTTGACGAACGTGGCGAGCGTCGACACGAGGGATGCTCTTTACAAGCATTTCGGCTCACTCAGGTAACATTTTTTCATAAGTCAACAATCATTACGTGAATATTAAAAGTGCACATACAGTATATTACGCGTCGGCAGATTCGAAATATTTTATTGTATTTTTAATACTTGGAGAAATAATCGTATGTGTGCTCTCCGTGGCTCACGAGTTGGCCTCATATGGCAGTACAGTAAATCGTCGTTTACTGTCCAACAGCCGTGTTCTTCACGGACAATGATCGTATAGGTACACTATTTTTAGATAGGCCTTGTTGGTATTCGTTTTACGAGGAAATCTTCCATCTAAGACGTTCAGAACATTTTCGAGCCGAAATCTCCAGCAGCAAGCGAGGAAAATAGATTTTCATTGAATGAAATTATAAATGTAACGAAATAACTAAAAGTAATGAAGTTTCATCGTTGCTTTAGTATTGCCTCGCCGATATTCGCTCTTGGATCGTGTTACGTTGTAACGCGACCGACAGCCCAAGGGGGAATTCCCTAATAGAGGGGATAAAAAAGTAACACTATCCCTAGAGATGAAAGTCACACTATGCCAGGGAAGACTGTACATTTAAATCGGGCATACTACACAATTTTGTCTGTTTTGTCTGTTCTAAGAAATTCAAATTATTTTCATAAATCAAGCGAGTAACTTTTTTGATAATTAAATATTCAATGTCCGGCGTTCTTTTTCAGCCAGGAGAAATTGAGATCGATCGCGAGTTATCTGAGCTTGGTGCCATCAGAGGAGCGAGAGGAAAAAGAAAATTGGTACCGATACGACATAGACTTTCTTCGCGAACTTTTGGTACGTGAAATGGACAAGAATTGATCGAGTTGACAAGGAAGTAATTTCGGTATTTTAATCAATCAAATTTTCTTATTTATTCTCTTTGGCAAAAAATCATTGAACAAAATGGAAAGTATCTTGTTCGTTCAAGTTTATTGCTGTTTATTGCTGTTTGAAATTACTTTCTTGCCAATCCAATATAATAAACGATACTGGGTAATAATATTAAAAATTCAATTCTAGATCTCCCGCCATGAACGCAGAGCCTCTCAATTGGAAGAGCTGAATGAAATGCCTCTGTATCCCACGGAAGAGATCATCTGGAACGAAAGCATCGTCCCAACAGAATATTTCTCTGGCGAAGGATGTTTGGCTCTACCAAAATTAAATCTACAGTTTCTTACTCTACACGATTATTTGCTGAGGAATTTTAATCTCTTCCGTTTAGAGTCGACCTGTACGTTGAACACACGTATATTTATTAATAGGATTTCTTAAATATCGATCATAATTCATTCGACGATATTAAATATTTTCAGACGAGATACGTCAAGACATTGAAGATGCCGTGAGCAGATTGAGTCCCTGGTATGTTTAATTTGACCATTACCACTCGAAAGCACTACTTGAAAAATAGCTCGAGATAAAATAGCTCCGAGTGCAAAGGGTAGAAAGACGAAAGAAACTATGGTTTAGCATATGTAAATCGGTATTTTATTTATTCCGTTTAGGCGTGCCGAAGATGGCGGCGTTTATTTTGGTGGCTGGGCCAGAATGGCTCAGCCGATCACTCAATTCGCTGTGGTTGAAGTAGCGAAGCCCAATATCGGCGAAAAGAGACCATCCAGAGTGCGTGCCGACGTGACAATAAACCTGAGTGTCCGAAAAGAAATCAAGTCCGAATGGGAGAATCTCCGGAAGCACGACGTATGTTTTCTAATTACTGTCAAGCCTGAGAATCCAATTGGTAAGATAAACAAAAATAGACTATGTCAGTGTGCTTAGAAATGCGTCGAAGCCTACTCAGTCAGCCAGGTCTGCTTCGAGCAGACATCAGACTCAGCCTGCAATCGTACGATGCGAACAGATGGCTGAGTGTGCTCGGAATGTGCTCGATTTTGGACAGCACACCGTGCCAGATGTATGGCATTTCGCTGGCACAGCCAGCTGTCCAAAATCGAGCATTTTGCTTACTGGGTACTTGTTTAACGTATCGATAAAAATTTATTGTTAGGCTAGGTTATACCATTTATTATTATTACTATGTATTATTATACCAAAATTAATTGTTACACGGTACAATGAACTAATTTGTTTCATCCGCAGGCACTAAATACAGTCATAAATTACCATTTGTCCCGCAAGTGGGTTTAACAACGGTTAGAGGATGCGAAGTTGAAGGTATGTTAGATTCCAATGGCAGAGTGATAGAAGATGGCCCTGAACCACGACCGATTCTACCGGGCGACACTAGAACGTACAGGGTCTGGCTCGATTCCAATCAGTATCGAATAGACATGGACAACGCCAGTCACGGTGGCGAGGACGTTTATGAAGGATTCAACATTATAATGAGACGGAAACCAAAAGAGAATAACTTCAAAGCGGTCCTGGAGACCATAAGAGAACTTATGAACACAGAGTGTGTTGTTCCGGATTGGCTGCATGACATAATTCTTGGCTACGGCGATCCAGGAGCAGCTCGCTACGCAAGGTACTTTTCTAATCATTACAGCAGGCATGTCAAACTCTTTTAAGTGAATTGTCATCAACAGTTTCGAAGATTTTTGGTTGGGCCCGCAGAGTGCTTGTTGATGGGTCAAGTGTTTGACATGCCTGCGTTACAGAATCTTTAATACCGTTTTTAACTGACTTCGAAAAAGAAGGAGATTATTATATCATCGTAATATTAATGTTTTTATATCTGCTTTTAGAATGCCAAATGAAATCGCAACAATGGATTTCAACGACACATTCCTCGATATAGACCATTTGCGTTCCAGCTTTCCTCAATATGAAATCGAACATTCTACACACGACGAGAAGAAGCTCGTGCGACCTTTCCGTGTAATATTCGAGGATGTGCTTGCCAAACAGAGCAGCGACGTACCTGTGAACAAAATCATTCAAGTTGAACCACACGTTCCTCCTAGTCGCGGCCCTTACAAGGCCAATGAACCTAAAAAGTATACCACGACCTACCTACTTTTATTAATCAATTGTATAGGGTATATACCGTTATTATATTTTATATGATTTTGTTACAGAAATCAGATTCCTTTCACACCGACACAAGTTGAAGCTATTAGAGCTGGTATGCAGCCAGGACTGACACTCGTCGTAGGTCCTCCTGGTACCGGTAAAACGGATGTCGCTGTGCAAATCATTTCGAATCTCTATCATAATTTTCCCAATCAAAGAACGCTGATAGTCACGCATTCCAATCAAGCGTTGAATCAACTCTTTGAAAAGATCATGGCGTTGGACATCGACGAGAGGCATCTGCTCCGTCTCGGTCATGGAGAAGAAGCACTGGAAACGGAAAAAGACTTCAGCAGATACGGTAGAGTTAACTATGTTTTGGCGAAACGATTGGATCTTTTAATGGAAGTTCAAAGATTACAGGTTTGTATTCTAGGAGCATGAGAAATCAGTTTTAGTTGTCTGTGGTGGTCGCGTTACGTGAAATTTTGTTTATTAGGAATCGTTGAACGTGAAAGGCGACGTGGCGTACACATGCGAGACAGCAGGACATTTTTTCATGTATCAAATATTAGCAAGGTGGGAACGCTTCGAGTCTAGAATTAAGCAACGACAAGGAACAGGAAACAATTCACCTCCTGCTTTTATCGTCGACGAAGAATTTCCATTCCATAAATTCTTCGATAACGCTCCGCAACCCTTATTCAAACGCAATACTTTCGAGGAGGACATAGAAATAGCGTGCAGTTGTTTTAGGTAATTTTCGAACAACGAATAATTTTTATTTCAAGAATGTATTTCAGGATTCCCGAAATAATTTATTCTTTATCTATATACTTACTAGGTATTCTCCATAAAATGATAACTGTTTTCTGATTCTGTAGGTATATAGAACGAATTTTCGCACAGTTAGAAGAATTCCGAGCCTTCGAGTTGCTGCGATCCGGATTAGACAGATCGAAATATTTATTGGTGAAAGAAGCAAAAGTTATAGCCATGACATGTACTCATGCTGCACTGAAACGACGCGAGCTCGTGGATATGGGCTTTAAATACGACAACATCCTCATGGAAGAGTCTGCGCAGATCTTAGAAATCGAAACTTTCATACCGTTGTTATTACAAAATCCGCAAGACGGATACAACAGATTAAAACGTTGGATAATGATAGGAGATCACCACCAATTGCCGCCAGTCATAAAAAATATGGCTTTCCAGAAATATTCGAATATGGAACAATCTCTTTTCGCAAGATTCGTTAGGCTAGGTGTACCTACAGTTGATCTTGATGGCCAGGGTCGTGCTAGACCTAGTATCTGCAATCTTTACAATTGGCGGTATAAAAAGTTGGGAAATCTTCTCCACGTGGAACGCAGCCCAGAGTATTTAGTGGGAAACGCTGGATTCTTATACGACTTTCAATTAATTAATGTCGAAGACTTCAACGGAGTGGGAGAGAGCGAGCCGAGTGCTTACTTTTATCAAAACCTTGCCGAGGCTGAATACTGCGTGGCCGTGTTCATGTATATGCGACTGCTTGGTTACCCGGCCGATAAAATCAGTATATTGACTACGTACAATGGTCAGAAACACTTAATAAGAGATGTGATAAATATAAGATGCGCCAGTAATCCTTTAATAGGACGGCCGAATAAAGTGACGACGGTTGACAAGTACCAAGGTCAACAGAACGATTACATATTACTGTCTCTAGTGAAAACTCGTGCTGTAGGTCACTTGCGAGATGCTCGACGTCTGGTGGTAGCTATGTCGAGAGCACGTCTCGGCCTTTACGTATTCGCGAGAGTCTCCCTTTTTAAAAATTGTTTCGAATTAACTCCCGCTTTCGATCAGCTTATGCAGAGACCATTGAAGCTGCAACTGCTGCCACAAGAACATTATCCTACCGATAGACTCAATGATGCTACTCCATCTACTTCGCCGATGGAAATCGAAGATATGCCACACATGGCGAAATTTGTCTATGACTATTACATGGAGAAAGTTAGTGGTATCAAAGAGTCGCAGAAAATGTGGCAGAAACCAGGTACAATGCAAACATCTAACAGTCCAACCCATAAGGTTCCTGCTCATCCTGGAGCGGATGATGATACGGATGACGAAGAGCTGAACGAAATAGAAAATACCAACGAAGAGCGAAATACCAAGGAGGAACGAAACACCAAGGAAGAAACTGTAGAACGTAGATTCGAACTGATACAAAATTTAGTCGAAGAACAACCTTCCGAAAGTGAAGATAATGATCGTTGAGGACCAATGAATGTATGGATGAAAGAAAGAATGTTTAAATAGCAGTAAGAAATGCTTAGTACTAAAAATACAACATTTTTTATTCGAATTATATTTATTGTACAGTCACATGGTATTCTCCCATGAAATAGTAAAATTAATATATATACTTATATTTCGTACGATTTAAAAATAATAGTATCTTCTGGTTTACGCGTTCGATTCGACTAAACTATCAAAATATGTTTCAAGCAAACAGATCCATATGTTTCTTTGATATCTCTTTTCGTCGTGACAAATGTTTCTCTAGACGGTGTTTTTTTGACCTGTCCGTTTTCCCCAAATTAATCTGTTGAACGCTCGATGGCACGTAACTGTTATCAAACTTCATAGACTTACTGGTGAAGTCGGGTTGGTATTCTTCGACGGATGCCTTGGTCCCCTTCGAGGTAGGAATATATTCTCCGGGAAGGTCAACGATTGTCGCAGCGCAAGGCTCGTACGTTTCGTATAACACTTTCGAGGTATCAATAGAATTCGGGATATATCGAACGTCTTCTGTCGTGCTCTTATTATCTAATATCGTAGGAGAGTATTCGTTCGATGATATTTGGATCCTTTCCAAAGTACTCTTTCTACTTGGTATGTACTTCAAATTCGTGCACAATTTTTTAGTTGCTGGTGCATCCGGCACGTACTCCTCCAGGGAGTTGTTCTTCGAGCCTTCCAACTGTAAATATCGTTTGGTTTTAAAATTCTTTGTTTTGTCGTTTAACTTTGTAATAACATCATAATTCTTTGCTTTCTTTGGTAAAGCATCATCGTTGTGCTTCTCGTTAGCGAAGCTGCGAGCGCAGCTTTCTGATTTTTCCGACGTTCGATCGCTAATTTCTTCCTTCTCTGCCGATGCTCCTGATATCTTCAATTTACCCGATTTTTTCTTCGCAGGAGACACATTAACTCTAATCGTAGGCAACGATGCAACATCTTTTACGATTTCTGACTGCTCGAACGTGTATCTACAATTTGTAAAAACATTCGTGTAGGTAGATAATAACGATAATTTTATATTAAGACTCGCAAACTGTAGGTGTTTTAGAAAAGGGTGGTTCCGTTTTAAAAAAATGAAGGTGATCTTGATATCTCTAAAACAAATGACATAACATCAAAATATTATTTTGGTATCGTGTGAACCCCATTTTACTATTCAACGTTAGGTGACTTACCCTGTATATCTGTTTTAAATAACGTAATTTTAACCCTTTGCATTCCTGCGTTGACTCGACATCAGAGAAAGAGAAACGTAACAAAATGAGTTTTCACAGGTATTTGGTTCTTCCTTTATTTCTTTGTCTTATTCTTCAGAAAACAACAAAGTTTGAGTAATATGTAATATAATCAATCAAGATAAAATTGTTCAAAATAAGTAGCAGTCAAGGAACCGTGCTTCGAAGTAAATATCAAACGAAACACTTCAAATAGTATGGAGTTGTTGGCCAGGTAATTGAGAAATAATTCAAAAAGCCAGTGAAATAGAAAATAACGATAAAGAACAAAATACTAAGGAAAAAAATGTAGAACCCAAATTTGAAGCGATACAAAATTTCGTTGAAGAACAAGCTTCCGAAAGTGAAGATAATGATATGAATAAAAGAAAAAGTTTAAATAGGTAGTAAAAAATGCTTTGTACTAAAAGTACAACTTTCTTTGTTCGAATTACATTTAAATATTATACAGTTTCATGGTATTTCCCCATGATTGTTATTCCGTACTTGTTAAAAATGATAGTATCTTCTGTTTTTACGCGTTTGATCTGACTAAACTATCGAAAATATGTTCTTCGAAATAAATTTCAGATGAGACACTTTAAATAGTCGAAAATCGTTTATTTACAAGAAAATTAATAAATGATTCGGAGTGCAAAGGGTTAAGCTATCATATTTGAGAGTAACGCGATCGTGTTAAAGTATGAAAATGATTGGACTTACGTGATATCTAGTTGTCGGGTAGACTTTTTGCCTTTACATTTATCGGAATTATGAAAGCATCCTTCCTTATGTTCGTTCCGTAGAATTGCCCTCTGCAAAATTTTGTACACCGCTACCCAATCCTCAAGATCAAGCCATTTATTCGTCGAGATTCTTTTCCGTTTAAGTTTTATAATCCTTTCTTGAACAGTAACAACGGCGGTCGCTAAACAATTGTCCGAAGCCTACGAATTACAGCTTCTATTTTACTTGTGCAGGTTGCGGGATTGCCTGTAAACAGCTGTTGACAGCTGTTGATCATGATACCTTTATTACTTCCAAGTATTGACCATCACGAAACATTTTCACAATATGCTCGTCAATCAACTTTTTGAAATTGTCTCTTGTTTTTATCTTTTTTATAGTTTGCTCATTCGACGATGCTCCTATTCAAAGTATCCTTTAACTCCTTCACTTGTCACATTAGCTCAGTTTGTGATGTCAGTGCGTGTACTGACACTGACACACGCATGATCGCACATGGGACTGGGACATGGATGAAAGGAAGTCAAGGATGGAAATGAACATTCGGCTGTATAGTGCTTTTTTTATATGGGATTTTTGCATGAACTCGGGATCATAACTCATCGCGATTCGAGCGATGGGTATGCGTAATTCTTTTTTTGTTCTGTTGGTTATGGTCCTGGAAAGATTTTCAGGAAAACAAATTCGAGAGACAATTACAAAGAAAAGTCGGAAAAATCGGACAAACTGCAAAAATCATAATTTTTCAAACGGTACAAGTATGTAGCAGGTTGTCATGTTCTCATTTTTACATTGTTACAACAATTGTTTGATCACAAATTGTAAATTTAAATTTATTGAAATTTGGACAGGATTTGAGCAGGACGTCTTATAATTTTCTTTGCTACATTTTATAACTCGTATTACATTTTACGAAGTGATTTAAAACAAGTGCCTCGCGTAATAACTGCTCGTGATTTCCTAAGCATAATCGAATAAAGAAAATGTTTTCAAAAAATATGTAATTATCACAGATTATGGTTTATCACAGATAAACGGTTCTCACGGATCAGTGTTTAAACTAACACCGAATTAAAAGTAAGAAATGTTTCTTCCATTAGCTTTTGGAAATTCGCGTCTCTATAATTCTAGAAATCCGTATGAAAATATTGATGATCGAATTCCATATTCATATATACTGTGCATTCAGTAAGATATTTTTGTTCATACTAATAACAGTTTAGCAAACGCGTCTATTATTCACCATTAAAACAATTGGCAAAATTTATCAACAATGGGATCGGAGGAAGAACCGAGTAGTTTGGAGAGATATTTAATATTCAGTGAAACTCACACTAAAACGATAAAGGTACGTCCTAACCTACATTTCTCGTTAAAGTCGAATTTGACTTGTACATAAATATATTTATTTGAAAATTCTAGGTGATCACTTATGGGATTTCTGGTATCACTTTGGCGATTGCACTTCACCAAATTAGGCCCGTATGTATCTCATTCATCGACAATACATCTAATTTCGCTGTATGTTCTTATGTTTCTTTTGTTACATGTTTCTTTAGTTTTCTAAATTTAGAAATCCATCCAGTATACCGTCACACTTTTTCCATAAAAAAGTTCCACTTCAAGGTACCGTCCAGCGTATAGAACCTAGTCATGGTACGCTTCTAATGGTTGATCACAAGCCATTAATAGCCCTGCCCCGATTCAATAATAAGAAGTTCCTACCCGTTAAAATTGCTGGACTTAACGTAACATCTAATGGTAAGCGCTAATGAAATTTTCACAAATATATCGCATTAATGGATTGCTACTTTTAGGTATTAACTGGTTACAAGCAATTATTAATGGGCAAAACATAAGTTTCGTACCTTTGTTCTCTACAAAGGAATACTTAAGTTGTATAGTTGTTACTAAGTCTCGACAGAATAAGGTAAAGAATTTAGCAGGCTTTTGATTCTAAGTATAGCGTGTCCCACGAACTCTGTCCACTCGAATATCTTTGTTATTTCAAATGGTACTAGAAAACGTTCCATACAGAAGTTGTATTACGTGGAACTTCTGTAAGTAACATTTGCTCGTATCGTTTGAAACAACCAAAATATTCAAGCGGAGTTCATAGGCCACATATTTTTTATTTAAAGTATACATTATTTTGGTACAGGAACAAATAAGAATCGGAGAAGATTTAGTAAGACTTGGTTTTGCCATAGTAGAACAAGACTCGTTGAAGTCAATGCTAAACGACAAAAACGTTTTATATTATCAAAAACGCTTGCTGAATGCACAGAAACGGGCAGAAGGTGAAAGAAACGGGTATTGGCAGTTCACTAAAAGACCTACGCTTTTATGGAAAGTCCAACAAAGTTTAAACGAACAAATGAAAAGAATATTGTCGAAGTTTCCATACTTAAACTTTCAGAAATGATATTACTTTAGGTGCATACAGAGAGAATCTAGTGTATATTTTTGTGATACGAACGAACACCTATTTTTAGTACTTACAAATCAAGGCTTTCGAACGTGTGCTTAGAACTATTAAAATTTCGAATATTTATACAAATAAAGAATCATTCTATTAAAAAACAAATTTTATTATCATACCATTTATACAATCTTTTTTGTTAATTCTCGTATAAAAGTAAGAACATTGTTTTACACCGTCATGCAACAAAATGAATTTACACGTGTACCTTGGAAAAACAAAAATATTAACTAGTACGAATTTAGTTTTCCATTAATTAGAAAGAAATTATTCCAAATCCTTTTTTGCATAAATAATACGTACGTTCATATGTATATACATATATTTAACACACCTTGAGTAGAAAAATACATCATATATAAAAATATAAAATGAAAATTTTAATGGAAGATATATATTCTTTCGGATACATTAAACAATTTTAATTATAAGGGTATGATTTAAACCTCACAAACGAATCTAATATTAGTTAGCATGTTTATACAATCAGTTCAATATCTAATCTTACCCTATTATGCAATATCATTGTTTTTTGGAATGTTAACTAGTTAATATCAAAATAACAAGAATAGCTATAACAAAAATACTCTTTTTCCATGTTCCGCTTGGGCCTCACCCTTGTTCTATAACTAACTAAATAAAATTAAAATTTATAAAATACATATTTTTTATATATATATAATTCATTAATCATATATATATATATATATGTGTGTGTGTGTGTGTGTGTGTATATGTTGCATATATACATATATATACACATACATACACACTAAACACAAACTAGCATGTTGTAACGTACAGAGTTGTAAAAAGAATTTGCAAAAACAACATTATTTTCAACTTTATGTACAAATCTAAATCACAGTCCCTAATGCGTTTCCTGACTTTTTCTACCGCATATACATTACGTGTACAATAAAATAAAATAAAATAATCTTATAATATTATTTCATGGAACTATGTTAGAATAATACGAACGAAAGCAGATTCTATATCCTTATTAATAGCAGAATGCAGGAATGATAAAAGAACATGTAAAATTAAAAACAATTACGTCGATATGTCTGGAATATATGGAACCTTTAACATGGAATGGAATAGAATCAAGTTTAAATCGAAACTTGACGCGGTAATCAACACGTTAATATTTATTTCTTCACGGAATCACTATTTTTCTCGACTGGCTTGGATCGTCCGGGTTGAGCTTCGCGAGTAGCTTTCTTCGCAGATTCACCGGATTTCGATTTCACCTTATCTTCTTGACTTTTCTCTGCCGAATCAGTTTTTCCACTTGTCGTTTTCGTATTAACATTCGAAGTAGAAGATTCTTTCTTCGCCTCTTTCGAGTTCTCGGTTTTCATTTCTTTCGAATTCTCTTTTTTGACTTCCTTAATCGGTGCTTTCGAAGGAGGCGGTTTTTCTGTAGTAGGAGGGCGTTTTTGTTCCGTCACTGTCTTTTCCGTAGTCGGTTTTGGCGCCGTGGTTGTAGGTTTCGGCGTTGCAGTTGTAGGTTTCGGAGTTGCAGTTGTAGGTTTCGGAGTTGCAGCGGTAGTTGTTGGTTTCGGTGTTGTGGTTGTAGTTGTAGGCTTCTGCGTTGTGGTTGTGGGCTTCGGTGTTGTAGCTGTAGGTTTTGGTGTTGCAGGTTTGGCTGTAGGCTTCGGAGTGGTTTCCTGAGCAGTTGCTTTCGCTTTCGAAGGCTTCACGTTCACTTTCATATTCGGCGTGTTCGAAACAGTTAAAATCGATTCTTCTTCTTTCTGTTGTTTCTCGCTTGCTAATTTTTTGTTCTCTTTCAACTGTGGAAACGCTTGTTTCAATGGAACTCTCATTATATGCTCGTTCCAAGGAGAACCAAGCCACAAATACCCGTTGTGAATGTACGCGGAGGATATGGAGTTAACTTTTTGATCGTCGGAAGCGATAGCTTCAAGAATATTCCCTGCTTTGTCCATTCTCAATACTACCGACATTTCCTTTGTGTCGAAACCTTTAACAGACTCGAACGAACCTACCGAATATATAACTCTTTCTGCGTAATAATTTGGATAAACATCTTGTAGTACTTTAAACGGAGCTTCTATTAGGTAGAAAAGTCTGGCGATCATTTTTCGTAAATATGGATGTGGCGCGAGAGAGTGTATTAACAATGGATGTTCGGAATCAGCGTACGTGATTACGGATACTAGAAAACCTCCTTGTCCGTCGGTATGTATATTATCCAGTACCCCGGGTAAAGCTTCCGCAAAAATTTCTGACTTGCCAGTCTTAGGACCTTTCAAGTGATATTTCATAATACGTGAACTAAAACATTCGTTCACAATTACAAAGCTTTCGTCATCAGCTAATAGAACTCCGTTTGCGAATGCTAAATTCTTCAGTAACACTTCGTTCTTCTTTGTTGCAGCATTGTATCGAATCAATCTGTAAACAACCGATAAGATTACACTCGTTTCTCGATAACGCATGCGACGCAGAGGTGTGCGAGGGCTCCTGGTCGGGACAGGAATTTTTCTCAGGATCAGGACATAATCTTTTGGATATAAACAGTCAAATTTGCAATTCTTACCTTCCCGTTGGATTAGCGTATGCTGTGTAACTTCCGTCGTGGAGCGGAAAGTCCGTACTCGAATCGGTCCAGTAAATATCTCCGTTTTTAGCAATATCGATAGAATTAACGATTCTCGAATGTTTTCCGTCGATAGGTTTAGAGCTATTAACTATATTTGTGAATTGTCGGGTATTCACGTTAACTTTGAAAATACCGTAATACGCATCGGCAACGAACAACTCTCCTTTGTCGTTAAACTGTAAACCCAAGGGTCTGCCGCATTTCTCTTCTTGCCATAGTCCATCTGCAACGATACGTTCGATATAGCCTCGAATGAATTTACAAAGATAAGCAGGGAACAATGCACAGGTGGAAAAAAGTAACTTTTACACACCGCACTTTTGGCCAAATTTAACGACCGGTATAATATCTTTCCCGTCAACTTTTACAACATAACCTCCACGAATACCAGTATATAATTCCCCATTATACGAAGCAAAACTCTCCGCTCCTTTCAGTTCGCCAGCATACAAAACTTCGGCCCCTTTTAACCGATTCTTTATTTCGAACTGTAATTTCGTCTGTGAAGGTTCTTTTATTCTAAAACAGTAACCGCAAAAATAATGTAATTATTTGACATCTTTCCGTTATTACGAAGAAATCGAATAAACCATATATATATACATACCTGTATTCAGAAAATTCGACTTGAGGAGGTATTCCTGGTAAAAAGGTGATAACAGCAAAGAAAAGCCCGATATATATCACCGCAGAACCAACTGATTTTAAATATCCCATTTTGCTCGGCTAGTTTACTTTACGATATATATATCTTGTCGAAACGTTACTCTGCAGAAAACTGTCACGATGAAGAACACTGCTAGAGCCTCGTCATATCAACGCGGATGATAGCGGGAAAAAAGCCACTTTTACGTAACTGTTTCTTGCCGGTGCAAATAACGGCATTCACCACTTTAATGGCGGTGAATCGTATGCGGCAAAGTGCACTTCTTCACGGAACCGCCGAATGTAAAGCCGAATAATAACTGCCACGCGGACGGAAGAGATGTTGATGTTATCGATTTCCGTTAGCCACATAACTTTTCTGTATCGCCAACTCAGCAAAAATTTTCGTTATCACTCTTTAATTATCACCTGGAAAGATTTTAAATATTCATCAACACCAACAGTAATTTCATGGAGGACACGTACGAATACCCGTACATATGTACGACGCCCTTGAACATTTTTAAGCTTATTGCGTTAGAAATTTAAACATTGGATTGATCTCGCTAATATAAGCACCCAGGTATACGTAACATATTCACCGTTTCATTATCTCATAATAGGTGAAAATTACTTAGATTCGTGCAAGTGTGTCAACCTCATTGCATATGTATATAATCACTTTGATGCGTGTGAATGTCTGAATAGATACCTGTCTTGTTGATGTTTCTAACTAATAATATTCTATTTCTACAATCGACAATCTACAAGAAAAGGTTTGTTTTTATACTATATATAGATTTCACGATATTTTTCTATGTAATTCCACGACGAATGTACATCGTGAATTTTTAATGGCTGTTGCTTTATTTTTAAACTAATTTAATAATTCATGAGAACACATGCAGCGTATTCTACATTTTGGTATGTTCTCTTGTTTCTTTCTACAATTGACAACCTACAAAAATTAACGGTAAAACCATCGTGAAATAATTGAAAAATTCAAGATTCTATGCTTTTGTAAAATTCATTTCCTTGAAAACAATTTATTTATACGTCTTTTACTTGCAGTGTCATTTTGTAATATCACAGAGATAAAAATGTTGAAATTACTGTTGTCACATTAGCCTTTATTACTTGTGAAGGTATCGGTGCTGATTAGCTTGCTTACGACACCTGTTTACACCGCTGAAGTTTGTTAACATTCATGGTAAATAACGCGATAAGCGTCTAGTCATTACACATGTGCATAAAGTATAAATATTCTGTACTTGAACAACGTGTGTACTAAATACACGCAAAATTAATTATAAATAATTTTATAAAAGAATTAATTTAAAAACTTAAATTAGTTAGAATAAAAAAATATTTAATAAATAACTAAAATTAGTTATTTATTTTAATAACTATTATATTTTTAGGGTTTTATTTAATAAGGGTTAAGATTTATTATTTGCAGTTTATTTTAGAGGTCATTATAATAGTCGCTATAGCGACTATACGTACGTATACGTACGTTTTTTTCTTTTTGATCAGGTCATGACCTGAATTTTTATCATGACGTTTACTTAAAAGTTACCACGAGCTGGAGTGCTCTCTACACTTTTGATTTGTTATTTTTCTTTTTATTTTTTATTACGTATACGTATGTACTAATGTTAATGTTAAAAATAGGTACGGTGACATTCCAAAAGTAGTCCGATTGAGCCAGAAATTTTTCGCGCAGGCGCAAATTCAGCGGCAATTTCAGCTTCAGTAACGTGACCTTTTCGATGAAATTGGGTAGCGTGAGCACCCGGCAGACTTAAAAAAAAATGATTAACGTATACGTATGAAATATTGCAATTTAACATAATTAAAACTTATTCTTTATTTTGAGGATGAGATAGGGAAATAGCGTTACAATAACTAAGCAAAATAATACATAGAAAAACAAGAAAATACTTTATTTGGCAGAATCAATTAAGGAATACCAACATTTGTTGCTAGGGTAAGGAAAACTGCAAAAACCTTACCAGTATTCGCAAATCAATTACATTATATTTCCATACAAAGTATACAAATTCTTGCACGAAAATCTATTCGCTCAGTCCTTTCTTAGACTTATCTCGAGCAAGTGTAAGATCTTGCAAAATTTCGGGATCCCGACAAATATCTTGTATTAAAGGAATTAAATGATCCGCGGTTTGAAAAGCTATGTTATGTTCTGCAAAGAAGGCAGACAATCTGATTTCTGCAAGTTTCACTTTATCTATGTGGGATGAAGTTGTGCTATTAGAACTAGTATTGTTATTGTTATTACTACAGCTGGCTTTGTTATCCAATAAACGAACACTACGTATATGTTTGGCCGATTTCGAATGTCTGATTAACATATTTCTGCCACATTGGACAACTTTGTCGCATGCAGTACAATGTGCTTTATTTTTTAGTGGAGAAGGAGCTAACCACACTTTAAAAATATCTTCCTCTAGCCACGAAAAATTAAACTTAGGATTTCTAACCCTCTTTCTCCTCGCCGTACCACTTTCTCCGCTATTAACTGCCATTGTATAATAAAATATTAACAATACAGTAAAGATCCGAATACTTTTCGGGATTCGAGGTCCTGATTCTTGTCTAGGCCTAATACTCCCTTCACTGTCTGTCAACGCTGTACCTAGCTGTACCCAGCTTGACCCAGCTGTACCCGCCGTAGGGCGGCAATTATTGTTGTCGGCTCGGGTATATCTGTCCTTCTCTATGTTAGACTCTCTATTGTAGTCTCCCTCGGCGCGGTCAGAGCAGTAAACGCAACCATAAATCAGGAAAGCAAGTCAGGTTGTGGTTTTTGTTTGCTAGTGAACAACCTCCTAGACAAGAATCAACAAGAATCAAGGGATTATTCTACTTACACAGAGTTCCGATTGAGCCAGCAATTGTTCGCGCATGTGCGTTCAAAACAGTAGCGTATCTACAACAGGGTTCAGATTGAAGAAACAGGAGTTAAAACAGGAGCGTATCTACAATGACGCAGCAGAGCGGCCAGAGCCCTAGCGCCCGAGGCATTTATATTGGATCATTATCATTACATAAAGGGAAAGTAACACATGAAGCTCGTGCTCTGGATTGGTCCGTGTTTTTCGTTAATAACTCCTTAACGAAGCCTCAGATGACATTTTCGTAAAGGAAAATCTTGCTTGAAATGATCTCAGCATCCTCCCATTTCAGGATGCTGAAGGAATTTCGGGACACCCTGTATACTATCGGAGAGTAAATCTCTGATTGTATGGATAGGAGATGACAGAAAAAATTAGAAGATTTGGCCAGTTTGCATGTGGCGCCACCAACGATGAAGCATTGAACTATGTAATTCTCTCCTTCCCGCGATCATCCGTGGAATAGCCAGAATGAAAGAAATGTGAGTATGTCTAATTACTTTTTACACTTATTGTAATTGTATCTTTAACTTGAATGCAAATTTCGAAGCTTGAAACTTCGAAACTCCGTTTTTTTTCAATCTTCTAATAATTCACTACGGAGGTTCGACATTCGAATTATCACTTTCCCCAATGCCTATGTAACCGTCGTGTGCTAATTGTGTTCTTTTCTATTCCTAGCACTTCAGTATGCAGTAAGTTACACCCGTTTCTGATGCAAAATTTCACAAGGATTACTATTGCAAGGATAGCTACCAACATTCGTACCCAGATAGTCAGGCATTTCTTGGGCCAAGTCGGCCCTCGGCTGAAAACAGGCAGAATTTAGATCAAGTTACGCTTGGAGCTGCTCAAGGCCGACTTAGCTCAATTTCGGAAGGGATTCTGTGCGAGCAGTCGTCGCTATTTGTGCCGTCCAATGGACCAGGGATTTGGACCTGGGCTGAAAGACGGCACAATTCCGGACGCTGGCCGCCGATTTGGGCCGAATTTTCTATTCCTTAAGAGGGCAGCACCGTCGCACTATTGCGAATAGCCGCTTTCCAGATTATTTTATTATTATTATTATTATTATTACTTTTTTCTGCCACATTAGTGCGAACTATCCTCACCGACGATGCTGCCCTCTTAAGAAAAAGAAAATTCGGCCCAAATCGGCGGCCAGCGTCCGGAATTGTGCCGTCTTTCAGCCCAGATCCAAATCCCTGTTCCATTCAGTGATGGTATTTTGGGCGCTTTTCGCGCGCATGCGCGAGTTTCGTCAGGGCCGTGTCTACGTTTACGTCCGAAAGTGGGAAACTACTCTCAGGGGAAAAAGTAGTGGGGGACTATTATGGGTGACCAAGGTACCCGATCTTCGTACTTCACTGAGGCCGTCGGAGGCTAAAATCGTCGCGCATGCGCGCGAAAAGCGCCCAAAATGCCATCACTGGGTCCATTGGACGGCACAAATAGCGACGACTGCTCGCACAGAATCTCTTCCGAAATTGGATTTTTTGCTATCTGGGTATCTACGTCGCCGCAATGCTGCTAGACACCCCTTCGCATCATCTCGTCACAGTATACATTTAATATTGTAATCTTTTGTATACGTTTTCAAATAAATAATATTAGTTCGAAAAATGAATGTGTTCTTTCTTCTCTAACCTGTACATTAACATCTTCCAGAATTTAAGTATAAAGCAAGATTGCTTATATTCGACAAAACTTGAGTTGTACTACTGAATTTCGAAAATTTTCGAAAACCTCGAAAATTGAACTTTGTATTAGGAGAACATGATGTCGAAGGAGGTATCCAGTTTTCAGTAGTGCAACTCAACGGCAAGTCAGACGGTCGAAAATTGGCGGAAATTTTCGAAAACCTCGGAAATTGAACTTTGTATTAGGAGGACATGATGTCGAAGGAGGTATTGGAAATTCAGTAGTACAACTCAACGGCAAGTCAGACGGTCGAAAATTGGCGAAAATTTTCGAAAACCTCGAAAATTGAACTTTGTATTAGGAGAACACGATGTCGAAGGAGGTATCCAGTTTTCAGTAGTGCAACTCAACGGCAAGTCAGACGGTCGAAAATTGGCGGAAATTTTCGAAAACCTCGGAAATTGAACTTTGTATTAGGAGAACATGATGTCGAAGGAGGTATCCAGTTTTCAGTAGTGCAACTCAACGGCAAGTCAGACGGTCGAAAATTGGCGGAAATTTTCGAAAACCTCGGAAATTGAACTTTGTATTAAGAGAACATGATGTCGAAGGAGGTATCCGGTTTTCAGTAGTGCAACTCAACGGCAAGTCAGGCGGTCGAAAATTTTCGAAATTCAGTTAGTACGAGTCAACGACAAGTCATACGGACGAACAATTTCAGAAAATCTCGACAATTGAATTTTGTATTAGGAGAACATGATGATAGCGAAGGTGGTAGCACGAAATTCAGTAGTGCAACCCAACGACGTGTCAGACGTTATTAAGTAGGAAGAGATAGGGGAGGAAAAGAAAGAGACAAGTTTTTTAAAAAATACATTCTCTTTATTTATTCATTCTTTCTACATATATTCATACATAACATAAGAGATTCGAGTAAGGTAAATTACCATTCAGTGTCAACACCCAATATTACCGATAAAACACGATATCTCAGCATTATTAGCACGAAGAAAAAATTTTATACTCCATTCGTATTACGTGCGTTCAGTATGATTTGACGGGAACAAACGTACGTGCACCTCATGACGTCATATAAACAGGACAGCTGATTCTTCCAAATGCTTACGGCACTGAAGTGACCAATTCAAGCAGTAAATGTAAATAAATAATTATTATATATAAATGTTTGAACTTTCGTAATATTGTGTTGTCGAAAAAGAACTTCCAAAGTCTCTGCGAGATTTAAATGTCAAAATGAATGTTCAAAAACAAAACTGTTTACATAAAGCTAAACAACGAAAAGTTAATGAAATTGAAGAAGAGCCAAAACATAGTTGGAATAATACAGACAAACGAACACTATTGGAAGCTCTTAAAAAGTACGGAGATGCGAATATCCGTGCGATATCGAAAATGTTACCCCATATATCTCCTGAAAATATTAAATCGAAAATATCTGAATATTCAGATTTAGCGAGTGTCTCTCAAGCACACGGGTTAAACGAATGGTTGAATTACGGTATATACGAACCCGGAGATAGTTTAATACCGGAAGCATTGTTATTTATAAGCTTATTCGAAGATCATCCATCGCCAGCGGATGCAGATGGATATGATTTCAGGTATCCATTTCCTCGTAACATTGATTATATAGAGTGTACCATGAACTCTGACCTCATATTAAGAATACGCCGATCTATTAAAATCGAGCATAAACAAATTGGACATTCAATTTAAAAAAACAAAGGCGACGTCTATATCTTCTGTACGCCTCCATTCGCAAGAGTACCATTTATACCATGTTACGTAGTTGCTTAAGCCTTACAATTTCTCTAAGTAACATTTTCAGTCCAAGTGGACGGAGTTCGTGGGACACACTGTATAGGCTGATGTGTTAATAATATTAATAATACTACATATTTTTCCATAGAGCAATCTATAAATTTCTTTATCGTTTATGTCGTGAAGAGTCACCTTCCAATCTATCAGAAAATGATTTAAGTCTACTGTGTTCCTCCTTATCGAATGTAGAAGACAGAGTATGGCCAAGTCAAAAGAAAGATATATTGGCACACGCTGAAAAAGCTTATTACAAAATGAATATTAAAAAAGTATATCCAGGAAAGACCGCACCTTCCTTATAGCGCTATGTTATAATTAACATAGTTCGATACGTTCATTATGTTTAATACCTCCTTTATTTCTATTCGAATCAGTTGAAAATATAAAATTAAATCGGTTGCAAATAATGTTTTGCAAAGTACAAATTATTCTTCTAAACTTACTTTATATGTGTCGATAATTGCTTGTAAACTGTTTAGTTGAAGAATAAAAATGATTATGTTTATACTTTTAAATGTGAAATTATATGTATATTGTTTTTTTTATTCTTATTTGGAGTATAATTGACCATTGTTATTCAAACAAATTAAATCTATATTTTAGGGATACTTCTTATTTGTATTATAAATTTACAGATACACATAATACATAATTTGTAAAATTGAAATATCTGCGAACACATTGTGGGCTTTACAAAGTCGACTGCTAGAAGGTTCTAAATATGTATTATTGAAAATCATCTTTCTTCTGAACAGTTTTAATCAATAAATGTAATCGATAATTACATAAAATCAATTTCTATAATACGTATTATACACTAAAATAGTTTTACATTTTTCATATAGAAATTATTCGAGTTGTATAAAAGTGAATAATGAAGTTTACTAACGGTTTAAATGTATAATAAATGCGAAGCTACAACGGAAACACAAAGCAGGCACGTCCTTCTCTTTTTCGTGTGCAATTAACTCTAAAATCTGAATCCGTTAACAGTACTTTTTTATATATGTTTACTGGACTATACAATACATGTCTACATGTAACTTATTAAATGAACATCTAATTTCTTGAGAATACGTTTTACTTACATACATTCTTTGTACCAAGAAGGTACAAATATAGAGTAAAAATAATTTCATTTTCGTAATTATCATTATTTTATAGAAAATCCAAATCGATAAGAATTCGACGATCTTGAATTTCATTGCGAATTACCTAATTTTCTTAATAATAATTAATTTTTTAGTATTTCCCATGCGTCGTCCTCCAATTTTGAATCCCAGTTCGGTGTAGTATTATTATCGGCGCCAAAGTTAATTAAAACTTCTTCTTTAACTTTGTCTTTCGACTTCCTTACAGTTGGTTTAGTATCTGTTACTTCCTCCTTAGTCTGCTTCGTATCATTACCCCAATCCCATTCGCACGCTAATATATTAGATCTAGAATCGAAAGAAACCGTTATAATAGAAATCGAGAGAAATAACTTGCGGTCAGACATTACTCTGTACACGTGCAATGAATTGTGTAATTTTTCATTAGTTTACTTTGACTGTGAAGTCTTCATTAAAGATGTCTTTTCTGTAGAATACGATTCGACTTCACTGTTCTGATACCTAGTAGAGGAACTTTGATAGTTTTCTTTAGAGTTGTATTGATTCTGTTCCATCGAATTTGTTCCCCCGATATCGCCCCATCCTCTTCTTCCCAAATCTCCAACCTGCACGATAAATATTTAATAACAACGCGACTAACAAGTTATCCATCTAAGATGAAGAAGACTATAAAAAAATAAACAGTTCAATCGTATTTGTTCTAGCTATCTACCTTTGCAGCTAAATTATTAACTTGAGCTCCAACATCTTCCAACAAAGTACCATCGCGAACCTAATGAAAACAACATAAAAAGAACTAAAAAATGAAAAATAACTGAAACATATTGTCGCATAACACATACTACTAAGCTACTAAAATACTATTGGAAAAATTTCTTTTTCCACATAGTGTAGTAAACCAATCGCTCTAACGTTTTCAACATAATCCAAATCGTATGGTCCAATATTAAAAAAGTTTGTTGAGAGTGTCCGAATATTAATGGGAGTTGCTATACGTCGCAAAGGAAAAATTAATGTTTGCCAATGCAAAATAATATTTTAAGCAAGCATTCAGGAACAATAAATACATTTAATTACACCTATTGTTAATATCTACTTTGTGTACCTTTTGTGTGGCCAGTTCTCCAATTTTAATAGCATTTTCTGTAGCTTTGCTTGCTATTTTTGTTGCGGACGAAGAAAATATTGACCATCCCTACAAGTTTTAGGCATTAATAATAGGTAATTGTGTATGTATGTATAGGGTGATTGGCAATAGGTCTTCCATAACAATATTATTAACAATTAAACAGAGGTTCTTAATTGTTAATAATTGAAAGGGAAGTTTTTCACCTATTACTAAACATCCTGTACATGCTTATGAATGCGATAAAATATCAATATTTTGATCTTTACACTTGCTAAAGAAGACACTGCGGTGTCAAAGAATTCTTGCGATGTACTTCTAGGTGGTGCTTCCATTTGATAACCGAACCCTCCGTACTTACCACCTTGGTTAGGTGGAACATTACTGCAAAAATATTGAAGAAATTGCCTGTATTGACAGGTAAATTTGCCGATGATGTGGGTCCTCTCCGATTTCAATGAGTTTTAGATATGTTGTCAAGGTTCTGAACAACCTACTCCAGAGTTTTCAGTGGTCAGCTTTACTTTACGAAATAATCGCAAAGAACTGTATTTGTAAATCCATGGGGTCGATGTACTATCTCTTCAACTTTTATATCAAATTTCAAGGTGATCGAAATTGACGAGGACCCACATCATCGGCAACTTTACCTATTAACACTTTGGTAACAGATTTTAATACATAGTTAAACGATATATAGTTTACGCTATTCAGGTATGCAATTATTAATACTTACTCGGGGCGATTGGCATTTTCAGTTTGTTTTTTGGCAAAGAAAGCTTCGGTTTGAGCTTTGCAACTGTTCGGATTAAAATTTTGATAAGAACCAGACGTATCGCTCTGATAGGACGAATATTCTTGTTGATTGGAAAAGTAGGAAGTAGGTTCAAAATTTTTGGCAGCAGAAGTAGTCGGACTCCATTTCTCTCCTTGAGCTAATTTCACAATCTACCAATTGTATTTATAATTCTTTACGTAGAATTCATTTTAATCGTGTTCGACTGGATATCGTCAAAGTATATTTACCTTGTCTCTGTATAACGCAGCTGCTTTCGTATTATATTTTTGTGCTATAGACATGTTATCGTCCCAATCTGGTTGCGATTCAAAGAACTCTCGAGCATTTCTATTTCCACCGACTTTCATCTTCTCTAATTCTAAATCTTTCCATTTATCCATAGAAATGGAACGAACGAACGATAAATGGACACCGAGTCCCCTGTGTTTACCTGAACATTCTAAGCAAATCCATATACCGTATGTAACAGATACCCATTGCGGATTATGCGTACCACATTCAAAACATTTCTACAAAAAGACAAGATGCAATAAAATGAACATATGGTCAGATGTTAAATGAGTTAAATGAATATTTTACATTGTTCTCATCTTTAGGCTTTAATTCGCTTAAAACTCTTCGAGTCCGCGGACTAGCCATAATTTTTGTCACCAACTATTAAATCGAGTTTGATACTTTTACTATTAGAATTAAAGGTCCACTCTGTTGCACTTGCTGCCTTCAATTTCTTAATGAATCCTTCATTACTTTGAATTTTTCTCTATATATATACATATATATATACATATATGGCAACGAGTAACAGAAACCACTTGTGAACACCAATTGGTTGATTGTTTTCTTATCAAATTCTATTTTGCGTAAAATAAATATTGTTCATGTACAGTAAAATTAAATATCGTGTCACCAAATCTGGTAAGACGATCATTTCATGAGATATTTCATAGATGTAGAAAGACCATCAATGGACGACTACGGATTACTAAAATTCCTGTACATGTACTTCCAAAATCTACCGTAGCTGAGCACTGCATGCGCGATCACGACAGCCCACGATTTGCTCATAAATATAATTTGTTATAACAATTTACAATGTGTATATAGTTTTTTTTGGGTATATTGAATGATTTCTCTTCGTCCTAGCCATAAGATGTTACCACAGAATAATAAGCTGTGATGTTTCAGAGTCGTTAGCAGTCGTTAGCCAATAGGAAACTGTGTCATGTTTCGATACCTTAGACCAGTGGTTCTTAACTGGTGTTTCGCGAGCTTCTTGCAAGTGTTCCGCGAAATTCCGCGAGATATATTAAATAATATTTAATAATATATTTATTTCTACGCGGGATGTTTTTGTTTGCTTTTTGGATCATTTATTTTGGTGTCCCGCAAGTTTTTCATATAATCAAAAGTGTTCCCCGACTTCAAAAAGGTTGAGAACCATTGCCTTAGACCATTTACTTATACCAGGGTCATTCCTATGTCCATGACCCTGACTTATACTTATAGACCCGGCTTCAGATAACATATCTTATTCCAAGATTATATCGTTCACCAGATGACGGATGTGGGTAAAGTACTATAGTCTGTTGAGAATTTGCAGTACCACGAACTGTACCTAGAATTATTCTGAATAAATATGTATTTATGGAAACTGTAACTGTAATATATATTTTATTTTGTTAACTCGATCATTGTCACTCTACTCTAATTATTTTAAATATGGCTAACTGATTTTGTCGAATTAAAACTAATTTAAAATGTTTCTTATAAAAATAATTTGGTGATTTGAACATTTAAAAAATTCGAAACATTATTAGTGGATCGATTATATATAATTTCTACATTTCTACAAACTTGGAAAATAAATGACCCGTTTTCAAATTATATTGCTTTCTTTACTTCGCACTATTTTTATACTTTCTAATGGTTGATTTGAAAATTACGTGAAAGTTTCGGCAAAGCATTTTACATCTATATTAAAACTTTGAAATATCTTCTACTTAACCATTAATTGGAATTATGAGTATATTCAGAGCTCCCTGAATAAATATGAATTCATGTAATAATTTATAAAGAAAGAAAATGAGAGCATCATCATCCCCCGAAACATTTATCTTCCTCGCTCTTGCAGTTCTTTACTCTCTCACGCTTTATGACACCCGGATTGGCGCATAGTCGGGTGACGTATAAGCGAACAACGATTCCACCCGTGGACCGTACCAAGTTCTCTTTTATCATTTAAGATCCGCGGTGAAAACGAAATCTGCTGAGTATCATGCTAGTCGTCCCGTTCGCGAGAGAGTGAGCCCTGCTTAACCATTCTTATCGTCGCCTTTCGATGATAAAAAGTATTTGACAGAAACGAGACCCCTAAATTCGACCACTCTCCACTTTCGATACGGTGAGTATGTCTTCTGCTAAATTTCCGGTTGACTGTCATTCTAAACCACCGTACTGACTTTACGAAATAAATTCATTGTTTGCCAACAATCGCATCTATCCGATTGTTTCGCGCTATCAATTTATCGCTTGAAAACCAACCGATTCGACCGAGAAACTATTTCATTATTCGTTTGAACATTTCAGTAATAAAATGTTTGTTCAGATAGTTTAACCGCAATCAAAGGATTACTTTTTATGGCTCGTTGTTGACTAATTGCGAGTTATCAAAGTGCATTGTCAAAGTTCATCACAATTTTAAACATAACCTTCCAAGTGTACAGGTCTGCGTGTTGTTCGATCGTTACTTGTCTTCTGAATTATATTAACTGTACTGACAGTTGCATTCCTCATTATTTATTTATAACTATTTGATTGTTATTAGTTTACAATTCGTTAATATTTTTTAGACGTATTGAAATTCTCTGTTATACACTGTACTTTAAAGCAATTTAAAGAATGTTCAGTTTGCATGCAACTCTGTGAAAAAAGCTTTAAGATTAATATAATTGTAATACGCCAAATTAATTTGGTTCTATCCGCTCTATTTGTTACATAATGTTCGCAGTTATAGTACAAAGTAGTGGAACAATTTCAGTTGAGGATAATTTATGGTCGTTCGTAAAACAGGAACTTACGAAATAGTATGATCTTTCGAATTGCAAAACGTTATCATTTGCTGTTATAGTAATACAGTTGCGACAGACAGTGCGTTAACAGCTCCGATGTTTTTTCGCGACGAGCACCGAAGAAAAAATGAAAAAAAATTCCATGGAATTTTACGCGAGGTGTAATATATTCTTTTTCGAAATTTCGCAAGGTTTCAAATTCCACCCCATCACGGTCCTCGCGACTCCGTGTCGCAGCACAATAGTAGGTCGCACGTGACTGACAAACACGATTTTAGTGAAATAGTCACGCTATGCATGTTACAGTCGTATTTGTTTGCTCGTTGATCTTAATTGAATTGATTCCGCTACTTAAAAATGATATAAAATTGCGTATGCACATTTGCCTGCGTAGTGCATACCGCAACGTGAAACATTTACAACTGTAGAATGCATTCGTAGAAAGTTTCCTTGAACCGCGCAGATATGAATTATTTATAAAATTCGTCGAGTTTAAAATCGCTGCTCGATCGACGTTTTTCGCTGAACGTAAAACGAGCTTCTAATCGGGCTCGAGAGACAAGGACATACTCTCGGAAAAAGATCGATCAGCACTTGTACAGATACCTCTCGTGTCCTGATGAACCCGAAAATGACGAAGACAATCAAAATCTTGAATGAGGAACAAATCTGCGTGACCTAATGTAATTATTAGACTGCGAATTTTTATCTATTCTATATAAATAAAAATTAAATGGCTAATATTTTTTTGAAAAAATGTTCGTAATATGAAAAATGGAAAATTCTGGAAAAAATGAAAGTGCTTTTTGATCGCTCAGAAATATGCTTTTCTCATTTTTACTTTGTTCACACATTTCCAATAAGTTAACATTTTATTGTACACGTATTTTGAAATTTAATTTCGTGGACGTAAATTTGGTTTTCAATCGTATATTCTGACTAAGAGAAATTTTAAACGTGTTATCGGCGCAACGGTTCGATCAATTGAAACACAATAAAGCAATTGTACAAAATAATTAAACTTTCGACGTTTCGATAGTTATTCCTATCATTCTCAAGAAAGATATTAAAAAACTGCGTCTGAAACATTTATGAATATAAAGAGTTATATACGATGAAAATTGTGATTAAAAGATCAACAATTTTTATTGTATTACTGACCTGCTTTATACAAAAATTACTAATAACGAGATTGGATTTCAAAATTAATTTCGTGGGCTTTGAAAAATTGAAGGTAAACTCTTGAAAATAAGATAACAATTGCAACATTGACAAACAATCTTGTAATTGTCCGTTTGTTGGTATTTATTGTGCTGGAAGGTAAGTCGTTCGCGAGAAATCGATGTTATGTCTCTCTAGGACTCTAGGTCATATTCCTCTACAGAGGGAATCGTGATACATAGCAACCGCCGAGCGCTGCCAGAATGACGGGGTCCATTTAGATTTTAGTTTTATCGTACGTATATAGGGTACATATGTGTTAGAGACACAGTGTTTACATATGTCGTCCCCTCCACGCACAAGTAATTGACATATTAGTACTGTGTAATCTAGCGTGTGTTTTCACGATAACAGAGAATTTCCGTACACATTCGTGTTTACATTTAGCGTGCTTACGCACGTGATCCGCACGCTAAATACACTGAACACACTTTTGCGTAATTTTCTTTTCTTTTCCTGTCGACAACTTTATTTTTATCTTGACGCTGATGCTCACTCGCGATACGCGCAGAAAATAAATGCAATCGTATGATCGTTTAATCCGCTTTCCGATACGTATTATATCGTAAAATTGATAAAGGGTCGATAAGTATTTTTTTATCGACGAACAAGCGTCTGCATACTAGATCATATTTTCGATATATGTATTCCATTGAATTTAATTTCATTTAAAGGAAAAGCATTTAAAAATTGTATATTAATTCCTTTTTGTTTTTTTTTCAATTTTGAGTGCTATAATATTTTAATGTAAAGGGTGTCCCACCGGACTCTGCTCTGGACTTGTAAATAATAATTATTTACATACGCATACAAATATAATGAAGATTGGAATTTTATAACAGGGAGGAAAGTTTGAACGGTAGTTCAAATGGAAAAGAAGGACAGCGTGGAAACTTCGACGCAATTTAAGTAAGTTATTATTTTGCAAATAAAACTTATAAATAAACTGCGGATCTTAATGCAAAAAAAATTTTTTTGCAATGATTGTGTGATGCAGGAATGACATAAAAACTTGATATTGGCCCTTAACAACTTTTGTTACATTAAAAGCAATATTACAACGTTCTCGGATTTAAAAAATTTTTTACCGTCTTCTATATTTCGGCCAAACAATTTCTTCATACTGCATAAAGATCCGTAGTCTAGCAAATGCTTAGCAAATAATTTACTTAACATAAAATGTCCCGGAAATACTAAGATTCTTTTTATAAATATAAATCATTGAAAAATCTAAAATCTCGTAAACAAATGAATCTTTATCATGTATAATTTTCATTGTAGACTCTTACCAAAAATCATAAATGGCGGAGTCGCAGGTATTATCGGTGTGTCTGTGGTGTTCCCCTTGGATCTGGTTAAAACACGATTACAGAATCAAGTTATCGGGCCTGGTGGAGAACGAATGTACAATTCAATGTAAGTAATCCCTGAAAATGAGTCTACTCCCTTAAATTGTGATAAGTAATTGTGTATACTTTCAGGCTCGACTGTTTCAAGAAAACTTATAGGGAAGAAGGCTATTTTGGCATGTACAAAGGATCTGCTGTAAATATTCTTCTAATCACGCCTGAAAAAGCCATCAAACTCACTGCCAATGATACTTTCCGTCATTATCTGTCCACTGGCCCTGGGTAAGAAAGTTTCTTATAAAAAGAACGCCATTTATTCCCCTCTATATTCATGTTTTATGTATGTCCACACACGCACAACATTCCATTGGACGGTTTCTTCAAAAATTATTAACAGTTACAAATCTTTCCAAACAGCGTACGATTTTTCCTCCGTAACGTCACTCAAGAATTATTCACCGACGATTAGAAGCTAACCAGCTGTTGTTTTTTTGCGGAATATGTACCACAAGATGATGGGGACACGAATGGAGTGCTAAACGGATTAGTACCACGACGTTATGGAGGAAAAACTGTATATCGGTATAGTAAACATTAGTACTAACACGGTTAGTGTCACTCCATATGGACAAGAAAAAATGAAAGAGATCCAATTCATGTCTCTCATATTAATGTACCGGTATAATTTTCTCACGTTAACAGCATTTAATTTCAAGGACACTGTGGAATATTATGAAAGAGTAGATACTATTTTAGTCGACAAGTTGAACACAGAAAAAAACGTGTCTGACGCTAACAAGGATTACACACCTAGGAATATAAAAATCTACTGATTTACTGCACAGACAGAAGCTGCCGCTAGAACGCGAGATGCTTGCCGGTGGTCTAGCAGGAGCATGTCAAATTATTGTTACAACCCCGATGGAGCTCCTAAAAATTCAAATGCAAGACGCAGGACGTGTGGCAGCGGCGGCAAAGAAAGGTATTAGATCTTTTTGATATCGATTACGAAAAAGGGCAAATAATAATTCCTGAAAAATAGTTCAACAAGTTTTAAATATTTGAAATACGTGAATGTAAAAGTATCGATATTTGGGCGATTAATGGTTCTGTCTTTGAGAACACATTGCTTTCGATAAAATGATTCGGCTGTACACGATCTCCAAATAATTGCGTGAATTGATTGCGTTCGATTCGTATTGTTTTACAGTTACGTGATACTACCGCGATACCTAACGTAATTAGGAAAAGGAAGATGTAGTTGAAGATGGACGACAACGTAGCGAATATAGATTGGTAAACAGTAAACAGTAAACAGTTTTGAGAGTACTGCATCTGCTTCGAATTTAGAGTAGATATTTGAATTGTTCATGTATGTTACGATGACAATCTTTTACTTCTAAAATTGGACCTCTACTCTCGATAAGATTTTCCATATTTCTTCATGACTGCAACCCATGGTTTTACACTTTCCTCTTTCCAAATTAGCGAAAAGTATTTAGTTTCCCGTTCTCTTACTCGAAAGCTAATAATTAGTCTATTGTAATTTTGTGATTCTCCTGATTCGTCCTTGTCCTAAAATATGCATCTGTCGTTAATTTCGAAGAATCCATTTCTTTCTCTTTGCAAAGAATTACGATTATATATATGTTTCCTTGTATGAAAATCCTACATCACGTGTTTTATACTCACCTTTTTTGTGTGTGCTCCTTTTTTACGTTAAAGATCCTTCTTGTGTGTTACCATGCTGGTCGTTCACTTGTTACTCGAAAAAGTATTTCACTAACTGGTATTTTTGACGATGAAAATGAAAATTAAATAATTTTAATAATGGCGATTGTTTAGCGACGGTACTATACTTTGGTGGCAAATTATACTTTGCTTACTAAAAATAAAGCCTAGAGTCTTGGGAAGCCTAAAAATGAAGCCTAGAGTCTTGGTGAGCCTAGAAACGAAACCTAAAATTTTAGAGTGCTTAGAAATGGAACCTAGAAATGAATTAAGTAATGTTTTTACGTTAAAAAAGTTAAAGAAATTCACCTGAAGCTTTACTAAAAACAGGCAATCTTGTGAAATCGTATAGGATTTTTAAATCTATAACTAATAAAAATTCAAACACATTTGTTAGTTGCTATTGCAAGTGAACAGTTGAACAATCGGTTAAAAAGAGCGAACTGTTCTATTATAGCTGGGACAACAGTACCGAAGGTGTCAGCCCTGTCCTTAACCAAAGAGCTTCTTAAGAAGAGAGGTATTTTAGGACTCTATCAAGGTACTGGCGCAACAGCTCTCAGAGACGTGACGTTCTCCGTCATCTACTTCCCGCTGTTCGCTAGATTGAATGATATTGGGCCAAAAAGAGAAGATGGTTCTTGTAAGTGTGTTCAAATAAGATGATCCGTACAGAAATACATTCACCGTTTCGAATTTAAGGAGTACTTTAACAGTTACATTATTATTTTCTTTCATCAGCCGTCTTTTGGTGTTCGTTCTTGGCTGGTTGCGCTGCCGGCTCTACAGCTGCTCTAATGGTGAATCCATTTGATGTGATCAAAACTAGGTTACAAGTAATTAAGAAAGCTCCTGGTGAACCAACATACAATGGTGTGTTCGATTGCATAAGGTGAGTACGAGTACATTAGAAATGTCTCTGTCATCAAAGCACTACCGTTCACTTCGTAAACCGTAATTTGCAACAGACTTTTTCACTTTTGAAGTGTGCCATTATCAGTAATCGTTAACTACCCTTGCTGTATTCTAACGAGTCACATTCTCCATAAAGATTTTGAACGAAGGTTTCTGGTTTCTTAGAACAGAAAAGTTGAAAGTCAAAAAATAACTGTTACATCAGAACTGATTGAAAGTTGAATAGTTTCTTTCAAGGCCTGACCGTAACTGCGAATAAAATGATACGGCAAGGGGTTAATGATGATATAAGGCGTTTCGTAAAGATACCATCAATGATCTTACAGTAAAACAATGCGAAACGAAGGACCGACAGCATTCTTTAAAGGCGGAGCCTGCAGAATGATCGTGATAGCGCCTCTTTTCGGAATTGCACAAACAGTATACTACCTCGGCGTTGCAGAGAGGCTGATGGGCCTTAAATGAATTTCTTGCCCTGTATAACTTCCTGCCGTCTTAAATACTCTGGGAATAAACTGACAATAACAGACGTATTATAGATGTATTTTCGCTTCCAACGGAACTGTGACAAGTTGCGTACAGACTTTGATGGATCTTCGTGAAAAGGCAGCGGATACCGAGTCGCTTCGCAAGATAAAGTTTCTTGATCATCAAATATTGAGATATTTAATAATGAACTTCGAATTTTCTCACTGACAAAGTAAAATGCGATTTTCATTGTTAACCTCCGGAGGGTGGTTGCTATAGTGGTCAAGGAGAAATTTGTATAAATGTATATAATACATTCTTTGGAAAGAAAATTCAACGAACTTTTCAATGGAAAAATGCTGATCCTCTAAAGGTGAAATATCCTGCGAGCAGTTGAGTATTCCTACGTGCAATTTCATGCGTTTCGGAGTCTAGCTGTGCGCTACCTTTTCACGAGATTTCATCGAAATCTGACAACGTGTCCTGTGGTTCCTTTGTTAGTACAGTTTACTAGTTGCCCGGTAAGTGAATTGTTCTTTTTGAAGTACCGTTGAACCTTGATCATCAGAATTGAAAATCTAGAGACTAACCAATGTCTTCAACACATATATTACCGATAGACTGATTTATAATAATTAAGGATTAAGCAAGAAATTTAATCTGAAAGTATAACTTCGATTTTTGTAAGATTATTTACGTAGCATCATGTTTCATTGCAATTTATACGTAACTAGAAATATGTCATGCTTTATTCTTGCCATTATCGCAGCACTTCGGGTAATCAAGGTTCTTCCGTTGCATAGCAGGGCCAAATCAACGCTGATAATAATAATGTTGATTCCGACCCAGTATTACAATTGATTGAAAATGGAGATCAGGATTTACGATCGCGTGTTCGCTTATTTTGATCGCCGAACGATCATCGTAAGTCGTGAACTTTATTTTTCGCGGCTTATTGCCTTTTACACGAATATTAGTTCTTCGACAACCAGTGTTCCCTCTTCCATTGTTTGATTTGTTACGTTATATTGAATGTATAATGGTTGATTTAAGAGATTTTTTAAACAATTTAGAAAGAGTACAAGTTTCTCATTGAATTATTAAGATTTCAGTATGGAAAGTTTAAGTGGAGTAGACTCTACGATCACTCTAAATCTGCTGTAACAAAGAGTAAATGCGTGGAAGAAACTACATATAAATTATTACATATCTACATATACATTGTTGAGGATAAATTATTAAAAATACTTAGAACTTTTCTATATTTAATTTTTTTTATATATATATTTTTTGGCCCTATTTATTATACCGTAAATACTTTTGGAAACACTGGTATTGTATATCGTGATAACGGGAGCTTACGTTTTGTAAGATTTTAGATCTATCGAATTTTAGTTAATTTCGTTATTAGAAATTATCACTATTGTAAGCTGACACTGTTCAGATTAACTCTTAGTTGGTATGATTAGTAACACAAAAGTTCCAATAGACTTATGTTTTGTTACTCTAAAATCTTGTATTTGAAAGAAACAATTATTTTACTATAATTTTAATACAATGCGTTTTATTACTCTAGAACAGCGTTTTATATCTTCGAAAAAAGTCTTTAAAGAATACGTTATACCTCTCAATTTTTGTTTTACGAAAGTAAAAATTGACAGAAATATTGTAAAATATATTGCGTCCTGTTTAAATTGATATACAAATGTCATTCGTAATTATTTGTACGCTACAGTATCTTAATTTCCGAAGAAGATCATAACAATTATGAGTTAAACTGTTTATCTGCCTTTTTCCATCCCGAGATATCGTGGGGAAACTTTTAGAAAATTGTCTCAAACGAAGATTCACTGTCAATTTTAGTAGAGATTCTACGAATAAGTAATAGAAATAGTCAAATGTTATCAATGTATATTGACGTTGTACAAAATTAAACCTGCCTCATGAAGACTTCGACTTATTCTTTAATATTACATGTACCTATAAAACCTCATTACGTTGTTTCCAGGATTGCAAGGCTGCGAGATGCAATCCTTGCAATCCTGGAAACTAATCTGCTAGTGTACGGATCATCACTAGACTGTGGCAGCTAATCGCTAGACTGCGGAACTTTATTCCAAATAAAAATTGTTTGCATCGAACTGCAACAAATAAGGGCCAAGTAATAATTTCTTTTAATAGAATTTTTTAATAAATAATAATATCCACAGTCTAGTCATTACCATTTCTAGTAATGTCCTTGCTGTATACTTTCCAGTAATCGATACACTTTCTAAGAAAGGAAAAGAATAACGTGTATTACTGGCGAAACTTCAAGTAAAAAATTTTATTTAACAATTGTTATTGCAAAAACTTTGTTATATGTTCTTGTTAAAGTCGTATGTACATAATCAGAGTGGAAAAGAAACGAAACCTATTTAATTTTCTACTTATCTGATCTCTCCTAAAGGTAGGAGATCCGTTCTGAGATTCTTCTTGGTTCACCGTTCTTAAGCTTTACTGCGATTTGTTTCATTTGGATCTCTATATTTTTCAACCGTAATCTCCAGTTGATAAGATTAATTCCTCCCTTTATTTTCTTGTTAAACAATAAACTATGAAATCGTTTTGTGCACGTTAACTGTAGATCGGAATACATTGGTTAGTATTTTTAGAATACAAATTATAGATAGAAATAGAAAAATAAAAAAGAATTATAAAATAGAATAGAATAATAGAATACTAAGAGAAAAAAAAAAGTTAGAATACACGGGTTCTCGCACACCTCCCGAGAATAATGATCTTACCTTGCGTTATAATGGTGCATAGGTTTGCGGTAAAGTTCGAAGGCACTTCCTCTCTGTTCCCTACTTCCGGCAAGATCTAAAGCACTAGGTTCTCTGTTATGTCCTGGACTCGTTGGAAAATTTTGAGCAGATGCGTTGTGACCATTGTTCACAACGTACCCGTTGTGATTCACGCTGTTTCTGTTATGGGAGAGACCGAGACTCAACTGACTGGCACTATTACTGTGACTATGAGTTGACATTGGCGGGTTGCAATGTGGATGCGTGTGACTCAAACTATGATTGTGTGCAGGCGTTGACAGATGGCTCAAGTTGTGATGGGAATTCGTGAGATTTGAATCGTGACGATTCGGAGGTGGAATATTATAATAGTACTGACCACTGTTACGCTGAACGTTGTTATTACCTTCTACCTACAAAACATACAAAAAAAGCTTCTGCTTAAACGTTCTACTTTCAACTTTACGTCAACTACTTTACGTCAACTTTTGTAAACTATTGGGTCTATAACTTAAAAACCGGAATTTTTTTAGGAAAATGACGTGTATGATTACTTACATGAGAGGTAGCAATGGAGTAGCTTTTCGAATGTTGATGAGTTGTGGTATTCCCTTCGTTTCCGTTACTTTCTGTTTGTGTTATGTTCGTCTGCGGTGGTCTATAGTTTTTTGGTTTCGGAGGTGGTATCGGCTTGTACGATCCTCCAGGTTTGTTTTGGGATAGTGTTATCGACTTGTAATCAGTTGTGCGGCTACAATATATAAAGCAGAATATTCTAGCTTACAGGGCACATAATGGCAGAATATGCATTAATCACAATGAAAAAAGAATACACTAAAATGTAAAACAATCAAGCTATTTAACAGGAACAGATATTAGAGGCATGAACTTTTAACGGGCATCAATTATTCCGATAGCACTAATCTGTATGTTCAAACACTTTAATACAGTTTGCAAAGTCAACTAAGTTCTATTACACAAGTAAATTGCAATTGAAAAATATGTAAGACTACCTAGTTTTTACAATCAGTGGAATTTTCAAGATTAATACAAATAAAACAAAATATAGAGCATTTTTCATATGCAAAAGTTCTACATATATTTAAGTATTAGTTTCAAATTAAACGGACAAATTGTTCGAACGAAACATTCAGACTAATGTATCCTGACTGGAAATATATATTCTATAAGCTCTTCTTAATTGTCGAGGTTTCCGTGATATCGCGCTAGGCAAGGGAAAAGAAAGAAAGAAAGAGCAATTAGAAAAGCAAATTTAAACAATCCTGAAAATTTGTTTTTTCTTTAGAATATTAATTTATGATATAAACACGAACACATGTCCTGTATGTATCAAGAGATTTTAGAATCAGAAAATTGAATTTGCTTTCCGTAAAAGAAGTTATATCGAATAAACAATATGTTAGTGAATATTGAATTCAATTGTTATAAGTGAAAATATACCTGTACTTAGCGTAATCAGTCCGTGTTTGTGATTCGTGACTGGGAATCGGTTGTGCTGTTGATCTGGTGAATCTATAGGGGTCGTGTGATCTTGACGGTGCACCGCCACCCTTCATGTCATCTGGTACGTTAGGGCCCAATCGACCGGTTGACGTATTCAAACCTGGTGTTCCATAGCTTGCGTTTCCATTAGTATTATTATAAGAATCGTAAGAAGATACGCTGTCGTAACTTCCCTAAAAGCAATGTAAAGAAGCAAATAAGTAACGAGTCTTCAGGTAGTCCCATATTATCCACACATTGGACGTAGGAACAGTACTGTATCGCGTAGACATTTATTTTTCATAAAGATCTAGATTAGGATATTTTTCCGATCGATGCTGAAAAGATACGTACTGTCCCTGTGCGGTTAACACTAAACCTACCACGAGCGGTCAACTGACCCATTATAGATATTTTATTTGACAATTATTGAAATTGTAAAGGTGTTTTCATGGGAATTTAATCTTGTTATTTTTATAATACTACTAGCTGACCCAACAGACGTTGTCCTGTCTAAATTTCAATAAATTAATTTTTTTGATGGTCGGTAGGCTTAGTGTTAATATAAAACTACTTTACGCACTTCTAATTCTAATATTAATAAAAGGAATTTACCGCTTTTGGTTGAGCTCTTTCCAGCGACGACGTAGCATTTGCTTTATGAGGTGTGGCATTTATATAATTGGCTACATCCAACACCGAATCTGTTTTGTTAAGTAATCTTTCTTGCGCAGATCTACCGATGGTATTTCTTCCCGACTGACTACTAGGTTTAGCATTCCGATCGACTCGCGGTGGCAAATCAGGAGGACTATGATGAGATGATCTTGGTTCGAACGAACCACTGAAATATTCAGGGGAACCAGACTGATTACTGACTTGCCCCGACAACGAAAATCCATACTTCCCATCCCCCATTCCACCCTGCGATCTTCTTTTCGGTTGCTCGAACGATTGCTGGAATAAATAAATCATATCTTGGACTTTGTTGTACTCTACCGCAAGAGACTTTGATAAATATCTAGAAAAGGGAAGTTGCTCAGAACGATGGCTAAATGCTTTTTCATTTAGACTTTGTGCGGCCCCTATTGTAATACGTGCTCTACTAAAGATATCTCTACATAAATTCCTTATAAAATCATGTTTATTATTTCAATAATTGTAAAATAAAAAATCTGGAACCGGTCATCTTGACCAGTGGTAGTAGGTTTAGTGTTAACTAGATGGTCAAGGGTACATCAGTTTGAAACAGTGCGAATAATTGAGTATAAATGTTTCTACACGTAAGAATGATTTATTTACCTGGTAAGTGGTCGAGTACGGTGGCGGGGCAGCAATATCATCTTGTGTGGCAATACTTGGATCGGAGCTGCTCTTCAATCTGGAGGGTGCACCCAATGCACCTGACAAAGCTGGTGCCGGACTAAGTTCCAAGTCACTCTCCGGGGAGGAAGCATAGGAGAGGCGAGAAGTCATCGGGAATAGGAAGTCATCCGAGAGTGCTTCTTCTGGCTATCATCGTGGGACACAGAGGACAACACGTTACAGTGGCTTATGGCTTTTTATCCCCTCCAGACAATTCTTTTAATTTATAACATTCTTAAAGCCCTATTCATTCTTGTAAAATGATAATAAATATTCTCTTAAAAATGTTATGATTGCTATACTGAACAAAATACGATTTGATTGAATGAACAGTGTCTGAAAGGGTTAAAACTGAAGTGGAAAACAAATGTTTGCAAATTAAAGCAGTTTCGAGGAAAATATTAAATAAATTATAAATCGAAGAAAAACCTCTTTGTAGTCAAATATATTTTTATATTCTGCAATCTTTCTCGCAGCTTTAGTTTGCGATAGTAAAATGTTTGAGAATTGTTTAGGTGATCTGTACGAAATATAACTTAATAATGGGTTAGTACTTTGAAGAAGGTGTAGGATGAATGATCGAAAGAAATCCTAAAAAATTAATGTGATTAAAAACGCTTCACTGATGTCATGCCTATTATCTATCAAGTTCTATACCGAATGTTTTCGTCTGTCCTTCATGCAGTTTTCATTTCAGTTCAAACGTGTCGAGTATTTTCTACAATATATTATATCAGAATGTCGGAGTTTATAATCCACTATTATACTTGTATAAGTTCGTGTTATATTTTAAAAAAATTTTATATGCGATTACTTGTATGATTAAGAGAAATAAAATTATTAAATCCTGTCAATGTGAGAGTTAAGAGATTGTTAATATCATATTATATGTATTAGCGAAGTTGTTCAAAGCTCGTGATTCCCCCTTTCAAAACATCTTCGATAACAAATTTTGGCAAATCTATTTCATATTGGCTGTTTACGCTACATTAAACATCTTACATAATAACATTGGCCTAGCTTATGATTTATGATGATGCGCAATGAGTTATTTAATGCAGCCATGCAAATTGAACTTGACATGGAATGCAAAGGTGCCTCGAATATCTTAAAATATCGTACTAATAATAAACTTAACAATTTCAACAGTAAACTCGAAAATCTTTAATAGACATATCTCTAAATGGAACCTGCCATTGTGTATTGCAACTGAAATAAACTTATAAAAACGAAATTGTACAAAACAAAAAGCAAAATCAACCTGAGTCAGTAAAGTAACTTCAACCCTTTGCACTCGAAGGTATTTTTCAAACGAAAACGAAATAAGCTGGAACATTTCCATTCTTTACGATTTTGTAAATTTGGCTCAAACAATACTTAAATGTTTTGAAACAATATTTTCAATAATGGCACAGCAATTTTTAGCGGCGCCTCGGAGGCACCGCTCGAGTGCTAAGGGCTGAGAAACAAATTAAAAAAATTGATAATCAAGACACCGAAAAATGGGATAAGCGGGATTCAAATGTAGCCGAAAAATTGCTCACGGACAACATCAGAAGTTAGAGACGGATAAGAAGGTAATGAAAACAATTTGTCCGTGTGATAAGTGTCATTTTCGTTCACGTCATGAAATGCCGTCTCCTTCGAGAATGGGGGTACGGGAGGGGGAGGTAAATCACGAGGGTCGCCGGACGTATGACATAGCTCCCACGTCATTTGTCGACCGTATGATGGCTACAATAAATTATCATAAAACAATCTCATCAACGTATAATCCCATTAGTTCCCAGCCGAATAGGATTTTCATCGTTCGACCGATAAATCCAGTTCACACAGTCGCCATATTGTATACACGAGCGCAAATTTCATTTAATCTTATTAAACACCGATCGTCACACATTTCAAGAATTATGATCAGGCTGAATGGTAAATTACTAGAAGCGTCTAACGTTCAAAGTATTTTATCAAAGATTTCGAAAATGTTACCTTGGTCTGACTCATCCATAGTAATCCTTGTTGTTGTCGGTCAATCAATTCCCTCAGCTTTCGGTACCAAGCTTCGGGCGTTGTTAACGTTATCACGGCGCTGAAAGTGTGACCCCAAATTTTGTCCAGTTTCTGGCATTGTTCCAAAAGCTTCTTGCTACTCTTGTGTGCTGATCTGTAACGCACGTATAACGCTTTAGGGGATCACATTATTGGATTTGACGAGTGGACGAATTAAACAATTCAATTTAAATACATTTCTTGAAGTACAAACACACAGAAGGACAAAAAAGTTTGTTGATTTGACGTTGCGTATTAATTTAACGAAAACTCACTTGGGAATTCCAGCTCGCATTTCCTTGATAATCTGCTTCGTTTCTGCTTTCAGGAAAATAACTATGGGATAGAATTGCGCGTAGTTCAGTCGATCCACTGCGTTCGGAGTAATGTCAAGCAGAGCATGTTTTCCACGATCCATCACTTCTCTAATGGCACTCAATCGAATGATGCCTGATGGCTTAGTGTTCTTACCAACGCTATCCTCCAATTGATTCTCCATTTCTAGAAACGAATGCAAGTGTTTCTTCGCGCGATTTCTCGATAGAATTTCAACAAATCAATTTGAAAGGTGTTTGTACTTACGTGGCGACGTAAACTTATCGGGGAAATCTTTTAACAGTTTTTCTCTAGCTAGGTCCGCGACTGGTCCGAAAAGGACGACGGGTCTGACGAAACCCGGATGCCTCAGAATAACTCTTTCGTAGGCAGGAAATTTGCTAACGCTATCCGAGAACACAACATCGTCCCAGTGATCCTAAAACAACAATAAAAACGTTTTAAAAAAACGAACAATCATTGTAACACGATTAGTCGTATCGTCTAGACTGTGGATCTTTGTGCATTTATAAAAGAAATTAGTTGAGTGAAATATAAAACAATAAATACATTAGAAAAATTCAAGAATAACGTAATGTTGTTTTTAACAAAGCCATTAAGGGATTAATTAATCTGTTTTTATTTTATATAAAGATCCACAGTCTAGTCCACGCGTATGACAGCAAGAAATTTACCCTTCCCAACGATTTTGAACGTCTATGGCTGCTTCTTCTTCTCCTAAAGAAGCTTCCTCTGCTTTCACTGGCACTCATTTCCTTCTTGGTTGCATTAAACTGCGCGGTTGCCAGTTCTTCGGCTCGTGCTTTATTCGGGATAATGCCTTTTTGTACTTCCTGATTGTTTCTACCGATGCGGAAAACTTGCCAAGAGCCGACAACCCCATTGTGTAACGTGTCCACCACGTGAAACACGTCTCCGCTTCGGAAACTCATTTCACCCTTTTGAGGTTGTTCGTAATGGAAGTGAGTCCTGTAATGTTTTCGTTAGTAAATTTTTTTAAAAATACAGTACACAATACCCGTATCGACAAGAAGCATTTTAGCCCTATAAAAATCTGAATCTGATTACTTTATGTGAAAAGAATCGCCTTTTCCCGAAGCTACTACTTGATCGTATTCTTGTCGTCGATGCTGAACAATCAGGTCAATCTGTTCTTGCAGACTGAGCAAAAAAAGAACGGCTTCTTCTCTCGTTACTCCTTTCATGTCCATGTCATTTATCTAGATAACATGTTAATATGTTTGATTACACTTTATTCCATATCATTGCAGTATCTAAAAAAGGAGCAATTAATTTACCTTTAGTATTTTATCGCCAGGTTGCAAACCCTGAAGAGATGCTGGACTCCCTGCTTGAACAGCAGTGACAAAAACGCCAGTTTCGTTTCCACCGCTTAGACGAACGCCCACCGATCCTTCTTTTTGGAACGTAATGAATCGGGGATCGGGCCTAAGAAAATATTAACTATATTGCGAGTCTTTACACCGTAAAGTCGGAAAAGATTAATTTGAGAACCTTTCCATGAAAATATGAAACGAGTGTAAGATGATGTGAACACTTACATAGGAAGTTTATTCCGAGATAAATCCTCATCGTAGAGTTGTCTCCTCGTCCCATAATAATCTAAAACAAATAGTGTAGACTATGTACTCAATATTGGAGCTGTTAATTTATCAAATATCTGAATCAGAATTGTCCAGCTAAAAATTATACAGTCTGTGCAAACTGTGGAAAAGCTATTAGAGCAAAAATTAGTGGATAAAATAGTTCGATGAAATCGACAAAATTTTAGAAGAGAAATTTTCACTATACCTTCTGGTCTGGGAGGCGGTGGTCTAGGAGGATCAACGGTAGGCGTTGCAGGGAGATCCAACTGACTAAGAGAGACGTCCATGAGAGGTCCTCTTGTCCGACCTCTAGGAACAAGGTTGCTTTTATCTTCTATTGGCTGTCGTGTTGGTGGTGGAACGTACAAGTTCTGACTACTGTAGCTCGTTGTTCCCGAGAGATACTCTCCAGTTTCAGTCTTTGCTTGCTGTTGGGCGTGACAACAAGAATTCTCTCGGGTTACTACAATCGACAATCTGTCTTTGCATTGGTCCATCAATTTTTTGGCTTCCTTCAGGCTCATGTTATCTGTAGCCACGCTACCGATTCGTGTTAACACATCCCCTAGTTTTACTCCCGAGTTCTCTCGCGTCACTTCCTTCACGTAGAGCCGGCAACCAAGGACTATTCCGAAATCTGAAACGAAGGGATGACGCATTGAGAAGTTGTCATAACTAGACTGTGGATTTTTCGTTGGGTGAAATGTAAAACAGCAAAGGATTGCATGGGAAAGGCGTGCACTTCTCTACTAACCGTCTTTTTTATTATTTCTGGTAAGAGTTAGTCTATGGCTCTGAAGAGTGGAGTTTCCTGTGCCCGAGGAATTCGACGCAGCTCGACGCTTGACAACCAGCAGAACCGTTGATCCAGAATCCCTGAGGACGCGGATCGCGGCTCCATAATCGGCGCCCTCCAACGATATTCCATTCGCGGATATGATCCGATCGTTTACTCTAAACAGTAGAATACATTTAGAAAATTGTTAGCCAAGAAAGGCGATGCTATTCAACTGCTCAAGCACCGCTAGGAGTTCTTGTGTAATTACATTCTCTGAAACGTTCGTATGTCTCAATTCATTGGCGCTGATGTGTAAACTAACTACTGATTTAACAGAACCGTAGGATGAATATTTTTTCTACAAGCTTTTCCAACTGATTTGTCGAATAGATTTCTGTAGATGAGTTGTCTTACTGTAATTTTCCTTCGGCGGGCCCAGCTTTTAAAACGTCGGAGATCGCTATGGCCGGATCGCCATTGGTAAAATGGGGATTGTCCCGTCCACCGGAAACTGCGATTCCGAACCCGTACCCGGGTACTCTGGTAACTGTGACATGATGGACCTCCCACCCCCTGTCTCCGTTCTGAAAAATTATCCACACGAATCAGAACACGTGAACAATATTAATGTGGACACTCTTAAAAGTCGCATAACTTTTTAAAAATTGGTACTTGAAAATTTTTTAAAGATGTTAAACCGATTAGTTTGCTGTAGAATAAGTGAACAAAAATTTTTGTTTAAATTGCAATTGATAGGAACCATAAAAAATTTTATATATGTTTTGCCAACCTTTTTATCTGAGCCTGCAACGATAATTTTAAAAAATGCATTTTGTAGATTTGGGTAAGCTACAAGCATGCTTAAAATTTTTTCAAAATCGGTCAACATTGCAATTCGTAACCGAAATCTACAAAACGCATTTTTTAAATTATTGTTACAGGCTCAGATAAAAAAAAGTTGACAAAACATTGATTTTAAAATTTTGTACGATTCCTACGAATTGCAATCTAAACAAATATTCGTGCAATTATGCTCTAGCAAACTAGCCGGTCTAATATCTTTTTAAAAAATCCAAGTTCATTGAAACAATTTAAGAAAAAAGTTATCGGTTTTTAAGAGTATCCACGCAATATTGTCCCCGACTATAAGATCAACGTTTCATTTCCGTTGCGTTAGGCAATAACTAATATTCTTGGGAAACTCTGGTATACGTATAAGTCTCCAAGAATGTACTTCTCGCTAAATAGACACAAAGAATTCGAAGGAACAAGCCGGTCAAGTAATTGGATGAAAATTCTATGGATTCTCGTTAAGAGGCTTTGTTTACTTAACAAGCATTCAACTCGAACCCATTCCGGGACGATATTTCAATTCGTAATATTTAAATCTACGCTAAATATAATCCGCTTGCTTCTTACACTTTAAACAACAAAATGCTTAAAACGCTTTTGAAAACAATGTTCGTCTAAGTGTACGTATAAAAAATCGAAGATATACATTTTTTTTTCAGTGTGTCCAAGTTAATTTTTATAATAATCTCGATAACAAGTAGATCGTTACAAAAAACATTTCGAGAAAAAAACGAGAAATAACAAAGTCGTTATATTGATTTGAATTTGTTTATATGTATTTGTAAGGGTACGTATCGCGCACAACTTCATTTTGAAAATTGATTGGCTCGCACCTGTGCATCGGTTCCGCCGGAAGTGTTATGAAGAATACCACTGTTTGTAGTCGAAGGTGAATTCGGTGGATTTCCCGAATTTCCAACGCCCACATTGTTATCACTTCTCTCCATCCTCGCTGATTGGGAAAGTTCGTCTTCGAAAACCGACGTTTCCTTCCCGTTTCAACGTCTCCGAAGAAACATATTCGCTAAACGTGCATTCTTCACGAATTCTCTTCGCAATCACAATTGCATTATCTCTTCTTCAATTGGCGTGATTACAAAAACAATTTATTCAATATCGTTTGTAATCTACAACGTCTGTTACGACGATTACTAATTCATCCTTAATATTGCACTTCTACAAAAATAGTGAGATCATTACAAAAGAAAATTTTTCTCTTTATTGTAAAGTTCTTGTTGACGTCTCTCAATACGCGTTTCCGTTCAACGTTTCTCGGTTTAATAAACTCAATTTTACTTTGTGTATTTCTTTCGAATACATTGTAAATAATTTATACATCTAGTTGATCGGTGTTTGCTCGATGTATAAATTGATTTCGTTGTTTAGAAGGTAAAAGTATTGAGAGAATAGAAAGTATTTATCACAGTCCTCTCTATGGCTTCTAGAAAAATAAAGCCGTGGAGCATTCTCTCGGCAAAGTTTTCCGGCGCACAGGCATCGTTGCTGGCAGTGGCGTAGGGGCGACCAATCCCACGTGCATCCCAGATTCCTTCGATGCTTTTTCCCCCCGCTTTTACTCTATTACACATCTATCGCGCGCACGCAATTCTATTGAATCGCACGACCTCGTTCTCCAACGAGAGAGTTTTCCTAATCGCGTTTTCCACGATGAGCTACGCGCGCCACGCGGAGTATTCAATGTGACCCACAGTTATGGAATTCCATTTTCCTCTCGAGTGGTCAGACCTTCACTTTCCTCCTCGTTCTAATTCCATGTTTCACGCTTGCCGTTTTTCTCGATGCCGATATCTCGAATATTTCGTTTCATACGTACAGATTTCAATTTCCGTTTGCTGCTTTCTCCTATTTCTCTATCGTACACTCGGATGCGTAATTTCCTTTCAACGTCTCTTCAAAATATCTTCGATTCTCCACGTTCTTTCGCCTTCGTTCCCTTCGAATTCCATTCGTAAACGATACCGTTTGTTATTCGTTACTTTTCTTAATAACGATTTGTGACACATTAAGCATCGTACAATTTCGATTACGAGTGTAGAAAGTTTGTGATTGAGGATCTTGACAATTTTCAAGTTAGCGTGTTCGGCTTTGTTTCGGTTTCTTGCATATTTCGATGACTGCACGAGATTTCGACTCTTCACCAGGGGCCATTACATTCTTCTAATACGCGATACTGAAAATTTACAAAATCATGTATTGGATTTTCAAGTGTCGCTCCTTACGGTAAATTCGTCGAGTGAAAAATATATTTTCAAAATGACTTCCAACGCGCGATTATCAACTTGTACGATAGAAGTCTTTCATCTCGTAGCCCGTGTTACTGTATTTCTTTAAAAAATATTACAAAACTTCATTCGCAGTCTTAAAACGAGAATTTCTGCTGGAAATACGTAGAAAATGTTTTAAATAATCAACAATTTAAATCGACAATTGATCGCGTACAGTTTGAAAAATTTCTGAAAGAATCGAACAGTTCAAAATGGACTCCCCGAAACCACTTGTCGCACGGCAATGCAAAAACGATAGGGTCGGAAAAGTTTTTCTTTTGTTATTTTTTTTTTGTTCACGATGCTTCGCGATTCTACGAACTTCCATTTTCCAAACACGATCTGGATTTACAAGGACAAGTTCGAACCAGTGTAAACACACCGGTGTGTGCTGATCGAGTGGGGAAACTTCCAGTGAAAAAAAAGGGATCTCACACCGTCTCGAAAAATCACTACGTACAACGATGTCAGCAGGAAACGAATTCCAATGATCCGAGTCACCCTCGGCCACCGTCAAGAACAACTGTGAGAAAATGCATTCAGAAACTAAGGGAGCACTACACAATTTCCGGATCGTTCAACAGGTAGACTCGACTTATTCACCGCAGGTAGAAAACGACTAGAAATACATATTTCGCTGGACAGTTTATCCATTGCTGAAAAGAAAGTCAAATGAAACCCGCTATGTACATAATACTATTTAAATTGAAATTCTTTTCGATCGAAAATATAATATACATATATTAAATTTTGTATTTTCGGCGCACGGTTCGATCATTAATAGACAACCAGCAAATTTGCAAAATTAATTTAACTCAACGTTTCGATCCCTGTATGGATCATTTCCAAGAGACATTTTTGCGTCTGAAAAATAATACACTTTGCAAACTTGCTGGTTGTCTATTAATGATCGAGCCGTGCGCCGAAAACACAAAATTTAATATATATTTAATATCATTTAGACAACAATTCTTCGGCGAGATGCGTCGACTTTAATTTATTAAAAGAAACGGACTGTACCAAGACAAAATTATCAGTCCATTTGTGAAATTAATCCATTCCACAGTAGATGTATTTCCATATATTTATTATACGTATTAAATATTTATAGACACGATTTAAATAAAGAAAGGTTATTGAGCATTTCATCTCCGGATCGAGTTTGGAAAGAAAAGAAAGCATTCAAGTCTTCCGTCGAACGGAAGAGAAATCACGATAATGCTTGACACTGAAAAAGCATAGTTGAAAAAAAGGAGAAATATCTCACGGTTTCTGTGTGCAAGTAAAATCTTGTCCGATGGGAGAGAGAGGGGTCCATGAAATCCTAGGGCGTTTAGAATAGAAAATCCATGGTCCACGTAGGTATCGGAATTCCAAACGGCACCACACCAACAGCACAACGTTTCACACATGCACTTAAAATGCACACTGAAAAACTTCACCGAATTCCTGGATCTCTTGGCACGGTGCACGCGGTCGAGGCGAGCGGCTCAAAACGCTCAGTAAAAATTGACGAGAACGCTGGATTCCACGCATCGGGAAAACGAGAAATTTTGTGCTCGTCCCGAGGATCGGTTCTCGTAGCTCCTAGCGTGGCTTGGCTACGGCAAGCGGCAGGTCGACGCAAATCGGATGAGAAACGGGCTTGGCGGCTGCTGGGAAGAGTACGGAGTCTGCTTGAGTGAACGTGTCGCACAGAGTGGGGATAGTGGTGGGGACCGGAGACCTGCGCAAGGGGGCCCGGGGAATGGTGGGGGGAATACACTGCATGCGCGTGCCTGCGCACCGGTTTTCGGCTTCGATAGTGATGGGCCCGAACTCGACCCGTAAAGTTCATTCGGTTGTAGTATACGAAATCACAAGAAAACCATCCTGTAAACAGGAACCAAGTTCTCTATGGCCGTAAAAAGTTATGAGATCAAACAAAATACGGCCCAGTTAATTTAAAAATACCTCTTGCAATACTGAAAAAAGCGTTTGTAAAAATTAGTTTAAAAGAACGCTATTTCAGCCATTTCGGCCATAGAGAACTTGGCTCCTGATTTTTGTTGATTGGTTTTTTCATCAGTATTTGTTGCGATTTCGAAGCTAATAAAACGTATACTTATGTATGTTATACTGCTATGTTTTATCCTACGTACCTATTTCGTAATGTTTTTCTTTTCGACACAACACCTTCAAGGTGTAAAATTCCAAACTTTGATAATTATTCCTTTGAGTGTTTGTTATGGTGGACCTATGTACCAAGTTTCAAGCTTGTAGGTCAGTAGGAAGTCAATGTTCGTAATAGTCCGAATTAGGTTTTTAGGGGGAAAAAATTGAAAAGGTTTGAATGATGGATATGCGATAGTCCTTTTTTTCCGTTATGACCCTCGAAAAGTTCCCAGGAAAAAAAAATTCGAGACAATTGCAATGGAAAGTCGGAAAAATTCGGACAAACTGCAAAAAAATCATATTTTTTCCCAATGAGAAAAACATTTCAAACTGAAATTGCTTCACAAACCAATTTATTAAAATTTCGACAGGACACGTCTTTCGGGTCAGCTAGTTTCGAATAATAAATTCTTTAAAATTCATCTCTTGATCGAATTATACTGCATAAATATGTAGATCGGAAATAGTACAATAAACAATTATTTTAAAAAGCATAGCATCATTTCAAATAAGACACCTGTTATATGAAAGTTACAGCTGTACCTGACGCACGTGCGTATACATATAACTCTACATATACATACTTATACTTCCATAAAAGTAACAGGTAAGGCCCAGCATAGTTTGACACATCATATCGATAGGAATTTATAGTACCATAATGACTCACTGATTTTATGAACCCTTATTTTTTAATTACTATGAATTGCATAATTTCGCATATTCAACTAAACTTACAGTTCAAAATAAAGAGTAACTTCGAAATAAGTCATATTTGTTAACGTTAAAATAAATTATCATGTAAATACTTAAGAGAAAACCAATGTTTAAATATAATCAAAAGAAAGAAGTGCGCGATGCTTTTGTAGTATGAACAAAGTATACAGAATACTTCGTCCCTACTAACAAGCATAAAATTCGTAATTGTCGGTACTGTCGGATGTGACAAAAAATGTACGACGTTTTTTCTATCTACTCTGTAACTCGTTGATGGTGATAATATGAATGATCCACTACGAGATTCTCGTAGAAGTCTAATTAGACTTCGTTAGAATTCGTATGAAATAAATAATAATTATATTGGGGATTACATACATTTTATGTAAACAGTAAGAAAGTTATTTGTAATCGTGTTTGTAAATCACGATTGATGGCAACCTGTTCCGCATTTAATTCACACTGCTCCAAATGCGAATTAGAAAAATTAGAATAAAGGACACAAAAGACTGGTATCCGAGCCACGCCGACACATTCCAGCTGCCCGAGAGGTGTGTCATATTCCAGTCAAAGTGGCGCTTTTCTTTGTGTGCGTTCTCAGTGATGGCTTTGAGTTACGAATCGATTTAAAATAGTATACATATTGCTGGACAGAGAAGTTTTGAAACTTTGAAAATTTGTCGAAATGAAAACTTCTTTAGTTGCGCCGCGTACACAATTGCTGGCTAGTGAATGCGTCTGATCCGTCACGCTAGAGATGAAACATTATTCGAGTAAACTCGGGGACCTGAGGTTGCGTGCTGAACGTTGAAATTTTTTTTAAACAAACATCATTTTGAGAGAATGAATAATTTATACTTACTCTGTGCCTTCGTTTGTGTTTTCTTGTTTGGTTTCCGGCCAAGAGGAAGTTGTCATGAGGTACACTGGGCAGAGTGCTTCGTTTTTTCATCGATGTCCTTTTCGAGTCGCGTCTCTTCTTTTTTCGTTTCCCGCTATGAAATAATTTGCCGAGTATTCTCATTCTTCGGTTCGAATCCCTTCCTTATCTGCGAATCGATACGAAACACTGTCGATAATGTAACAGGAAACTGTCGGTAAGGTTTCACAGTAAATTTCGTCGGTAACTGTAGAAATCTATTCATTGCAATTACCATTCCATTCGAATAAATTAAACAATCGAGCACTAAATAAACTAAACCACTAAATGCATCGCCATGAAAAAGATAGGGGTAAGAAAGGTGTAAAATGTTTTTTTTAATACCTTTTAGTCTGCTTTTAAAAATTAATTTTTAAATGAAAATTCATTCGACAACGAACCCGTCATTTCGACGGGTCCCGTAAACCTAGTGTTAAATAAAAATTGGTATCAAATCAATTACCAAATAAAAATTTTTTAAAAATCCTATAGAATGCAATTGTTCTAGTTCGGAAAAAATGTTTAATTTTTGAGTGAAAATAGCTTTGAGTGCAAAAGGATTAAAGAATACTGCGTTGCTCGAGTGAATTGTAAAATTCGCCAAAAATTCGATAATATAATTATAATTATATATTACTTTTTATAATAGTATAAATAATATAAGTAATAGTATAAATAAATATACATTACCAGGTTTGAAAGCGAAGAGTGTGTCTTCGAGGGTCCAATTTGATATAATACCACCGTTTTTAATAAAAATTCACTGTTCACTGTTGACGCACGTTGACACACGTTCGCAGAAGCGACGATAGTAAACCACGTCCCGTGACAACTAGAAACCAAATACAATTTATTTTAAATGATTTAACAGAAGGAACGACGACGCTGCGAGACTGATTGAACTTCGATACACGATGAAAGACTGGAAAATACTCGGAGGTACAATTTGAAATGTGGGCGGCTTCGTAGCGCAGCTTATCACGGCGGGGTGTTGCTGATATGGGATGAGCCGCTGGAATCTCTGTCGCTCCTTGTCGACTCCGGAAGAACGATCAATCTATCGACCGAACGAAGCCCCAGAATCACAAATTGGCTTCGTATTCTCGACACATTGACGTATTTTCCATCGCTTTCAACCACCCTTCGTAAAAACAGTCACAACATCTAACGGTTTCCCTAGAAAATTATTGATTTCATTTCAACCCCTTGTCGTAGCATTTTCTTTAGAGGTGCAGTGAACGTTTATCCCCAAAATGTCGTAGAAGAGAAAAAAAATTTATATTATTTGTTAAAAATGTTTCAAATAAACGGCAAGGGATTAACACATTAGAGAGAGTGTGGCTCTTATTTACTCTTGAAGAATATTTTATTTTTAAATTCCTTTTACGACATCTCCCCCTGGATTACTCCAATTTAAATATTAATTAATTATTCAAAAAATCGTATTTCTTGAATATCTTTAAAGACGCGAACAAAACAAATAATATTTTCGATATTCCTAAAGTGAAATACAGAAGATCGTCACACATTAGGCACTCAAAATTTATTAAACAACAGAATTCTTACTATGTAATGATACAAACCCTAATAATACGTTCAACGAATATAGAAAATGCAACGAAACCGCGAAACGAAAACTTATCTTTTAAATATGAGGAACGCTATTGGACGATGGACGTTTCTTCCCCATCATCGAAGCTAAAATATCGTAATATAATATTTGAGCTACGAATCGGAACGTTACGAATAGACAGCGGATTCTATGCGCGGATTTATGGCAGAAATGAATAGGTGTAATTTAAAACAGTGAAAACATTCGAAGAATTTAAAGATACTGTTATATTATCTTCAGCTAATCATATATATATTAAGAAAGAAATCAAATTTCCATTTCACTCCAGGCTGTTGCAGTTCACGTAGAAAATTTGTTATTTTGCATAAAGATTCGCTGTCTAGTTATGAAAAATAACGAGAAGTAAGCATTTTTATCAAGATCTACATATATATACTTTATAACACAGTTTCGTTCAAATTCTCGATGTTCAGCAAATAATGGAACTATCAGTTGTCATGTCATAGAACATTTATAATATATATATATATTCTTCGTAATTATTATTTAGATCTAGATTTGTTCTACTTGTTCCTTTCCGAATGATAGACTTCTCGTTGATTTTCATATACATGGTTCCCCCACAGATCCATGCCGAACAATTTTGTTTTACACGTTGTGAAAGAAACAGAAATTTGTTTTTCAACTCGAGGCATGTTTCCTTGTGGTTCTTTTTCGATTTAGGCGCCATTAGGTGTGTCTCCTTCTAATCTATCGACAAGGTGTATATACTGTTCCTCAACAAAATCAGCGAAATTAGAAACTCGTTAAATAATTAAACGATATTTATGCTTCGTTCATGGAAATCTCCTAGGCGAACACACAGTTTTAATTGGTTCACACACGCCCCAATGCAACCGCGTCAGAGTAAATGGATCGAAGCTACTGATTTTCTTTTTTTGGCTATCATTCGATCGTTCAACTCGCATAAAAATAATTACTTGCATGTATTCTCATCTATAGTTAATAGTTACATGATTACACTTCTTTCTAAACACTCAGATCTTTACTGTTTCGAATGCAAATACAGCTACGCTATATACGAGGTGTCCCAACGGATCGGCCGAGACTAAGCATTTAATTTACGTTAAGAAAAAACATCGTTTCGATTATAATAAACAATAGAGAATCGCAAAACCGAAGAAATGAAAAATTTGTAGAAAAATAAACTATAAACGTATTCGCAAAAAAATTGGATATATATATAGCTTTCTGTCCATGTGTGTTAAACTGTTTGATATTTATTTTAATGAGACACCTAGTATAATCACAATGATACAACAACTATATAATTATCGATACCACTTTTAATAAATAGTCTCTCACCTTCTCAGCAAGAACAGTGTTTCACATTGCGTGAAGTAGTAAATAGTCATTATTAAAAGAACTGAAGTTCAGGCGGAAGTTTAAATATGTACCCACGAAGATCTCTATTTTGTTATTGGCCCAAGAACATTTTCCCTTACTCGGAAAAAATTGTTTATGATAACGACAACAATACAGGATTGTCGAGAAATGAACGGTAAAATCGAACGCGCGAATAATAATACGCAAAAAATAATGGTAGACCTGATTATTATGTTTTACATTGTACCATTGTCGTTATGATAGACACGAAAATTATGATACTATCAATTTGTTCTCGAAAGAAATGAACGCAATATTGACAGCGCTCCGAATGAAGTAATAGTACAGCTTGTCATAGAAACAGATTTTTATTTGTTGTTCTTGAACACGGCATCGCCGTGCAAGCTGCTACTTAAATTTTTACCGCCGAAACAGGGCAGTGAGGACAACACGAAGAAATTGAGACAGTCATATGCCGTTAGTCGCAAGATTTGTAGCAGTTTCTCTTTTGTAACGTCGCTCCAATATTGCTGAAATTTGTTAACTTACACGTTTAAAACCGAGTGTTTCGAACATAACGGAAAGAGAGACGTAAAAATCATTCGTCAACGTTCAATGTTATATCGAAGTAAAAAATATTGTCTAACTAGGTACTTCCCAAATAATCGAAGTACTTTGGCTTGGACTGAATCCATACAGGAACGTAATTCTATTAATAATTATAAATAATAATGTAGACTACCAGTGAGAACGTAAATAACAGGTACGAAACAGAGACGTAAAGCAAAATAATAGAAGTTGAAAAAAAAGAAGAAATCACATAACAAAAAACAAGAGACAAATAGAAAGCTCAAAACATTAACAAACAAAAAGATCTAGAAATTAAACAAATGCATAGTGACGGTAAGCTCGGAAAACAACTAGAACGATAAAAACGAAAAAACAAAACCTCGTTAAAATTTATAAATCTCTAACAGACTCTCGAATGTTACATCGGACAATATTATAGATAATAAAAGGCTTGAAACGCCATTCCCTAGACGACATACATTACAAATAATGGAGAAACCGGGAGAAGAATTATTAATTATTATCAAAGAAAAAAGATATTGGACAATAATAGCTTAAAGTAGTGAAGATCGATAAATTGATACAATATGTACATTTCACAAATTTTTTACGTCTCGTTGAGCGATAAATACAGTGATTCCTGATAAATTGCTTTGAACATTGCTTTCCCAAATTTCTCGATTATTCATATCGTATTTATACACAGAATTAAACAGTCTTATCCCGAATAAGTAATAAATACCAATATCAACGAAACATAACGAAACAATCTCAGTTTTATATTCAACTTTTAATATTATGTATATTAGAATCCAATTATCTTAGTTGGAATACACGACACACACCACATCGAGTCAATAATAAAATTCTTGTATTAGTACATTTACAAAAAAAAAGTTACTTGCAATTCGCTGAGACACAGAGATGTGGCATGCGGCGAATCGCTAGTAAAAGATCCTCTAGCAAGATCGTGTCGTGTAACGATAAATGGATCGAGAAATAAGATGCTTAACTGACTCGTTAATTTTCTGATAGGTCCTGCGTATCGAAAAGGTACAATCGTATCCGCGATTCCTTATGAACACGATATATAACACAGTAAAATATATGTGCATGTAACTACTTAAGAATTATTACGGAGCCGCTATCCTGTATCCGTTTTACATTACATGTATGTATATATGTCGTATGTATACATATATACGTGTACATTATACATGGCGTTCTGAAAACCGGTAATACAAATGAAAAACATAGAAATTTCCTTTAAGAGTGAAATCTTTTTGTTTGCCATCCACTGGCTACGATTAAATACAGTGCAGCTGTGCGTTCACTTTAAACATTCTTGATTAGATAACGAAGCTGCGTGCGAATTCAACACCTTAATTATGAAGATAAAGAAACAATCCAAAACTCAAAAACCTTTCTTTTTTGTTCTTTTTTTTAGGAATACAGAATTCATACATTTTTCACTTGTACAGCTCTATTTTCGGTACACCTTATGCGGCGTTATATTCATATATATATATATATATATATATATATATATATATATATATATATATAATTTTGTGGATGATGAGTGCCCATCTTTCTTTTACTTTTCCTTTTTCTTCCTTCTGTATTTTTACAGTTCTCCTCTTTTTATTTCGATCTCAAATGCATACTCGAGGGCATCGAATCAATTACTTTTTCTGTTTTGTTTGTTCTTCGTTTAATGCTTACGCCATTATTGATCTTAGGTGTAAGACTTAGTAAGTGGTCAACAATAAGAAGCACAGTTTCAACAAGTAACGTTTCTTGTCTTCCACTCATAGATTCATGCATACTATGTATAGTTTTACACATACATACACACTTATTCACACAGGCATGCATTCTCTGTTTTGTTCTCTCTCTTTTCCTCTCTCTCTCTCTTTTCTACTTCCCTCTGCTTTCATATCCAGCCCCGTTTGCCTTGTCCCTCCCTCTCTTTCATTCGCTACAATTGTCTTACTATGAAAACTTACTCTATTGACATTGCTCAATGATCTATCGAGTAATCGAAGAGTTTCATACGGAGCATTTGTCTTCTTTCATCTATTGATTCTTGTGTTATATCTGAAATAGAAAAACAAAAAGCTCTTATAAACATTTCTTACTCCTTCGCAATGAATAGTAATCGCACGATTATTATAGTGTTTTATAAACAAATAAGAATTCGACATGTTCCACAAGCTTCATTCGCTTTCTTCTATACTGCATTTTTTATAATGCCTCATTCTTTCGGTTGGAATATATGCTGCAGTCTTAAATTTGTTATAAAATGTATTTTTTTAGAGCAGTAAATAAATATGTCTGCGTTTACCACAAGCGGTACACACGGTCTGAAGTTTAACGTGTTCCGTCAGTGGCACGGAACATGCTAAATATGTACAACAACTCTTTTCTTTTTTGGAAAAGTAAATTTGTACAATAGTCGACTATACATGAACTCGATCATAACTATACGAATAGAGCCATTAATTTTATATTAGGTAAAGAAAATCCAATTCTCTCGGATGAATAAATAAAAGTTACATCTTCGTCGTAAGCTGTGATACAAAATGATGCAGTTACCAAACAAAATCTATGTAATATAGAACAGATTTAAGTTTACCAATAGTCTCAGATTACATCTGAAGGGGTTAGTAAGCTGGTGCTTGGAATTCAGGCATCCGTTGTTGCTGCTGTTGCTGCTGTTGTTGTTGGCCAAAAGGAGGATCTTGATATCCAGCATCAGTTGCGTCGGGATAACTTGTGTAGCCTGTTCCTCCGACAGGATCTGCTTCATAACTAGGTGCAAAAGCAGCATCAGTTCCTTGCTTGAATCTTTGGAAGGCAAGCCAGGCACAGAGAGCCTATTAATATCAAATGAAATATATTAACGTCCGGGATTAGAAGTACAGTTATAAGTAAAAACGAATGTTCCCTTAATATAAGATATTAAGGTGAAAAACTAATCTAATCGTTTAACACGTTCAAGCGAGCGTTGCAATTTCTGTTTCTTGCTGTAAGGCCAGCTCTATAAAAGTCTCTTTAGTGTAATGAATTAAATAAATTTGTTGAATACGAAAATCAATTTAATCGGAATGAATGGATAGAATGATTCAGTCGATTTACAAACTGTTTCCTCTTTTTGCTCAATAAAGAGAAACATAAATGTCATTGCTTTCGTTTGTACAAGCTGACAGGAAAGTGTTAAAACTGCTTGTTATAGATTCTTTTTACGAATCTCATCACTTCTAAATTCTTTATACAGTTGTAGTGGCTACGTAAAAGAAATGTATGGCCTATGTACCCAGGTGAAAATGGAGAAGAAAGAAAAGGCGATAGCACTCTCGACATTGGTCACTCCATAGTTATCCTCCGGTGTGGTTGATTTGTTCCAAGCATTGGTTAAATAACAAAATCCAACGAAGTAGAGGAAAGCCCAAAGACCTGAAAATCTAAACGGCAAAGTCGAATATTTTATATATCGCATAAATATAAAAGAAATTCTTACAGCAGGGGGACAAAAGTATTCGTACAGCAACAATGCAGAAATAAGAAGAGCTGTATTGTCTAAATTATTGATTACACATTAATCCTTTGCACTCGGAGCTATTTTAACTCGAAAAATTACGATTTACCCTTGTTAAATAAATTTTGTAATAGTATTTCTTTCTTCTCATTGTTCTTCTGCCTTTTCGGCCCATATTTTTTTACGATTGGCAATCACTGAAGATTAATTTATCATCGTCACCTAATGTAAAGAAAACTATTTTAACGATTGACTGTTACTGTCATTCGTGTTCACCAACAAAACAAATTAGTACTGCACGAATATATTTTTACTCTTGACGAAATATTAGCATTATACAAATTTTCGATTGTTTCCTTTTATTATATTTCTTACTATTGATGTTATTGGACAGTGTACGCGATAAAATATATATATATATATATACATATATATGTTCATGTAATTAATAATACAGAGACTGTATAAATACTTTTGTCCCCCACTGTATATGTATACAATATTAGGCCAAAAGTTATGATCACGAAATTCGTTTCGACATTTGGATCACAAAATCGAGGTCATTCAAGATCACTAAACAGCTATTCCTATCATTCAATTGATTTTTTTTTTACTAAGACCTACTTATACTGTGATTTGCAATTGAAAAAAATAGACTTCAGTTTAAGAATAAAATTTTCCATTCTACAATATTTTTCCGAAGTATTAATAAATACAGATCCCTCAATAAATATATCATCTCAATAAATAGATCCCTCAATAAAATGAATAAAATCATATAGAATGGAATTATATTCTAGGTTTGAAGAAATGTTTGATTTTCGATTTAAAATAGCTCCGAGTGCAAAGGGTTAAATAAGGAATTTTAAATGTTGTAATTGAATTTTTTTGACGAGGATAAATCGTCAGCGAATCGATAAAAAAAACCCAGGCAAATAAATAATTCGTTCTTTCATCGTTACAAAATCGAGAAAAGAATTAATGTTGAAATTGGAAGTAAAACCGTTTAAATTGATTTGTGCTTTGTCATTTATAGATAAAATAAAATTCTATTTGTGAGGGAAGCTAGTGAAGAATAAAATTGATAACAGTACCCCAGATCGAGCAGGACGAAATGCTTTCTGGTTTTAACGGAGGACATCTGCTCGAAGAGGTATTCCCCGATAAGAAATCCGATGCTGGCAAGGAAGGCAAGGACTCCGATTCCGATCCCGTAGTTACAAGCGTTGTGATCCCCATTGTAGAGGCACTCTTCTTTTCCGTCTTGTCTTTTAATGTAGCCCTTGCTGCTTATGCATCCGAACACAATTATCGCAAAGAGCTGCAAAATTTAACGATGACATTGCGAATTTCTTAATTTACTTAAAAGGTAATACTAATCAATGTTCTATCGACTTTATAAAATTTTCGCGCCATTTCCTTCTACGATATTCGAGAGAAAAAAAACAAATGTGAACTTCGAGATAATTATATAATAAATAAAAATGTAATATATAATAAAATTCGAATTCAATCGTTCGATATATTTGTTTCTCCAACATTTTTTATTCATGTCCGAATCGAATCTAGGTCTTTAACTAGGTCCATATCCGCCTCGACGTGGGAACGGATCGAAGATGAGAACTCTGAGAATTATGTATGTAATCAAAAGCATAAAAAAAAATTCAATTACACGGCCGGGCGAGATATGATAAGCATAATTGATTTATTTGTTTATATCGTTTACAGAAACGAATTCGCGACTCGTCAAAGCCATTGCTGCAGCCAACTACAACGGAAATAAAGAGTACACCATTCTTACAGAAACGAAAAATAATAATAATTTGTCTACAATGCAAAAACGATTGCTCGAATACTGGAAAAATGAATTTTAATAAACAAGATACAATAATTAAACTTCCTATAAACGTTGAATCTCATTTTTGCGAATATTCGTTAAATATCCCACTTCAAAAATAATGATCATCAATGTCATTCAATAATTCCGACCCTTTTGATTCAGGTCAAATGGAGATATGTAAAACTTTGGATATTTTACAATAGGATATTCAAACGATAATTAAGCATTTAGCCTCGGAGAATTAATAATGATGTTTCGGCGTTTGATTCTTCTCTACGTTGGATAACAAAGATATGGAAAGAAGACATTCAAAAATTGACGAAAAAGAAACATTTTTACGAAAACACTCCCATATAGGTACTTCCATCGTCAAGTTGTCGAATGTGTCAAAAATCGTGCGGTTCTCGCATGACAAATTAATTAAGGAATATCTCTCGGTTCTTAACGTATTTCTGCATTCTCAGCTAGAATTAGAATATCATTAAAACCGTATATAGAGTTTCCAAGAAGAACGACACCCGAAATCGATCTCGGTATCTCATTGGTATCTCGTTCGCTTTGACATCTCGAAATCGACTAATTTGAAAAACCACGAATAACAATTTTCGCGACGAAAATCCTTCCGAGATTTAGCTTAGAAGAATCATACAGATAACCCTTGGAATATATGTACGTATAATTGACGTTTCGACTCGTCCGAGTCGATTAAACATCGCAACGGGGATAAACTTGAACTAAACGATTATTAATGGACGTAATACCACGGGATTTGCTATTATGGGGTATATTACGAGAATTTGCGAAAAATCAATAGAACCCCATCGTGTCGTGTTGGTGGAGGGGGGGTAGTGGTTCACCGTTTAAAATCAATGCTCGTCGCGTAAAATCGACATTTCGTTTGATCTGAAAGACGTCATCTGTGGACACGGTTAGGTGGTTGATTTTCGATGCTACAACTTACCAGGCATACTGCTCTTAGGATGACTTGAGTCCTTTGGACGAAGGCAATGGGGTCGAAAGGGGCTCCTGCCTTTCCTCCACCGTACGCTCCACCGTCCATCTTAGTACGACTGAACACTGAAATTTGAAAGCTCGAAGTTGATGGAAGCGCGCATGCGCCAGGAAAGGTTACCCTTTTTCTTCTCCCACCATCGAGCTCTTTTGGGGTGGATCCTCTTACAGGGGCGCTTCGCGCGGATGGAACGTCAATTAATCGAGAACTCGATCGCTAACGATCGATTTGTCGAATTCCATTATCGCACATGCCTACTATATTTGTTTGGTTTATCTTAAACACGTGTTTGCGTTCTCGTGCACACATGTTTAATCATTTTTTCCTTGATTAGTTCAATATTCTCTCCAAATTATATACTACTTAGAACATAATCGAACTAATCATAATACTCTTCGAAAGATATACTCTCGTAATTGATAGCGCACACTTTAAATGTCGGGATAACTTTTTTTTTCGTAAATCGACCAACCAACTTCAGTTTTCTGCTGAGGGAAACATTTTTACGTAATAGTTCAATATTATCCTCAATAATATTAAATTTTCTATATAAATTTCACATATAAATTTTTTTTACATAATAATTCAACACAACAATAAGAAATAACGTTTCAGGGAAAAGCTGTTTGGTTTCGAGGGGCCTATTACGCGGTGTACACAACTTTTTTCTCAGGTGGAGGTGCTTAGGAGATTTGAAGGTCAATTTAGTATGTTTTCATATAGAATCACATATTTTTGAACTCCTATGGTTGCAGCCCTTCTCGAGACAATTTCATCGATATATATATATATATATATATTCAATGAATTATTTATTGCAAATATAAAAAATTATACATGAATAGAAAAATAATTCTACAACTTTCAAATTGTTGGAATGCATAGTATTATCAAATATTTTGTCAATTACTTTAAGTATGACTTTAATACTAATGTGACTATGCCAATTCCACTTATCAAAATACAAAGCCTTCGAATTTTATTACTTTTGGGTTTTATTTTCGCCTGTAAAAATTGATATTTATTCAATAACAATGTATCAGTAGATCTTAAAATAAAAACTATTAAAACATACCCTTAGAACTAATTCTTCTAACTCGGAAAGACTTTTCTGCGCTTCTTCTAATTCTGTTAATGTTGCAACAACAGAGATAGGTAATATTTGAGAAGCGCTTAAAGCTTTGTTGGGGTCTACGAATACATTAATTCTTTGTTGTACGAGTCTCAGTCGCCAATATGCTATAAACGCTAATGTTAGGGACAACTGGTTCTCGCCGGATGCAATTATTTCATACAAATCTTGAAATCTGAAAATACGTGGCATGTCGTACTCGAGGATTTTAAAGTACTCGTTAAATGTTTCTCATGCTGCGATTAATTTGGTTGAATAAAAATAATATACCTTTCTTCGTTACTTGTTACTACTAAAGCAGGCTTTTTTTTCACATTCAAAGCATTTCTTATTTCTTCAGCTTTCTGGGAATCAGCACCTATGTTCGTATTGTTTGGATTAAAGATATATACCTAACTAGAAATACTTTTCTCGATTACCTAATATCATAAACTCCTGCGCAGTGAGCTGATGCAAAATATCAGTCGATATATTTCTTTTCCTGCATTCGGGTATTAATTCGGGTGCACCCAAGCCACGTAATAAAGAAGCTGTTTGTTTAGTAAAAGCTAAAGGATCATAGTAACTATCCATGACTTTTAAATTAATACTGGAAATAGAAAAGTGTCCCACACAGTAAAGACTAGCATCTATGTAAGTAATTTATTTTAGAAACAATTAGAAAGTTAGAAGCTGCATACATATTTTAATCCATAAATATTTTCTACTGTGGTCACATGAAGAGGTTACATTAAAGGTGTTAATATACATAATTGAAATGAAAATATTCTGGTCGGTTCTTACCTATTTTGTGAAATTAAATATTCGCTCTGTAAAGAAAGGCTTGTTTAGATAAATATTAATTCTTAAAACTTTATTAGTCTATATTTAGCATTCGAACGATTTCAAAACGGTTTCGTTACACAATGTGCTTACTTTTAAATATTTCACCGGTTTATTTACGTGTGTTCAAATCTTTGTTGTTGAAGAGTGGTTAGAATGAAACAGAATGAATACAACTTCTAATGCGTACGACGCTTCTATGAGGAAGTGTGCGTGTCCTTACCTATCCAGAAGGATACATATATATATACCGCAAAGGAAGTCAAAACCAACGTCACGTCATACAACTAAAATAACTCCTATTTTAGTTCGCGACATATAGTACATAAAAACCTTTCAAATAGAAATGCAAAGAATCGATTTAAATCGATTGGGGGAGGGGGGGATTTTCAGAAAAGAGGGTGAGGGATTATTAAAATTTGTATAAATGAACTGCATAATACAATATTTTTGTTATATTTTTCATTGAACACGTTGCACAAATTGCAGCCATGAAACTCCGAAATTAAAACTATAAAATAATTATATGTATGACCATCCCTTAGTCTATATTATATTATCTACTACAGCTTACTCAACTCTAATAAGTTACGCTTATTCTATGTTTAAAGCTGCAAACTTGAGTATTCTAACTAATAAATAAGCAAAAATGCTTGTATGTATAATGAAACAATGAAAATTAAGATTTTAATTTTAACGTATCGTAATGAGATGTCATGCATCGGTCATGCATCATCGTGGAAATAGGATGTATACGCATGTTTATTACTACGTACTGCATTATTAATTAAGTTAATAAAATATTATACACATAAGTAAACAATTAGTAATTAAAGTTATTTTTTAACAGTCAACTATTGTAAGCTTATCATTCAACTTTGAAAATTACTGTAAAAGAAAATTGGTCTACGTTCTACAACATATTTATTTATGTTTTTATTGCTAAACGTTTTTATTGCTAAAGTAAACTTTGAAATTTAACAAGTGATTAGATTGTTATTTAACGTGTAACATCTGGCTGATTGTACTATAATGAGTACTAAGGTTTCATTGGTCTTCTATTACACATATTTTTTTCTGCATTATAAAAATGTTGTCAATGAACAGCCCGAAAAAATATTAAAAATACTGAACCATTCAGTTTGGCGTTTGATTCGCAGTTCTACTTTTCTGTTTATATATTTATATATAATATCCTAACATACTTATTCGTTGTTATTACACATATTTACAATACAATTATATATAATCTGAAACAACGCACTATACTTTAATTAGACGGCATCTAATTGTCTATGGCTAATTCGGACGAGCAATTCTCTGTGCCTACAAAAATATGTGTTTCATGTTGTGGAAACTGTTTTTTGAATGAAAATTAAATTCGATTGCCTGAACGATGATCCCTGTCGCCGTAACACAGAAAATATTCGCAGTTTTTACATCTGTGAATATTTGAGTAACAATTCATATTGTCCGTATAATAAAGAAATATAGTAAAAGTTGTATAGACTATTAAATAACACGCAGAATTAGTATCAAAGAAAATATAATTATAACTTTTAATGGAACAGTTTATAGATGACGTTCGAGACTTATTCAATACGAAGATCATCACAGTATAACAGAAATATGTAATGGAACATATAATTTTATACATAGAGGATAAACAAACGATTTACACAGTTCTAGATGTAAATGAATTCACACTTTTTTCCTGAAAGTATTATCAAAATTCACTAATAAATTCTCAAACAGAAATGAATTACAAAGCTAGATGCGTTGGGGTAAAATTTTAGAACTTATAATTATTTCTCGATGACCCAAAACATATAATATCCGGAAACTATAGAAATCAATGTTATTGTATATTCATTCAATAGTTTATACTAATTATTTGGGTTTATATTACTCTAAATCGTTTTTTCATTCATTACACAGTTTTCATGTTCAACGACTCAAAAATATTAGAAGCATTTTATTTTCATGTAGGAATCACTCGTTTCTAGTTACACTGTTATAAAACATCTATTAACAAGATCAGTTGTAATTTTACACATTCTTCGGTGTCAAATTAAATGATTTTTCAGCTCGTAACATATACAAAAAGATAAAAAAACTTGTCGTAGACAAATAATCCATTAATCAACTAGTTAAAGTAGTAGTCACTTAATTTTTTTGTATAGCGTTATAAAATTAACGATTTCTTAAAAAATAAATAATTAAAGTAATACGAAGTAAATGACACAAAAAGAATATATAGTGTTATTTCAGCAATGAGTTGAATACAGTAGAACCTCCCGTGTTCGAACCCACATTACGCAAACGTTCTGTTATCCGAACAGCGTTTTGCACCAATGTCTTTTGTACAATGTATTGTATATGTATAGTTTCCAGTATTAGTACGATACTAACTGTGTCGCAATGGCAATGAAACAAAAAGATACAGCTCTAAGTATTGGAAGAAAATATAAGTTGGCGCAAGGTGTATGGTACACGGTGTCGGAAAGTCTACAATCACAGATATTCAAACACAAAAGCTACGCAGTGTGTGTAAATTTCTCGGATGCTACTATATTACATACAGAAATTGTATTTCACAAGCTGAAATTGCAACCGAAGATAACAACGAGGACATACCTTTTCACGTCGAAGCACTTGTAGGACTTCGATGGTTTCGGACTCACAAAAAGAATTTAATTCTAGACAGTTATTTACATTGGGAAACATATGTGATTTAGCAGCCAAAAATATTTGGGATCCTTAATTACTATACAAATTGTAAAGTCTAGTAATTTTAATTAAAATAAATGGTATTGAATATCAGAACAATTTCGTCTCCCTATTAGTTAAGATACGGGAGGTTCTACCGTATCAGATAACCGATATTAAAATAAATAATAACAACTTATTGTTTGAATATCAGCAACTGATAACTAATTGAAATATTGATTAAATAATTAATGATCATATTAGTCTTCACATTGTACACTACAGCACCGATGTATATATCCGTAAAGTACTGTAAATTTGTCATGAAGTATAAAGAAATCTATACTTTTATTTGTAAACTTATTATCGTTTTTTTGTACACTTGTAAAAACGAAATGTGTAGTTACCATTTAAAATTTCGAAATGATTGACAACTATTACATGGACGAGTATATAAAAATTGATTAAATACTCTTTTTAATTATTAGTTATTCGTGTATATCTGTAATTAATTACGCAATTAATTACCTATATATTGACACTACCTTCGTTGTGTAATTAATTACAATTTTTTCTTTAGAAAACGATAATCCAGTCAGTTACGAGATTTAAAAAAAATAAATTGATCGATTATCAAAAGAAAATAAATTTTATATAGTAAACAGAAAATGTGAGAGAAATTAGATCAATATTTTAGTAATTTATAATATTGTTTTTTGTAGTCCTCAACCGTATCATTTCTGTTCTGTTTTATCACAGGATGGCATGCACTTGTATCTAACGTCAAAATTAATTTGTTCAGAAAGGTACGACATGTTGTCGTCGTCATTTTGTGGATTCTGTTGATGTTCTTCTTCTTTCTTCATTTCCTCTTCATCATCTTCATCATCTTCATCCTCGTCTTCCAGTAATTGTTTTTTAACCATCTGGACTACTTGCCACTCTCGATAATGATGTTTCCTTTTCGCTTCGAACGCTTTCCTTTTTTCTAAAATAGCGACAGATAAATCGATATGTTCCCACAATTTTATCTGTATAATAATGCTGTTATAACTAACTTTCGAAAAATCGTAATATATTATTATTTACCTCTCTCTTCAGGTGTTTCTTTTTCATCTTCGTCTTCGCTCGATTCTTCAAATATTTTTGGCTTACTGCTACCTGCCAACCTATAAATATTAATGAAAAACATCTATTATTGTTTCCAAATCGGAAAATAAGACTTGAATTATTAAAATAATAACAATCGAAACGAAAAGTTAACGCATTCAGTGATATATTAGAATATTGTACACTTATATAGAGAGTTTATACATATAATTTAACATCAGTAGACTTACTTGGCTGCAACTGCATTAGAATCTAATTGATCGAATTCAAATTCACCTTGCAGACCTTCATAGTTGTATGGGGTTTTTGGTTCATCGATTTTCATATGACCATACTCTTTTCCTGCCGGATGCAATGTTGCTATGATATTCATTTCGTCCCATTTTGTTTCTTTGGGTGGTCTTCAATGACAATTATAATACAAAAATATTATAGATTTTGTTTGGAGTGACACAACGCAATGAATCGATATTTTATACATGGATCATTTTCTAATTATGATGAAATTTTGCAAACTATAAAAAATTGAATAAATAATACACATGTATAAATGTTAAAAAATATTCTGACATTATGTAACCGAATTAAATTGAAAATTTGAATTGTTTGATTATGTTTGAACAGCATCCTTATAAAATCCTGTTCCCTGAACATATTCTGAATGACAGCTATAGCCTTAATTAGTTATTCGATATTTAAAAGAAATATTGTAACAAACGGATAGTAATTCATGATTATATATCAACATTGATTAAACAAATGTGTAATGGAGTTATGAGCACTTTAACGAACGACATAATTTACACTTTACCTAACCTTAAAAAACAATTCCAAACTCAACTTTAACTAAATTAATGTTTAATTATTAAATAAAAGAAGAATAGCCTTTGTTGCACATTTCTTCATAAGAATGAAGATCACAAATTACAATTTCTACGTGGCAACATAAATTAAAAACAAATAACTGAAATACAATAAATGTTCTCACCGAGATATTTCTGGATTATCAAAGCTGCTCGATGATTTTAAAATTCCTTTCGTCGGTCGTTTCGAAAGATTTTCTGCCATTTTGAGAGGTATTGATTTCAATGTTGATTGAAAAGTGAATTTTTCGCTCCAACGTTTTCGCTCAAATTAGAAGGCAATCAGGCTGACAATTGTTTACAAGTGATGACAATTAGTCACGTTGAAAAATTTTCAGTTTAGATCATGAAATTACGTGCTGTGATTGGTGCCATGTTGCACAACACGTTGCACACCGAAGAGTGTGTTTCGTATGTATGTATTATTTTATAACAAATTGAGAAATTCGAGATGATTAACTGGAACATTTGAATGAATTCTTTGATTTAGTATTGCAGTTTCACTACGAAGACATTATACTACGCGTATGCTCGTGTATTTTTATTACAGGATTAGTCAATAATGAAATTAAGTAATTTCTATAATACTGCGAATCTTTAGATACATATGTATCATTATTCGATGTCTATAATCATTTGACTCACTAAATAAGCTGTAAAACACGCAAAAGAATTATTTTATTGCCAACACAAACTTTCAAGAAACTTTTTCTTTACCAAATTGCTAGTAAATATCCAAGAAATTTTCTTACTAATGTTTGTGCATTTTTTAATGATATTTTTCAAATAAAATGTTTTTGTATGAGTAGTATTTTTTATGAAAATTAATTATTCAAAGACAATATTAGTTTCCTATATACGTTGTACACATATACATATGTATATATCCATATATAACACACATACTATAGAGAGCAAACTAAATGTGTCAAATATATGTTTATATTATATATACATACACAAAAGAGATTATAATAAAATATGATTTGGTTTCTAATAACAAGTTGAAAGCTGACTATAATAAAAAAAATATTAATCAGAAATGTTTTATCTTCGAGATTGATTAAAAATTTTCTTCATCTATACTCTGTATGAAATGGGTCTGTATATATCTCAAAAATGAATAAATGATCTCAAAAATTATATATTGATTGAAAAAATGCTTAAATATACACTTCATGTTTATAATTTACTTGCACGATTCGAATTAGATCGCGTAATTATGTTGAACGAATGAATTAAATGTTTCTTTCAAGTATTATCAATTTGATTATGCCCTCCACACGTAACGATGGATCGTGTTTCAACATATCGATGTATCGAATGAGACAAATTTATCGATGTGTCTTCTTCACTATACTATCGCTATACATCTATACATGCCACCATGTTAATAAAATGGAAAATATTGAGAGAGCTGTGAGCTCGAAGTTTGAATAAATACTCGTACGTGAGAAATACGCCCGGTAATTAAATGTGCCCTGAAACTAATGTGATGTCGTCTATGTGTGATGGCGGGTAAAGAGTTAGTAGGCCATCAGCAGCAGTTTGTTGAAGAAATTAACTACGATGAAATTGAAACGGAACAGGTACTTTAATTTACCGTGACTCTCCTGATTTATCGTGAAAATTGAATCCTAATCTTTCTTATTATTCGTCCTAACGTTCAGAATATATCAACCCATTCGCATATCTGAAATTTTTACAATTTATCTTTATATAAATAAAAATGTTCACGTTTGAAACATAACCTAAACCATTTTTAAAAAATTCTCAAGTAAATTGTTCTTTCTTATAAATTATTCTACATTGATGCTTCGATAATAATCTACGCAAAATATCATTTGTTCAACGATGAAGAAAACAAAAAAAAGGTTATGATTTATACCTTGGTTTATAAATAGTTAATTTCTGATTTTTTTTCAAATTTAACAAATTTTATTAATCACTGTGTTCTACGCGAAGTCAGAATATATAAAAATCATAAATTCGAAGTTTCGTGTCATTTTATTCTTTTTCATTATCTACAGATAGTAAGCCCTTTTTCATCATTTCATTTTATTAATATTGTGTATTTACTGTAATTCAATTTTGAAGATAAGTCACTATTATTAGAATTAAGTGATATCGAAATATGTGACTTAATATGTGAATTGATCTTTTTTCATGCAGATAGTCGGAAAAGGTTCTTTCGGAGTAGTATGGAAAGGCAAATGGAAGGGGCAATACGTTGCTGTAAAGTACATCAATTCGGAAGGTGAAAGAAAGGCTTTTACAGTGGAAGTTAGACAATTGTCGAGGGTTGTGCATCCTAATATCGTTAAGCTATACGGTGCTTGCACTAAAAATCCAGTCTGTTTGGTGATGGAATACGCGGAAGGAGGATCCTTGTACAATGGTGTTTTTCTTTGTTTGGTATTTTATAATATTTAACACAGTAAGAGCTGTTATGCATTGACGATTAGTCACCGGTGACTATCAGGTACGGTGGAAGGTACATTCAGACTCTTTGATCACAATGGGAATTAAAAAAGCATTGAATTCTCTCTCAGCATCCAAGTCGTCTGCGACTGGTCAACAGTGCGTAACAGCCGTAAACGCCAAGCCGATTACTTTCCTTTCCGTTTACACCGCACTCTATCGTCGAGTAGGGAGAGCCATGCACATTAACAAAAGCTCATGCGGCATAAACATAAAGTCTATGGCTGGTTTACAGTAAAACGGAATGTCTACAGTATCTTTAGGGACCGGTGTGACGTTTAACGTGTTAATAGTACCCTGTTTCTATTACTACTTATACTTTATTTATATTTTGCAGTATTGCATTGTAATCCTCAGCCACAATATACTGCAGGTCATGCAATGAGCTGGGCTTTGCAGTGTGCGCGTGGTGTTGCGTACCTTCACAATATGAAGCCAAAGCCTTTAATTCATAGGTAAGTTAGATTAGTATCTGGGAATAGGGAACATTGTCTCTAAACTGGTAGTAAAACCTGGAAAGAGATGAATCTACATGAACGAATAAGTGAAAAAGATCGATTAAGATTTCTTGTAAGCTAGATAGATTTAATGTATTCATGTAAAAAGTCACAAATTTCCTGTAAAATTACTCCTTCAGGGTGTACTACTTACTTTCAACCTTGTACGGTTGTTTTTTAATTGTATTAATCATTGAATATTATTTTCAGAGACTTAAAACCACCAAATCTGTTACTGGTAATGGGTGGACAGACCCTTAAGATTTGTGACTTCGGCACAGCTTGTGATTTAAACACGTACATGACAAACAATAAAGGCTCTGCTGCTTGGATGGCTCCGGAAGTATTCGAAGGTTATAAATATACTGAAAAATGTGATGTATTTAGTTGGGGTGTTATCCTGTGGGAAATATTGTCAAGGAAGAAACCATTTGATCAAATCGGTGGCTCCGCTTACAGAATAATGTGGGCAGTGCATATGGGACAAAGACCTCCTTTGATCGAAGGCTGTCCTAAACCAATCGAAGATCTCATGACCAGGTAATTATTACAATCGAAAGCAAATCTATTTGCAGTTTTATTCAAAAACGATATTTCGAATCATTTATAAAAACGTAATTAATTTCTTTTTATCGATTTTATGCTTTGTTAATTGGATATAATGAATGCTGGATTAAATATGTTATTTGCTTTTCGATAGATTAATCGAAGTATTTCGTGGTTGGTAACTATATATTTTGTAGTCAATTTTATATTGAATCGTTTTGTTAATTAAATCAATAGAGTGAATATAATAGATCGATATAGAAAACAATACATTTATGTTTACTTAGGCAAACAAACAACACTATATGCTCATACATTAATGGACATTACATTTCAGAATGAATATGCGTGAATGATATTTGATCTTCTTATTCGACTCTGCGTTCAAAGACTGTTTATATTATATTTGCTTACATTGTGGTGGTATAGTTCATCTGTCAGTAGTGTCAAATTAATAGAAGTTTGACACTCAGTTTATCTTCCAAAGATCAACATGTATATATATATGTTGCACTTCTTATTTCGATTTATCATTGGTAGGCATACGACCAGAGAAGTTTGGGACAGGAATAGGAAAATACGTGTAGAAACAGAAAATTAATTGAATTATTTAATACAAACAGATAGGGTACCAAACGACATTCCTTGGATGATATGTTACCATAATGTTCATATATAAAATTCTATAATATGTTACAAGTATCCTCCAAATATCGCGAAGAAAGTTGCTGCCATTTAAAAGTATAGTAGTTGCTTGGTCTTCTTTACACAGTTCGCTACTATGCATATCATCGGTGACAATTGATCACCAGTGTGTAGTATCGTTACAATGTTTACGTATACCGTGCCCATGTTGCTATTAACAAAATATTTGATCACATTCCGATGGGATGAATGGTTTTCTTCACGGATATAACCAATTGAAAATTGAAATCAATCTTCACAACAAAATAGATATTGGAAAATCTTTGTGGCAGGTTTTAACACATTTTCTGTCCGTACAGAAGATATGATTGCGGAAACTTCATTCGCTCTGAGATTGTTCCACATCTTAATTTAGGGTTTTTCTAAATTTCTTCTTATGAATTTTAGGTTTTGTCCTAGGTGAGGGTGAAGATTGGGGCACATAGTTCTCATCATAAAATATTCATTAAAGAAATTCGGGTCTTTGTAGCAACTATGGATTCTCCTTTGGGACAACGATCTACTCTTTCATCCTCTTCCATGTTTAGGCACTGGGAGTAAAGTTTAGTGGTAAGTGAAATTGTCTTCAATGATACTTCTCCGTTATGGATATCATCGAGTCTAATGACTACTTTCCCTTTCGTTTTTCTCTTGACGATCGAATGTTAGATGGAGTAACATTCTTTCTTAAATTGTTGTCCACGTCAGTGCGAATGGATTTTCTGTGAAATTTTATCATTGCTCCCAGTTATTTTTCTCATGAATTTTTCCGACAGTAAAATATGGAAGGGAAAGTGTTGCATTTAGGATGTCAGAGGAATATATTTAAAAGATAAATTAGGAAAATATTTTAGGGTATATGTATATCGCTCGGCTAGAACGATAGACGATCATTTAGGAAGGAATTAGTTATTAATTACTAGTTATTTAGTCACCGGAAGATATTAGTATAGTTACTATTATCTTATATTCGTTTCATTATAGACAGCTCTGAATAAATTTTATTTTTAACTTATTCTCGCCTAGAGTTGATATATTTTTTTATATTTCAGGTTCATCTATATGTAATAACCAATTACAATAATTTTTGAACTATACTAGCACAATGTAAACTGTTATTAGATGTTGTGACACGTTAAATTAATGTTACGTCTAAATAACAAGATATGTTAACACAGTATGAATTGTCTTTTATTCAATCAAAAAGAAAGACTTTGTCTTTTCAGGTGTTGGCACAAGTCTCCCGAAGAAAGACCATCGATGGATGTTGTTGTAGAAATAATGACAAAATTATCACAATTTTTCAATGATCAGTTAGAACCTGTCGAATATTCTGCCAGTATGTATACTTTAAGTATGAAATCTTTAACGAATAATTAAGACAGAGCTTTAAGCAACAAGAATAATTTTACTCATATTATACAGGATGAAATAGTTAGTGCCTCACCCTGTATACATGTATATTTTAATGCGAGCATTTCATTATTATCTAGGTATCGAATCGGAAGAAGTTAACGATAACCATGTCCCTAAAGACGATACTTTAGATGTGACTGGCACTCTGGACTCTCAAATAAATGGATACACTCCTAATGGTACAATCAGAGCTAAAGCTCCCAAAGAAACATCGAAACTTCCAAATGGAAAAGATAATTTATCGAATCCCTTCCGTGATAGCCGTAAAAATAATTCGTTAGACAATGCGTGCAGTAAAAAACTTCAAAACAAACATTTTCCACCGCTTCATATCGAATGCGATCAGGTTAGCACATCTATTATATTAGTTGTTAAATTAACACTTCATTAATTGAACAATTTTCAAAAATATATATCTATGCATAACTATATAGAATAATATATTTACGAAAATTAATATATCGTACACTTAGAAATTTACGTTTAAACATGATTACACTTGTAATTACAGAATGCTTGGGCATTAGCATGTCCCGATCCACCATTAGACTCTCCAGTCCTGAGAACAAAAAACACTGTTCGGAGTGAGTACATTGTTTTATACTATTTATAGTAGTATTTAGATTTGGTGTAATTTCTTATCGTTTACGTTAGCGAATGTTTAAATTGAAACTTCCACTGTTAGGAACACTACAACCCGGTATTGCTCATCTTACATAATAATTAATTATCAATCAACATTTTTCTATGTTACCAATAAATTCTTATACTGGTGTAGTGGTATATTGAAATTGGTTCACTGTTTCGGTGTGCAAGATTACTCCAAGGTTATAACCCAGGCATGTACAAAAGAATTTTAATACCTGTTAAAATATTGTTTACATTATTAGATATGTCGGTATCTAATCAATTAATAAACATTTCAAAATATCGTATGAGTTATTATATGAATTTCATAGCCATGAAATTTAAAAAATCATAGAAAATGGAAATATTCAAGGAAATTTTAATTTTCGAGTTAGGTCCGAGTGCAAAAGGATTTTCAAATATTTTCTTATATCGATAAAAACAAAGGAAATAGTTACGTGTTTAGTTTCAGTGGGGTGGTTCGTATCCATTCCACGAACCACTTGTCTTTACATATTGTGTAGATACAACATGGTATAAATAATGTGATTGTTATTTATTAATGAATTCGTGGTTGCCGTGTAGCCACCAAGGAGAGAGAACTTGTTTGAAGCGAGAGCTCCGAATTTTGTGACTCACCGCGATAGTACTCTAATCCCAAAATAACATTCTCTGTATGATCCACAGAACTTTGCTTTCAGCAGGGAATGTGTATGCTCAGACCTATTGTCGCCATTTAAAAACATTCTCGTTAACAGTAATGAACAGTAGGTCCCTCTGAAAATTGGGCTGAAATTAGGCGATAGGGCGAATGGAAAGAAGGGGGGAGATTGATTTGAAACCCTAAGGGGACCAAATAAATTATATACACTTACACACTAGTATACTGTAATATAAAAACATATGTAATAAGTATTTTTCATGTAAGAAAATTTTAACACATAAAATATAAATCTCCATATATTTTGCTGTTATTGGAAAAATATTTTTGATACGTAACGAGAATTTTTAGCATCTGGATGTTGCCTCATTCATTAGTTAGAACGAATACCATTAACTATTAATAAACAGTGTTTCCAGAATTGTATATTATTCTATTTGCATTTAAATGAATTTAAATGAATTATCGAACGAGTGAAAATTTCGTTGTTTAATGATTTATTACCAATGCGAATATACGTAGCTGTGCTATATTCAAACTATTTGTTAATTAATATTATTCATATTTTAGTGTAAATTTATCTTGAGATTATCGAATTAATTGTGAATCTTAAAAATAATTATCACTCGAATTTCTTTGTAGGAAGTATTTATATATAAATATTATTGTAAAAATTTTAAACGTGCTACCTGGCACGCCGCGATTTTCCCGTGACGAATTCCTTTGGAGTTCGTCGATCGGCGAAGTCTACTCTGGCAAAGGGCCCGCGAAAACAGTCACATTGTGCGACTTCACTAAATTTAACTGCCAACTAATTGCCAGAACTTGTTCCTGATTGACATCTATTGACAGTTATAAAGGTCACACTTTAAAAAGCTCCAAGTACGAAAACAAAGTAGTAAATAAAAACAAATGGGTGAGATCGTATAGAGCGAAACTATCATTGATTAAATCACTCCATTCAAATAGCAAAGAATGCTACCATTGTTTTTGCAATGTGAAAAATATTTCTCGCTAATACGAAGTACAAGTTTTATCCAGCATATCCAAGTATTAAATATCCTGTTTCCAAATATATATTAACAGAAGTCTATTAATAGGTTTTTTTAGTGAATGAGCTGCATGTAAAAGAATTTTGATAATTTCATTATAAATAACAAGTTTAGAAGAACTTGTCACGCTATGTTAGTTCAAAAAATTTGTTGAATTGTGGATAAAGTTGCTGTAGATTATTAAACAAATTTTCAACTCTTAGTTAAGTATGTAAGTAATGCGTTAAAGTAGAAAAAGAAGAATAAGGTATATGAAATCTAAGTGATGGATTTACTCCGCTGGGTGGCTGACTAGGAATAGAATATTTTTGAGTTTAATGGGTTTTCTGGACGCTGACATTATTTTTCCATGGAATGTCCTGGATTATCTCTCTCATAATTTGATAACTGAATCTAGGGTGTACGTGGCGGACATTCAGCCATCAACGAGTTCTTCTTCAATTGTTCACTGGGGAGAATCGAAATTTTGACTTGATCCAACCCTGAAGATGAATTAAGAGCCGAAGAACCGTATTTTCTTCTTGGCTCGTGATTGCACGTCTTGTCTGGTGGGGGATACCTCGAAGCAGGTGTGGCTGACTCACCAGGCCCAATATAGATGCACGTTTGTTTAGTGCTCTCCCGACCCACCACCAAGAACGACGGTCTTTCCTTCTCTTTCTTCTTTTTTTTTCCCCTATCCACGTTATCGAAAATTACGGCTTCCATCGAAAAAATTTCATACTCCCGTATATTCGTCGTCTTTTTGATCGATCATCTTCTTGGTATAATTTCGTGTGACTCGTGGATGTTGATCAGTGTGACATCCTTCATGTGCGAACCTTGCTTGATTTTATTATGAACGAAGCCTCGATAGGCTTCAACATTTGGAAATGTGCGAGGAATATCCGAACATCGTCACCACGGACACCCTAAAGCGGTGCTGGGTTTTATTGCGTTAGTACATCTGCCTGTTTTCTTTTTCACTGTCAGGGTAAATAGGGTGTTTCGGAGCTAGATGAATGGTACAAAGAGGATGAAATGAAACTTTCAGTGAACTGTTTTACGCATCATCCAGAACGTAGTCGTATTTTTCCCATTGAATACGTTAATAATACAAATGCATGTGTTTCTTGGTTTGAAAGTAGTGAATGAGTATGTAAGGATTAGTCAGACTTATGAGAAGTTGAAAAGAAATAGTCTCGAAGGGATTTATATAAGCTTTATCGTTCGTTGAAGTTCTGCAACTTGATTATAACTAAAATTTTTAAATTAATTATTCTAAATTCTTGGAACCACTTGGAACACGATAAAGAAATGAGATTTAATAAGAATTGTATATTATAACAAATAATTAGAACATTATTACTTGTAATAGATTGATTTGATAATTTGTTTGTTTTAAAAATATTCAAAGTTCTTGACATGCGAGTTAAAAATGAATTATTATTGATTGTTAGGTAACAGCACAACCAACGAAGATTTGGACAATGTTTATCGCCTATTGGACGCTGATTTGAGACCACTCACACCGGATCAAACTTGTGAAAGATCAAAAGAAATTTTCGAAGAACATAAGCAGCTCGCACAAGAGTATTTAAAAGTTCAAACGGAAATAGCTCTGTTGGGGCAACACAAAAACGAAATGCTTAAAAACTTAACTTTAGACAGCCTAAGGCAGCAGGAGGAACTTCGAAAACTTGAAGATGAGAAGGTTAGGTAATAAATACCTGTATCGAGATTCATCTAGATACACTTTATTACGCATAAATGAAAAATGAAGAATGCTAAATAAGGTTTTTCGAATTTCAGGATTCTTTAATAAAGTTGTATCGAAATTTGAAACGACAACTAGAAATAATGAAGAATCAAAGAATGAATAATGCCTTGAATGCACAAATGGTGGGTCCTGCAGTTTCAGGGGATAACGGATGGTTTGTGATACCTCGTCAAGATCCTTCGAGACACTCGTGAACATCCATATTATGCACTCTATAGAAAAGTAGTAAGATATCTTCCCCATTTCTCAGTCAACAATGAAAGAAAACAAAGTAGAAATGATCATTTGTAAATGTAACAAGAGTGACTGTAAAAGAGAGCAAGAATAATCAACTGCAAAGAAAGATGTCCAAACAGTTTCACTTAAATACGAAATTATTATTCTTTTGCATTTGATTGAAACTATCGTTAAGATTTCGAAAATATTTATAGAGAGCTCTAACATTTTTCATAAAACAATTACGGAAGATAATTATACGTAAGATATTAAAAATAATAGTATTCATTGTAATTATTCCAATTTTTTTAAATCGATTTGTGTCAGGCTAGGGACACATAAGCGTTTCATTGAACCACGTTTCACAATATTTGCAAAACATTTTATGAAGAATTTTATTTAGAAATCAAATTGTAATAATAATATGATAAATTCCTATATTATCGGGTAATGTACAATTGAAGATGTCGTAAAGTGCTGTGTACATTGAATAATGAAGTGGCGCTTGCGTGTCTTGTGCCTGACTTTGCACAATGTTGATCAAATATGTGAAAATAATTGATTGTTGTGCAACACCTGACAAATTAGTACCTTATTGCATAATTGGTAATTCATAATAGTAATTAACAGCAATTAGTTAACAGCCTTGCGACATATAGTGAATAATACAGGTTATTTATATTAAGATTTTAACTGTGGTAAAACTAAGAACATATTTTATCGTTATTTTACTATTTAATTGCTACTGGCCGGCAATTCAATCTCGTCATTACAAGTATCTTATACAGTCATTTGCGCATTAAATAACAGATACGATTAGAAAGTATTAATAATTATACTTAATTATATAATTATATCTCAGCTACTTATAATAAAATTCGTCATTTGTATAATTTATTTTGAATTGTTTCTTTACTTCGAAGAACGCATGTAATCTATCAACCGAATGCGAGTATAATCGAATACTCCAATTTTTGTCCGCCGTTTCAAATAAACGAATCGTTTTTTATTTTATAATTATTCTCTCAATGTTAATTCCTATTATCTTGAATCTAATTAATAATGGTAGGTAAAATAATGGTTAAACTCAAGTTCAAGCAATTCATTATAAGTATTCATTGCTTCGTTGTTACATCACTGATTCGTCATTGTTTAATCGTAAAGAAGTTTTCACTAATGATTTCATCTTTCGTCTCTGTCTGACTACATATCTACTTTCCAATGAGCTAGTTCGGGGTTCGTAAAGAAAATTTTATTCGAAATGTCGTAATTACTTTTTCTATTTTTTATACGTTTATACATCTCGCAATTTATTTTTAAACAATTTGTAAACCATAATTTAAGGATTTTACGATTTAATCATAGCGTGTATAAAATTCCAGTTTCTTTATTTGTACTACACGTGTATTGAGCTTTTTGTAAAAAACTGATTCTATTAATAAACAGTATAACTCGTTTAGAAAATTCATTAACAATTGCAAATTATTAATTAACTAATTATTAATCTTATGTTTTCACTAATATAAGTTCCTAAAACCTCACCCAACACAGACCATTTAAATTCTAATCTCGTATACCATATTATTATTACCTTATCACACATGCTGCCGACCATCAAATGGCTTCCTTCCCTTCTTCTTGCACGTATATTTCAATTGAATATTTTGATGAAATTACAACAGAAAGGTGTAACGGTTCTTTCACTTGGTAAACAACGCTATGATGTACTACCAATCGTCACGCGGCGACGTACTATCATATACTAAGCTCCGTCTGGCTCCGTCGGGGCGAAGTGGGTCCGTGGAGTGGGGATGAGTCAAAGTGCGCACGCATAGTGAAGTAGACAGCATTGTCGCGCGGAGTGGGGATCGCTGAACGCGAGACGTAGCGTTTCACGAAGGGGTGAAACGGTAAATATTTAATTATTATTACTCCGAAACAGATAGGCTTTTTAAAAAAAAAAAAATTAATTATTCCCCGACTCCAGATTTGATCGACAATAACCTTGGCCGACAACGCCTGTAACTGAAAACGTCGAAATCGTTGTCGATCAAATTCGTTTTCCTTTAAAGGTGTTGTCGGCCAAAGTTATTCTCGGTGAAATCTGGAGTGAGTGAAATGTTGCTTTCTAGAAATTAGCCCCCTCCCCTCATTTGTCGAATTAAATAATTTCAACAGTTGTGGCGAGTTGTGGTAAGTTTGTGCTGCATTGTGCCCGAATATTATAACTATAATATAACAAACAAGACGCCAACGACCGTGGTCCCGTTGAAAGCACCGGTTCTCATTCGATTACCGAAGTTAAACAACGTGGAGCGTGGAACGGACTTGGATGGGTGACCGCCTGGTAAAAACCCGGGAAATGACTCCCAGGTACTTTTCACGTGTTGTTGGCAAAGGTGGTTCGGAACCCACCTTAAAAACAGTAGGTCCCGCTGGAATTGGTTGCAATTAGGCGATAGGTGAAATTGGAAAGAGAGAAGGAGAGTGGTGTATGGACTTGAAACCCTGAGGGGACCAAGTATCTATTTCCTATAAAAAACAAGACTAAAAATTAAAAAGAAACAACAATGTTTCGAGTAGCCCCCATTTTTACATTTTCTTCAATTTTCTCAATTGTTAAGGTTGTGCTAACAATATTTCATATTGTCGTTGAAAACCGTGTCGGAGAAATTAGTGTCGTTAATTTCGACGGTACCACTCTAAGTTCGAAGAAAAAGAAACTGATTTCGCCGGACAGATAGCTCGGCGTAGCACTATCGGTGACGCGATATATCGGCGCTTGACACCTGGACAGGTGATAGAGGTCCGGTGCTCAACTAAACGACTGCAGAGCCAATCAGATGATCTACAGTGAGAGGGGGTTAACCGGTAGTTTCAGCGTGAAAAGAATAATTAAGAAATGTCGTGAAGAGGAAGGGTGAAGGAGGTGGCGTGATGAGAGATAAGCGAAAGACAAGCACAGCCCCCGATGATAACGTGGAGAAACGTGAACGTACGATGCGCACGCACCCGTCGCAGCCAAACTGTACCGTGCATGGTTGCCCGGAGGGGCAAAGAGAGGGTGGAAAACGGAAGCCGCGTAGATAGGGAGGGTGCAGTCGCCTCAGACGTCTGCTAGGTCCTAACACTTTGCGTCAGACCTTCCCTTTAAGCTTTCCGTTCTCTCGTTCGGTTGCATCTTCGATTATTCTTCCCTTCGGCGACCGTGTCCAACAATGGCTCTCGATGCCACCGAGAAAAGTTACATCCTGGACGCGAGGAACACCTACGAGGATGTGAGTAAGCTAAATTCTTCTCTGTCGAATTGTACACCGATCCATCTAGCATCATCCTCCCCCCCCGTAACAAACACGCCAACACAATCGTGCTAAAAAATCCGAAATTCCATTCCTCAATTTCTCCTAATCATTTCGCGAACTGTGCTCGAAGACAAAACGGAGTAAATTTCATTTAAAGAAAAATTGCGTCGGGATCTCTGCGATCGAACGATCCATTTTTTATTATACCAATGAAATGGTTGATAGATTGCGTACACGCTGATCGAACGGCGATAATGAGGCCGAGAGCGTGTGCTAGTAACGTTGGAATTCGTGGAGGTGTTAATAGCGGTGCCGGCGGTGGGTGAAATTGGTATTCGAGGAAGTTGTGCGTCTCCAACCCCTTTCGGGAATGTCCCAACTGAAATTAAAACGGCGGACGAATCGAGAGTTATTGCTCCTCGGATCTTATCGAGAGAGCTTCTTTGGTAGAAGAGTTTACAGTTTCTCCTGCGTATTATGTAATGAAGAACAAGTTGAGAGAGGAGCTTTGAAAGTTTTTACTACGCAAGTAGTTTGTAAGTTGTTAGGGCGGAGCAAGATGAGTTTCTTGCGCTTCGAAGTGTCTCTGACTGTACTATTGCAACAATGGAGAAAAATCTATAACTCATACGCGTTATATATAATAAACGGATAACATCTACATATATATGTACATATATACAGGGTTGTCCACGCAACTTGTACACCTATAATAACATCCAAAGTATGCGTTACACGGAAAAGTGTTGTATACAGAAGTCTAATGGTCTGAAAGGGTACATTATGTAGTGTGTAGGTTTGCAAGTTGTGTGGACCACCCTGTATATTTGTAGGTGTTATCCGTTTATGTGTTTCTACCCTAGTAGCACCAAATATTGTATACACATTCATGTAATATTAAAAAGATATTCAATCTTTTTTTAATATTCAAATATGCATACAATATTTGTTTTATATTAGGTAACAAATATTTCTTTTTAAATATACAGGAAATATGGTGGCTTAAAAAATATTTTTCCAATATTTGAAAAAAATATCCATTTAATATTTTTGTTCTACTAGGGTATCTTTCAAAGATAAGCGAAAGTTTTTTTTCACAAGAAGTCAGTCTTTTTTATTATTAATAGCCAAGTGATTTTATGTATTATTTCTGACTTATTGAATTGTATACATAAATGTCCGCGAAGGCTTAACGAGATCTTTGATCGCGGCGGAGGTTTGAATGAACAAGGCAAATATTTGTTTCATTCATCCGCATATCGACCGCAAACAAACCGTGTTTTGTTTGCACGCTTGCAATCTGATTATCGCTGGCGAAGTTTAATTACACGATTGTTTTTCTACGTGTCGGGAAATAGTCGAGTTGTATTATTCCGTGTTCTGTTTGTCTCGCTTCGTTCGTTTCTAATTGTTGTAATAATATGGAATATTCAGCCACGTCAGGAAGTGAAAGATAATGAAATGTACTGACTTGATATTTACAAGGCGAACGGAAACTCTTCCAACTGATTTGTCTCGACAATGGAATCATCGTTAACCTCTGGTAATACTGTTCGAATTAAACCGATACCTTTAGCGACAGCGCAATTAAGAGTAAAACGGTAATCTACGGTTTAATGAGATGCCTGACCTTTTCTCTCGCGTGGACCACCCGTATTTGTATGAGAAATTTATAAATAACTAGATTAATTTGTGAAAATTATTAAAGGAAAGTTTTGCAAATTTGTTAATTGATTCGTTTGAATAATTATTGTAATAATAATAATAATAATTGTCTAAATACCTATAATACTATTGGGAGAATTGGATAATATAAACATTTGTCAGAGAAATACTTCTTTCCAAAAAATGTGTGTAGGTTATTATAAATATTTCCGCCTAGTTGATTGACAACTTTTATAATATTTCGAGTAAATTTCGTAATTGAGGTGAATTATCCCAGAAGGTAAACACAGTTAATTTTGATTCTAAATAGGGCGGCAGTCTGGGCTCAGAGGAATCTTATGATGATATGAGACAATTAGTCGGGGTAAGAGACAATTAATTATCCACCTAGGAACCACGAGTTGCTGGCATGAATCTGTTATCGTCGCACGTCTATGAAAAATACGATTGCATGATTTAAATACGATATTATAATCTGTTCTATCGCTCTTTTCGTTATTTTAAATAATTTACGTTCGCCAGCTGTTTTTCTGATAAAATAATTATACTACTTGTAGAACAAAAACTAGACATAAGCAAAACCAACTTTGTAAATATTCTTCTTATCTAAATCGATATTTTCGGCGCACAGATTCGATCCTATGTTATTAACTAAGCAGTTTTGCACATTACTATAATTATATAACTTACATTTTTTAATTTTTACAGATGCAATTATATAGTTCTTGATAAAAAAAAGTTATAGTAATTTGCAAAACTGCTCACTTAGTAACATAGGATCGAATTTTTATGCCGAAAATATTAATTTAGGTATTTATAAATTGTCGATCGAGATAAAAGAAACAGTTATTCTTTTTATCTTTAAATGCAGCTTTTTATCTTTAAGTGAAACATTAACGCATTATTATTCTGCGCTCTCACAATTCTTCGTTTGACGCAATTTCATACGAAATTCCACGACCATTTTTTTTATATTGTGTAATATGAGTTTCATTGTTTTTTTCTTTATAAAGTGTTCGAAGTTTACAAGAGTTGAAAATTGTTTAAGTAGCTTGGCATTTCTCGATTGTGCTGAATGCTTTTTTTAGGAACAACGATGTGTAAAACGAACCGTTAAGGTGAGCGTTTTCCAGCAACGCATAACAATCGATCGTTCACGCTGTTGTCATTTTCCCAATACCAGTTTCCGTTTCCTCGAACCCTTTTATTATTTCTGGATACATGTGAAATCTAATTCCGTAGGACAAGAAAGAAGAGTCTGGGAAATTTAATAGTCTACCTCTGGCCAGTTTTAATTTTATCAACTCCATTATCGGCAGCGGTGTTATTGGTAATTTGGCCGCGTGTTTCAACAATATCATTCTTGAACGTCGAAATTACATTGAAAGTAAAACAAACGCGTATCAGGTTATGGAAAACTTGCGTGTCGTATCAAATGTTTACCATGTGCAATCAAATGTTACACAATATACAATATGTATGCATATATGTACATGCATATGTATATCGTACGTGAATCGATGAATACACAGAACAAACGAGAATAAATGAATTAAAACGAGGTATGATGTATTATATTGGGTTGAGTCATAAGCCGACTACGGTTATTTCTCGTGAATCACATTCGTAGAATCTATTTTATTAAAGAAGGAATTATTGGGTTGGTGAGAAAGTAATTTTGGCATTTTAAGGTGAAGTGAAACCGAATTATTTTGATTCAAGCAATGAACTAAAAATATATATATTATAAATGTGTACAACTTTGAAAATAAAATATTTTATTTGATGCAGTAATTTTTGAAAATGAAATAATTTATTCGAGGCAGTAATTTTTGAAAATAGCACTTCATTCTAAGAATATTGGGAATATTTGTATTTTGTCTTTATTTTCAAATTTTCTATTTTAAGTATGTATGTGGCCGATCCATCCAGAAATAATTTATCGAAATGATAATCTTATCCGATACACGTTCGGTGACAGAAATCGAAACACGATCGTTGATCGTGAACAGACTGTATCGCTATCATGATACTACCCTAGTAGCACAAAAATATTAGATAGATATTTTTTTATATATTTGAAAAATATTTTTTAAGACACATTTTTTCATACGAGAAAAATATTGGATCTGAATATTGTATACATGTACAAGAATAAAGATTATCTGTATATTAGGAAAAAATATTCTATTTCTAATATTAAATAAATATCTGTTTTATATAATGAGAAAATTTTTTTTTCACTTTTCGTGATAAAATACTAACAAAGTAACACGCGAAGGTTGCTTCTGACTCAATCCAATGTTTTCGCACACTTTTTATTTGCGCAACGCTAATGTTCCACTGCGCGCAGGTGGTTTAATTGTTACAAAAATTAACCGCGTATGTACTTCTCGAAAGAATGAAGCAAACATCGTTTCACACCGCAAGAAAACAATAATAATTTCGACGTTTAAAGAATAACTATAATTTATAGGTAAAAATAAAAATGGATTATATTATAACAAACATTTTTTAGGCATACCGTACGCCCTCCATCAAGCTGGATTCGGTCTTGGTATTGCATTACTGATAGTAGTAGCTGGACTGACTGATTATTCTTTAATTTTGATGGTCAGAAGTGGGCACATATGCGGCGAGATGAGCTACCAAGGTTTAATGAGGGCCAGCTTCGGTCGTACCGGATTTTATATTCTCACAACTTTACAGTTTTTTTACCCGTTCATAGGTAAATACCAATTTAGGTAACCTCCATTGTTAAGCTCCGTCTATGAGAACCGGTCTCGTCTATCTTCAGATAAAGCTTAACCCCTTTAAAACAAAGGGGTGAGCGTATACACGTAGAATAAGAATGTTAATGGTCTGAATTAAGCCTTTTGTTCGTTCCAGCGATGGTCTCTTACAACGTTGTTGTCGGCGACACGGTCACGAAGGTTCTAATAAGGGTGACGGGGATGAGCGAGACGAACATTTTTGCTCACAGACAAGTGGTCATCTTCTTCGCGACGCTCTTCGTTACGATACCGTTGTGTCTTTACCGAAACGTTGCTCGTTTGGCCAAGATTTCCTTCCTTTCGCTCGTCTGCGTTGCTTTCATTCTGTTGGCGATTTTCATCCGAATGGGTACGATGTCCTCAATTGTGTGAGTATATCTCTCCTCAGTATAAGATTGGCATACTGCAGATAGCTTCTCGAATTTATTGATCTATATTCGAGACGCGGCAAAAATATTCGCACGGAGAGCTTGTGGAAATCAAAACTACTTTCACATTATTTATACTTTGGTATTCGGTTGCTCGTATTACATTGCACAACAAATATTCTTTGCATCACAATAATCTGAAGACATATAACAATTTATAAACAATAGAAGTGTCTCAGTTTATGAAAGTTAATTGTAACTTCATAAATACGAAAACGTGTGTTCTTTCAGGATCGATAAAATACCGATCTGTTTTTTTTTCCAGGCCAAGCCAAGAAGACAGCTGGCGATTCGCGAACTTCCCCGGAATAGTGCCATCCGTCGGGATTATGGCATTCGCCTTCATGTGCCACCATAATACGTTCCTCATCTACGAGTCTATTGAGAGAGCTACCCAACAAAAGTGGGACGTCGTCACTCATTGGTCTCTTTTCACCTCGTTCTTGATTGCGGCAGCGTTCGGAATCATCGGGTACGCCACCTTCACTTCCTACGTGCAGGGTGATCTTATGGAGAACTATTGCTGGGACGACGATCTAATGAACTTCGCGAGGGTGATGTTCAGTGGAACCATTCTCCTGACATTCCCTATCGAATGTTTCGTCACGAGGGAGGTAAGTCACTGAATGCTGCCTCTCTTACATGCTGTTTCAAAATTCCTTAAAAAATCCGGTAATTTAAGGATCTTCAGAGTTCATTCGAAACAACATTTTCCTTTGGGTCTTCGGTGGCACTAAGGCCTTATTCAATTTCGGGAAACCCTTCATCCATTTATTTTATTGTTTTAATAGCAAGGTCATCATTCTGAACAACTTTTTCCTATACATGTTACCGCCGCTCGATCTTCGTTTTCGAGATAAATAAATAATTAAATAAATAATTACCCATTGTATTTCAATTACACAACTGATTAAAATACTTACTAATTGAATTACAATGTAATCGAATTAGCACAACTCTGCTTCATACCACTTGTTTCGCAGGTGATCCTAACAGCGATCAAGGGAACAGACGAGCTCGAAGACCACACAGCGTACATTCCGAACTCGGACCGGAAATACTTGATCATCACCCTGACGATCGTCGTGGTGGCTTATCTGATCTCGATGTCCACCGATTGCTTGGGTCTAGTCCTCGAACTGAACGGTATCTTGGCAGCCGTACCCTTAGCATACGTCCTTCCTGGCCTCTGCTACCTCAAACTCGAAGAGGGGCCAGTTCTCTCACCCAAGAAACTTCCTGCTCTCGGTCTGATGACTGCCGGCGTGTTTGCCGCCGTTTCCGGTCTGCTGCTCTTGATCTTGAACAACACTTCTGGATCCTGCGTGCACGGAAAGGTAATGCCATATTGTATCGACAGTTCGAACAGTACGAGCTCGAACACGACCGTTACGAGTATCGATTCGATCTAAGTACCTCGACTACGCTGGAAGGGGTTGCTGTCTGGTTGTACTCTTGCGGCTCTGGTACATTTTTTGTACGCAAGAAATTCGATATCCCGGGAATTGGATTTCGCGTTGCTGCGAAGTGACTCGGTTTCTTCGTTTCGCGAGCTAAATAGGGAGACACATGTTCACGCGAAGCATTCAGAGAAGCACAGACTTTTGGGGAATTAGAATCAAAATGAAAATCAAAGTTTCTTTTCTCTCTCACTTCCGACTATGATCGCGTTACTGGCGGATAGTATCTGGTGAAGAAAAGCGGAGCAGAGAAATGAAAATCATTAATCAGCCTTTATTCTAGAATACTCGTATGAAAAATACACGTGTTTGTTATTCGGAAAATTCAGTGTGAGAGCTGTGATTGGGTGTTCAGTAATTTTTAAGGGGGTAAGGGCTAGGCAGAATATTACTAGAAAAACAAGTGAAACATGTTAGCGAGATCGAGTTGTTTGTCATTATACGAGCATAATAGGAGCTGTGTGAAGGCTCATTGTAAAGAGGAGGGTTGATTGTAGCTTGTTTCCATCATGATTTAACGCGATTATGTTTATAATTAATAATATGAGCGTATAAAATAGGGGGAAAAATCGAGACAACTACCATCAGATTCCCATGTATTTTTCTAATACAAAACGATTTTTTTACTGAAATCATGAGTGCACCTTACAACAAACAACCTCCCTCTTTATAATGAGCCCTCACACAGCTCCTATTATGTTCGTATAAGGACAAACAACTGTTTCCCGCAAACGCTGTTTTGCTGATGAAAACAGTGTTTTTTCTCACTTGCTTTTCTAGTAATATTCTAGTAATATTCTGCCTATCCCTTACCCCCTTAAATGATAAAGAAAGTGGTCTGATGCAGAGTCGCCGGATGAGGGGAAAAGTAAACCTCTCTTTCACTTGTCTGTCAGTACCGGACCACGTGTAAGGACAGAGACGAAACGCGTTACGTGACGTAGAAGGGGAACGATAGAGTAGGAACGTGAGTTTTAATCTGGCGACTCTGGTCTGAAGTTCCCTACCTCTTTAGTTCCAGCAGATAAGAGTTTAATTGGCTGGTTATGTTGCTTCTGTTTTATCATCGTTAGACTGCGGACTTTCTGCGTTTATAACGGACATGGCCAGCCACAGTTTCTCGAATAGAAGAAAGATTAACCCTCATCCGTCCCTTGGTGTCAAATTGACACAGTGATAAAAGAAATCGATAAAATTGCAAGTCAAACAGTTACTTTTCGATGTTTCTTTTTTTCATTGACATCGATTAGTTAATATTTACATCTTAGGCTTTTGCGGTTATGTTTCGCATTAAAAAATAAAGGTCACCAAGTATCGAACAAATTCACTTAGAAATAACAAAACTTATTTCGGAAAAACTGTGTCAAATTGACACGAGTGACGTATGATGGTTAAATTGAACAGTGTCGAAAAAGGGTTGAAAAGAGAAAGAATATTGTAAATGGTTAACTTTTTGTTGCAATGCATGTAAACAAATTTTGATTCTGCATAAAGATCCGCAGTCTAGTCATCATATCATGTTCTCGTTTCAGAAGAGCATACACGGATATTTGTAATAATATTTCTTTCGAGTATCGCTAACAATTAATGTTCCATATTTATATATATACATATATATATATATATATATATTTCTTTACTATATAAATACAATATTTTGCGTTCGTATATTACTCGCGACGACCACACGAATTGCTCGAGTACTTTCTGCCATAGTTAATCAAGTTCACTGCGTCAAGAGATCGGAGGAAATAGAAATATAAAGTTGTATGTTGACTAAAAAAGTAAAGTTTATGGCAGAGGTTTAGAACACGATGTACCTTAAAGATTTATAGGCGTTTGTCTGTTGAATTTTTGCCAGCGTTTATCTTGTTGGACGAGTGAAATTGAATATTTTTTTAAATGGAGATTATAGACAATATCGTATTAAAATAATTTTTCCCGTTGAACTGATTCGTTTCCGACGAAGTACAGCTTGTTTAATCCCATGGACATAGGAATAAGAATAAATCCTTACTTTAGGCGAGAGGTTGTGAAAAATCTGTTTGCTATTTAATTTTACAAATACATAAAACATTGCTATTTAGGAATAGGAATAATTAGGAGATTATTTTTGCTGCACTTAAGAATGTGATTTAACGAATGTGCAACACAGTATATAATTTATCACCATATAAATAAATATTCCTATGTACATGGTTTCATCACACTATTTCGAACGAATGAACGTGTTGCCGCGTTCTGCAGCTCTTAGAATTGATTTTCTTATAATCATGCTAATTCTTTCTACAAGCTGAGACGATTATATCCTCCAATTAAAGCTTCCTTTCTAATTGCACACCATCTTAAAATGTTTAAGAGCGATTTGTTCGATTCTGAAGCAAAAAATAACGATAGACACTTCACAGAATCTGCGAATCTTCCGATTTATAAATTGCTTACTTGACTGTTGTTAACATGGAACTTACGCGTACCTGGAACGGAAATGTTGTATAGAAGAATACGTACAATTAACCGAATAGAGAATTAATACGATAACTGACAGGCTGCAATAAACCGTACGATCCGGAATTGAGTGACGACGAGTTGGAATTCTAATTATCGACGAATGATTCGAAACGAAGTAATTTTTCGAAAGGACATTTGAAGGGTATGATTTGAACGGGCTCAGTGCTTCATTAGAGAATCGTTAGATTTCTCATCGTTCCATATTATTGGCAGTAAAAAACGAAAGTTCGGACGACGAATTTCAAAGAGAAGAAAGTATTTGTTTCTCTGTGATCGACTACGAGAATTCAAATCGAATAAACGAATATGGAACTTGGAACTCTGTTCTTCGGTTTCGAGGGATGCTTACTCCGCGTCGATGGAAAAATACTGAACTTACAATGTAATCGAAAATATTATTTGTCGATAAGAATACTCATTACGACTAAATAACAAATAATATTAAGCTGTTACCGACACTATTTTTCGAATCTTTATCGTAGGGGCATATTGTATAACGTGAAAACAAGGGTAGTGTGTACCGCGATTTTGTATTAAAAAAAAACACAAAAACAAATGACGAACGATTATTTCGTATTATATTGAATACACGGATTATATCTACTCCTCGATTTTCACGGTTCCTGCTTGACACAGTCGGAAAACACGCGGACAAACATTATCGATATGGTGCAACATTTGATTGGACATTTCATTCGCATCCGAAAACTATATGAATTGATTTTAATTAATTGATCTTAATTAAATAAGCCAGACGATTGAAAAATTTATTTATTTTTCATTATTTTCTTATGGAAATTTCCCGATAAAAACAAAATTTTCCCGATATAAAAAATATAACGATTACCTCGAAGAAAAACTATGAAATTAATAAACGGACAAAAGATATTGTTCTTCCACGATGTTCCTTCTTCGATACCATTTAAATTATGCCATAAATATTTTTCGTGTGATTAAAAATAAAGGAGATATTTAGGTGGCCTGTGCTTTGGCCGAGACACCTTGTATATACCGATTGTCCATTGCGTTCAGTTGTTATTTAGTTAGGTAACTATAATTGTAATATTTATGTTAATAAATGTGTACTTCTTTTTTTAATACAAAATCAAGTTATTTGCTTTCCGAGAAGGGGTTAGGTGTAACAATGTAGGATAAGGATGTTTCGTTCGATGGTACAATTTCGAAGGTTGTGCTTTTTTTTGTTGTAACGAGTGACGGGCATTGAATTACCTTTTCTTCTGGCAGTGTAATATTTAAATGGATGAGGTGGAAATCACCTTACAACGGATTTAAGAATGCCATACTGTTAGGTAGAATTGTCTTATTCTTCGCAGCGTTATAGTAGTGATCTTCCTTGTTCCAATTAACAAGGATGGATCAATAAGTACCCGCGTCAGGAATGGAGACGTAAGTTTTTCTATAATTTTACATACGAACAAGCTGCGCAGGATGAGAGACAAGAAAAAGGAACTATAAGAGCATGATGTGTAATAGAAAAACATGTTAGCACTGATGAGAGTGAAAAAGTGGCAGATGAAAAGAGTCGTGCTACCCTAGTAGCACAAAATATTGTATACGCATTCACATAATATTAAAAAGCAATTCAATCTTTTTTTAATATTCAAATGTACATACAATATTTATTTTATATTAAGTAACATTTTTTTTTAAATAGGCAGAAAATATCTATTTCATGTTAGGAGAAAAATATTTTCTTCTTAAAAAAATCCTTAAAAAATATTTTTCCAATATTTGAAAAAGATATTTATCCAATATTTTTGTGCTACTAGGGTAGTAGAAGGCAAAAGGAACGGTCACTTTCTGTGAGCAGTTTCTTCAACATCCAGAATTTCAAGATTCTTGAGATCATTTTAAGCAACATTTCATTTTAACCATAAAAAACTCATCATTAGAAAAAAAGAAATTAGAATAAACTTTTTTACTAATTTCTTTCTTAAAATGTTTAACAGATTGAAAATAATACAACAGTAACATCAGTGCTTAAACCTACCACTGCCGGTCGAATGATCGGTTTTTCTACTTTGCGGCTACTTGCAACTACTGAATTATGAAGTTCCTTACTTGGAAATTGATTCGACTTTAATCGTTGATTCAATTTTTCACCGAACTCTGACTCGCGAAAGTGACCCGCCCGAAACTAGCAACAACCATACATTTCTGTGCCATCGAACCTTAAGAAACACGATGTATTAGGCCTAATAAGTATTAATTAAATAGAAACGATCGCTAATCATTAGAAAAGAAAACGAAGAACAACAATCAGAGACCACGATAAAGAAAGTATTTGACTAAAGTTTAATATGGGAACGATCTATTTATTTAACGTTCCAGTTGATGTGTTTATGAGATAAAAAAAAGGTTCACCGAAAATCCTACCGGGTGTCCGTACATTTGTATGCATATATAGTATGTTCATGAGTGTGTCTATACGTGTATACTTATAATTCTTTGCCTATCTACGTAGATGATAAATATGTATATAAAATGCTCTATCATCGTGCGAACGAAGGCATTTCAGAAAGTGTTCTAACATCCAGATATTAAAAGAACGAACAAGCAAACTCATAGAATTCTATCGAACACACAACACAGGTTCTAAATCACGAGGAACGTCGAACAACAACGGTATCGTTGATTTAAAATGAGCGATTCAGTTTCTGTTTATATTCTTGCAGCTCAACTATTGTTATAATATTGTTTGATGTCCATAGAAACTGCTTTCATAAGTCGTTGCAAAAAAAAAGAAAACCGTTGTGCACTACGGTGTTTAGCGTGGATTAATTTTCTATATTATCATAATATTAATTTTCATAGCTATAATAATATAATAACGTTGCTGTACACCAGTGAAGCCAGAATGAGGACGAAACGAACCTCATGTACTCCCCTACTTACCCCTTCCACTATTCCATTCCAGCACCGCGCGCACGCGCAACGTTGGGCTCCCATTCGCCCCACTCATTCCCCGTCATCAGAGAGGGGGTACATCATTCCACCGTGACTCCCCTAATATGGCTACACTGCTGTACAACCAGTTAGCGAAGCCTGCTTCGCACTTTGCGAGCAGAATCCGGTCATTTTGGTGACCAAGACCTTGGCGCAGACGTTGGTCCCTATTTGTTATGAATTTACCACGAAAACTTGTCGACTTTCCACACCGGGAAACAGATGAGTCGGAGTTTTTTCGACAAGTTTCCGTGGTGAATTCGTAGAAAATTTTTTACTGGTTAACCCTCATTCGTCTCTCAATGGTTATGTGTTTGTTCCGCATTAAAAAAATAAAAGTTACACGATGTTTCGGGAAAATTTATCTGGAAATAACAGAACAATATAATTTATTTCGGTAAAAATGTGTCGAATTGACACGAGGGACGGATGAGGGTTAAGTAAACAGAAATGTACTCTTTAGATAATTTTATAACAATTCCCGAAAGATCTTGAAATAATTCTTAGATATTGCACTCACCACCGCAATGAAAATTACTGCTCGAGGGTCGAAAATACAGGATAATTCAGCTAAGTCAGACTCGGGCAACTCCTCTGCCCACTCCTGGGTCCTCCCCATCAAAACTTTGTAGCAGACCTGAGGAAAATAGTATTTTAATTAGTAAATAAAAAATAATCCTATTCATTTGAAAGTATGTGTACAATTTTAAAAATAAAATATTTGACTTAACGCAGTAATCTTTGAAAATAAAATATTTTTTTTCGATGCAGTAACTTCTTAAATAATTAGCGAAGGGGAAGCAAAATCTAATAAAACTGTTTATTACATTGGAGTCGAAGAACGTTTGTTTCAATCATTTTTTCATATATCAAATATTTTACAAGTAATTTCTGTGAAGCTTAGCTGAATCACCCTGTATATCTTGCGGGCACTCGGTAATCTTGAAATTGAACTGAAAACTAAATTGAAAGTCGAAACAAACCGTCATTGTTGACAATCGTGAATATTGCAGACCAAGAACCAACATAATATAAAATAAATGAAATTCCGGACGTTCCACGGGGAAAGTTTAAGTGATCGGTGGAACGAAACAGGTTCCTAACTCTATCGATACTCGTGTCTTTCACTTAATAATATTCTATTAATTTTTATAATTAACTGTTGCCGCAAATAAGTTTAAATTACACAACTTACACAACAAATTACACCGCAAATATACGCGCATACACAAAATGTGCACAAAAAAGAATGCCAGAAGATATACCTTGTACATAGCCGGTCATTTCCCGAATTAATCACACAGTGTAATACTTAGACAGCGGATTTTATGCATTTATGACAAAAATGTGTAAGTATAATTTCAAACATTAAAAACATTAGACGAGAATTTAATAATACCTTTGTGTGTGTATTATCTTCAACCTATTGAACATATTAAGAGAGGAAAAATTTTTATGTCGCATAAAGATCCGCTGTCTGGTAATAATTAATCGTGATTGTAACCCGATAAGTATGAAGGATTCCTTGGGACACGTATATGTATATTTCTTTCAGAGAATATAAGAACATAGTGCGGATGCTTTATTTTTTACTGAGACGAAGACACAGAGATTCATTATTTTTCACAAGACTGTAATATACAGGGTGATTCAGAAATGATTAGCACTTTATTTTTGAAACCATACGAGGTAGAAATATACATAATCTGTGTGTCTATTAGTTATCTCTGTTCCACAAGAAAGATAGTATTTATCATACGGTGCTTGTATTCGGAAGATCTATCCAGATCGATGCGATTTGAGAGATCGACAAGTGGTAATTATTTCTGATTTATCCATGGATACGTTACGATCTAATAGGTTTAATAAGTGTATCTAAGACTCTACTATATTCGTTGTACATCAGTGGTACACTTGTGGACGAGACTCACGGAAGTTCTATTACACCGCAATAATGAATAACCAAACCTAACTGTTCGAAAACGCAATATTACACTACCAAATAGCCAATTAGCAGCTGACGATTTTCCGATTTTGTCGACACACTTTCGCTTCGATGGGGACAGAAACACAAGATTATACAAAATCGTGAGCATTAGCATAGAAAAGAAAGTGTACAGTAATGTCTCGATCTAAGCGCGACGGAGGTGACCGTTCAATGTCAGTTCACTGTTATATTACTTCCAACCCATTAAACATATTAAGAAAGGAAATAAACTTCTAATAATAAATTTTGGTACTGTCTCACCGATAAAAAAGAATAGGATAGGGTACCGATTCGTGTCACAACACAGAACCGAGAATCGGCTTAGATCAGTACTTTACTGTACACATGTAGTATTTAGTAACGTTTTTGTGAGAGACTTCGTACGATTCTCATTCGAGTATATCGGTCAGAACGCAGCATTAATTATTCTAATTGTAAGAGCGAGTACTTCGAATGGAGAATGTAATTGAGACCAGAATTTCATCAGTGATATAAATGTATAGATACGAACTATTACTGTTAATGATTATTACCAACGTTGGACGTGATTATTTGACATTCACTGATATCCGTGAATTATCATGATTAGTCTGCGGTGATTTATGCGAATTCCCATTCTATAATAATCGGAATCAGATTGATATTAGCACAAAACAACAGCCTTCTGCTTGCATAAAGATCGCAGTTTAATTACAAATCTATGATTTTTCTTATCTCTTGAAAATACTCAATTGTGTTTGAATAGTTGCGCAATATACTAATAAGTAGTAGCTAAAGACGTCAAGGACATTTAAAGGTCATCCTTCCTTTTTGTTTCCGAAGCTATATCTAATAAGAACAGCTAGTTTCCTATGTAAGAAAATATTTATAATACTACAAATTGTCAAATGGTGTTCAGGCTATAGATGGGCTATTATTTTCCTGTTGAAATCAATTAATAAAGTAAGACAATATAAAAGGATTCACTACGTGTAATTAAACCTTTATGAACTATTTAAATCAATCTGAGCCGGAATAGGATCATAACTTTTACAAATTTATAAATAACATACATTGTACGATCTATTTATATAAACAAACTTTTCTCATTTCACTCTATTTCCAATGTGATTGAGTTTTGAAATATCTCAGCATGATTGAACTGTATAAAAATTGTAATAAACCTTATCATTAGAATTTTTGTTTAAAATCGTTCCTTAGTAATCGAAACAGTTATTTGAATAGAACATCAGGGTTGAACAAATTGCAATGACCTTAAAATATCCTTGATTATTGGATTTAGAATTTTCGTGCACACCGAATTCCTTTTTTTCAAATACATTTTTTAAATAATGTTCACTCGAATTTGAAGGAGAACGTTGTATGTATATATATATTGTTTAACTTAAGTTAGAGAAACAAAAAGAGTGATTACAGACGATTACGTCGAAACGTGAAAAACATATTTTACCTTGAATGGTGAACTTATCCAGCACGAAAGTATTATGGATTCCTCGAATTTGAGTTGACACAGAAACGGTGAAAAGGCGAACGCGAACAAATGATTCCGTAAATATTTTTTCGAGCATTGCGCGAAACTTTCATGCTAATGTCATTGTGATACATGTGTATTCTGTATACATATATTTTTATATTACAAACTTTGTGATCGAACTTAATTAGAATTATTTGCAATCATTTCTATGCACATTGCGATAACACTGTCAATTTATTTACAGTTGCTCGAACAGGGGGTGCAAATTATTACACGCGAACTGTAAAATAAACACAACACGTGGGAACTTTTTTTATGGATAATGTTTCTTTTTGCATTTGCGTTTTTTAATTTGCACGATTTGCATGGCAATTGAATTAATGTTCAACATTGAATTCATCTGTTGTTCAGTAATTGCATTAATTTAGTAAGAATTATATCTTGTTAAATTTTCAAAAATTTTTTTGCGTTTTTATATACCTCCAGAACATCCTTAATTTAAAATATTTTTAATGACAAATTATTGGAAAGATTACATTGAATTTAATAATTTGCACACTCCGTAGATACATATGCTAATCTTAATCTAACCTCACCTAACACATTATATTGCGTGACACAAATATACTTTCTTTTTATGTTAATAAAATTAATTATAGTTAAAGACTGCGGATGTATTTATATATTTATAGTCGATAAAATACCTAAGAATTGGATAAATCAAAAATGTTGATTGCAAATGCGTTACCATTTGTATTAATTTTCCTAAATTCGCTAATAGAAATATAAAAAAGTATATTAGTGGGCATACCTTTAATTTTCGATCTAACGATAAGTTTCCGAGTAAATATGTGTGAGCTGCGTATAAAGCATAAATGAGATTCTCATCAACGATCAACCTGTTTATCGTTTACACGCTACATTTTCTAAGAGATATGGTTAGTAATAATTTCGATTGAAATATTTACTTACAAAAAACCGTGTGTATAGTCGGCGAAGAATATTTATGTTTAAATTACGCGCGCATGCGCGTTAGGTACGACTGTACAACGTGATAGCATTATTATCATTATTTAAATGTATACGCGGCGCACATCGACGTGCATTAGTTAAATTTAATGTAATGCAAATTAATATTTTTTTCCGAAAGTATTTTTTGTTCGACAGACAAAGCTGTTTATGATCGTTATTACATTGCGATTAATACAGTTTTCTAGGTTAACCAATTTTTGATTATATTTAATTAAATCATATTCTGCTTAGATACGACATACTAAATGTACATATATACAATATAATAATTCCATTCCTTTGTCGAGTGTTCAATTATTGATATTGTACTAAGTATGTGCTAATTTAAAAGTTGAAATTATATGGTTTGAATTTGAACTTCGTCCGTATTGCAGGAGCATTAAAATTGTAATCGAAAAATTCCTTAAATAAATGCAACTGTATTTACTCTGTGATACGTGTACAGCCTATACTTGTATGCATACGTTTTGTTGAAACATATGTCTATATTCAAAATCTACTGTAACATTAACTGCACTTGAGTAATAAATTCGAACAATAAAAAATGATAAGTATTTGAAGTTATATAATGTAATATGATATATTTGTTTACCTTAATTTCCTTGTTATACGCTATTCACAAAACTGATTCCAGGGTGCTTGTCAATTTGTATGAGAAAGTATAATTAATTATTTCTAGCAGACTAATATACGCACAGAGGTTAGGGAAGAAAAATGTTTAAGTGGTATCTAAAAAGAGTATAAAAAATTCAGATCACTGCACAAAAAGTTGCAGGTAGATAGAATAATTTATATTATTTGTATTTGATAACGAAAGAAAACAACGTTTCTCTCCTGCATCAACGAATATTTAAATTATAAGCAATTCATTGTAACATGAATATTAAAATATATACATAATATTATAACGCATGACAATAATTTAAGCACTATTTTGAAATGACGCGGAGTTTATTAACTGATTCGCACTAACTATTCAAACTGATTCAAACCGACTAGCATACTCGGATTATTTTCTACCGATTAAATTAGTCTTTCTATTCTATGATAAAACTAATATTATTTGTTCTAACGATTCAATCTTCGAACACTAAAGATCAATGAATTATCAAACGGTTTCATAACAGAATTTTACATCCGTGGATAAAGCTGGTTTATAACACATAATTATAAGACGATTCAACATAAAAAATGTCAAAAACATCCTCGGCTTCCGAGGAGGGGAGTTCGAGTCTTTAGCTTGACTTCCAAATGCATTAAAATGGAAATTTCGAAAAAGGTTCAGCTAATTGATACGTATGGGATGGTCTACGAAGATAAGTGTCGAATTTGTTTAAAACAGACCGTTGAAATTTGTGAACTATTTCGAAATGGAGATGCTATTCCTCGTAAACTTATGGCTGTTGCTTCCGTACAGGTTAGTTTGCCACTCTTTTTATCATAATAACAATTGAAAACAAGTTTCTTCAACTTCGATCTCTTTGTTTACACATTTTTTAATGTTTCCGATTATTGTACATTCTATATGATTGTTGAATAAGTTTTTAGGATCGATCTAATTTGCGCTATATACCGCAAATGACTGAAACTAACAAGAATGGATATATATAAATAGCAACCATATATTTGAAATTTTGAACAGATGCTATTTACAAAACGCTGTCTTTTCGAAGTAGAATTCACTGTATTCCTTCAACTATTTTATTACGAAACAATTATTCATACAATATGCTGTAAGCAAACTTCTGTTTTCAAACTTTTTATTATTTATTCGGTGTTGTAAATATTAACCCTTTGCACTTCGAATTATTTTTCACAATTTTGTTGCCGACAACTTCCTTGAAATTGAAACACAGTTCCTTGACTGCTACTTATTTAAAATAATTTTATTTACTAATTATATCAAATACAGCTCTCTCAAACTTTGTTGTGATTTATATTTGTGGAAGTTATATTTGTTTTTCATTAAAAAATATAGGAAGAACCAAATACAAATAAAAAGATGTTTCATTTACATTTTCCTTCCTCCGATGTCGAGTCGTACTCGACGAAGGAGTGAAAATCATATATGTTTAGGTAAAAATTTCATTATTTACACTGAAATAGTTGACTTTAATAATTGTGATACAAAATATGTAATAATAAATTTCGAATTTTCAATTATTATTATTATTCTTATGATGAGAAATATCTTCTTTTGTAGGTAGAAGAAGGAGACGGTCTGCCACCAGTGATTTGTTTGCCTTGTAATCAACGTTTGGACGAATCTTACGATTTTAAGTGTCAAATACAAAGTACGGACGAGAAACTCCGTGAAATTTTGAAATTAAAAGCTTCTTCCGATAACTCAGGTAGCAGTGCCAGTATAGTTACAGCAATAATCGCTGATGTGATATCTAGTGTAATATCTTCCGAAAAGGAAAATACAGAAAAGCAGGAAGAGTGTCCTACAAACTTTTGCCCCGACAACTTTTGCTTCGTGAAAGACGATGCTTCTTTTTGCTTGAACACAGAAAGAAACTTATTTTGCTACGACAGAGAAACACAAAGTCAATTATGCGACGCCAGAGAGAAGAAAAGCTCAGAAGATGTAAACGATTATAAAACTCTTTTAGAGGATCCTTTGGAACAAGACAATTCGGTTAAACAAGAATTATCTCTATATGATGAACATAAGGGGCACAACGAAGTAAGTAGTTCCGCGGAACAAGTTATTACAGTGAAACAAGAAGAATTAAACTTGTTTCGTGGACAAGTGGAACAAGGTAAAAATAACTCTTTCAAAGTTGATGTAAATAATGTGGAAATATCGGAGGATCAACGATTGTTGGACAAAACATTCAAAACGGATAGTACGCAGGACGACGAAGAAAAGCCTCTTATATCGCGCACAACTAGAATACGATGTACACAATGTATTAAATCCTTCCACACAAAAGTGGCCTTACAGAGGCATGTCATGGTGCACAAAAAAAAGACTAAATTACGATATGTATGTTACATATGTGATAAACAGTATTCCACTCTTGCGAAAGTGAAGAATCATGTTGCAGTTTGTCATAAGAAGGAGGATATCGATGAAACAAGAGTTAATTGTAAACAAGAGAGGGAAGAAGTGAATACACAAGATAAGAGAATTAATAATATTCATGTAAGTATATGTAAATTTATAGAGCACTCTCTTTCAATAGTTTGCTATACAGGGCCATAGAGGAATATTTTTTCACGAAATAAAATACCTCTACCAGTTTGATACTTGTTTACTATGTAATATAGAAAATGACGACATCAATTTTATATCAACATTTTACGGTATTTTAAGTATGTAATTACTTGATAATTTGAATAAAATATGTACATACCATAATAAAAGATGTGTATCATTTTTGGTATGTATTGAACGAGCTATTAGGAGAGTTGCTTTTGACATACGAATGCTTGCTTGGTGGTGGTGGTTCAACCATTCGAATGCGTTGAAACAGGAGGCGAACTATTGGGCGAGAGTCGTGTATTTTATTATTCTGTGTTGTCTTTACTATACATTTTTTAAATACTAACTTAGCAGCACTAATTTCTTATATTTTAGGATAAGAGAATAAGAATGCAAAAGAGTGATGATTCCTTAAAAGAACAACGAAAGAACTTAAAATTTACTTGTAATGTGTGTTCAAAACAATTTACTTATCAAAAATCTTTTATAACTCATGTTAAAAATCATCCAGAATATAAATCGGAAGAAGTAGATGAGACCGACCAGTGTTCAGAGAAGGAAAAATCAGTAGATAACGTTGAGGAGGAAGAAGACAATGAAGAGGAAGAAGATGAAGAAGACGAGGAGGATGAGAACATTCCTGCCGAAAGTCTACAGTGTACTCAGTGCGGAAAGTTATTTGCAACAAAGAGAAATCTGAAGAGGCACCTTTCTACGCACAGCGGATTGAAGTACACTTGTGGAACTTGCGGTAAAGGATTTTCGAGGGTGGATAAATTAAAAGATCACGAACAATCAAAACATAAGGCTGAAATATTCGATAGTTCCGACTTAGATGATAAAGACGATTCAGACAGTACGAATAAGGGAAATTATTTAGAAGGTAGAAAGAAAGTAAGTGACTTCTTTTTAAGATATACAATTTTTATAATATATAAAGTTTAAAATAGAGAATTCTTACGCTTTATGTAAAAAGTAACTACTCTCTAAAGAATAAAACTATTTTAGGACCGCCACAATCGACCGCATAAATGTGCGATGTGCCCTAAATCCTTTGCACAGGCTCAATCTCTAACGAATCATATGGAACGTCATACACGTGTTAAAGAAACTCAAAAAAGGTTCCTCTGCGAAGTTTGCAGCAAGTGTTTCGCGCAAAGTGGCTCGCTTGTTGCGCATATGCGTACGCATACGGGGGTGAAACCGTACGTTTGTAATGTATGCAGTAGAGCTTTCACGAAAAGCACATACTTACAGTTACATCTGCGAACGCATAGCGGAGAGAAACCTTACATTTGTCAGTATTGTAGTAGAGCTTTCGCTCGTGCCAACACGTTGGCACGACACATAACAGTGCACACGGGAGAAGCAAAATATCATTGTCAAATTTGTACAAAATCATTTAGAAGACTGACCTCACTGAACGAACACACGTATACGCACACCGGTCAAAGACCTTACGCGTGCAAAATTTGTACGAAGAGATATAACAATGCTGGATCGTTGTACGCGCATAGAAAAAAGTGTAAGGCGCAGCAGCTGTCCAATACCGGATTTGCGGTTTCTGTGGAAAATTCTGTACCTCAACAGGACGTAAACGTGTCGCAAGTTTTGATCTATTCGCAGAGAAAGTTGATGGAAGACGCTACCGTCGGACAAGTTACTCCTACTCCACAGTATATGATCGCAAATGTGCACAATCAGAAAAATTTGGGAGCAAATATTATTCAACCATTTACAATGGACGATCCAAATGTTTATGCAATTAATTCGAAACAATTTAAGAATCCCTACTACACAATCTATCCAAATATGTAAGATAATAACGTGTGCGGAAAATTGATTAAAGAATGTCTTTTTTTAGAGATATTAGCCTGTTTTATACCTTAACTTTAAGGAGTGATAAAACAAATAATTGCAAATAGAAAATTGAATAACTTAAGGTAACTATCGAAATAGGTAAGTAAACAAATAAATCGCTCATTGCGAATATAATATTTTGTTTTTTAAATTTGTGTTTGTACATATATTAGATGTTAATCTAGTTTTCTAATCGCACAATTATTTACTTTTAGTAATATGAAAATGTGTAACTTAATCAACGTTTAAAGCATTCGTGAGTTCACATCTTTACCAGAAAATATTATCACATTTATGTGTTTCAAATTGTTAGACTCACTCTCCTTTATTGTCATCTAAATGTTTTAAATTTGGAGAGCTCTTTGTTTCAAATATTATCGCTTCGACAGATGGTACATCATCAGCTGTTCCTTTTCGTTGCATTCTCAGCATTCGTTTCCATTGAATACCTTGCCTCGTGGGGGCTTCCATAGATCTATGTCTTCTCATAATATGTCTTGGACTTTTAGTCTTCAACATTGATTTATCTAATGTAGACGAGTCGGCTTCTGGAAGTTGTAAATGGTGTACAGAATGACACCGACTTTGACTTGTGGACGGCTTAGGACTATCTTCCGTACTGGCTACAAAATTGTCAAAAAATGTTACAGGGTCGTTAAGCTGTTTCTCCTCTTCCGGAGATTGATCCGGAGTTGATGCTACGAACATAGGCAGATTGAAGACCTTCGGATCATATTCTCTCCATGGATTAGGGTCACTGGTATATATTGCAGGTGTATCTATGATTTGTCTTGTAGGCTGCGATAAGTTGGACGAACTTGGTGAAGACTGTAGAACGATTTTCGGACTTCTTGTTGCTGAGAAAAATGGTTTTCGATTCGAATCGACTCGCAATGATGAATGTTTCGGGAATAACGAGAATTTTTTCACAGGTTCTGTCACATTCGATTGATGCTCCGTTTGGTCGATCTGTGGCAACGGTTCCTGAATATCGAATTGTAAAACTGTTTCAGGACAACTTTGATCAGTCCTCGTAGGTGTGTTAGGGTCCAAGCTGATCTGGCTGAAGCAAACGAATCTAACTTAGTGAGGCTTCGTTGTGCAATTTACTGTAACATTCGAAAGTTGTTTTATTTAAGTTTACCGTCTTTGGCACACTGGACTATCATTATTATGAGTAGCTAGACTCATATTTGACAAGTATAATGATTGTTTCAATGATTTCGTTTCTTCTTCGTCTTCTTCTAGAACATCTGGTAAAAACATTGTTTGTTTTTCTTCTGGAACTCTATAAAAGAATACGTGACAAATATTTTTACGAGTTCTACACTCCTCGTAGAAATGATTACAAATACTAACGTCATGTTCGCAACACTGCCACGGTATGTTTTCTTTTTGTAAGCGGCCGCTGCTTCGGTGTATGGTAGTATTAGATTTTCAGCATCGAAGTAAATATCTTTGACTAACGGTGGACATCGATTCATGAGTGTATCTACTCCAAGATATGACACCTATAACAGATGCAAATATTAGAAAATTTCAATAGTTTCAGGATCGTTTGAAAAGCAAAGAAAAATTCATTATTACTTTTGTATGACGATCGATAATCCAATTCAACTCGAAGTCTTCGTCGTCATCTCCAAATGGATTAATTAATTGTTCAGCTACCTGAAAGAAATTCAATCTTGTAAGTGGTACGCATATATACAATTTTGTGGGTTCCATGGATTTCGCTGAAGGATGAGATACCTTTAATAATCCCATGAAGAAGAAGAACTGTAGAATCGTGAAAACTGGTACGTAAATGTCGATTTCTAGTTGAAACTGTTTATCTTTACCGTCGATGTATTGCCGAGCTATCAATGCGACACCAAAGAAACTATACGTTGCCAATGTCACTACTTGCGTATAAACTAATGGAATAGATATCCAATCGTAACTCCACAGGAGTCCACATTTCGTACGAAATTCATTAAATTCCTATAATCGTTCAATGATAATTTAATAATTTCTGATCGTACAGCATTTAGACGTGTTTCTAAATAAATGCGGTACCTCCATAATTAATTTTAATCCTTGAGCGTCGGAAATTCGTCGATTTACACGTGCTTCTTTTAAAAGATTAATGAACCACGTGCAAGGAATCCAATAAGTATTGAACTCCAGACTTGGTACTGCAAGAAACAATTCCAATTCTAACGATGTCATAAATCCTGCAATGTACAAACTAATATTAGCGATCGCACTATCGATTTTAAACTTTATCCTGATAAGGATAAATCTCATACCGTTTGTATTTTTTAACTAGTTGTTAATTCAATAGTATTAGAAAATTATTAATCAACTATTTCATCTGTTAATTAAGTTATTTCTATCGAAAAACTTGAATTCTGATTATTTTAACGTTCGCTAATTTATAGAGCATTGTGCTTTATCTGTAAATTTTCCAATATATATATATATATTTTTATGTATTTTTCAAAGCATATAAAATTCATAAAAAATGCTAAAAAAAGATTGTGAAGTATACCCAATACGCAGAGTTTTTAGAGATGTAATAGAAGAGTGTGCATCTTGATTAAAATGAACTGTTTATTGGGACTCGATCGACAATGATCGTCTTTATTGTTGAGATTTCTTATCATGGATTCCGTCAATCTATCATAGGTTTTTGTCGCATCGCTCTAACTTTCTTCGATTCAAAACAAATATATAAATGCACCGTTCGCTTCAATACGTGCTATGGGTTAAAAAATTAGTGCGCTTATGTTAGAGAAAAAACCAGTTTTATAATATACGTAAGTTTTCACTTCATCGGTTTCAATATTTTTACCGTAATCGACAACGTGTTCGAGTGTTGGAAATCGCTTTTTCACTGCAGAACTGATCGATCTTAAAACGAGTATTAAGGAAAGATTTAAATATCGCATTAGCGCTCTTCGAAGCATACGAGCGTACTCATCGTTTCCCGTAACGTATAATGCAATTGAATGCATCGATCTGAAAGAATGCATTAATTCGTATGAAATATGTTACTGATTCATTGGACATTTATATTTATCGTTAGACAGTGGACATTGCAACTCACTTATCTGGCCAAGGTATAGCCTGGTATTGTTGCCACCACCTCTGAGCAACATAAGAAACATAGAATCCAAGAACAAAACTTAATGGAATTAAATTAATAAATTTGTCACAATAAATAACGATCTGCTCAAAGTCTCTGAAAGAAAATTTCATCGGTTAACTGTTTTATCTCTTGATTGGTCTAGCAAGAAGATTACAATCGAATTGGTGGCTGGGGCAACGTTGGATGTAAGATTTCTTTAAGATCTATTAAGTTCATTGAAATGCAAATTTTACAGGATAGAAAAATTCGATGAGAGGACAATAAAAACTAATAGACCTCGAGGAAATCTCACATCCAACATTGCTTCAGAAACCAATTAAATTGTTCAAACATACGAACTTCTTTTGAGAGGGATTAAGCAGATGTCGATAAATGACAGAAAGTGTAGCAAACATGAGTAGAAACAATAAAAGTTCCCTGTAGATCAGTTTATAAAGGGAACCTCTCCACATGAAAAGGAGCCTGGTGAATCCGCCCCTCGTGGAATTGGCAACTTGATATTGATACGTCACTGTCATCCTTTCTTCATTTAGTACTTATACATTTTCATTAATGATTGTTTAATCCAAAACAAAATAACTTTGTCGTAAGAATAACAATTTCCTTCTTTTCATTGTTAATGTAAACTTTTCTCTTGGGACCCTAACAATACAGTTGAACAATTTTTGTAAAATATAGTGGTAAATATATAATTACACGCAGATACCACTACGTAATACGATAATACCTCAAGCACGCAGTGGAACCAAAATGCAATGCAATAAAATTATTTTATTAAATTAATACCAACAATTTAAACAGTTCGTCCAGACTGTGTTGGTCAAGAAAGAGCTTGCTAGTTTAAAATCCATTGTATGCCTCTGTAAATAAATACAGTTAAATTTAATTTCGTTAAAATATGTGAACATTTTGTTAGAAGTTTCGAAAGTACTAAGAAATATTGGGTTTTTCTATATATTAACCCTTTGCACTCTGAATTATTTTCCAATGTTGTTGCCAACAATTTATCTCTACTATTTTAAATGTTATTTTATTTGAAATTTACTTCCAAGGACAGTTCCTCGACTGCTATACTTATATTAAACATAGCTCTCAAACTTTAAAAATTGAATTAGAATTTGAAATTAAATAAATAAAGGAAGTAACACTCGACAAAGGAGTGCAAAGGATAAAATAAAATCTTGACATAACAATTTTTACATTGTTACGACGATGGTTGTAGTTAGTTGGGAAGTGTCGGCTTCATAGTTTTCGGACTATGCACCATAAATAATGTCGACTAGTCTTGGGACTTACGCCAAAATGCATCGCCGTTAAATATAACTTTAGACATTGAAATAACTACCGTCTGAGTAAACATACAATTTATTGGAGGTTTCGAACACTCGACCGAAGTGTCGAGCCGTATAGTTATTAATTAACACGTTGATATCGATTACGTAAATTTATAATTTAATCATTATTTCTTTGTTATAATTCACGATACGGATCGATTAGTGTGCATTCACGATCATTTCAAACAAAAGTTATTTATTCTAGAATTATTTCTCTCGAATCACATGCAGTTGCTGCAATTGTAAAATCTCGTTCGTATTCGATCTTGTGGGTTCTTATCATCAGAAAACTATTTCAATAATATTTAAAATTGAGATTGAAAATAAAGATCATGTCCAAATTTTTTCAAAATTCTTCAAATAAAATACTATTTTCAAAAATTACTGCCTCAAATAAATTATTTTATTTTCAAAAATTACTGCATCAAATATAATATTTTATTTTCAAAGTTGTACACATACTTGTGCACAACTTTGTGTTTGCAGTCAGTAATCGTCGCGCCTACTCTGTTGTTAGTGACACGTGCGCGAAGCGTCATCATTGTCTAAGTCTAACAGATTGTCTGACGGCCACGGGATGCTCCCCGAGGGAGCAGTCTAAAAATATATTGGAAACAAACATGCGACATTGGCCTAGCTACGAAATACTTCCGTTCAAGTTTTAATCTAATGTTATACATAGTTTAAGTCAGCACAAACTAACTAAAAGCAGTTTCGTGCCACATTGCAGCCTATTTCAATATATCTGTTCACAAAATAAAACCTCTATTCAATCCTACACAAATGAAATAATAGTTTTCAGATCTTGCTCACTAGAAAACTTGAATAAGTAGAATTCTATATTAATTTTTATATTAATTTCATGAAGCATTCTATAATAGATTCTAATGATAAAATAAAAGAAATAGTTTAAAATTCACGTTTGACAATGCTACCGAAGAAGAGCAAAATTAATCGTATTGTTGGCACTATATCTGCGCATTATAAATTTAGATATTGTTACAATGATCTATAATACAATTACAATGTTCGTAGTAACATTTTATTAAATAATTTGTCGAATTAATGAAACGTACGTGCACTCGCGTTGGTGGAATGAAATTTTAATAAAATGCACTCAATAACTCAACTATAGTTAAAATTATAATTTTTTATTATAATGAGTAAATGAAAAATAATTATAATAATAAATTATGATAACGTATGAAAAATTATAATTTTTTATACGTAAGTGTAAAAGTATAGCAACGAATGTTATTGATAGAAAAACAATAAAATCAACAATTTAAACGTCGTCTTACATTACAGAGACATGGAGTATGAATATTGGATGGCAGTATTTGTGAAGCATTCTCACTAAACATTGAACAGTGTTATATTACGGACGAATGTAATGTTTTACTGATTTTGTCCATGTGTATGTGTATTCACAATTATCAAAATGTATTCTACAATCAATTACATTGACACATGACACTCGTAAACAATATTCCTCTGAACACGAGCCGTAGAGGTATATGCGTGTACGCGAAGCTGATTAGCGACAAACTGCACCGCTAAGGCATCTGCATCGTCATTGTGGATGCACGTTAACAGTGAAGCTGTTCAATTTCGATTTGATGGCAGATGCCCAACTCTGAAAGAATTTGAATGTCAAGCTCGTATCGAATACTGTAATTCTACATTCTACTGAAAAATAGTTTCTTTTTTGTATAACAAATGCGAACGAATATAATTTTATATTAAAAACAATTCGTTCGACGATGTTCCCATTACGGAACTATTTAAATTATATTTTGCAACATTTTTCCATATTCATAATTAACGGATGTAATTTCATGGGTACACACATATATAAAATAATAATAATAAATAAATAATTCTAAAATAAAATTTTTTTAAATCTGTGGTTTCAAATATAATGAGTACTTGCATCTACAACGAGTGCTATTTTAAAAAATACATATATTTTTTAAAATAGCACTCGTTGTATATGCAAGTACTCATTATATTTGAAACCACAGATTTAAAAAAATTTTATTTTAGAATTATTTATTTATTATTATTATTTTATTTTAGAATTATTCTATAAATAATTTTTATATTGAAATTTATATAGAAAATTTAATATTATTGAGGATATGTCGCGTTCTTTTTAGTTTCCGTGACGCAACTGTAGAGGACAGTGCAGTGAGTCATCTTCAAAATGGCCACCACTAGTTGTTGAGGGTTTTCGACAATTGTAAATCAATTGGAAGTATTATTTGTGATCAAGAGTTTTCCGTGGTACCTTTTCTTCCAAAAGTATAGACCTTTTAACACGCGAAAACCGGTCAAATGATTTTGTATCATTTTGCTGGATGTGATCGTGATTGATCGTGTCTCTCACGAGTCGAAGCGCGGAAGTAAATACAAAACAATCATACAAGTAACTGTCAAAAGGTTTTTATATGTGGAGACTCGTTGAATTAATATAATTCGTTAGTATAAACATTGATGAATGTCTGAGACCGATACTTACGATTCGGCCGACGAATACACGAGTCTCATGGACGGTCACGTAGCAGAATCACGTTCAGATGACCTGGGGTTGGGCGCAGCTCGGAAAAGACGTTCGCAACTTAGCAATGACGAGGTAAACCAACACCATCTGATAGTCTTTCATGATCCAAAACTATCGAAATAATTTAATTGTAGTCCCTTGACGAGTTGAACCTCGACGAATTTCTACGAAACAATTTTCTTCATTATCTCGCGTCCGATGTGTAAAAATCTATAAAATCATTAATACTTTTTCAGTTTGTCGTATATTTAGTGTTAGTTTATTCATGCAAGCCGAAGTTCACTTTTGTACGTTTTATTACTGTTATCTTGAAAAATAAAAAGAACAATTTATGTTCTTTTTCTATGCCTCTGCGAGTAGAAAAATATGACTCTGTTAACGGTAACGTAAAGCCTCTGTAAGTTGAATTTTTGTCTCTTCAAGTTATCAAGGTCTTGCTATAAAACATTATAATGTTTGTATTTATTTTATAAAACTATTAGAAGAGTTAAAATAATGAATTTTCAATGTTTTCTATTACCGAAATCGTCAGACACTTTTGCGCAAAATTACTAAAGCTGTCGTTTTAACACTTTGGTATTTCCAGTGTCGGAAAAGCAAGAAAATTTGATAAGTTTCATTTATTTTAAATGTAAATTATTTATAGGTTGAAAATGGTGTTCCTGATGTACATATTCAGTCACCAGGTACATCGAATAACGCAGCTGCAGGCAGGAGAGGTCAAACGGGTAGCGGTGGTCAAGATAGATCAAGGAGTTATACAGATGAAGAGGAGGAGGAATTAAAATATGGCGCGGCGCATGTCATTAAACTGTTTGTGCCTGTATCACTTTGTATGTTAGTTGTAGTTGCCACCATTAGTTCTATACATTTCTACACTACCAAAGGAATGTATTTGTAAGTTTCTTTTTACATACAGCGTTTCTGTATTCTATACAGTGTCCGAGGATTTTCCAGACAAATGTTGCTGAAACAAAATACATGAAAGTCGACAAAGTTATTACTAAGTTATAACATATATAATATAGATATTTCTTTCTTAATTTCGTGAATAGAATACAGTTTGTCTGAAAAATCTCAGACTCTCTGTATACGTATAAACATGTACGGATAAAGATAACGGTGTTCGTTTTCTTTCAGATTATATACTCCATTTCATGAAGATACCCCAGATGCAAGTACCAAAGCTTGGCAAGCAGTTGCCAATGCCTTAATATTGATAAGCGTCATTGCTTTCATGACTATGACACTTATAGTCTTATACAAATACAAATTTTATACAGTAATCCGTACATGGTTGATCATAAGTTCCTTATTATTGTTATTCATGTTTTCTATACTATATTGCGAGTAAGTGTGCACATCTACGTTCACGTCAGCATTTACTTTTTCTATTATTCTTAACGAGAACATTTTATTTCAGGCAAATATTAAAAGCTTACAACATTCCCATAGATTTGTTCACGTTAGGTATAATCTCGTGGAATTTTGGAATTGTTGGAATGATATGTATACATTGGCAGGGTCCTTTGCAGTTGCAGCAAGCATACCTTATTTTTATCTCTGCCCTTATGGCTCTTATCTTCATCAAGTATATGCCGGAGTGGACAGCATGGGTGGTTTTAGGTGCTATTAGTATTTGGGGTAAGACAATGTTCAAGAGATACAATTAGCAGAAGTAGCAAATGTTACAAACCCCTTTTGTTTGTAAATTTCTGTTTTTATTTTATTACTAGCTTCCCCCCGTCATTGCGTCACAACTTTTGAACTAATAGACTTTTTCGAATGCTCTTTGCTTTTAAACTTCCCCGAGGAAACGCCGCGTCTAAGGGTCCAAACCGCAGCTTTCTACGTTGAGACGTTCTCAATTAATGCTGTTACAATCAGACATACATACAGGCTGACACGATTTTATTATATATAGAGATTATACAAAACCTAGGGCCTCCTGGTAACATTTGCTACAGACTGTGAGCTAGCTTAATCCACCTCTAACGTTTAGCCTTTTAAGCAAACTACAATTTATTCGTCATCAATGTCTACAGACTTGATAGCCGTATTGCCAACGAAAGGTCCTTTGAGGATACTGGTAGAAACTGCTCAAGAACGCAACGAATCCATATTCGCTGCCTTGCTTTATTCGTCGACTGTGATGTATACAACGTCCACGACATACACGGGTTTTGTACAAACGGCAACAATAAATAGCAATGATCCTGTTGCCGGTGACGGTACAATAAATCCCATGCATGGTCAAGTGGAAAATCAAAATAATCCTGTGTCGAGAGACGCAGAAGAAGGCGGGTTTACTCCTGAATGGATAGAAACTCACGGTATTAAACAAGTGAGTCCACTTCTCGCCAGTGATTAAAAATCACTAACATACAGCTTCGCTTTTAGGTGACAGAGGTGCGAGAAGAGCGCAAGAGGTACTAGAAAATTCCACGTCACAGCCAGAACCGGCAAGGCAACAAGTACGAGAGACAATACAAGGATACATGGTTCCGCCTGCGGAAGAAGAGAGGGGATTCAAGTTGGGTCTTGGAGATTTTATATTTTACAGTGTTCTGGTTGGAAAGGCTTCCAGTTACGGCGACTGGAATACCACCTTAGCTTGTTTCATCGCCATTCTAATTGTACGTATTCCATTATTGCATCTTTATAAACAGTCTGCGGATCTTTATGTATATATAATTGATTAATGAAGCTGTATTCTTTAAAACCATTGAATTCTATTTTCAAATGGAGCATGAACTTATGCAATTTGCTGGTACATACATCTACGTAAACCTTGTGTTAATAACTGTTTGAGTTGCTTCTCCTAAACGCATATTTATCGATGATTTACCTAAGAAGAAGTTTGATTCGTGTTACTAATAGAAATAATATATATTTTCCATTTTATAGGGACTGGGCTTGACAACTCTCTTGTTGGCTATATTCAGGAAAGCGTTGCCAGCTCTGCCGATCTCCATTACTTTTGGTTTAACGTTTTACTTCGCTACCAGGGTAATCGTCGCGCCGTTTGCGGATAGCTTAGCAAGTGAGCAAGTGTTCATTTAACGATAGGTATGATCATCATAACATCTTATTTAGTATTATTTATTGGAAAAGCGTAATATCTATTTACATTTGATCGTGTCCTAGAGGTCTTGCATTTCGTTTAGATTTTTCGTTCGCGTTCCACGCTCTTTGAACTTGCATCTCGAACAATGCTCAAAACAAAAGACGGTTTACATTTGTAAGACAAACAAGAATAAATAATAAATCACAATTGTATTTGTCTGGTATGTAGAGAGAACTGTTGATATCCTGGATAAGTCTTCGACTAAATATAACTTTTTATTTACTCGTTTATTTCGTTTCCGATCGCTTAATTAACGAGCGAGAATGTGGAAAGAAATATACCTACCGAGAATAATTAAGTTAATCTAGCTGCGACAATTTATTGTATTTCGTCGTTACATTTATAGAACATAGATCGTTTATAGATAGAGTATAAAAAAAGAAGAATTGATGACCGTCTTTTCGAAAACCGTATGAAACATGAGGTATAATGTTTGTCTAAACGATTCATTAAAATATACAGGCGTCGCAGTTTGCGAGCTACTAGAAACACTAGCCATCCGTCAGGATAATTCCTTGGGGTTTGAAGTCCGTTTATACACAGCCATGGAATAAGCAATCGTTCCCATAATCACATGTTGGAAATTCCATTTGAATGACACCACACGATACGTATTGCTATGAATTTTCATTCGCCTTTTAATAATAATTAAATAACAAGCGATAGTAATCGAATACACAACTGGTTCCGTGAATAGGTTCGAATAATTTGTATTCAAGGCAAAATCACCGTTGGCCGTGTATCGCAAAACAATAATTCTTCGGATTGTTTTATTTCGATAAGCATATATAGTTTTTTTTTATAAAGCTTTGCTTTTATCATGCCTTAATTCGTTTGTCGCGAAGCGATCTTTACAATGGTTAAACATTTTGCCGAGAATGACTGATTAATATGAAAAGTTTTACAGCGCGTCGATTAACAAGAATCCGCGGTTTCATTGCCAAGCATCACGTTAATACTTTAACTATTCAATTGTCTTTTTCTTTTCCTCTTATTGTTTACAAACCTCGCCGCGCGACATACGCAGTGTATACATATACAATATATATTATATATATATAAATCCCCGGAACCGGAAGAACTTCAACAGCGATATGATATCCTTTGCACTTCATAAAATTATGATAATTCAATAAGTTTACTATCAACTACGCGCTAGGAGGAAGTTCCATTTTCTCTCTCATTTTCTTTTTTTTTAATAATAATATATATCCAGTCGATTCTCTCAGTCACGACGATGGGTGTGTAAAAGACGCGGTCCGACGGAAAAATAAACGCGATCATATTTCTGGAAATCTAATTATTATCACGAGCACTGATCAACGCTCGATTATAGAATATTATTTATGGTCACCGTGGGTTGTGCGCACAACGAATTATGCGTTGCTTCGTGCATACTTTGTATAACAATACTGGTCTAAGTTGTTTCCACTAACGATAGAGGCGCGCGCGAATTTTCAAATCAATCGAAATCAACGGTCCTGTGAAAATCGAAGCATGAATTGTTGTTATTGTTAAAATGAACCCTAGTGGCACAAAAATATTGGATAAATATCTTTTTCGAATATTGGAAAAATATTTTTTAAACCACACTTTTTCATAAATCAATTAAGCTAAATATTCAGAGAATATAAACTGGATATTTAAAAAATATATAGTAAATATTACGAAGAATGTGAAATCAATATTTGAAAAATATAAATTCAATATTTAAATAACATTCGATTAAAAAGAAGAAAAAGTTAGAAAAAAATATTTTTCTCCTAACATGAAATAGATATTTTTTCTAGCTATTTAAGAAAAAATTGTTACTTAATGTAAAATAAATATTGTATGTACATTTGAATATTAAAAAAAGTTCGAATCGCTTTTTAATACTATATGAATGTAGTTTATACAATATTTTGTGCTACTAGGGAATTCTTTTGTAACACGAGAGGGGGTACATTCTTAAAATTCTGCCGAAGTTAGGAATGATTAGGATACGCTCACCGGGATGCTACGTATATCGAAAATATTCCTCGGAGACTAGCCAGATCTCTTGCATTTCCCTTAAATATCAATTCTTTTCGTTTTGTCGCTAAACGCTAAGTACAAACAGATATTAAAGTAAGTACACGGATATACAATCAGTCTTATAAACAATAAACTTTTGGAAACGTATTTTGGTAAATATAAAATGATCGCACAAGGTGGTAACTGTTCGCTAATATCTTTCCCGCTTTAATATTTTTACCTTCGCATCTCATCATTTATAAAAAAATACCAACGGATTCTAAATATCTTCTAATATATGCACTGTTCAGGTTCGTTCATTTATCGTATCTCAGGGAATTCGATCACTTTAGCTCGTACCGTACTTACTGCTTTCGAATGTTCCCCGTCTGAAGAATGAACTAAATTCTAACAATGATTGCTTATCTATGTTGCTCAAGTTGCCGTTATACTTGTAGAGAGGTTCGCAATGCGGCAATTCTGAGCAGACCTGTATCAACCGTCGCAAATATTCTTCTAATCGTTTCCTACGTTGTCGCGCCACTACCTCGGATCTTGGGAAAACTTGTCGAGGCGGAAAGCGTAATGCTGCTACCTGCACCGACAATTCAAACGTCGTTACTAGTTTATTCTTCAATTTTTAGAGTAATAATTGGAAAGGGTGATTTACCTCGCTACCATACGTCTGTCTCATCGACATGTACAATTCCCGGAATCTTCTATAACGTCTCAGAAGAGTCCAGCTGTCATCTTGAGCCACAACACGTACCTCGTACTCGTAGTGACTGGACGTGCCAGCTCCTCGTATTACATAGGAAGGAATGCTAACGATCATGTTGATTACATTGTCGCAGTCAGCGTCGTTGGCTATCAAAGACGGCAGAGACCTCGTGATTGTCAGGGAGTACGGACTACTCAATCGATCACCCCGGTTCTGACTCTAAACAAGCACACGATTAATAAAAATATTAATGGAAATATTAAAAAGTTTTTATATGTGAAATTTGTGTTGCTTTCGATAGGCTTCGTACAGACCTAAACAGCGCAACGAACGTTTGGGCGCGCACGAATGCGAATGGGTAGCACTTGCAAAGTACTCGCGACGCGCTGTTTAGGTCTGTACAAAACCATACGCTATGGAAATTACCGTTAGATAAACTGTCGAGTATCCTCTTCCAGAAGATATCCTAGGTGCGACCGATTCCGATAGAACGTGCTCCTCGTTTGTGTTAGGCCTGTTATACCTGAAGACCGGAGATCGCGTTGTAGACATTGTCAACAAGGTAGCCGAGTTATTCGTAGACTCTAAATCACCGCATATTTTCGATTCGACAGTTTCTATATGATCGTTCGTGTCATCAACTGCTAGTCCATCCTCGTCACATTGTAACTTAGTTTGCGAGTGACATTTCTTTTCATCCTCCATAAGCGACACTTCAAGCTCGATCTGTTGTTTCTGAAGATCCTGTAGGATCGCTATCTGTCCGTTTAAATCTTCCTTGGAAGGAGTATTAGCTTCGAGACATCTCATCACCATCATTCTTTGACGAGCAATTCTTTGGTTCAGTCGTTTCATTGCTGGATTCTGATGCACCGGCGACTCCAGCGAATCTTCGAGGACATCCTCCTCCATTGTCGAGTTCGTCAAAGACTTCGACTCAGCTTTCTCGCCGTTCGTACTGCCGTTACATTTCTCGGGTTCCGTGATACTTTCACCGGAAGACTTCCTGCTTACATTCGAACTTTTACTATCTAACTCGAGCAATTTGGCTCGTTCATTTTCTAAATAAATTTCCTGAGGAGTACTCTGTTTTTTGTCTGGTTCTTTCTCCTCGTTATCCAGTAAGATCTCCTTGGTTTCTGCATCTTCGAAGGGAATACGAGGCTCTGGAGAATCAGCCGCTGCTGTGTGAAAAGTATCTGCTGTCTCGACGGAACTAGGAATATTTTGTGGCAGTAGACTCAATGCGGACGCTATTTGAAGTTTCCTATTGTACGCATCCTGGAACGGGTCTCCGTTTGAAATGACCTCGTCACCGCACAAGGAATGATCGCCAGGGGACGCGGGTAAAGCACGTTTCAAGTTTAACGAAAGACTCTGTTTACGTCGCAGGATTTCTTGAAGCTGTTCCTGAGATCGTTTCGCAAGGAGTAACTTCTTCTCTGTGATTCCGTCACCTTCCAACTGGCGGAAAGAAGGTTGTAATAAGTAATGGTGTAATACACAGAACATTGAGACAATTTAAGAACGCCCATACATTATTCTCGATTTATTAAAATTATTAAAAACCGTAGACTGCATATTAATAAACAATTGTATTGTACTTACTTCCAAATTGAACAGGTGCTTTTGCTTCTTGGCGATCTCCATTAATTCCTCTTCCATTTTATCTACTTTGCTTTGGTGTTCGCTCAGCGACTTTACTTTGTTTTGTAGCTCGGCTTCCAAGGCTGCCAGTTCTTTTTTCTGAAAAGTAAACGTTGCTAGTTCTTTCTCTAAACAAGCTAATTCAATTGGCAACATCAACTTATAATTTATTCTCCTACTTCTGGAAACATTACATAGGATCTCTGTTATCAGTGAATTCAATCTTTGGCGGTACAAGTAATTCTCATTTGAAAAATTTCTGGAACACCAAAATTAATTCAAAGGACAAACAGAAACATACCGTGTAGAAATAAATATTATTTTCGAAAATATATTTAATACAATTCAGGGAGCACCGGTTAAGAACTGTAGAATCATCATATGATAACCGAGACACATAATATACTTTTTCACACGGTGTACAGCAGACTTTGTTTAAATATTTCAATCAGAAGAACAATGTTCATGCTCTTGGGTTTACTTACGTGATGATTAACAAGCTCTCGCACCGTGTCGACACCTTTATCGTCGTTCAGACTTGACCAGGATTCTGGCAAGCTGCCGTCACTGCCAGCACCGTCATCCGTCTGAAATGGTAGATTTTGTTCTCTGAACTAGGAAAACCGTACAATGCGTTTGACACAGTAATCCCATCGAATTCAAATGAAAAAAGGAAGAAAAAAAACAAAAAGTAATAAACAAATAAAAACGATCACAATGCAGAGATTTTCGTGTTGCGCGCGATTACATGATTCGTGCTTTGCTTAAATATTACACGTGCTGCAAATATTTTTGAGTCTCTTTTCTCTCGCTAAATCTTACCTTTTCCCACCAATGATGAAATCTTTGAGCACGTTCGTGATTGCTTATGAACTCTTGGAACTGATGATGCTTGGACTGCAATGTCGTGCGCAGAGAGGCAACTTCCCTACATAAACTTCCTACCTGGTACCACACATATACATATCGATGCATTAACAACAAAAAATTAAAACGAAACAAAACATAATTAAGATGCAGTCTCATACTGTCGAGCAACCAACTAAATATATTATAAGATGGAGAAACTATATACGAGTACAACTTGGATGAACGAATGAGATATAAATGTTTCAAATTATGCGTTACTTGAAATATTTTTCGACTTGTGTTCGATCAAATTGAACGGGTCTAAATAAAAATAAGAAACATGCTGGTTTCTTTTTTCTACTGTATCAATGACGCGAAGATCTACGTGGAGATGTGACTTAAGATTTATTGGTTCGCTCAACGATTTAATCTACCAACATGATCTGTCGATAAAGATACGAATGGATATTAAATAATAATTTAACGAAAACAAGTAAACAAAAAAAAATAGAAATGACGCGATACGTTACCTTGAGAAATCAGTTTGCTTAGTTTCTCTTAGTCCCCATGTTAGCACTCGAGACAACAGTGCACGCGCGGACACGTGCCCCAACGTGTGTATTTTATCGACAAAGATACAAATTGGGTTTGTTAATCGGGAGTCGTTAATTCGACAGTTTCGACATGTTACTTAACGAGTACGTGAGAAACAGAAAGTGTGCGTGCAAAACGTAATCGTGGAAGATCGTAGGCCAATTTTCGTAAGAAAATTTTATTAATCAACAAGTATCAGTATATAACAATAGTTTCGTTTTTCTTTTGTCCTTTCTCGCATAACAAACCCATATAGACAATTTTCTACAAAATGAACAAGCCCAGATATGTACATAACTTTTATCTCTCTCGCTCTCTCTCTCTCTCCTTACGTGTTATCACCTTAAAAACTACTTAAGGTACTTAAATAGGTAGTAACATTCCACGGAATGCCATTTGTCCGGCAATATCTCGTCAACACTGGCACAGTTTATAGATCCGGCGGTGCATATATACGTATATATTATTTATATACACGGATTCAAATTCTTTCTATCCAGAATCGCTAGGTAAAATAGACGTATTAGATTCTAAGCGACTATATTGTCTCTCTCTCTGTAAAATTAGGCGCATTGGTGTTGAGAAAATAAAATCACGGACGTATCTACATGAATTCGGTTGATGCACATGAAATTACGGATGACACAATAGTGTCTTCGCATAAGGACGAGCATGTAGCAAGAATTAGTAGGCATAACCACTAAAACAAAATTTCAATCGACTAAATGTTCGATAGTAATTAGTCGATAGTAAAAGTTATGGTGGTGCGCGAAAACGAAAATAAAGAGAAATGCAATCAGTGTTAAGTACAATCATGTATGAGTTAATTTTACGCGAAGGATAGTACAAACACTGTCTAAATTAACATATGAAATAATGAAATTGTCTTCCAGAAATTTCAGTAGTTTTCAAATGACCAAAAATTTGAAAATAAAGTCAAGTAACGAGTCTTTGAATATTGAACACAGGCAAGTGGAAGGTATGTTGAAGAAATAAAGCAATTGGAAAAATGAAACAAAGTTTTCATTGAGTCTCCGGACACGCGGCAACGGTAATTCCATATGCACGAGCCTTATAGAAACGAAGATTATAAATGATATATATACATACATATATATATATATCATAATATATACACAGTACCGGACAAATATTGTCTCATTAACGATTATGCACGATACATATGATACACGGTTCATATGTAGATCTAATAGACGCCATATTGAAAGCACCCTTTATAGTCTTTTAGTGAAATCTCTATAATTCTAAGCCAGAAAGAGATTCATCGTTATTATCATTGTCAATGAAGATGAAACCGCCCGAGCGTTACCGTTCGAAGGCAGATGACTTATCGAACAAGAAACGATATAGTTCGAGTTCGAGTAGCACGAGGAACCACACGGTTCCTGATACGACATTGGTCACATGTTTAGTGGGCAAACGTGCGAGTAGATGATGATGTTGCCAGACAAGCAAATAAGGACACCGAGAGCAATAAGTACGAGGTAACATTGATACTTGATCGAGATTACGTTCAAGTCCGGGGACGGCGCGTCCGTGTCACTTACTTGCGTCATTTCGTCACGTCTCTCTTGTTCCAGGATGTGACGTCGGGTGCGTAACTCCCGTTGACGTGACTCAAGTGCCGAAATGGCATCTGCCCATTCTTTCCATTGAGCTCCCCATTCCCGTTCCAATTCCCGCTGCGCACCTTCCAGGGCTTCTCTTCTCGCTGCCCATCGTTCTTCCCTTTCCTCCTGTTCTCTCTGCATCCGTAAAATGAACAACCCCGTTATACATCAAATTCTTTGATATGCCGAACCGTGATTTAATAACGGGGAGTGATACATAGTATGTTAAAAAAAATTTCTTCTCGTGGTAACGTAGAAACGACTTTTTCGTGAAATTGTGCAACTTTGACGAATTTTCTCAAGGTTAATAATCGTTCGCACCGTAATCTCCCTATTTTTCCTATATTCTGCAAAGATTCAGCTTTTATTTAAAAAAAAAATCATCGCTCTACCTCATTTCTATCGAAAGTTATTTCTTTTTGAATCGAGAAAAGTCAGTTTTCTCCACTGTGTGGTGCCTAGTATATTCATAAATGAATGTATAAAGAATAAATTATTTCAAGAATACCGACAAATTCGAGATTCTCAAAATTTGCGGGTACTTGTCCTGATCTCGGATAAATTTCGTGTGTCCGACTCGATATTTCAGGTTCTCGCCCACCCCTGATAAGTACCCTCTAATCGTGAAACCCGGGGAACGAGTGTAACAATGCTGGCTCATCTGTTCACCAACCTTGAAATCCTCCTTTTCCTTGATGAGCGCAGCTTTCTGCTGTTCCAACTCCTCGACCGCTCGAAGATCCTCGCTCGAGTTTAACAGGTTATCGCTAGAGGAGGAGGCATGCAAATCCGAGACACTCCAGCTCAACAGCGACAATCTGGAGAGATTGACGACCGTGGACTGTAAGTTACCGTTACCCGTTCCACCTTCCTTTCTCAGCTTGGCCGCCTCCACCGGATCGTTGTACCGGAACATATTGTTCCTGCCCAAAAGAATAATACAACCCTGCGACAACCGCGTCGGTTTATCCACTTGGGCGGTGTTGATCCAGCAGTGGGGAGAAAGGGGATGAAGGGTCGCTACCCCGCTGTCTAATTCCACTACACAGTGTTCTGGCTCGACGTCCGCACCGGTCAATACAATGTCCTGTACACATAGAGACGCTTGTTAAGCTTGCATAAACTTGAGTATTTTATACGAAGTGTCTCAAAAAGTTTTTCGGCGCACAGAGGTCTGGAGACCCCGTTTTCGCGGGGAAAATTCAATTTTTCAACTTTAATACATTGAAAAAATTTTTCTCCTGTAAAGTAACAACCCTTCAAAACTCCCAAATCTTATACTTATTTACCAGACCACTGTGCGGTGATTGAGAAGCTTTGGAACATCTTTTATGTATAAGGAATTTGAAAAAAAAGATGTTACCTGTGCATTTGGCGCTTCCTCGGTACCAACTAACGTTCTACCCTCTTTCAAGTGATAAAGCGTGACACCGGTACTGAGGAGATCATCGTCGATTCCAACTAGATGCGGCATTTCAGAGTCTAGAACTACTCCGACGCCACTCTTGCGGAGACCCAACGCTTTCTGCTCCTGAAGAATTTGTTGCGTCTCTCGCCACTTTTCCGTCCACTCTTCCGTCAATACCTTCTCTTGCTCTTGTTTCTCGTGAATTTGTGCTAGCAACACTTGCGGTGGCCTTTCGATACTCTGCAAGGTTACATATGGTGTAACGAACTCCTTATGTGTTGTCATATGTTTATATTTTTTTGAACAGTGAAAAAATGAACACTTCCGTGAAGTATCCACAATTTAACCCCTTACCCTACAATATCGTGTCAAACTTGTTCTGTTATACTTGCCATGTCTTTCCCAATAAGCGACTTCAGCTTCTGAATTTCTTCCCTCAATTCCCTGATCAGTTTAACGTTCGGATCCTCGTTGATGGTCGGTTTGTTGATGATATTTTTCGCTCGGTTCGCGTACCTGAGCGTACTGAGTGTCTCGCCATAGTTACAATCAGCCGGACTAATAGCTGCGATCATGATAGTCTTAGAGTTACCTCCAAGCGAGTCTTTTAGCAACCACGTAAGCACACTATCTCGATAAGGTATAAAGACGTTTCGCTTCGAGGACGAAGACACATCGTTCGTAGAACTGACCTCAGCGAGCGCCGATATCACAGAACCTAAAGTCACCAGCGATTTATTGATATGGGCACCTTCTTTTAGCCGTTGACCAGTCGCTCCTGTCGCGTTTGCACGTTCGCTAAAAAAAGAGTATAGCAAAATATATTTTAAAGCTTAATTTATTCATTATAGCTTAAGGCAATGTGCATCAAAATATTAACCCACAAATGGCAAAGCATGATTATAATAACCGATCATGTTTTGGACCTTCCACTGATTTATTTATCAATTTTTTCAAAGATATATTTTTGAAGCTACGTTCTGTAGATACGCCAATCTTTCTATTGTTTCTAATACGGCAGCTGTTCATTGAATTAATTCGCCGGGAGCTATGTAATTCAATGACGGTTTTCCTATTATGGGACAGAATAGACCAGACTCCGCAGTCGGAGAATTAAATGAGATTTCGAGACTAAAATTACTCGACCTTTTCTATGTATATTCTGCACAATTTAAGGGGGTGGACTCGTTTCCTTACCCAGATAGCCAAGCGACTATCGAGCAGAAATCGAGCCCGTCGTGCCGGGGTCAGGTATCGGGAATTATACGGGCCGAACGTCGCTTGAACGGGCTCAAGGCACACGCTGGCTAGAATCTGACCGAGGCATTTATGACCGTGTTGGCTCGTTTTGAACTATGTTTTCTCGCGCGTGTGCGTGTGTCAACTACCTTCCGGCCAAGTCGACAAGATGCACCTTGGAAACGGTCTCTGACGGCATGTTGCCTTCAGAGAGCCCAGCTTGCACGAACGTTATTGTAAAAATTGCATGACTCCTGCTGCTCACGTCGTTCATGTTTGTGCTGGCTGTGGTTCTGTGCGTGTTACCTCTCACCATACATTCCTGCGAAACCAAGAGAGGACTGTGTTAGAAATGTTTCGCTGGAAGCGGAAGGAGGGAACACGTCCGTATTACCTGAATGTCTGAATAATCGTACACGAGGTGGCTGGACAGGTCTTGTACGTAAGGCCCCCTTTTAGGATGCTCCCGCACCCTGAGAGAATGAGACTGTGACTGGTCCAGTCGCAGCAAGTCTTTCACTCTCTCATTGTGTATTTCCAAGAAAGATACCTCGGTTCTGTACGACGCTCCGCTCTCTTTCCCCGCGGCCATTCTGGCGAACAGTGTCTTGCAGATCCGCGGTATCAATCCCTGAGCCTCCTGCATGCATGAAACAAAACAGAATGAAAATAAATAAAAATGCAATGGCTGTGTAAACGTACAATGCCGTCTCGTACGTGGAAAACTCATAGAAATCGCTTGGTCGAGTGAAAGTCCCGATGATCTAGCGTGTTTCACAATTGTACGATAATTCTCCATGGCTTTGCTGCAAAGGCAGACGCGATCAATCATAAGGCGCGCGTCCAAGCATGATAATATGAAATCAGGTGTCAACAGACCTTGAATACTATCTCCAGCAAATAAGAAAGTCACGGGCAATTATGAAGATGGCAAGAATTTCGTTCGTAAGGTAGACGCGAGACATACGACAGTCAAAATAATTTCTGATTTTATTTATAGCCAATTTGGCAAGACGAACCGTGAATTAAGTTGTACTATCGTGCGTTTATACTGCTGAGAATAATTAAACTATGTTTCAACATAATTGTGGAAGTACACACTGAACATTCAAACGTGAAAACTGTATCAATTACGTCATGTATGGACGATTAACATTAGAACTACCACACCAGTTACAATGACTGGTTTTACAATTTCATTTTAGAATTCTTATTTAATGTTACATATTTTTCCACAGTGACGTGATGACTTTTATAAAAATCCGGAGGCTAGCGAGAATGAGATTATGGACAAAGAAGGCGTTCAGGAGTCTTCGGTAAGTGAATTACGAAATATTTAGAATTTACGTAAAAGAAGACGAGCTTGTGTGCCTTCAAGTGTCTGAAGAAAAAAATAAAAGAAAGGTTCCCTAGAGGCCATAGAGAACTTGGCCCCTGTTTACAGGATGTTTTTCTTGGGATTCCTTTTGTCCCGACTTGTCTCTGCACGTAAAATCACCACCGTTTTGTCCGGTGATTTCGGAGCGACTCTTGTATAATTGGAATTAGAAGCGGTGAACTGCTGAAACCTAATTTCAGCAGATGACCTTCTAATTATTTCGAGCGCGACAATGATGAACGTTTCGGAAATGATGACCGATGGGAAGCCAGTCTTCGCAAAACGAGAAACTAGTAGACGTCTTACCGGTGTGCCCATCATGGTAAAGGTCTTCCCAGACCCTGTCTGGCCGTAGGCAAAGACGCAGGCATTGTAGCCCTCAAAGGCACTTTCTATTACGTCCGTACCAAGATCATAGAAGACCTGAAAAAGAAAGCAAACACTGTAACGACGTTTTCTTAGTCAGCTTAGTTCATTGACATAACACAGTCTATTCGATTCAAGATGAAAAGGTATGTTTTATCGTTTCTATCTTCACGGATGAAACCGGACACGCCTCGCACGTACATATACACGAAGAGTGCGTTCATTGGCGGAGTAATTTTAATAGCGGTACACCGCGTTCAAATGATTGTTGCCGCTTGTTACCGGTCAGCTTACAGCCGGATCGGCAACAATTATTTAACGTGCACATTCGCCAGAGTTTTAACAAGTCGTTAAATGCTTCGCAACGATTAGAATACGATACACGGTTGATAAAAAATACTTTTTTTATAAATTATATAAATTTTATTTATTTATAAATTATAAATTTTAAAAAATATAAAAAAATCTTTACCATTACACGAAACCCGGCTTTTAAATTATTCATGAACAAGCGATAAAGACGAGACACTTTAATGTCTCATTTTTTCCCAGCATTTAATGAAAATTAAATATTAATATTACGGATATTAATGAAAATTATTGAAACACTGGAAAAATTCAACGAATTCAAATTTGTTCTTACGACAATGGCTGATGTACTCGGTATAAACGTGCCGGTCTTCTATTTTAATTCTGATTGTGGCTCATCGTTGAAGCGTTGCCGAATACGATTTTAGAAGTCGATCGAGACTTATCTGTCGCCATAATTAAAATTAATTTTCAAGAGGTCAATTTTTTTACAAGAGAAGAGTTTTACTTATTATAATCAAAAATACATATTTTCTTTTTCTTTTCCTTTGAAAGGATTCAAAATCGAAATTTTCACCTAAATATGACAAACTTACGGAGGGAGGGTTGCCAATTTGTTTAATAAAACGAAAGATATTGTACCTCTTCCTGTGACGCATAGTTGTCGTCGTTTGTGTCGTAGGACCAATAGGAATGATCGAATGTGAAGTCTTTGTACTTCTCCCTGTCAATTTCTCTGCAACTACCCGGTGTCTGGAAAACAATAGTGCACACTTTTATTCCAATATCTCAACAGATTAATGTACAATACTTTCTCGAATTCAATTAATATCGGACGATAAATTCGGATAAAGTATTAATACATTTGCCGAGGAGACAAAACACATTGCAGCGTCACTGGACGATCATGTCTAACAATTGTAAGCATTAAAATTGGCGATTAGCAGATTTCAACCGTTACAGTGTTATTCTCGAAACGGATTCTCCGATTCGATGAAAGAAAAATCTTATTGTTAGTACAGAGGTCTGTACGATGACAGAAGGAAGCTTGCACCCGCTCGCAAGTCACCGGCGAATTACAGCCGTTATGTCACGTGCATTCGTTAGGCTGCATCCCACATAACTAATCGCGCGCTATCGAGAACCAGACAGCGATATTACGCAACAAAGCGAACGGCCAATTAAAAAGTAAAACTCCTTATGTTTGCCCATCATGCAACCCACAATAAGCGCGAGAGCTAAGGTGAGGATCATTATCGTTCGAGAGCTGCGCTCACAGTGTTGCTCGATGCAGCAAGAAATTCGAGGTTCTCAATGGAACGTTGCTACGTGCTTTGACTCGTGGCACTTAAATTCCGCGAAACTGTCGGTTCTGCGTTGCCTTCGTTTTCGCTCGCTTTCCTTTAAACGTCAAATCGAACAACGACGCAATATCTGTCCACAAAAGATATATCGATGCTCTCGACGCATTGGTTCAATCAATTTTTACTCGGAAGCAATTCTACGATTTATCAAGGTCAAATTTCGACGTTTCGCTCTATGTTCAAGAAAATTAATAATTGCGTCTGTAAATTATTAAAGAAAATTTTATTATAAAAAACAAAATGGCTTCTCAAGCCAACGTAAACTTGGAATGTTAACGAATACGAATAAAGCAAGTTTCTTTTTACTGCCCTTCTAAGAGAACGAAAATTCCACTCTTCAAGGACGATGTCTGTGCATCGTACCGATTCGTTATTGTTTGCTTTCTACACTTTCAGGATTGCTGCGAGCACAGTGCGAATTTTATGCATTTACAACAACTACTAAATAGATGAAATACGAAACAGTAAGACATTTAACAAAATTACAACATCCTATGTATTGTTTCAAATTTTCTGCATTTGTTGCGAGGTACAGAAGCCAGTTAGGAATTTCATTCTTTGTGTAAACATTTTAGTAGAGTGAGAAAGATGTATCGATGTCCTTCGACCTTTTTACTGTTTCAAAACATCTATTTACGTGTACTTAGTTTATGGTAACATACAGTACATACAGGTAAAAAAGAATCGACAGTGAATTCCTGTTGACGAATTTGAAGAAAAAAAGATAAATGTTTCATTGAAAACTGTGAACCAAATTCGAAAGTTCGGACTACGCAAGCACACCGATTGATCTGATATGTTTATAAATGCTACGATCAAATTAGTTCACAATATTATTAATACCGTGATTACATGAACGGTTTATAACGGTTAAAGTAATTACTTTTTCTGTGTCGACAATATTACTACAGAAATCAAAATTTTATTTAGTCCTTTTATCCCGAAGCATGTCTACACAGAGAGGGGAATTTGCATAAATATACGCATTCCATAAATCACCGCGGTGAAAGTTATTCCACAAACGACGAAACATCTCGATTGTATATTTTCGAAGTAGTTTGAACGACCGATTTCAAAGTGAACAATGAGGAATTACGTAGAACAGTGATTTCTTATTATATCGTTGAGTCATTCGAGGGGGGAAGGGAAAAGGTGACTCAGTTGGTTGTAAACCAAATAGCATTTCTGTCAGGGCGATGTGGCGAATAGATTGAACGGTGTTAAACAATTTTTTTTCAAATCAACTCCAGTGGACCATACTTCGTTGTTATAGCCCTCTGTGTTTGTATTCGAACGTTCGTCAGCGACGATAGGATTGGTCAGTGCGGCGCAACGGAAAGCGACCAGTCGAGGATTGGTCCAGAAACGATTTTCGCACTTTCTCCGATCAGATGACGCGCCGTTCGCAATCTCGGTCAAAGATTTCTCGCTTGACAAGCGTGGATATCAATGACGTAACGGGGAACAACAAATCAAACTCAGCTGGATGAAGATACTGCAGTTCACGGGCAACAAAGTTGTAGTCCCGGAGATACCGTTTAATCGGTCAATAGCCGAGTTCGTTCCGACAGAATTTATGACACAGTTTCGTGCGGCAAAGCGGTTCAGCCAGTTGGGGCTCGGTGAAACATTGTTTCGCACAGTAAACAGTGCATCCTATGGAAAGAAAATATCGTAGTTGCCGCAATAAATATTGCACCAGAGTATTTGGAAGCAGTGATACATTTCGAGGCACTGGAACGTAACGATAAATACTTCTATTGTTGAAAACGACGATTATGCTGGTATAATTTCATTGTATGCTCCAAGCTATTTAGCTTAACTTGCACACTATCGCAATTGCACTTAAAAGGAAGATAAACGTAATTCTTGCATTTTAAATGTGTATTCGGTATGCGAGATTAAAAATGTTCTTATTCGATTGCCTTAAACGATTAAAACGTACAGTCCTCGACAAAATAAGAAGACATTTAACATATTTTTAAATTTCGTATATTTAAAGGTGGAAAGTGTACACTCCAAATACTACATACTATCTCCAAAGTAAACACGCAAAATCTTAGGATTGTATCGCTTAGCATAGCAAAATTAGAGAAAGATATGTAAACACGGACACTGACTTAAATATTAAAAAAACATTGAATCGCTTTTTAATATTATATGAATGTGTATACATTTTCTGCTACAGGGTAGGTTCTGCAATTCTCGACGTAATATTTCGCGTTGGAATTTTACTGCGCGCGGAAGGTTGATTGGCGGTCAACGGTAATTCGGTACAGGTGAAGCAACAATAGAAAAAGAAGAAAAAAACGTGGAAGAAAATGGCAAAAAAGGATAGTGCTACGGTAGAAATCTTTTTAGAAAGTCTGTTCGTGATCATTAAGGACGAAGCTCGAGATTGGCAGGATTCGCTTCGTCGTGGACAGTGCGCCAAGTATGTACGCATATACATATGTGGCGGCTACCTCCTACGCTCGCCAGCAGATGGACAAATAGTCAAGAGACCTTTCCCGCTACTACCTGATCCGTCACCGATCCCCATATGTACCTTCCTGAACCGCGTCCGATACTCCAGCTTCTAAGGCTGGGCCCGCTAAGATAGCCTTACCGAGAAATAAGGCCCTCTAGCGGGCTTAACGAACGAAAATATGCTCCTTTTCATTTCTCTCTCTCTCTCTCTCTCTCACACACACACATCACTCACCGCTAAGCATACAATGTACATTACAAAGGAAGAACGTTTAACCTTAATAAGCAGCGATTTCGTGCAACGTCTGAAACGATATTACTTTTGAACGGTACGGTACCTTGGTGTTGAAAATTCGTGTTTTCTTGCCGTCCATTTGCACAATCATCTTCGCGTTCATCGCCAGTTCCCTGCAATACAAATCGGAGCAGTTTCACGCACGTAGCTCGGTCACACTTGTACATTTTTGGTAATTAATCGTCCGATCGAAAGTAAGAGCGTAGGCTCGATAGAGCAAAGGGCGTAGAACAAGGAGAAACCACGACAAATACGGGGTCGAATGACAGCAGGTGGCAGAATCTCGTCGCACGGTCGTGTCACGTCGCACCAGGGTCGATTGATAGCGTAACGATTGATCGTACGACCAAATTTACCTCGAGGAACCTCTTAATTACCGAACAAAATCATTTCTCTTTTTAAACACTATTGTAGGAATTTGGATCAGGCCCTTGACAAAACCCGCTCAATCGACCAAGGGTCGAGCAACTTGTTAAACACGACCGGAAGATGTGTTAAAACCGTCCGATTTATCATACGTTGGTGATACGTTCGGAATAAATCACTGGTCGGTATTGACACGCACCTTTTGTTAAAGGGACGAACCCTCACGGCTACCTTCACTGAAGCCATGGCTATACGGAGCGCATGGACTGCTCGGGGGTACGGTACACCGTGTAACTTTCTCACAAACTTCTCGGTTTTCGGCTCGCGTTACGCGAATACCAAGCTCGTTGCGACGCTACGCAGACAAGGCATCGTCGACAAGCCCCGCCGTGCTACGAAACGTCGTCGTCGTCGTCGCGGTTCATACACGACGACCAACATCGTCCTTCTTAACACGCTCTCGACAGACGGACGACTGCTGGCGGAGCCGCCGTCCGAGACACAAAAAAAATTGCGTGTCCGCGCATGCGCGTGCGCGCGCGGATCCCTAATTTCAAGTGATCAGCACATTTACTTGGTTGCTCGTGACGGCGCGCGCGGCGAGCAGAAAACGCGCGGACGCTGAACAGAAAAAACAACGCTAGGGAAAGGGAGAGACTAAAGTTTGTTAACATTTCCACGAAATATAATACGAATCCTATGGAAAATGTTAGACGCTATAACTGTGGTTATAAACGTTTCTACGACGCACAGTGGGCGAGAAAGCGATCTTTGTGGCCAAAAA
>CM052324.1:12048278-12094222 GCA_028455615.1 Lasioglossum zephyrum | reverse complement strand
GACATTGCTGCAGGGAGCAGTCCGCTGCGCGCCTGGTTATCTGGGAATTTGCGACGATGGCAGAATACAAATGTTACCTTAAAGTAAGAATAAAGAAATTTTTATTTGACGCCATTAATGCAAACGTTTTTTATTTTGTCTAAAGATCAGCGGTCTAAATTTGTATTAATTTTATTTAAAATATAAAATTCGAGGGAATTTCCTATCGTTTACGAAATTTTCGAAAGATTTAGTTAGTGCTGCCGCACCGCGTCGTTGCGAAACACTGTCGCGGCAAATCAGTCGGTAACGCAGATTCCGGTGTGGTCGATCGTTAAAACAGAACTCGTAGAGGGGAAGTAGCAACATGGTGGCGCAGGTAGTCAGGGTTAGTTCATTTGAAAAGGCAAGCTGTAGTAGAGCATCAGTCGGGTGGCAACTGTCGAGCATGTGCGTCCTCCCTCGTGTTCCTTAGTCGCGTCTCGAATCGCACATTAGTACATAAAATTGTATGTACACCCCGGTACGTGAACAAACGGTAGACAGTTCGCGAACATGTGATTTTAACGACGAGCACAGTTCGTTAACGGCGAGAATCGCGTGCGTGAAAAGTGAAGGTTTCCTTGGCCGGATATATCGTTACCTTGCAGCAGCCTCGTTCGAGGGGGTGGAGAATAATGTTCTGAACCGTGAGCCACGCACATCATGGTTGCTAAGCACTTCACGCAGGGTAAGTTCCCTAACCGTTCTCGAGGCCTGGTGTTTCACCATTTCTTCTTACCTTATCCGATGAACGACAATAACGCGTGCTGAGTTATTGTCGCTTATATAGGGAACAAAAATGAAAAGGGGCAACGTGCACGTAATGACCACGGTGCACCTATGGTGTACAATGGGTGGTGCGACTGGTACATGTAATAGCGAGAATAACACGACTACCGGATAGTTGCCTTTCGATTATTGTTATTGTACTCTTTGTTTAGGACACGTTCCGTACGTTTTCGTGCGACGCAACCATAACAGTGGTATTTCTTTTTAACCGACTTCGAAAAAGAAGGAGGTTATTCAATTAGACCTGTATGTGCCTTTTTATTTTTTCTATGTATATTCTTTGACCAAATTCTTTGACCACTTGTTTCGTTCAAGACAAATGAAAATACATATAATACAACATTTCTCAGATTTATTACGGCGAATACATGTTTACAATGGAAGATACAAGAATGTCCCCTCGAAATAAAAGGTTCTTCGTATTTTAGTCGTGTTTCGAGAGAAAGCTTGTCAGTCTGGGCGGAGTAGCATTGACCGATTGTTCCGGGATAAGAGAGCTTGCGTGAGGCCGATGTCAAGTTCGTGGTAGCTTTTAAAACGTTCGATGTTGCCGATCGATCGATTCTCCGTGTAATCTTGCTCTCGCGTGCAATATCGAACGCTTCCCCATACGAAGTCAACGTACAACAAGAAATTACTGAAGTTTTATGCGCCTACCCGATTCTATTGACCATACTAGTGATGGGCACCATCGATTAAAACTATTGACTAAATCGATAGTAGCCAACTACTAATTTCAGTAGACTGATTTTTTTAAATATCGACTAAATTGCTTGAATTTTAACCGGCGGGAGTTTTGAATAGATGTTATAAGATTTACTATGAAATATGTTCACTCATTAGTAATAACAATACTTATATATTTCACTTGTGGGAATAAAATTTTAAGCATAACCAAAAGAGAAAGTAGTATTTTATAATTACATCTGTCAATAACAGATATTTTTCCAGAAGGTTCATTAACACTTTGCCTTTGTATTGTATTATTATTAAAGGATAAATAATAATTTGTGAGAGATGAGGCGTATAGCCGTAGGCATAGACTATAGCCCACAATCTAGACAAAATTTCAATTGACTAAATATTCGATAGTATGTCGCAACTAAATAGTAATTAGTCGATGGTGCCCATCAGTAGACCGTACTTCCTTTTTTCCATTAGTATTTGATCGTTCTTTAAGAAAAATTTCTATTGCAAACCTACCGTTTTGTCGGAAAATTAAGGGCGAACCGTGAAATATTTTTTGGTAACATGAAAAAGTGTTTGTTTTTTTTATAACAGTGTGTCAACGTCTCAAAATTTTTTCGTGAATTATGGAAGCGTGATAAACAACTTGTGCGCATTTCTCGACCCCCTCCAATTTGCATTGCGACATCTGGTGGCACTCGAGCACGCGTAAACTTCGATGCGATTAGGGGTACGTTCGATGCCAGGCCAACACGCGTTAACGATGTAAATATCATTAATAATTTCTCAGAGAAGCTCGATTAACGCAAGCAGACGTCCGACGGTATGCGAGGATTCTTCCGCTCTGAATCCATCAACCCTTCCTTCTTCTATATATACCCGCAGTGCAGTGATACGTCCAGGGATTTCCATCTTCCACATCGTTTCTTTTGAATTGTTTTATCACGCGGGTCGATATAGTGCGAACGCTCGTGTGCACGCTTTTCAATGAAGCTTCTTATCTATTTAATTCAGACTAACAACTTCGACCTACACCCCGAGCGTCTTGTGTACGCAGACCTTTTCTATATTAATTACCGAGATTTTTTTACTGTTACGGAGGATAGAGGAACTGGTAATTGTAGATTATATTAATCATTGAGTAAACAGCTGATCATTATGCAAAATAAAAATTGTCTGCGTCGATTGCAAGAAATAGAAACTAAATTGAATGTTATTTCTTCTTTGAATGATTTTCACACGATATTTTTTCAGTAACTTTGTACTACGACAAATCGCGTCGTTTGTATACCGTTTAAGAATCGTTCCCGCGAGATGAACATGTTATGTGTTTTCAACGAATTTCTCAAACGGTTTTCATGTTGTCCGGTAATGAATTGCGGACAAAGTTCCCCGAAATTTGATTTACGTTGACCTAGTTCCAAGTCCCTTGAGAAACTTCTCCTCGGCATCACACGTGTATGCGTGTACCGGTGGACATCTCAAGCGAGTGAGTCACAACAGCATCCTAGCTGGCAGGTTTCCCCGGAATTTTGAACCCGCCCGATGATTCACCGGACATAAACGTTAAGAATCGTATTTCTCCATGAGTCCTGAATACCTCCTGACGGATACTTACATTCCGATTTAATGAATAATTACTGGGCAGTGGATTTTTATGCAAAATACGATTTTGATGAAATTTAAATATGTTAGAGATTTCGACATATTGAAGAACTTTTGGTAATTATTGCGAAAGGCACACCGTACTCCGATTTTGGTGAAATTGAAATATGTTATGCAGCAACACATTTTGAACAACTTTTTCCTTTTCCAATATAGAGGGGTCGCTTTTAGTTTTCGAGATATTTGAAAAAAACTATTGCTAATACTGTATTGAATTTTCCGACGACAGATTGCTTACGATAATCTGATTAATGCATTTTTTGAAGCAATTTCTGAGACATTTCCAATTGCTAATGTTTAGTGCAATATTTGAAGTTATAAATAAAAAGTCGAATTAAATATTAATTAAAACCTTATTTTTTCATATTTATTTTTTTATGATTGATTATCATTCAAAAAGAAATGAAGTACTACACGCGTAACGATTAACCAAACAAAGGTATCGTTCTTTCAACTTTGTTTTGATTCGAGCAAATTATGTTTGATAATTGATGCGAGGGCGTCGAATTGCAAGCCAACAGTTGCTGCATGCCTCAAGAAGATAAGTTGTCGTATCTACTGGCCAATGCCATAGATGTCTTTCGGTCAGGATAATGCCGGCGGTGTTCTATGTATGATAATGCACCGAGTTAATTATTTCCTCCCGTTGTTACGTGTCGTCGACCTGCCTGAGAACTCTTCGGGGCTGCACTGTCATTGGTTACTGGGTCGTTGCACGAAACCTACGGCCCCGATCGACGACATGAATTTTCTCAGGAAAAGTGGAGTACCGTCAAAGATAGCGAAAGAAGGAAAATGAAGGAGGAGATAAATTAACCCCTCGCCATATTTTAACGAGTCGGACTCGTCGTGAAGATTTTATCCAAGTTTTTTTTTTTAACAAATATGAATGTTACGCCTTTCTTTTTCTAATTAATCAATCAATCTTGGTTAGAATTTTAATCGATTAATGCCCAACGCAATTGTAATTACTAATGATCAGAAAAATTATAGTCATTCATAATGATTACCGACAATAGTAACAGGTAAATCTTTTGTTTTTTAATTAAAAAGTTTTTTTAAAAATAAAATTTGTAAAAAATTAAGGAATAAAAATGAAAATTCTCTTACCGATCTTCTGTACAAAAATGTCTAAAATAACTGTTGCGTTTGATCTCTGTTTACAAAATAATTTCGGATGAAATTCCGGAGATGCTTCGGAACGGACAGAGTGGTTTACAGAAATCTGTAGGAGTCGCATAATCATGAATTCTGCATTCTTGCTAAACGCTGTCGGATCTTCGCCAGCTCGGGAAACGGATGGAGATCCGAGACTAGTGATAAGGGGACGCGGTTTCCAAAGAACGACAGAGAAAATAGGAAGGTCGAGGAGGACAGCCCGGTCCGTTTCATGGAACCGAACGGCGAACCACGCCGCGGCAAGAGACAAACATCGCGTTCGTTGGAACTCGGTTCATGGAAATTTAATACAAGTCGCCCGTAATGATCTCCGAGTTCGCGCGAAACTTTCGTGCCACTGCGCGACGCTTCTTGTAATCGCGGCTTAATCTTGGAAACCGATTTGTACTGGTGTTTTCCGAGACCGCGTTGGACATAAAGGAAGGTGTTACAACGTTAAAACAATAAATAAATTAAATAAATAGTAGTCCCCTTTTAGGTAAAATTGAAACGATAAAAATAAAAAAAATTAAATTAATTTATATATTTAATTGTAAGGTGGTTTGGAACCCACCGTAATAAAAAGTAGGTCCCGCTGAAAATTAGGCTAAAATAGGCTGAAATTTGGCGTTAGAGAGAGAGAGTGGAAAGAAGGGGAGATTGGTGAATGGATTTGAAACCCTGAAGGGACCAAATATCAAAAACCTACTATATATTTAATTGTAAATTTTATTATGTGATTATTTAATAATAATTTTTTTTATATGAAAATTCAAATTCGAACGATTAATCTTCTATCCATTTATTTTGATAATGCCCAAGATGGGGGACTATAGCCCCCTTTTAATTAAAATTAAATCGATACATGTAAAAATTGCAAAATAAAATAGACCTCGAGAATTCAATTGGGAAAAGTGTTGCAGGGTTCGAAGGAAATCTCGCAGCTTCTAGCTCGCAACCGTTTCATGGTAATCTTAACTTAATTAGCAGCTATGGGACCCTCGCAAACGATCCAGTGACGCGTAACGCGTGATTCTACACATATACACACCGTTCACACCCACCCAAACATGCACGAGGTAGACTAATTTAACACTTGCACCACGGTTCGTCTTTTTGTACCGGTTCATTAAGGTCTTTTGCCTTTGTATTATGTACCTGGAGCTCGCTGGTTTTTCATTGGTTCTCCTGCGCATCGAAGGGAACGTGGAACAAACGGCGAATTTAAAGTCAACCGCCATCCACTTTCCGACGAATGCATGCCGTTGAAATTGCATTCGTCGCGTCGACGGTATTCCTATTTATTACGTCTCGTTCGAGGAAATTACTGGAAGAGCCCCGTGCTCCTTAAATCATTCGCATTCCATTTCAGAAATATCTGTAACTAGTTTACAACAATGGTTGAGACGTTCCGTGAATTTTCACTCAAAGCGAATTGTTGTTTGCACCCTTGTTGGAATGATTTCGTGGCATCCTCGAAATATTAAATTCGACGAATATTCGTTTGAAATTCCGATGAAACTTAGTTTAAGGGATTTTGCGAAATAATTCTCACATAAGAATTCAAAAAAGCGACGTTAAATAATAATAATAACTAGCAGGGCCTGCATCTATTAATGTATTTTATTTACAAAGAACTTCCCGATTCGTTAGTCGCAGTATATTATTATCATTATTTATTTAGTGTATGTTTTGTAGGAAATGCTAAAAATTAAAGGTAATCCAACAGTAATTGATATTAGCTTCTTAATTTCACCGGATGCTACAGCGAACACGTCTTTTGTCTTGAACTTGATCTCTAGACTGACTCCGTGGACCGCTGCGGGTCGCCGGCAACGGGTCATTCGTCATTTGTTTATTCCAGGAGATAGGCGTTTTATAAACTCCGATAGCCCTTTTCATCTCACCGGTCTGCCGGTCGTGTGCGGTCCCAGGTGATCGGGTTTCTATAGTCTCTGCCGACAGCTTCCTACAGTTTTAAGATGATTATATGTGTTCAGGGAAATTTAATAGTTTTCTACTTATCAACATGTTCGCTATATGGCGTCGCATTAAACCAGTATCGTATGCTCGTTGCTCGCTTGGTTCCTTGTTATAGCAGAGTAATGTTGCAAAATAAATTGTCTTAATTATTTTTTCGTAAACCATACAACTCCTCATTATCCGGGCTTGCTCATTGCTACATACAGCATTTGTAAAGTTCACGTTTCTGATGTTTTAAAATTCAAACATACTTTCTCTTATGTTTGTCCCTGACTTTTATGAATCGTAATCCCTTCAGCAGGAACCACAGGAAATTGACTACGTGTGATTCGATATTTTTCCGAACTCAACATACTTACTTGATTCGATATTTTTATTATTGGTATTAAATTTTGATGAATATTTGCACTTTTCATATCATCACGATAACGAGTTCTTACTTTCACTCCTACTCTGGCCAATTGAAAATCTAACCACAATATAGACGGAATTTTAGTATTTTCTTGAAAAGTAATAAATTTTAATATTCCCCATGTGTGCTCCATTAACCAATCCGTCTTCAACATCAATGTTATTAATAATTATCATATATTTTATACTAATTTTCAATTTAATCTCAGTTAATGATTCGTTTCGAACTTATTGTTTTTTCAAAGATTGTAATATAAATTTTTATTTATTTTTGTACTTTCATCGATATTCTTTGAAAATGTATTCTCGAGAGTAGAGATGAAATTCACTCTTTCATTGGGATAATTTTCGATTATTGCAAGCGGTAACATTAGCATTAGTTGCATAAATTAAAAAATGGAGAAAAAATTTTTTATCATAAAAAAAAATTTTCATAAAATTTTTTTTTTTTTAAATAAAAAAAAATTTGTTTAAAATACAAAAATTTTTTTTAACTAATTACGTTTGTTTCTTAGGTGAAAATTTTATGTCTTCTCGTATAAATTACATTGTTGAGTGAACTTCTTTCGAAAAATATTAAAAAAACTAAAAAAACTAAAAAACTACTGGACCAAAATCTAATCAGCTCTAAGTTACAGCGGGGCACGTCGATTGCATCATTCATCATTCCGATCGCATTATTACTTTTTCAGAAAACGTTAACGAAAAATTTGATACCATACAAACGGACATACGCACACACACACACAAACATTTTGATAAATATAGTCTAAAATGACTCCAAAGACCATGAAACGTGGACATCTGCTAAAAAATCGATTTTCGATTTTTGGGGTCATTACAGTAACTTCCCTATAAAATCGGGAAGTTAAAAAATATATATAAGTTGGTAATATTTAGACTGCTGATGTTATGTTCTATTAAAAACGTTTTGAATTTATGATAAATTGATTTGAAAATAATTACGACCATAATGATGTCGAAAAAAAAGAGTTTTGATTTGATCCGATTTTGACCGCATCTCCCCCAAATCATCGCCAGGATCCACGTGCTCGCGATGCACGCAGGTGCAACGCTGCGCAAGCACCTGCGAGAGAGCACACGTTGCACCTGCATGTCAGCTGCCGTGGTCCTATTTCCCCAAGGTCGTGTGTCACGTGACACGCCCTACGGTTCGCCTTGCAAACTATCGCGAAATTTGAGACTTCGGGTCTCGTATTTTGAGACGGCTCGATGCATAATTCCTGGCGATCTTATTGCCTGCCGAGCAAAGGACACTGCCACTTCCGCAGAAACCTCTCTCGAAAAACCAATAATCGTCTCGCGACGTTCGAAATCACTTTCGACGCACATCCATCGCAACCTTCGTGTTTTATAAATTTTTGAAAGATTTTTATTCAAACATTCGCCAGGAATGTAGATACCCAACTCTTGAATTTAAAAATCTTTCATCTCAGAGATATTTTCACTCGGAGCTATTTTAACTTTGATTCAACAATTAAACATTTCTTCCACGAATAATTCCATTCTACATATTCATTTCTTTCTTTGTATGAATGCGAAATTGATAGGATGCCTCGTATAATACTTAAATGTTTAGTAATTGATTAAAATTAAAATCCCTTAAACTAAGTTTTATCGGAATTTCAAATGAATTTCATCGTACGTCGCGAAATAATTCTCATAGAAGAATTCAAAAAGCGACGTTAAATAAGGTGAAAGAAAACGTTGATTGTAATTTGAAAGAAATGTATCGAGATAGAATTCATTAACATTACGTACTCGTTTACGTTTTATAAATGATGTACGTAGGTACGATCAATTCTGTAAAATTTTTATGAAGTTCAATTGTGCTTGTAAAGGTTTATTAATTAAGAGTTTAATCATTTGATCTTTCTACGGCGGACTACTATTCAGCACGAATCCTCGTGTTTAAACCATGATTTTTGCGTCGCGTCCTCGATTTCCTATTAAAGGTTCGATTGCATTGGAAATTGACCAGTCGAGGTGACAACGAATCGCCACGTACGGCATTGTCTGCGCGAACAACAGGTGGTCAAAGAATTTACCAGGTTTCCATATCGCGTTGCTCCCAACCAAACGTCGATCAATGCCGAATGAACATCTAACTAAGCTCAGGTTACCAATAACTGAACAACTTATTAGATTAAATTTAGATTAGATATAAGAACTTAGATATTAGATTAGATATAAGAACAGAAAAAAATCAACATTTATTATAGCAATTCTATTCGTAACCCTATTGCTTTTTATAGATCCACCGAAATTTTGACTACAAAGATTGTAACAAAAATTAATTATCAATTTTCCATAGAACTGTTTATTTTATTATATAAGAATAGAGAGATCAAGCTTTTTTATAGCAATTGTTCTTGTAACGCTGTTGCCTCTTCTAGATCCAACGAAACTTTGTCTACGAAGATTGTAACAATAATTAATTATCAATTTTGCATTGAACTATTTATTAAAAATTAATTATCAATTTTGCATTGAACTATTTATTAAAAATTAATTATTAATTTTGCATTGAACTATTTATTTCATACTATACGAATAGAAAAATCAAGTTTTTTTATAGCAATTATTCTTGTAACCCTCTTGCCACTTCTAGATATTAAAGTTTCATTTACTTATAAGATTGTAATAAAAATTGGTAATTATCTGTAAAAAATTTCACACTTATTCGTAACATCAGTCGCGACCTTAGGAAAGTTCTGCGACGTAGGTGTGCGAGTTCCGATAAAATTTCTTGCAAGCGTCTCATTAACCATCTGTACGGTTCTTTGTTCCAGGCTCGAGCCCTGAGTTCGGTGTCCCGGACATGACGATCATCAGCGATATCGACGAGACGGGAATCAATCGAAATCTCCAAGTTCGATATGGCAGGGACCAGATATACGTATCCTTTAATTAAATTCGTGGAAACACAATTAAAACCCGTGTTTGCGGGTCAGGTAAAATCTGCAAAGTCAATTGCCAATCAATTAGTAAGCTGTATTTTTAGCGAATCAGGTTTTCATTTTGTTACGTTAGAATATTATGGACATTTTAAAACTTCAACATATGTTTAATGCAAAATAATGGTGCAAGTCCAAACAGTTGATCGTTGAATAATAAGTAGACTGCGGATCTTTATGCAATTTACGAAGGAATTCGCTGAGTGAAATATAAAACATTAAAAGATAAGAAAAACAATATTATTATGATGTTTTCAATGTAAAAAAATCTATTAAGTGATCAAATGAATTTTGTATTTAGTTTCTGCTACTCGCGATCGTTGCAAAATATTTTTATTGTACTAGTCTAATAATGAGGAATTAAGTAGACGTTCTAGGACAGAATATTCAATGTCAATTAAACTCTTGAGATCCGGCGTTAACCAAACAAACTATCGACTTACGCCTGAGTCTCCAGATTAAAACTTGTGTCCCCACTCTACCTTCCCCTTCTACGACGCTATTCCTCACGCTTTCCCTCTCGTCTGGCGACGCTGACTTACTTTTGCATTAAACGGCTTATATGTAAGCAATAACCCTTTGCACTCCGAATTACAACCATCGTTAATGTATTTTCTTTATTTTCACTATTCAAACGTTTTGTATGTTAATACATGAAAATTCTTCTAATGTTTTTACCGTTTCAAACTACACCTATTCATGTTCATCACAAATGCATAAAATGAAATATGTGAATTTATTATTTTGTCTTAATATGTTTAATAAGTTGAATAGAATATAACAGAATATGCAAAATTCTTCTAATGTTTTTACCGGTTTTAATTACACCTATTCATGTTTGTCATAAATGCATAAAATGAAATAGGAATTCATTATTTTTACTTAATATGTTTATTAAGTTGAATAGAATATAACAGAATATGCAAAATTCTTCTAATGTTTTTACCGTTTTAAGTTACACCTACTCGTGTTCGTCATAAATGTATAAAATCCGTTGTCTACTTATTGTTATTTTATAAACGGGGGATTATGATGCTTTCATTCCGTAATGCGCTGATGGTCTAGTATTTTCGAAGTAATCTTCGACTAACTGATGAAACAATGCAGACACTGGTTTCAATCAGAATACATGAAAGATTCCATACGCGTAGCGTGTCGAGCAACAAGCACGCTCGATCACATGTGATCCGCGTTGAGCTCCACGCGAGGAAGAGTTTCGCAAAAAGTGGGGAACGGATGTCCGTCCATTTCGTCATTCTTCGGCCATTACGTCCTAGAGTTAGAATTCCGCTCGTACTCTGACGAATAACTCGCTCGAGGTTTAGTCTTCGCCGCGTGATGATGTAATCAAGACTAGGATTTATGACTGCTTTTTCCGTGCGACTGTGCAACTGCAAATTATACGGTTTTACACGCTTTTATAGCACTGATAACTCTCGTGTCACTTTATGTCTCTATCAGCCCAGAATTGTTTATTATGAAGTAAAGCAAATTATTAATATTATTATAAAAGATTGTCTGCATCGATTGCAAGAAATAGAATTAACAGATTCACAAAATCCACAATTTCTTAAATTTTTTTTTTATAAATGACATATAAATTATCTTTTATAATTAGTATTTTTATTTGTTAGCCACTCGACAAAAAAATAGCTCAAGAGCAGTTCAATATTATCGACCAGAATTGCAATTAAAGAATTCAGAAAAATGTACAATTTCTCTATTCGGCGCCGCCCTTGCTCGTTACATTTCTAGCTAAAGCAAAATGGAAGAGAAAGAAATTATGATATAGCTGTGGCGTGGGGTATCTATCTGGAATTTCAACCCTTTCGTGGAAAAGACTCGACGTTGAACGTCGTTAGCAAGAATGGAGGCCGGAAAGAGAATTAAAAAATAGGGAATCCAAGAGTTGGAATAGAAAGCGAGAGGATGAGGAAGTCGAGGGTGAATAGGCTGCGAAAGAGAGAGAGAGAAAGAAATGGAGGATAGGGGCTCGAGGTGGTGGGTGGAAAAGAACTATACGTATGAATTTTGTAGGGGTGGGGCGTTGCTCCCGGGTTGGTTTGTTGCCATGACGACAACCCCAGTCAGCTGGTGAACCATCCCAGGGCCATACCCATTCATCCGACCAGGTTTGCCGACCCAACGACCGACACCAACGACCCACTGTAGTTTCTTGTCGAGCTTTAACCCTCGAACCTACGAATGGTATACCGACGACGCAGCGCACGATACCCGGGTCATCCTGACCCGACACAAATGTTTCTTATTCTCACACATTTTCCAAGCTTTAACCTTCTTGCTCATAACTAGACATACCCAACAATTATTATTATTTGAAGCAATCCATAGGTTCCTGATTTTAATAAAATAGCTGCTAAAATTATAGATCCAAAAACTGGAGGTCTTTATGCGTTTGGTAATTATTTACATTAGGAGATTCCTCACCGATTTTGATTACCTTGAAATATGTTTTAAAGGTCATCATTCTGAACAACTAAAACCGAGCGACGGTAACATGTACACGGAAAAAATGATCAGAATGATGCCGGTAAATAATTACCTGCGTTTATAGTAAATTATTAAATAGTAAATAGTTTTTTTTCCAAATCTTCAGAAGCTATAAATGCATAAAGATTCGCAGTCTGTTTATTATAGTAGTTGCGTCTCACCATTGTTATTTACGTATAGCTTTTCTCGAAGTAGATAAACACCGTTACGAAAGTTGAAAAGAGCTGTAAGACGAGAACAAAATGATTATTCACTAAGACTCTACTATTGTCATTTTACTTAGCAGCGAAACCGGGAATATCGAATGGCCTGCGGCTGAAAATTGTCGAGGGCCGTCGGGCCAGCGGCGACTCCTTTATTTAAAAATTCAAGTAAATCCGATCGATTCTGTAATTGGGTTTTGACTGAGAGAATAGCGACTAATGATTCATGGGCCCTCCGCCGGCGTCGAGTAACTGGAGACTATAGTGATCGATGCTGAGTTCACAATTTCTTGTGAATGGACGGCGAATCTTTATATACTCATTGATATCTTCTGATTATACTGGGTGCTTTATTTCTTTTGCACAGTAGTGTGTTTATTAATGCTTTTCCTCGGTATGCATATTTATGTACTAGATAAAAAAAGAAGCGATAATTATTGCGAAAGGGTCGCCATACTCCGATTTTGATGAAATTTAAAAATATTATGCTGCAACACATTTTAAACAACTGTTTAAAAAATTGATATATGGAACGACCTAATAGAATGAACTAACGAACGGTATACAGTGGAATTGGATCTAGCGGGTCTGTTATATTGGAGGATGTCGTCCTCGTGCGACGATGACGCCCACTAATGAGTTAAGCGTGTCTCGGCGTATAATTGCGGGCTGAGTTTTTGCCGCGGTCGGTTCGGCCGCGATCAAACACCGGAATTCAAACGCGTGATGCGTTCGCCTCGGCGATTTAGGTCGTCGTCGTCGTCGCCGGTGTACTCGTTAGTGCGCACTTCCTCGTGCGCCACGACCTCCGTCGTCGCGTGTAGGATGACATAATATCGCCCACAAGAAAGCTTCGTATCAAACGGGACTCCACTGTGGCCCACCGTTCTTTTTCTCCAGTGGTTCAGCTTGTTTATTTTATACTAAGTAACAAATATTTCTTTTCAAATAACGAGGAAATATTTATTTCATGTTAGGAGAAAAATATTTTCTTCTAAATATTAAATGAATCTTTATTTCATATTAGAAGTAGAATATTTTGTTCCTAATATACACACAGATATAATATTTATTTCATATTATAAAAAAAACTTATTTTTTTCTCATTACAAAACAGATTTTTATTTAATATTATAAATAGAATATTTTTTCCTAATATACAGGTAATCTTTATATTCTTGTACATGTATACAATATTCAGATCCAATATTTTTCTCATATGAAAAAATGTGGCTTGAAAAATATTTTTCCAATATTTAAAAAAAATATCTAATATTTTTGTGCTACTAGGGTAGGTTCAGTATTAAATCAATTTTTGTTCAGTTTTCGAAAATAATCTATTCCCACCAATCCGTGTGAAAGCGATCGAACGAACTTTAGAGAAAAAGAGCAGGGGGTCGCGTGTTAACAATCCGGCCGATAAAATTGCACAGTCCTGGCGGTGGGTATCGGGTCGATAGATCGTCGTTCGATTAAATAGCTGGCCAGTGAGTCGTCCGCCTTTGCGGCTGCTTCCGATCGAAGATAGCTACTTCCTCGGGGCAGAAGGTACGCGAGCAAAAGTGTCCATCCTCTGGATTAACATTCCCCAGTAGTCTCCGGTTGGCAAACATTTATTTTACCAATCAACGCGGAGAGATTGCAGCTTATTACGCGAAATAATGTGACCTCTCACTCTCGCGTCGCGGCATGCAACAGCGGATCCGTCAATCGCTAGTTGCATTACAGCTAACGTTTCTTATGCGTTCAAACTAGATTCGTATTAATACTAAACTCGGATTTTTTTAACCAAATTTATATGCTGTCGGTGCAGCGAATGGACATCGAACAACCACTATAAAATCTCCTAAAATTTTATACATTAATAATTTTTTTTTAATTTAATTAATTTAAATAATTTAGTTATTTAATAAATTAATAAACTATTATATATTAATAAATAAAAATATAAAATATATTATAAAAACGTCCATTCGGCTCGCCTCGTAACTTTCAATTTTCGTAACGAAGTTAGCCAACGATAGAAAACCGTGGACCTATCGACGAAGCTCTGTATTGGTTTCCAGTAATTAGTCTCGTTCGTCGCTTCTTAACGAGATTCGATCGACCGATACAAACGTTTTCATAATGTAGACGGCCGGTAGGCTCGCTTAAATCGAATTTATTATATTCGATCGTCGGGATAATTGATGCGAATTACCGTTCGAACGGAAAATAGTCGAACTTGATTATCGTTTCTTTTTAATTACTCCTTGAAATAATCAGTCGAGACGCGGCGTAGGTATTTACATAAACGACAGCAGTTTAACTGTTTTATGTTCGTGCGATTTTCAAGCCACGTGTTCATGTCACGTTTTGCAGAAATAAGAAAATATATATATACATATATAAAATAAATATATATATATAATAAATATATAAAATAAATATATATAATAAATATATATATGAGATTTGAATAAAAGTTGAATCTTATTCGCTCCTGCACGATGCGAAAAAGTGTAAGAGTAAGCAACTCTGGTCTCTCTGCTGTATACAGTATACGTTTCGTCGGCCACCCATTATCCTCTGGTACTCGAGCTACTCAACGCTCTTTTTTGCAAAAGACTTGGTGGTTCTCTTACGGGATATCGGATTAACCCTGGCCTCGACGAGAGGGCCGAAACCGGAAGCTAAAGACTCGTCCCCCCACCTTCCTTCTACTACCCTGGTTACCCAATCAAGCAGCCATCTTCCTTCTTGCTTTGTGCGCCGTACAATATCACGTAAAACTTCCTTTTTGTTGCTTCAAAAAACGACACTTAATAATCAATATCTTTTATTGACACTTATCGACAATTTTGCAGGGATTCATTGAAAAAAGTCAATACTATTATAAACAGTACATGATTTTGTGCATGTTATTTTTTACCGGGAAAATTTTTTTTACGACAGAATGATGGCGAGATATATCTTGTCCGCGCTAGTGGAAGGGTTAAATATAAAATGATACTGTTGTCGACCATAAATTATTTCCAAGGGTCGCAATAATTATCCGCGTGAAATTTCGAAATAGACGCGGATATCTCTTCTTTTTGGTCCACGTGGCCTAATTCGCGAGCGCGTCGAGCGGATTCTGCAAACAGTGGATAGGGTTCTCGAGAGCGACCGCATATCCGGCCCTCTGGCCCTGTGTCCCTGGTCTGCTCTCTCAGCTCTCTCGCATCAGCCTCTCACTCCCGTGTGATCCCTCGACCCCGCGACACACCGCTAAAAGGTGGCTCGTCCTCGACGAAAGCAATTGAAACTGGCTAAGAGCGCTTCGCCAGCGAGAGGTTAACGAGAGCCACCCTCGCGCCGCGAAAGTATCCGTTGTATACGCGTACCGAATACCGGAAAAGAGGAGGAGAGGGTAAACGGATGGCGGAACGGACCGGAGACGTCAACACACTCGCAGTTTCGCGTAGCTGCGTGTCGCGGCTGGCTTTGGTCTCTCGCGTGGGTCTCCTCGTGTGAGATTAGGGGATGTTGGAATACTGCTCCAAGAAAAAGACCTGCGGAATTCGAGACTACGACCGCCTGCTGGAAAAAAACGAACATTTTTTTTAACTTTATTTAAGAGGCAAGGTATAGCACGTGACATAACTAGAAAGTAACTAGAATCTTACTAGATTTTGGTCTTTAATTTAGATCTTACTAGCGATTAAACGCAAGTTTTTTTGTTGTCCGTATCTTGCGATATTCTTTTTCTATCCGCTTCTGTTTCGAGGTCAATCGCCTTTTAGGTCAACCGGTTGCCGGGTTGAATTTTATTGAAAATTTCATGCTCTGTTTGCGATCCGTCGTCGACGACGAGAGAGCACCCTTTTGGGTCAACTCTACCCTGATCGCTAGTAGCTCTGCTGATCCGTTCGCTGACCGTCATTAGTCGTCGCTACACCAAGTTTACAGACAGAGGCACCGCGGAAGCGACAGAGCATGATTGATGATCGAGGAAACGGCTGGCTCGCGCATTAGAGAATGCGTGATTAGAATTGATTTTCGAAACAGCTGTTTACCGACGGCGGAGCTTCTCTGTTCAATCGTTCCGTAGGCAACGTTGCACAGTGGGGTATTCGCCCGATTTCAGCAGCCACAATCAATTCAAAATTTGCTCAATATGGAAATAGCAGTAAGTTTGCTAAAATTTATCCAAATTTTATGAAAAAATAACCATTTTGAAGCTTGAGATTTCTACTTTATTGTACTGTATGCCGTTTTCACTGAAACGGATTTGTAGCAATTTTTCAATCAAGTAGTGCGGATAATAATCAATATTTTAACGTTATTTTAATTCTGTATTTAATCTCCTAGGCTTGAGCAATTAACCCTTTGCGCTCGGAGCTAAAATACGGCAAGCGGTTTATTTAATAAATAATTGAATTTTCCAATAAATTAATTTGCAACCATTTGTATATTGGTCAGGTTAGAAGGCAGCAATCAAAATTATCCTTCACCATGACGGTATCAAATTCGGCATTTCAAAAAAAAAAACTGAAAGACTCGAAGTGAATTAGCTACCCTTCGAAAGCAAAGGTCCCCACCCCCGTCAAAAGATCGAATAGAGCAGTTTCTTTCATCTGTCGGAATTCGTGACACTCTCAAAGATTCAAATTTAAGGAAAATTCTTTTTCATCGCGGTAATCACTGCCGAATGCTTGGAGAAAGAGAGTTCTCTTTCACCCGGGAATTTCGCTCGCGGCGACAGGAAACAGATCCGAGGTCCTTTTACTTGTGACCTTAAAAATTGTAAAAATTATGGGTATGCAGCCATTAGTACACGTTGGGGACCGACAGGTTCTTTGTACGGAATTTCTTGGATTCTTGCTTTATCCCGGAACATTTTCCGCGGACGGAAAAGATTAATATCGCGGATGACAATGGAAGGAAATGCGGTTGCCCATAAGGAGTTCCCTTCGCGCTTGCAAGCAGGCGTCTATTTCCTCTTGGGAAAATGGAGAATTGAGATGGGAAAATATGTACACTATGATCAGGGATCATTTGTTCTTTTTTTCATAATTTCAACGGAGTGCGACCGTCAATTAGGAAATGTGCCAGTTACTGTACTATTTGTCTTACGATTGTTATTCACTGAATATAATTTATAATAAAAGATTTGTCACTCGTAAAACCGTTCGATTTTGCTGAAAAATCTCTAGAATTTATGATAATAGAAAGTCAAGCTCGTTTAAACAATTTTAATAAAAGAGAAAAATATATATATATATATGAGGTTAATATTGAATTTTTATATATAAAATTTAATATTATTTGAGGTTTATATTAAATTTTTTATATGAAAATTCCCCTCAGATATTCCATGATATTGAAATATAAAATCAAAGTTTTAGTCGTTTGGCTTTAGTTTGTATTTGTGAGTGTATTTTACAAGGGAAATAGAAATGTCGAGCATGCAGACAGTGTCAACATAGTTCAAATTTCCGAGCGTGTGATAATGTTCGACGTGTGTAAGTTGTTTGGGTGAGGCATTGTCGATAGTGGCCTCGTTGTCATCGATAGAAGAACAACTTGCGAGAGGGAGATCGTGTTCGCGAAATATATCTTTGTCCTGTCGTTCCTTGTCTGACTGGTTCAATCAATGATGTTGTTTGCCAGGGTAACTTGAGCCCTGCTAACGACAGGTTGAAGGCTACCTTTATGTCACGACAAAGGAGGAAAATTTGTTGGTGGATGGAAAGGTCGCGGACTGAAATAGACGTAATACGAAGGCGACCGCGAAAGGTTAGCGACAAGGTTCCCGCGATCCGTGAATGTGTTCAAACATAGGAAGAAGGAATACAGACCCTTCCGTCAAGGATTCCGTAGTACTCATAAACAGGACGTTTCTTTCCTACATTATTTCCCATTATTACGCCTAGAACTGCGGGCTCTATGCGTTTACGAGAGAAATAAATGCACGAAATGCGAAACAGTGAAAACAGAATGCAGGGATGCGGTCATGTTATACAATTTAACCCTCGTACGTTCCTCAGGGTGAAAATTCTTCGTACTTTTGCAATTTTGCATTGAAGTTCTTGTAATGGTGTACAGATTCGCTGCTTTAAATGTTCCTTATTTTTTTTTATTGGAACAGCATAAATTAATGACTGGTAAATGACCCCGTAAAAACATGCGTTAATTTTTCCAACAATTAAATATTTCTGTGTACTCCGATTTTGATGAAATTTTAATATGTTATGCAGCGACACATTCTGAACAACTTTTTCCTTTTCAAATATAGGGGGATTGCGTTTAGTTTTTGAGATATTTGCAAAAAACTATCGCGAATTACGTTGCCGCGGAGCATGCAGGAATACGAAAAATTCAATACAGTATTGGCGATAGTCTTTTGCAAATATCTCGAAAACTAAAAGCGACCTCCCTATATTAGAACAGGAAAAAGTTGTTCAAAATATCGAAATCTATAACATATTAAAATTTCATCAAAATGGGAGTACGCAGACCTTTTCTATAATGATTTCTAATTGATTAGATACCGATATATGTCGAGTGCTCAAGGGTTCCAACTTCTTTGTTCGCACCCCGTGTTCTAGTTTCTCTACCTTGAAATCGGTGATTTTCTGCGTTTCGCTTTCTCGCGTCGCGGCGGCGACACAAAACTACGAAAAAAAGACTCGCGCGTGCAGAATTGTCGTGAAAGGAACGCAACCCCTCGATTCCACCAGAGGGTTGTGCGCGCACCCTCCCCTTGGTAATGTTACACAAGGTTATTGTTGCGAACGCATTCAGAACAATTCGGTGTGCAAAAAAAGAGAGTTGTTAAACCGTGGCCAAAATGAAGATTGTGCGCTCACGAGGGGGATGAAAGTTCTTCCGCTATTCTTTTAATCTTTAAACTCCTGCAATGTATCTTCTGTTTCGAGCTCATAGAACGGTACTTTCGGAGGAATTCAGACAGTTAGAGTAATTCTTCGTGCGATGGAAGCGCGTGCTACTTTCTTGGCAAGGGTAGTTTCCACGCAACCCCATTCTGTCCTTTCTTCATCCCACTTCTATACTCTTTCACCTATTCGTTACTCTTATACCAGCGTCGTGTCGAAACACGAAAAGACTAGTGAGGGGGTTGTTTTCTCGTTACGTGCATCTTCTGTTCTTTCAGCCCTTTGGTTCTTGTGTACCTTTCTTAGTTTACTTCGTCTTGACGATATCACGATAATTAACCGCGTGGCTGTGAATAGGGTATATATGTATGTAATACACTGTCGCGAAAAAGTTTCGGATTACTTGCTGATTTTTGTAAAAATTACATATCAATAAATTTCGAAATGTTCCACCCTTATAATATCAAATATTAACCATTTCTTGCTAGTGGAAGACCGGGCCCTTTTTGGGCCCCTTTCCGGGCCCCTCCCTGAAGGGGAGGGGTGATAACTAATCCACATCTGTTCTTTGCAACAATATTGAATATTAACTACGGTCAACTGTGTTATTGCTGGCACAACGAAAAAAATTATTGTACCAACATGCAACTAATGTTTAAAATAATAATTGATCGAACCAATGCGCCGAAAGCATAAAAATAGTATTACTGTCTAAATGATTAAAACTATTATGGGGGGGGGGGGGGGGTGAAAAATGCAAAAGTCTAAAATAGGAGCCACCCTGGTAGATTGTTGCAAAACGCGACCCCCGATGCGCCGTGGGGTTCCTTCTCCCTCCTGATCGAAATATAGCCGAAGTAAGGGTACTACGGATATAATAGGTGTATTATCCCCTTTCTCGCTGCCGCATTCAGTTCGTGAGTCATCCCCTCGGGCTCACCCCCGAGTCTGACGTCAGTTGGCCAATCCCCACTCCGTGGCCATCGTCGAAACCATGTCATCGTTCGGTTATTATGCAAGTAGCATGTGGAGGGGTTGGTTCGGCGTTCCGCGACATTCTCCTGTGGTTTCTTCGTCGTTGTCGACGAAACCGGGGGGCTGATCGATAATCTTCGACGAATTCAGCAGCCGTTATCTCTCGATAACGAGGGACTCGGGGCGCGTCGCGCATCGGCGAAAGGAAAATAGAGTCTGGAGAACACTCGGCGGTGGATTCCGTGGTCAATCGCCCGACGGATCGTTAAAAAACCGTCTCGACTTCCGTTTCCTGTGCCGGTGTGTCTCTCTCTCTCTCCCGATTGAATCGTTGAATGCGCCACGCGCGCACCGGTTAGTTACCGAGCTCTCCCTCTCTGTAGACTGTCTCCTTGCGTTCCATCGACAATCGACGATGGAATAGGGGATGAAGTGGAGGGAATTATGAGTGAACAGCCGTCTGAAATCGCGACTGGATAGACTCTAGTTTTCTGGGGATCCGGACAACATCGAATGTTTAATTAAATGAGATTGTATCTTGCTCGCGGCTGTCATTTTTGCATATATGAAAAAGCTCTTCAAACAAAAGTTGTAGCACATAAAGAGGTGAATATAGAATCAGAGAAAAATAAATTTTTTTCAAGGTCACGGATGTTGTTTCTATTAACAACTGATTATGCTATATATAGATTCGTACAGAGAAAAAAAAGACAAATTCAACGATGTATATTTATGTCAAGATTAAAAAAAAATTTTAATTCGTTGCGTGCCGATTTCCCTTGATCCAATCGGCCCTAAATTTTTTCCAAATCATTTTCTTAACAGTTCTCACAATTCTGAGGAGTGTCCGGGAAAAAATTCGAAGGTCGAAAAATAAGGTCCACCATAGGGATCACGAATCGAGGTGAAAAATTTACGCTCTCTCTTTGCCAGTGCAAATGTATTGGCAAGAAAGTAATTTCTTTATTTTAAGGTGAAACACGATGATGACAGAAGTTTAATAAGCCCTGAATTACGAAGCTACCAGAAAATGGCAGAAGATTATATCGAACAAAATGGAAAATGTAAAACATATATGAAGTTGATTGTTTGAATAAAAAATTGGGTTCCATTTCACGTTGATATACTGAAGTTGTTAAGAAAACTTGTTTTGAAAAAGTTATTAACAATTAATCGACCTACCCCTATAGAGACAAGCAGACTCGGGGGTTCCCCTATTAATAGCTGTAGTTTATCAATAATGTAGAATTCCGAGACTCCGCGCAAGGTAGAACACGTTAACAGGTGTGCCTCGACACAGAGAGCCGGTTTTAAAAGTGCCGTGATGCGTTCGCGTGCGAGCTTTCGCATAATACACGCTCGTTGACGTCACACGTACACAAGCCAGTCCCCATTGGGAATGCATGGTGGTATTATCATTCAAGGCGGTTCACATGGTACCGGGAAATGAGAAATAATACCGTCGACACGGTTCCTTTCAGTCGTGATAAACACTTCTTCCCCTTTTTTCGTTTCCCTCCTACTCTCACCCCCCATTCCCTATTGTTCCTAATTTTCTTCTGCTCTGATTAATAGGCAAACAACAACGTTCGAAACGGGATCGAACGAGTCTTTCGTACTTAGTATTTCCTTAACACAGAACTATACTCGATCCGCAGACGTACACAGGATCCATATTGGTGGCTGTCAACCCTTACAAAGAGGTGGACTTCTACACGAACGTGAGTATATTCAGATTCTAAGTTTATATTGAGTTTATATTTTTTATGCCAAAATTAGATAAGTAAAATTTAATATAGTACATAACCAGATCGTCTAACATAATAACCGTTCAAGATAATAACAAAATGTCGAGCATGCATAGCCGATTCGGGACATGTCAGAAACGCGTTCGACAGGGAGATAAGTCATTTCACGGATCAGAAAAAACTAAATCGTGCATAGATAGTTTCGCGACGTAGCACCGTGACCCAGAAAACCTTTCAAGAGTCGATCGTCATTTCGCGATATCTCCCGCGAAAGCTTGTCGTTTCCGTTTCCTGTTTTTAGCCGGAGACCTAACAACTCTAATACGATAAAGGCGTCCTGTCGCTGCACGGTTTGCAACGATCCGCAAAATCGGACGTGTTAAAAAAATATGCGTGTAAAAAAATTGAATGAAAATTCTCATCAAACGAAAAAGATTTTATAGAATGGAAATTGATTGTAGGTTCGAATAAATGTATGCTTTTCGAGTTAAAATATTCCGTTTTGTCGATCGTACGAATGAATAGAAATTAATTCTAATAGTTCTGATAGTTGGAACTAATTTCTAATAATTCCTAGGATTTTTTTTTATCGACCGTTCAAATTTCGTTTCGCAATCATTCGAACACGCAGAATTCCTGCCGGTGTTCATTTTACTAACGGAACCTCGGCTACACTTGGAGCAAAGTGTTTTAATTGTATAGAAAAGGAGGGGGCCAATTATTATTTATCTCGAGGAGGGGATCGGCACGTGCGGCCTTTTCTTTTCTCCAAGCGAACGACGACGTTCGCTTAATATTTACTATTCTTCGACGGTACTTCCAGCTTATGTTCGTCGCAGGAAGTGCGTAAGCGTTGCGCGCCACAGCGCCAGTGGCAGGAGTCATTATTTTAATTTCGTTACGAATTTACGGGCTCCGGCATACATACCAAACCCTAATTCGCCGAGGTGAATTCCGAAGGTACTCGAACCCTTCCTTTGTCTGGAAAAAACTATTGTTACATCATTCGAAGCCTTACCGACAAGTCAACTTATATATAAAAACCCCTCAAATTTTATATAAATTTAATATTTTTATATAAAACAACTTAAACATAATACAACCATATTTCTTTTTTTACAAGAGAACAAGAAACGATATTAATGCATTTTCTTTTATCTCTATTTCAATTTTATTTTGATATTATATTAAAAATGAAATGATTTTATATTAAAAATATAAACAATCTCGGCACCGTGAACACTTTATAAATTACTTGCTTATCGCACTGACACTTTTTATCTTTTATATCTTCAGGTAACTTGAACAACGTTGAAAAATATTTCTCGCGATAATATTATCGTTCGAAATCGTACATAATATTTAACAAAATTGCCAGTGCAATAAACAAGCTTTTATAATGCATATAATACACACACCATGGTGTCACAAAAAATTATGAAAATCGAAGTTGGACACTTGGGGTTTCCTTCGGATTCTTAACACTTTAATGTTTTTTTTTTATTTAAATAAGTTCAATATAATGTACAATATAATATAAAAAATGAATAGTTTACTCCTCAATAATTGCTAAGGGTTGGAACAGCGAGGGTCTTCGATTCCGTAGCCAATAATCCCGCGTTATCGCCAGAGACACTTTCCTAAGTCCCGTTGATCGGCCGATGCACATTTTCCGTTTTTGTTCTTCCCGGTGGCTTTAATCTCTATTTTCGGGCGCGTGGCTGCGGCCATTTGCCACTTAAATCCGTGCGGCGACGGTTCAACGCTTGTGGATCTCGGGGTGCCTGGATCAGTGGAAGGGTGCAGCAGCGACGACTTATTTCGGGATCGAGTGGCAGCCACTTCGAACGTAAATGTACGGGGTCGTCGACAATCTCGTCGTAAAACAGTCCTCGAAGGCTGCGTCGGACCCTTCGGCCACTCCGAGAAGTGCCTATCGGCGAAAACAAAAAAGGGGCGGACGCCATGCGTCGCCACGATCAAATCGAATTAAAACAGGAGTCAGAATAGAATCCGCAAGGGTTTTTCAGTTTCAACCCTTTCCCGTCGGATCGAGTCATGTGGTCTTCTTTTTTTTGGTACAGCACCCGCCGATTGCTTTTATCGTTATTATAATCATAATGTAATTATTATAATCATATTGTAATCATATCTCAATAATTGAGAATGTAAGTGACACGGTAGTCGTGTAATATTTATTTAATTTCAACCTCATTTCAACGGTCAGGAAATAAACTTGGTTTATATCGGAGATGGAGAAAAATTTAATCAACGATTGACGAAAATAAATTTTTACTTGAATAGTTAATCGCAATTAACGACTACGACTACCTTTTGTTATAGTGTAATAATTAAACTTACGGATTTTCACGCAGTTATGGCTTCTGAAAATGTTCGAGCAAGGGTAGAATATTCAATTTAACACAATTTAGTAGAATTTTTATTTTCTTGAGATCTGCACAGGTTACCACCTCTGGAGATAAGATTGAAAATTGCATAAACATACACAGTCTAGTAATAATTATATTTTTATACAAAAGTAAAAGAGTCGGTATAGAATAGCAAAGAAAGAAATGTTATCTACTAAATTCATCAACCCGTTGTTGTAGAAGAGTAAAGAAAAATCAAATTTTTGATTTCATCTAAAAAGAAACGCGTAACATTAATATTTATCACGAGTCTTGCTCGTCAAAATACGGCAACGGGGAGGGGGTGGAGACGTTATCGGTAAAATCTGTTGTCGTTGAAAACTGTCGTTGATTTTCATGGTACCCACCTCGAATAGGGGCGTTGGCACGGACCGCCAAGAAAAAACGTGGTTGATCGCGCGATAGGCAAAGATGGGTAAAGGAGTGGGTTGCCCGGAACGGGGAAAAATGTAAATTCAGGGAACACGATGAATAGAAAGATGGTGAAATTCGGGAAGGTCAGCCGGGTACCAAACCCGAGGAGGACCCCTGGCTGGCAAGAAGGAAAAGGGTGGCTCTCTCGGTGTGGTGCACGCCCCGTGTTATTGATCGGGCTGGAGCGCACATCGGATTCGGAGACTCGTCGTGGTTGCCCTGGAGCCTTCGGGAGCCTCGTCCTTTTCCTCTCGGCAGCCAACGGTGTCCGGATTCCCCGTCTGTTTCTATGCCCGTTCAAGTACCTGGAAAAGTCAGAAATTGGCACTCGAGCTACGACTCGAAAGATGAGGGCCAGCTTCGATGCGACCCATCGACCTTTCCCAGTTTGAATTTTCAACGCCCCGGACGCGTTCCTCGTCCGAACCCTCGCTGACCCCAACGCTGACCCCTTTGCTGATACCTTCCAATTCCATTTTGCATTTTGCGGCGAACTGCGAAATCGAACCGATCAAACAGTTTGTTCAAACAAAATTTGTCGTAACAAATTCACCTTGTCAATAAAGGTTTTAACTAGACTGCGGATCTTCATATGTTTATGGATATCTTCATGCGAAAATGGTCAAAGAATGCTGGAATGTGAAATTCAATAGAATTTCGTACGATTTCTATTTATCCCTTACATTTAATACTTACATTTAATTCTACTTTCTTCAAATTTATTTAGTATGCTTCCTAGAAGATAGAACCACGATTGTGATTTCGTGAAGCCTCTGAGATTTTGTCACTTTTTTTATATTCTTTTTTTAACCGTATATACAATAGCCTTGACCAAATTTTTGTATCTATAAAATTCCGGACATATTTAGACAAGCCGCCCTTTAGAATGCTTTGCCGCGTATCATGGTTTCACTTTGATCTCCACTAGCTTAGAAGTATCATGAACCTCTCCCTGTCGGCCGTGACACGGAAAAAAAGTAAACGACTGCTATCCACTCTCGCATATTCAAAAACTCCATTCAATGCGAAACGGTGGCGTAAACAGTGCCGTGTAATGTTCATAGACAACCAGCAAGTTTCCAAATTAATTTATCTCAACGTTTCGATTCCTATCTTTTTTTGAAATTGAGAATAATGTTATTAAAACGTAGAAACCATAACATTATTCCCAATTTCAAAAAAAAGATAGGGATCGAAACGTTGAGATAAATTAATTAAAAGTCGTTCGGTACGATTATAAAAAAAATTATATTGTTTTCAAGTGCGTTCAAATACTTTCGTGGTTCACTGTGCACAGAGTTAGGCAAAATTTTTTATTATAAATAAGATGTTTTCCCAAACTCTGACTCTGTACACGTGTCCGACGCATAGTTTTGGCGCGCGGTGTGTGCGATTAGAAATAAATATCAGCGCGTTCCAGCTCTGCCATTCGAAGCGTGACTATCTCGATACGAAACGAGCGAAGAGCGCAGCGTCGCGTCGCCCCGCGGCGCGGGTTAAAAAGGGGAGGCTCTCCTGTCTGTCATCGACGCTTCTCTTCGCCGCGCCGGGGGAAACTTGTCCGATGACTCGGAGCATTTTTATTACGGCGTTGTTCGTTTCCTGCATTCTCGATCGATCCCGAGAGTGTGTTTCGAAGTAATGAACCGCGGCGATGTCGTCCTCGCCGAGGATCGATCAAGTAACTGGACCAGCAGCCACACCGGCTCACTATGCGGCAAACGGAAGAATTCTGTGTCAAAATCAAAGAACATTCGATAGAAATTAAATAGAGCGATGCAATTTTTTTTAAATTAAAGCTGAAACATTATAGAATATGGGGAAAAATAGGGAGATTATGGTACGAATGTTTTTAACCTTGAAAAAATAAAAGTTTAATTGTTTAACTACAATTCGATATTTTGAAAAATCCTGAGGCCGTAGAAAAATTTTGAGGCCAGGTTTAAATATCAGCGTGAAAAAATCTACGAATGTTTTTTAACCTTGAAAAAATAAAAATCATTAAAAGCATTAAAAAAAAAAGTCGCATCAAGTTTCGGGAAAATTTGCGGAATAATAACAGAACAGTATACTTAACTTATTTCGGAAAAACTGTGTCCAGCTAGTCCAACTGTCCACTTTTGCTGGCTTTTAAGATAAAAAATTTCGCTGGGTGGTGAAACACGCAATCGTAACTCTGAAAAAATTAATTTTCCAAGTTCTTTTGGAAGTGTTTCACGAGGACATTCCCTTTACGAGGAAGAAATCGTTCCGCGGTAATCCGACCCCCTTAAGCCACGGCGGTAAAGGGTTGAAGCTGGCGGAACAGAGCAGTAATGTTTTGCATCCAGAGGGTTGGGGAGGGTGGACACGGTGTCCCCGTTTATTCCCGCAGCTGCGACTGCGAAATCAGCGCACGGCTCGGCGACTAGAGGCCACGGTTCTCGTATTAGGATACTTTTACGACCCCTCGTTGGCCGACGACAACGTGTAAAAGATGAACGGAAAAAGCTGCGAAACGAGGTTGCGCGTCGCGAAGGGTGGCGAACGCGATCACTTCGCTACGGGCCGTTCCTTTAGTGGGTCGTTGATTAAGGTCGCCGGTGAAGGTTCGATCGGATCGATGAAAAACCCGCGTCGATCATCCCGAAGGAAAACTCGTTCTTCCGCACCCCTGGATTAAACGTACGCGAATAGACTCTTCGTGCCTATACAAAGATTCTTCTTTATGTATAGAAATCGAAAGCTCTTTGACACTCGCGACAGGTAAGAAATCCCTGCAATTAATTTTGTAAGAAGCAATTTAAATTATTTGCAGGATGTAGCTGTGAAAAATAAATTTTTTAAAAATACCACGTTTTTAAAAACGGACTAAAAATTATTTTATACTTTGTAAAAATTTATTTTTACTTACATAATTTGTGTAATCGAGAAACAGAGAACGCCCGAATCCTTGCAATCCTGGAAAAAGGAGTCTACTGGTTTTAAGTCCCCAATCCACGCACATTTATTTGTTCAATTTCCCTAAGATAAATTATAATAATATTTTCAAGTCCGTGAGGGAAATGAAAGAAAATTAAACTTTCCTTAGGCCTGTTTTCCGAGCTAGCTATGGGGAAGAGCAGCTTTTAACATACGCTCTGCAAATATGGCCGCCGCATAAACATGACAGGAAGCAACCTTATCGGCTATTTTCGAAGGGAATTATCTCGAGGTCTGTTTACGCTGCCGATAAACTTCACCGACCCCGTTGGATGCGTTGAGAAAATAAAGACCCGGTTAAGAATAGCCGAGTGCAACGTATTCCAGGTGGCCGTCACAGGGAAATCCCTCCCCTATGTGCATATCTTATCTACCCCGAGAGGAGGGCTACATCCGGTCCGCGGAGGAACCAATTTCTTCCTGACCCTCTCCTCGTCTCGCTGATTGTTTTGCTTTTTAAGTGAACCCCGTTTTTTAACGCCATACGTTACCGTGCCGTTGTTTGAAATGCTCTTACCACGCTATCTAACTTTTATTGCAAAAACCCGGCGCGGCCATTTCGGAAGCGCACAGCTGCCGCTGAAAATGGATTCTTGACGTACGAGCGTTATCCATCAGTCAACGCTTTCGAGAGTTATTGGAGGACCATACTATCGGAAATGAAATGTTGTACAGTATTTTATAAAAATAAATCCCCAGCTTGGGTCTGCCGAGGGACATTTATGGGACAGAGACAGTATTCTTTGAATTTTGCCGAACGTAGAGAAGGACAGCCAAATTTCTAACTTGTTTATTTTTCATTATTTTTTATGGGACTTCGATGACCATATTTGTGGCATTTTTCTAATTCAAATCATACCAAATATGATATAATTCCGATGATATTTACTTTTGTAATAGACGATTCAAGTTTCGGGCGCGAAGGATAGCGTATGGGAAAGAAAGAGACTGTCCTTCCCTGCTGCCGCAACTTTAATTGTCTATTACACGAGCAACTATCATCGGAATTATACCATATTTGGTATGATTTTTATCAGAAAAATGCCACAAATATGGTCATCGAAGTCCCATGAAAAAATAATGGAAAATAGAGAAGTTGGAAATTCTGATAGGTCTGGGACATTTACTGGTCAGACTTTTGAGACATTTATAGTGAGTAGTGCCATTCTTTTCTCGGTCCTTAAAAGACATCATTCAGAAATGTAGAATTACACTGTTGGTCATGAAAAATGTTTCAAGATAGAAGCTTGGTCATTTCGATTCACATATTTGTCTTTGCGAGATAACGTCTCGCAGTTCTCGCCGGAAACCGTCGACCGCTCTTCCGGCGCGCCACTCCGCACAGTTCTATCGAAAGTTATTTCTTTTTGAATCAAGAGAAGTCAGTTTCCCCACTGTGCGCCGGGTCAAAGCGAAATCGGCCTGGTGACATCCGAACGGAACCGTAGAAAACATACACGGCTCGGTTTCGTTAAGGTTTATGCTGGTAATGGGTTCATGGAAATGGATCGAGTGTGTCGATGAATTTTCACGAGCCGACGCGGCGGAGGTTCGCCGGGATTAACGCTCTCTGCGCTCCCAGTTGCGCGCAGAGAGCTGGTCCGACGCGAAACTGGGTTGCACTACTTCTACTCGGCTCCGGCCGCGGAGACCGAGCTCCGGGTGCAACCTGCATAATGTACGAGTGCACCGGGCTGGGCCGGGTCGGTTCGGGCCGGGCCGCGCGACACAGTGCTCGATTTTTCGAAAACCTGGGACTATTAGGTCGGAAACAAAGTTCTTGTTGTTTTTTAACTATCCAATTCAAACACACATATCTATCTCAGCTCAAACAAAATATTTCCCTTAAACCTTTAGTGCCGAAATTTGTATTAACTAAAAAAAACATCAAATTTTTATGAATATTTAATTAATTTTCTCTATATTCTAGTCAAAAGACATACGAAAACTCATTTTACATTTTTTTTTAAAGAAAGGTACTTATAAGTACAGTCAGTAATTAAAAACAGATAAAAATGTTTAACCTGGAAATTAAAATAAATAAAATATTCAATTAAAAAAAAACAACAAGACTTTTAAGTACCTTTAGGCACTAAAGGGTTAAAAGAATCATGCAGTGAAGAGTGAAATTACAATTTCCTTCCGAATGAAAAGATAACGTAGAAATGTAAATATTGTAATTGCTAGCTTGATTTTTCTCGAAAATGGAGTTGGGTCATTATTTATTGAAAACCAAAATACTGACACACCTGTTCATCGATCAGAACAGGTTCATTTCAGCCATCCAACAGATTTCCCTTTGCTACATAATCCAATGAATATGAAAGCCGACCAGTACTGTATCTTTTTTTTCCTACGGCATTCTTTATTTTCATGCCGACACAGGGCGTGCAATAAAAAGGTAGTCCGCGCTTTTCAGTCGGGAGAATACTGGCTCTGTAACTCCCATTAGCTTTAATTACTGTTTCAAACGCGCAGGCCGCGACAAACAGATTCCAATGATCCAATAGAAGGTTTGAATTAAGGGCGGGGTGGGATGGGGTGGGTACATCGATCCTGCTAACCCGATTAATTGCGAGCGTCATTCGATAGGACGTTCGTGTTTCATCGTCCCCTTTCATTTACCGATTCCCTTAGGAGATCGTATCGAAACTCGAAAAGGCGTGTGTCTCGATATACGTACATCGATATCGAATGAGACCCAGCGTTTATAGCGGCCGTAAACTGACCTGTCGCGAGCGAATCAATCTTATCAGCCCCTGTATATTCGTCATCCAGAATCCAGCAAATTATTCTAGAGGAAATAGAAATTTTCTTTCATACCTCGGAAACTCTAAACATTGCAATACAATAATTTATACATTGTTATTCCACAGAAATGTAATTGTCGTACACTCTGCAACAATATTATGAGACACTATACAAAACCATAGAAATATTGTGAAAAAGAATTTATTCCACTTATATTGAGCACTTATAATTTATAATGTAATAACACAAACAGTAAGTTCAAATATGATCCTAATATTGTCCTAGAATTTTATCACATTTTTCTTGGACTCAAGGTCACCTGAAGATAATGACTTAAGCATATTCAAATGTATTTTTACATTCGCTACAAGATGGAATAAAAAAAAATATTCTTGATAAAAAGCTATTTAGGTGTTCTATTTAACTGAAACACCCTGTTTATCATAGCACAGCACATTATTGTCGCAATCTGTGCAAGATTTCAATGTTCCTCTAGAGACAGAAATCAACTGTTCTTTTTTTTCCTTTGTTTGTTTGGCCAGGAGTACGTGAATAGATACCATGGACAAAAAATGGGATCCTTGGAGCCGCACGTGTTCGCTCTGGCCGAGGCAGCGTACAGGTCTCTTCAGGACACCGAGAGCAATCAATCCTGCGTGATATCGGGCGAGAGTGGAGCCGGGAAGACCGAGACCACAAAATTTATCCTGCAGTACCTGTGCTCGGTGACCAGCAACGTGGACACGTGGGTCGAGCAGCAGATTCTCGAGGCGAACACCATCCTCGAGGCATTCGGTAATTAGCCCCCGCTAATTACCAATTACCACTTAATTGTATTTTCGCCGCAGTTTCCTATCGATTCCTGCCCAATATTTTGGCCTTGTCGTTGCACGGCTGACGGTGCTTGCAAACTTTCGTGGTCCCTCTCGAGTCTCGACGGTGTTCCCGCAAAATTCGTTCAGAAAACAACCCTCCTCCAATTTTCGCGTACAACACGGCCGATGAAACGAACGAGGGTTGCGGCGAGTTAATAGTTTTTCTCCGAATACTTTCTTCATTATTTTTTTTCGCCTGGTGCTGATCGTAATTGGGATTTTTTTTGTACGGAATTTTACGAGTGGAACGCTTGCTCGTTCGATAAATATATTTTTACCAGTATTTTTACTAGAAAATTGTAGACAAATAATATATAATAATAATAATATATTAATATAATAATAATATATATGTAATAATATAATAATAATAATTCAATTTCGAGCGATCTACATAGAGACTGCAAATGATTTCTGTAAATCGACTAATTCTTTTTACCACATTTTGTTTTCCTTTACGAAAATTAGCCAGTGTACATATCGCTTGATTTGAAACATATAGAGACTAGCATTCATCGTCGCAGTTTCGGGGGACACGTGTGTTAAGAGATTTTTTCTGGCTCGGAAATAATTTCTGAAGGGTATCCGGCATGCTCGTTTTAAAACGCCACCCTCGAAATAGGCGGACGTAAACGGGTGACTTTCATGAAACGGGTCGATGAACGCTATTCTTAATGGCATTTAAAAATAAAGGGGATTCATTACTCGGAGTCAAGAGGCCGAGAACGAGTCAGGTGTTAAACGCAGAAACGAGGGGTGAAAACTGGGTCGCCGGCAGAAGAAAGATTCGAGGGGTTATCAGAAAAATTGTACCGTTTACATTTCCCTCGCGACACGACGACAACAACGACGACGACAGGACGTGTCGTGGCGCGAAACGAAACACGAGAAACGTCGTTTCTATTCCAGAAACATAGTTCCCGTTAATAGAATCTTTGTGCACGCGCTGCTCGAGCGATAATGATGTTAAGATTAATTTACACAATAGTACAGAAAGAAATGAATGATACATTAATATAAAATTTTGTATCTCACATAAGTTTAATAAAAATCAAAGACTTTTAACTGCGGCCATTACAAATAATGGAAACGTTCAAGGTGGTTATTGGTCCACCCTGTATACATATTATGATAAAATAAAATGGATTAAAGGGCGATGGAAATTAAAGAGATGTTCGTATTTTCTGAACCAGGTAACGCGAAGACGGTGAGAAACGACAACAGCTCCCGGTTCGGCAAGTTCATGCAAGTCTGCTTCGACAGCAAGTGGATGATCAAAGGGTGCATCATCCAGGATTACCTGCTCGAACAGAGCCGTATAACTTTCCAAAGCGCGGGAGAGAGGAATTACCACGTGTTCTATCAGCTGGTCGAGGCAGGCACGAGGGACAAGGAATTCGCGGAACAGTACAAATTGATGCCAGCTACCCACTACAAGTATCTCAATCAGTCCGGTTGCGTGAAGATCGATGGGATCTCCGACTCGAAGAAACTGGACGCACTTAGGCTCGCGTTTAATGTGCTCCAGGTAATTAAACTCGCCCGTGAAAGTCTGCTCCTTTTAATTATTACCGGCTCCCTCGATTGATTCGACGAGTTCTCCTCAGTGAATGAAGTATGGTTCATTTGTTAATTTCCTTCATTTAATATAGCCAAATGTTTAACTCCTCATTTAACAATTGGAACATTCTTTGCAATCATTGAGTCTTTGAATTATAAACGGTTTTGTAAATTAGTAAATTATATATTGTAGTTATTATACAGGATGAAATATGGTTCATTTGTTAATTTCCTTCATTTAATATCGCCAAATGTTTAACCCCTCGTTTAACAATTGGAACATTCTTTGCAATTATTGAGTCTTTGAATTATAAACGGTTTTGTAAATTAGTAAATTACATATTGTAGTTATTAGACAAGATGAATCACGAATCTTGACCAGTAGATATTACTCTGTTATTAGCAGTCCTATTGAAAATGTTTTCATCAGGTATAGCATGATTTCAAGAGAGCCTTCAAACAAATTTAGTAATGTTTTGAGGAACAATAACAAATTGTTGAAAGAAATGCAGTAAACGGTTACCCACCCGGTGATTGGCTACACAAAGATTAATAAGAAAGGAATAGGTTGCAAGTCCCACGATTCTCTTGATCTGAACAAATGCATTTGGTATATTTCCAGGTGGCTCCAGAAATGTGCGAAGGAATCTTCCGAGTTCTGTCCGCGATTCTCTGGCTGGGTAATTTGAGCTTCGAGGATGTCGACGGGGAACGGTGCGAGCTGACGAAAGAGGACGTTGAAATCATCGGGACGGTAGCTCCGTTGCTTGGCCTCCAGGTCGAGGATCTGACGAAGGTGGTGCTGATAAGACAGATAAACGTGCGCGGGAACATCACGGAGATACCTTTGAAAGTGCAGGAAGCCCGTGAAAATAGGCACGCGATGGCGAAAGCATTGTACTCGCGAACGTTCGCCTGGTTGATCAACCACATCAACAACTGTACGAATCCTGGTCAGGACAGTTCCAGGTTTCTCGGTGTTCTCGATATATTTGGCTTCGAGAACTTCGCCGTGAACAGCTTCGAGCAACTGTGTATCAATTACACCAACGAGAAGCTCCACAAGTTTTTCAATCACTATGTATTCGCGTTGGAGCAAGAACTCGTAAGTGGTTGAAACGGGTTGTCCGACTCTCCTCCCTTTACCCATTCGATTAGTTAATTTGCTTAGGGCGCAACTGGTAATGCGAAGCGGTCGTGTTGCGTAAGTCGGTAGAAAACAAATCGACCAGTCAGGAAATTACCACGCTACTTAATCACTTCACCAGCTGCGCCAACCCCATATAAGCCCTTCTGTTACAACAGACTCGGCTGTCCCAAGAACCATTCTTTTTTTACGGCAAGTCTGTTGACACCATTAAATCGTACTCAAAACTCTAGCGTTGTGCTTCTTTTCGCTAATTATATACTTTGAGGGCCTCCTGAGTGCCTTAAAAAAATATCATAATTAATTATTGTGCCTTAAAGAAATATTATAATTATTGTGCCTTAAGATATTAACACGCTTCGATTCCTATAAAAACAACGTTTACCCCCCGATGTCCGAACCCAATTACCCTAACTCCATCCGTTTCAAATTTCAGTACCGTCAGGAAGAGATCCAATACTCCCATATCACTTTCACGGACAACACCATGTGCCTGGAATTAATCGAGAAACCTCCACGATGTGTTCTAAAGTTACTAACCGAGCAGTGCCATATGCCGAAAGGTTCGGACCTGGCTTACCTAACGAATCTACACGCCGAATTCGAGAACCATTCGTGCTACGTGAAGGGCGACGATCGTCGTAAATGGGAGAAGGAGTTCGGTGTGAAGCATTACGCCGGTTGCGTGACCTACACGGTAGAGGGTTTTGTGGACAAGAACCGGGACGTACAGCAGGACGTCTTCTTCGACCTGATGTCGCGAAGTACCAACGAGTTCGTGCAAGAGATCACGGTCTACCAAGATTTGTTAGGGTGTACCGTAGCTAGGGCGAGTGGTAGCTCCACAACGATGTCCCGGGGGACATCGAAAGGCAAGCCAACCCTTTGCGACTCCTTCAGACATCAGTTGCAAGCATTGGTCGACGTTCTTCAAGCCACGACGCCTTGGTACGCGAGATGTATCAAGCCCAACATGCAGAAGATTGCGAATAACTACGACGAGAAGCTGGTTCTTGATCAGCTGAAGTATCTAGGCATGTTGGACATCATTAGGATTCGGAAAGAAGGTTTTCCGATACACATGGCCTTCCACGATTTCGTTGCTAGATACAGGTGCCTCGACAAGGGACGTATGCCACGGTCTGACAATGAGACCGAGACTGTCAGATGTTTGATCAGTAGTCAAGGTATCCCGGAGACCGAGTGGCAGATCGGAAAGACCAAAGTGTTCTTGAGGAGCTACGTGCACGAGCCTCTGGAGGATTCTAGAAACCAAATGGTTACTAGCAACGCGATAATGATACAGAAGATTTGGAGGGGCTATGTTGTACGGAAAGGTGCGCCGTCTTTTTTGTCGCATAAAATCCTGTGTCAAGAGCTTAATAAATTTATACCGTTTTTTTAATTGTTTGTAGAGTATAAGCGTGTTAAAGAGGCTGCGCTGAAAGTACAGCATGCATATCGGGGTTGGAAGCTGAGAATAATGTTCATCAGGAAGCGGAGAGCAGCGATTGTCATTCAGAGTCACTTGCGGGGTGTATTCGCTAGAGAAGTGGCAGCGGCGCTGAGGGAAATGAGGCGAGTGGATGAAGAAATGAGGAAGAGGGAGAGATTGGAAGAGGAGAGACGACTGATGGAGGACAAGAAAGCGTTGGAAGAAAGCCAGAGGTATAAAACTTGTCTACATCTCCATGCTACATGGAATACTGGGAAAGTTTTCTCGTATACTGATATCGGAGAACAGTCTACTAGCATTGTACACGCTTTAAAAAGCGGCTTCTCATTTCAGTAGGCAAAATGCTAGATAAAAGATCAATGTAGGTCGCGATCATCCTCGAAAGTCCTAGATCTGCGTTTACAAGGCGTAATTTTAATTAATAAATGTTATTTCTTCCCTTAATGATTTTAATAAAGAAGAAATAATCTATTGACGCCTTCAAACAGGTCAAATTCAGATGCACAAAGATCCGCTGTCTAATAACGAGTATTATAATGACAAAACTTTCCCAGCATCCCATGTTTCGTCTACAAATTTCAGTATGCTAAAGTATACAGTGACGTTCATGTGGGATAATGGTTCTTTAGTGGGTTAATGTTAAATTTGTGTCCCTTGTAGCGCACAGTACAATGGTATTGTCGGAATGGAGCCAGGGTAAGTTCGTCAGTAGTTCGCAAGACGAATTCGAAGCCCTTTGCCGCATGATAAGCTCTGCAATGAGTAATTGCTCTTAACATAGATACGGAGCTTTATAATCACCCATACGCACACAAGCACGCGTCTCTCGTTTTTTTTCCTACCTAATCTGTGCGCTTTGAACACTAAAAACACTCGCAGCGACGGCTTAAATTCAGTATAATTCGAGGAATTGTTTAATTTTGCAGGAAAGCACAGGAAGAGATCGCCGCGTTGTCGCAGATGGCGGAACAGATGAACTCAAAAATGGCTGCTTCGGATTTGCAGTCGGTAGACTTAGACAATCTATTCTCCTTCCTCTCTGACGTGCAATCAACGAAAGGCAATCAGATTATCGCGGAAATTGGGGAACAAATGGACGAACTGATGGAAGATCTCGACGTGGAGCTGGAAACTGTGATACAGCAAGAAATGGAGTTGAACACCAAGGCGGAGTCGAAAGCGAACACACCGAACGGCCAAGAAGCTTCTTCGCCTCTTCAGTCACAGCCTCAGCAACAGAGGATAACCAGTGGGACCACTAGCAAACTTGGTCAACCAAGTCTTCCAGAACCTACTGAACCACCTCCTCCTCCGCCGCCTCCTGCCCCACCTTTAGTTCTAAACGGAGACTCCTCTACTGATAACGGGGAACCAATTTACGAGTCCGTTTTGCCACGCGAGGACAATAGTCCCGATAGTCCGATCGTAGTGAATGGAAATTCCGGTCCATTGGTGAACGGCGACACTTGTGGATCCCCTCCTCCTCTACCAAATAATAAGACTATGAAGGAACAAATTGCAGGTAGTCCTCCTTCTCGACCAGAATCTAGAAACTCGAATAGTCACCATTTGCATCACAATCACCATCAGTCAGTGCCTCAGCAACAACAAAATGGTCACGATCAACAACAGCCGCAGATCCAACAGTCCCAACAGCCGCCTGTCGAGCGAGAACAGAGACGCAAATGTCGAGTAGAGCGTAAACTTCAAGAACTCGAAGACAAGAAGGAGCCAGACAATGAAGTCACTTATCACGATATTGTAGAGTTCGCACAGAATTACTTCAACAGCCACGAAAGATCTCCCGAAGGGACAATCATTGCTACTCTTACCAGGAAATCACGTGGGAAAAGCGTCGAGTACATTCCGAAATATGAAATGGTCACGTACTATAAAGGGTCTACGATACCGAATTCACACATTCACATGTACGATCCGGATAACGTCAACGTAGCCTGTTCGGTGTTTAGGGTAAGCGATTGACATTATTAACACTTAGCACTCGAATCTGGGGCGCCGTTAAAAATTGCTGTATTAAATATATCGATATCTAAAGGGACTCTTATATTCGGACATTCTTAAATAGACTATAATTTTTTTAATATTGCACCATACGGTTTGAACTGTTTTGAGAATTATTTTATGTGGGCTTTTATGGAAAATTTGGAAAACAAAGCGACCGAATATTAATGGGAACCACTGTAATCAATTACTAAACATTTACGTGTTGTACGAGGTATTACATTAAAATTTCAAAAATCATGAGGAATGGAAATGTTCTAGCTAGGAAGAAATGTTTAATTTTCCAGTTAAAATAGCTCCAAGTGCAAAGGGTTAATCATCTGACTTGGTTTTCCAAACAATTTTTACGTATGTATCCTTACTCTTCAGGATCTTTGCAAGTACATCCGTGGAGAAATGAAACTGGATCAAGAGATCGCAACCATTCAAAGCATAATTGGTTACGGCATAGAACGCGAAGAACTACGGGATGAGATATTCGTTCAATGTATGCGTCAGGCAACGAATAATCCTAATCCAGAATGGGCAGAACGTGTCTGGTTGCTGTTGTGTCTAGCAATCGTTGCTTTCCAACCCAGCAAACTGTTGTACAAGTATTTCGTGTCCTTCTTGAGGAAGAATCTGGCTCTCGAAGGAAAATTGAGGCAGTACGTTCAATGGTGTGTTGACAATTGTAAAAACATGAAAGTTTCGTGTAGACAACACCCACCGTCAACTGTGGAGATTGCTGCGATGAGAAGATTAGGTACCATAGTGTGTCGGTTCTTCTTCTTGGACGGGAGAACTAAAGCGATCGACGTTCACCCAACCGATACCGCTGCTGATGCGGTGGCAAAATTAGGTGAAAAGTTAGGTCTGCGATCTCTAGAGGGTTGGGCAATTTATCAGAGTAGACCCGACGGAGAGGAACACGTCCGTGCTCACGACTATTTGTACGATGTCATTGCCGCTTGGGAAATGTACGTATAGTTGTTACACAATTATTAGACATTTGAACAAATTTTCTAGACAAATTTTAAGAAAGTGGTACCAAGTGTGTCCTGAATGTATTCGAATAATTTGTCCACCACGTTTCTGTTACTAACAGTCTTTGTTCTGTGCTTTTAGGAAGCAATGTAAATTAAATACAGCGCAATCGACATTCTCCACCCTACGTCGTGGCAATAATGCTACATTGGGTAGCGGAGATAATCGATTCGTCTTCAAGCGTAGACTGTTCCGCAACACTCGAGAGATTTCTCAAGATCCTGTCGAAGTGAACATGTTGTACGCTCAGGCGGTTTACAATGTCGTCAAGGTATGCTTTGCGAAAGTATAACACTAGAAGCGAACACCTAATTCCCTGGTAGCACAAAATATTGTGTACGCATTCATACAATATTAAAAACCGATTCAATCTTTTTTTTAATATTCAAATGTAGATACATTGAAAAAGATATTTATCCAATATTTTTGTGCTACTAGGGTTGACTGTCTCGAATCTATTCCTAACCGATTCTAAATTTCCAGTGCGACGACTTTCCTGTGTCCGAGAAGGTCGCGCTCCAATTGGCAGGTCTGCAGGCGCAGGTTTCTCTGGGTGATCCAAAAGATAACGATCGGTTGGACTACTACAGCGAAGTCGACAGTTTTTTGCCTTATCGAATAAGTCGCGCCCGTGGCGACGACGTTTGGGTGCCGATAATAGCTCAAGCTCACAGACAGTACGGTGCTGGCCGGAAGGAACTCGCAGCCAAAGTATTATACCTGTCCTGCGTGATGCAGTATCCTTTATACGGCACAACTATGTTCAACGTCACCTATCGAGGCTACTGGTCCTACGGTAATCAATTGATCCTAGGCATTAATTGCGATGGTTTGATGCTAATCAAACCGGACGACAAGTTCGTCTTGTCAGAATATCGCTACCAAGACGTGGAGAGCATCATGCTGGACCCTAGCGACTCCTTCATCACTCTATCTCTCCTTCGACACAACCCGGATAGCTCGCACAAATGTTTTGTATTCGAGACAACGCAGAAGAACGAGATAGGTAGCCTGATTGTTAGTTACTGTCCATCGTTGGCTGGTTGGATCACAGAAAACGAGGTTCCTACTAAGAAACTAAAATGTATCACCAACGAGGATCGCATTAGGCTCTATCATAATTTAGTGAATTGCCGGAGGACATTGGTCGACGCGGAGATATTGAGGAAACCACAGGATTCGGGTGGTGGTTTCTTGAGGAATACTCTTAGGAGGTTGTCCAAGCATAGAATAGAGAAACTGCGACAGGAACACGGTAGCGCTACGGATCATGGCGAGACTTACAAAGGTTTCCCGTATGCTTATTGGGCATTCAGCAGACAAGCGATACCGCAGAGTCTCTCGAAACTGCCCGACCCTGACGAGCAGATCTCTTTGAGCGTGTTCCAGTTGATATTGACGTACGCTGGTCTAGGACAGAATGGCGACACCGTTAGAAGAGTGGAAGACGAGCACGTGAATCTGATACAGACCGTTATGGAACGTTGCATAAGAAAAGAGAATTTGTTAGGCGAATTGTATCTACAATTAATTAAACAGACCACCGATCATCCTGACCCGAATAGCCGGGTGAACCTGAGGCATTGGGCATTGCTGTCATTAGCCTGTTCAGTCATTCTACCGCCTCAGAAAGTGATTCGAAAGTATCTGATCGCCCACCTGAAACGATGTGCCAGTGATTACGTCACCGAAGAGGGCAAATACGCTCGATTTGCTGAAAAGTGCCTTTACAAAACACAGGGCACGAGGAGAAGACAATGGCCACCGAGTAGGGAAGAGATCATGTGCACCATTAATCGCAGGCCTATTTACGCGAGATTCCATTTCATGGATGGACAGTATCACGCGGTTGAGTTTCATCCATCGGCGACAGCCAGGGACGTGATGGAGATCATTAAAACCAAGATGGGTCTTGAAGAAACAGCGATGGGTAATCTTTGCGAAGAACATTGTACAATTGTTAAAGGGTCTAGCAGGATATTTATTGAAATTGTGTGGAAAACATTGGTTTTAAATCCAGATTCACCATTCTTAGTCTGCTAGACCCTTTTCTTTCTATTGGATCGCTTCATTGTAATTCTGTTTCAATCGTAATTTACAGGTTACGCCATATACGAGGTCTTAGGAGTCACAGAACGGGCGTTGATACCAGAAGAAAAGATCGCCGACGTGATGTCAAAATGGGAACGTTACAGAACCGCGAATGCGCAGCAGAGCCAGTCGCAAAGAAAACACGCACACCACTTCTTCCTATTTAAGAAACATTTGTTCCTCGATCAGTATATGAATCTAGATGATCCAGTAGAGAAAGAGTTGCTGTATCATCAAGTGTTGCACGACTTGCGGGCCGATCGGTTCCCCATCACCGAGAAAGAAGCTGTAAGGAAAATTAATTACGTTTACAATACATCCATATACATATATCTATACAAACGTAACTTTATTAAACCTCTGATATCGTTTCAGATGATGTTAACAGCTTTGCAAGCTCAGCTGGAACTCGGCGATTGTCAAGACGCTGTCTTCGATAATGATTACCGCAATATATCGAGTCACTGCCTACCCGCGAGACTGGTACCAAGTTTATGCGTAGAAGGTGTTCTTCAACACCACCAATCATTAAGGGGGATGACGCCACCGGAAGCGAAGAAAGCATTCTTAAATTTAATTCAGTCGTGGCCGCTGCACAGGGCTACCATATTTGACGTGATGCAATCCTTTACTTCGAACTGGCCACGCGTCCTTTGGCTGGCCGTCGATCAGCAAGGTCTTCATCTTCTCGAACACCGTTCGAGAAATGCTCTTTGTACCTATGAGTATAGCAGTATTCTCAGCTATAGTCCGGCTGTTACTTGTTTGATGATCATCACTGGTACCGATAAGAAGCAAAGCAAGGTCATTCTTACTACATCCCAGGTAAATTCATTTTTTGAAACATCAAAAAATGTTTATTTTATTGAAATTCATGTATATCGTTGTGTACGGCAGATTTTCATTCACTGTGTTATGTCTCTAGGCTCATCAGATAGCGAATTTGATTCGCGAATACATGGACGTGCTCCAATCGCCGCCGGAAGTACCTAAGAGGGAGTCCGCGATTGTTCAGCAGATAGCTCAGCAACAGTTACAACCACCAGCGAATCTGCAAACTACTACCGGTGGCCGAAAATCTCGACCCGCTTCGGTATTACACAGAGGTGCTCCAGTGATACAATCGCAAGCTAGTTAGGCGAGTTAGGCGAGATCCGTTTAGGTTTAACACTTCTGCCTGGCCTGATACGCGAATCGTTACCTCATATGGAAATATTTCTACCTTCGACACTCGTATTCATTTTACTCTATTGTATGTGTATAGGTTTTCATATTACTCGTTCGTCACTAGTCCTCTGTATTACTTCAACGTAGTAATATTTGCTATGATCTGCGTTTTCTAGTTATGTTTTGTAGGTTATACGTTTTCCGAATAACTTCGACATCAGGCTGCGGCGTGTAGGTGTCTAGTGATTAATGCTTTACTGGCAAGGCCTATTGTTGGCGAGAGGCAGTCATCGTCGCAACGAGACCGCGTTAGGAATAACTTCTCTTTCTTCCAGTATTTATTCGATTAGCTCGGACTCGAGGAAACGTCGGAATGGCAACAAAATAAATAGCTGCTGCCGTGGAATAGTAGATTAGCGAATGGACCGACCGTTAAATAACTGCCATTTTACAATTTTAAAACCGTTGATATACCGTTGAAGACTTCTAATTCGATTTTTCTCCGTCAACGTACCGTTGTCATTTTTACGAGCGATTGTCTCAATGTTTTTTATACGATTTTTGCAGCGTATACGACCACCGTGAAATGCAATAACTATTGAATTATAATCAATGAATATTATTAACACCGACATAACGATGTTACAACACTTCGGCATATCATTTCGTATCGTTCGATGAAACGAGAGGGTGATTATCCAAATTTTTATTGAAACGAACGACCAATTTATTCATTCTATTCGTTATTCGATTCCGCTTCTTCCCTTATAATCACTCTGTTCGGCGATACTGCAATGTATAACAATATAAAAAATTCGGTGTACTTCGAAGTCGCCATTTTGAGATCGACGTAAACGTTTTACATATTAAACTCGTGGAAAATTCGCATGCATATGATCATTGTACACGCTATCGTTATATTTAGACACAGTTATTCCAACGTATAGCAAAGAGAATAATGTAATCGCTAATTAGTATGTCGGGAGAAGAGAAATTCTTCGATCACATTTCAAAATGAAAGTCGATTGTAATCCGGTCTTCGTTTATCCAGACAATCCTTGACGTCGTTTTTTCTCGTAAGACTTGTCCACCGTAGAATGATCGTTTAAGGCAAAACGAATAAATGTGTCCGTGATTCAGACGCGATCGAATCGATCGATAATGCCACGAAATTGCGTCCAAAGAAATTCCTTCTACATCTTCGTTTTTTTCTTTTGTAATTCGAGGGCCCCGAAAATCGCTCGATGTCTTGGTGTGTACATATTTAAACGAACGTTTCAAACCGATAGCGAATAGAGGTTTCCAGGAGCGCAGAACCCTCCAGTGTTCAATTCGATTCTATTTCCGCAGAAATTAGATTTAAACTTCACATGACTACAGGAACAAATACTATACACACATATTTTAACCCTTTCAATGCAACCTTTCATATTTGTAGATCGAGACTAGTATAATGGAAGAGAGCTCTCTCTCGGAACCTATTTACAGTTCACCGGTTAGAAATACCGTTAGGTTTTACTAATATATTGATATCACTGTTTGGACGACGAGCATTATGGCGACTGCTCAGAAATATATTAAGACATTCGATAGTTGAAACGCTCAGCGAATGATAACTGTACGATACGAATCTTTTTTGGGGAGGCGGAGGGGATAACACTGGTACATCTAATTTTAATTCATGGGACACAGTCGAGAAAGGGTTTTAACGTGAAATTGAATAAGCAAGTCCCTCTAAGAATCTTTTGTCGAACACTGGAGCTCATCGAATTCTAAGTTCGTTAGAACCAAAATTTCGTCTCGGTAATTCTCGAACCGTTGTTGAACTTTTGAGAAGATCGAAACGAGAAACCATGAGAGCGTCACCGTTGCAACATCATTGCCATTTACACGTAACGAATAAATGTACTACGATTTCCACTTTTTGATAATGTTGTGGCTCGTGCGATCGATACTTTCCGAGCTTATTTGATTTCACTACAGAACGAACAAACCGAAAAACATTTTTTTACAAGAATTTTTATTAAATATAATGTTTTCGAACTGACACGCGAATGATAATAGACGTAAATATTATTACGTACACCTAGTTGACTCGAACATATTGCGACGCGTCATGAATGGTTGATGACCGGTTGAATTGGTTTATAGCTGACCGAGCAGGGATCGGGGATTCATCGTGACGAAGTGGAGATGTTTGTGTACCCTCTGTAATTCTTATTTTGATTTCGATTGCCTTACCGGGAGTTTGGCTAAGATTCGACGAGTGCAGAGACAGACTGTGATCCGCTTTGGGTGTTCTTAGTCTTCGAGAGCTGTTTAACGAGTGAGACTTCGTGTTAACTAATTAAAGAAAAGAAAGAAAAGGAAGAGCGTGTGTGTATGAGAGTGGTCTAGAGAGAAAGAGAGAGAGAGAATGTGTAATAGTATGAGAAAATTAACTACGAATCGAGAATGCAATTTGCGATGCGTGCATAATACTGAAAACGTGGGAGGTAGGGGTACAGCGAACCCCGTATGTGTAGCTTAAGCGAAATAAATTATTGGTTGATGATGTTATATTGAAATATTTAAAAGCGACGAATTCTGTATATACGTATATATAAATAGATATGCATAGACAAATACGCACACACTGTGAGTCAGACATATATTACATTTCCCACTGAATTAACACATATACATACATACAACAGCTGTTGTAAACTCCATATAGAAGTCAAGACGCGAAACACGCCTACATGCGACGAAGATATACATATTATTATATAAATATTGATATAAATATATGAATATATATATATATATATAAATATATATATATACATATAGATTATTAATATACTCGGGCTATATGTATAAGGATACAATAAAAGAAAGCGAAGCTTTAATATTGCAATTAATGAAAAGTTGATTTTTGAAAATAAATCGTTCATTTTCCCCGATGCAATTAATTATCAAACTGCTTCAGTTTTCTCTGAGATTCGATGAAACTGGCAGTTTACTATGACAAATAGTAAATTGAATTTTTTTTATAAAAACAAAAATTAATGCTGCGAATTCGGGACCCTGTGGTATCCTGGGGCCTAATAATGGCTCAAGTCAAGTGGAGGTCCCAATCGGTAAAAATGTTGGAGCCCTTAAACACAAGTTAGATATAGAATTTGCAAAAAAACTCTCCTAAACTTATAAACAAAAAAGAAAAGTAAGTAGTCCGCTTATCATTAGATCCGCCACTGCTAGAGCAAGGAAAACTGGCAAAATCTTCCCGCCAATAAAACTGTTTCAGGGCTCTACCATCTCATCGTAGATACGTTACTGTATTGGGCGCGCATGCGCGTGAAATCTTGCACCTCATAACATCTGACGCATGAGCAATGGAATGGTGGGGATAGAAAACATGACGTCAGTCACTGATCTGTATATACAGATCAGTGACGTCAGTGCAGTGTTCCGATTGCGCCCAACCATTTTTCGCGCATGCGCGGCAATTTCAGCTTCAGTAACGTAACCTTTTTTCGACGAAATCGGGTAACTTTTGCACACAGCATTATTGCGCACACTATGTATATTTAAAAAACAATTATTTTGTATGTATATGTATAAATGTAGAATGAATCAATAAACAGAATATAGTAAAATACTTCTGCGAATATATCAATTAAATTACCTACTCCTTATCGATACCTTTCTTTTCCCGAACTTCCCACTTGTCGCTGAATTGGACTACTGAATTTTCGAAAAACTTTTCGCCGTCTGAATTGTCGTTGAGTTGTACTACTGAATTTCGAATACCTCCTTTGATTTCATGTTCTCCTAATACAAAGTTCAATTTCCGAGGTTTTCGAACATTTTCGACCGTCTGACTTGCCGTTGAGTTGTACTACTGAATTTCGGATACCTCCTTCGATATCATGTTCTCCTAATACAAAGTTCAATTTCCGAGGTTTTCGAAAATTTTCGCCAATTTTCGACTGTCTGACTTGCCGTTGAGTTGTACTACTGAAAACCGGATACCTCCTCCGATATCATGTTCTCCTAATACAAAGTTCAATT
>CM052324.1:11747651-12047717 GCA_028455615.1 Lasioglossum zephyrum | reverse complement strand
TAGTATAATGTGTCTACTTCTGTAATCCTTGCATTTATTTAACCTTATTAAATAATTATTTTCTGCAGTTATTTTCTTAATGTCATGAAAAAGAGAGAGAAACTGAACTTGGAGAACATATTCAAATAAAAATTGTTTATAATATAATAGAGGTGCTACGAATCAATCAATATAAACTTTTTGTTCTGATCAAGACCAAAAATGATGTTGTCCGGACTGAGAGTCACTGAGTGTGGAGGTAGGTTCTCGTCCGGACTACAAGTTGTGGTGCAGCCAGGTGCAGCCAATAGTGGCACGGCCAAAACCCGGGCGTGAGCACTCTCATTTACTCTCTGGTATGGTCTAAGTGGAGTATGCGCACCGTGTTTATGGTGCTGGCAGGGCTGTGATATGGGGCGCTTTTTTCGCGCATGCGCGAGTTTCGGCAGGAACGTATCTGCATCCGAAGTTTGTGGGGGACTATTGGGGTGAAAGTAGTGGGAGACTATCCGGCTATACCCTTTTGCGAAATTAGCGGGGCGCCCAAGTTACCCGATCTTCGTACTCGACTGAGGCCTTCGGAGGCTAAAATCGTCGCGCATGCGCGAAAAAAAGCGCCCCATATCACAGCTCTGGGTGCTGGTGGAAGGGAAAAAGAAGAAGAGGAGAAAACAACCGGTTTTGGTTGTTTCTGGCGACGTGACTGGACGTGACTGTATGACGCCGGAGAGGTCGCCAAACTGCCTAAAGCGACGGTTCCGAAGGAAATACTGTATGTTCTTTTTACGTACAACAGCTTAGATATTAATTAAAAATGTCTATATTAATCATTATCGGTGCACAGTAACGTATTACAGTAATTAAATACAATACTTGAAATAATGGAAATAAATAGTTAACCATCATTTGCACGGTTTTCCAATAAATTTCGTTAAACGTAAATATATATACGTACATAGTTTTCTTTCTAAATGAAACGACTGAAACGCAGGTACACTAATGTAAATATGTGTGTAATGCTGATTTCAGATTCGGATCGTGATTTGTGCATGATACACGTCTCTTGGTAAATTTCACTTTCGATTCTGTCGATGCGTGTACACATGTCATTTAAGACTACAATTAAGCAGTGATGTGGAAAAACTTAGATCGGCAGATGAACTTTAGACTTAAACTACGCTTTATCGCGTACAAAACGATTTATTGACAGTTGCTGTTTCGAATTGAATTTGAAAAGAGAATATGTCAAGCAATATGGACAGAGACAAGCCTGAGTTGTTGACAACTAAAGAAAAAGAAGAGGAGGAAATGAAAAGAGAGCTTCGAGGTAATTAAATGTTATTTTAATATAATTAACCTTCGAATGTTTCCCGATTATATACTTTAGAATACTATGGTCATCACAACCTCAATAATCTACTTACAAGGGATTTATAGAAAAGTTAATAATTTGCTGATTAGAATAGTTTTGAGGAAAGAAACGTTCAATTTCCGAAGATGAGTTATTTATTATATTATATAGATTAATATTATATAGATCAATGGTATTTTCAATAGTCACCAAAGGAGAAAATACATTTTCTTCGATGCAAATCGAGGTGGTAACGTGCGGTGAATCACCCTGTACATGAATATTTCTTCGTAAAAATCTAATTATGTTAAAGAATGGTTTCTCTCGTAGATATGAAAATGTACGAATCATGGTACACATACAAAGAAATGAAAGAAATCTTGGGTTTTATTAATGAATCCAAGGATATGGCAAATGTGGGCAAAGATGAGAAAAATGCACAAAAGGTCAATAAACTTTTAATAATAATAATAATTAAGTGTATTCGTTAAGTGTGTTTCACATAATAATTACAATTTTTAGGAATTATTACATACCTCTAACGAGGGATCTGCAAAACTGGTGTCCAAGTCAAATTTAGCACAAGAATCAGAGATCGAAGAAGACAGTGATATGTCCAGGTTGATACATCCACATAAATCTAATCACAGCTCTCCGATACATGATCCAATCATGTCTCGCAATTTTGGCAGTCCTGAACTTGCACCTGCGATTGCTGGTTCCCGAAACTATCTCTATAGAAACAAAACCTTGGACAACGACGATATATTTGACAAGTTACACGATAATCTAAATACGAGAGACAATTATTCCCGCAACTTGAACAAGTATATTCCTCTGATAGAGAAGAACAGTTTGCAAGATTCTCACGGTACGAACGATGCAGAAATAAAGGTGGACACGCATTTGAACAATAGCCAAAAGTTGGAAAGATGGCAGATTAACCCGCTCGATTCGTGTGTCAGTGAAAATGATGTGCCTTTACGAGAGCCTGAACGACCTTTAGCGCAGGATCGAGTGCTATTCGAATTGTGCAAGAATACGGATACATCTGAGTCATTAGAGAAACTGCTGACCGCGTTAAACATGCATCTGAAACAGACAGCAGAATTCTGGTATAGTTGGCATCGTATCGCTGATTCTAAGTTTCAATGGGGGTCACCCATTCAGGTGGGTACCTCCGTTTCTTACAGATCATACCATTAACAAATTTCAGCAAGTATTTTATTCTTTGAATAACAAGTACACCCTATTCTGAGTACAACATATTGTGCCATGGAAAAATATTTGTTATATTGTATCTAAATGCGTCAATCAAGATTGCGTTTAATGTGCTGAAACTAAACTTGAAACATTGGTATTACTAACGTAATTAATACGATACAGATCATTGATTATTTTCTTTCAATTAAGAATGTGCAAACTATCGATTTTTCTATATGATTTTCTTCGAGATAAGTAGTACTCAAATGTTTTATCTTTTACCTTATGATCAAATTCAACTTGTTTTAGAAAAAGTTTCTTCTATAATTTGAGCATTTCTTTTAAGCAATAATTGATTTTATCCCTAGTAGCACAAAAATATTAAATGGATATTTTTTTCAAATATTGGAAAAATATTTTTCAAGCCACATTTTTTCATATTAGAACAATATTGGATCGGAATATTATATAAAAAATATTCTATTTCTAATATTAAACAAAGATTTGTTTCATAATGAGAAAGAAATATTTTTTTCATAATATAATATACATATTTAAAAAGAAATATTTGTTACTTAATATAAAACAAATATTGTATGTATATTTGAATATTAAAAAAAAGATTGAATCTCTTTTTAATATTATACGAATGTGTATACAATATTTTGTGCTATTAGGGATTACTCGTTCGAGAAAAATAACAGTAATACTTTATATACACGATAATTGAAATTTGTGATCAGTGTTTTTTTATAAAATGTTGTAAATATTGCATTTATATAAACGTATGTATACATAAGTGTTTATAAAACAAAACAAGAAAAAACAGTAATCAAAACTGTAAGCTGCAAACCAATTTTTGAATAAACAATATTTCTGTAAAAAAAAGTGAATAGTTGTCCACTTTATTCTGTCTAGTGCAATTCTAATCCTTTCTTCAACGTTTCTGTAGGTGGAAGTTGCTAACAGTAGTTTGGATAGAAAATCATTAACGAACAGTAAGACTGAAGAGAATCCGATGGAGTGTACAGACATATATAATATCGAACGACCTAATAAACGTAAATCAGCCTTGGTTGTTTCTTCTTCTAACACGTCACGTTCTGGCAGCGACGAAGATGATATAGTAATTAAGAAAAAAAAAACAGAATCTTACGAACTATCGAACAGAGTATTACATTCCGACAAAGAAACGTGCGAAATTACTGTGGGCGAAAACGAATATCTTGACAATGACGATATTAGAAAGAACACTGTTATGGAAACTAAAAATTTGGACGTAGAACATACAAAATGTGAATATCTATCATCTGAACTACTTTCTTCCTATTCAAGAAACATTACTCCTCCGACTACTAGGAAATGTTTAAATAAGAAGAAAAAACATAATATTAATATTATTGCTAACGCTTCATCTCTGTACGATAGCAGCGAGGAACAAAGTGCCATAAATTTAGACTGCCAAGAGAAAAATAACATCCTAACGGATGAAGAAATCCTTTTAGAATTAGAAAAAGAAAAGGCTGCGGATGAAATGGAAGTGTCGTCGAAAAATACTGAGATTAAACCGCTACCAATGAAAGGTCTTTCGCATAGAATAAAAAACGAGTGTATGATTTTAGAGAGAATTCAAAAGGAGAAACAAAAGAAGATGGAAACCGCGAAGGAACAAGTTCAAAGAAGGGAGGAGGAAGAGAAACGGAAGAAAGAAGAATTTTATAAGAAGCAAGTGGAAGAGCGACAACAAAGACAGAAGCAAAGAGAAGAGAGAGAAAAGTTTAGAGAGGAAAAGGGTAAAAAGTGGAAAAGTATAGTGAAATCTCAGAAACAAGTCAGCGAAGAAAATAAAAAGAAAATATACGACTTGTATAAACAGAATGAGAACGACACGTTATTCCAGGTAAAAGTTTCTCTATATTTTTTCTTCGTGAAACGTACAAATTATTTCAAACTTGTGCGTCCGTAAAATATGTTTTATATACCATGTTTTTTTTTTATAGGAGAACAGCGCTTCGTTAACTAGAAAAATAAATGTTACTATAGACGATGTATCGAACGATGTAAATTGTCCTATTTGCAATCGGTGTTTCCCAAGTGATAAAATAGAAACACACGCTGCCGGATGCGAGCAATACGTAACTGACGATGAAGACGAGAATAATGCTAGTTTTACAAGAAGTAGGATTGCGCCGATAAACGCTGACAACGAAGAAATTCTTGAATGCGGTGTGTGTCTAAAATACACAACAACTAACTGTACAAACTACGAGCAACATGTGAATAATTGTTTGCGGGAACAACATCAAGCGGAATTGTCACCTGGTAAAAATTTTTATGAAACTGTGACTTGTGATTGCTTGAAATTCATTAAATCGTATGAATTTTTTCAGAATGTACAAGTACTGAAATTGATAACAACCTTAGTTCGCCGATCCGTTGCTTTAAACCGATTAGCGAACAAACAGATTCCGAAATAGATTATCGAAGGCAATTTCCATCGAATAGCAGGACACATTCCAGTAAAAGAAGGAAACGTTAGAGAGATATTATTTCTGTCTCAAAGTTGACAGATAGGTTTACTGTATATATGTATTTATATGTTGATAAACATAATGGTTGGCTATTTGCAACGTACAGTTACATTATTCTGTTATATTGAGAAAAGTGAAAGCGTATATTCTAAGCTCTTTTATACTACATGGATGTATAGGAAAGGCAGAATACAAATGCAAATCGATACGTTATTATATTTCTTTAACATTCCGTACATTATATATGCTTATGTGTAGTTTTGCTAAAGGAATATTTATTTAGATTAAGATTAAAATGCTATTCGTTTCACTTGAAAAATTTAGTGAAGACAAAATAAAAGGTAAAAGTGGAGGTTTTTGATAAGTTAAAAAATATATAGCTTTTTCGTGTTCACTATATATGTATAATGAAAATTGACTATGATACGCGCACAATAAATTCAATTAATTAAATCAACCAGAACTTCTTATTAAGAGAAATTGCAATATACGTTCAGAAAGAAGAAACGTAAAATTGTGTGAAGCATTTAACTGTAACTTTTACGAGATTAAAATTTGCATTATAAGATAGAATGTATTTTTATACAAATAAGCGTTCTTGTTTATGAATAAAATGGTATATTTACAGGTGTTGTTTCATTAATCCTACATAACTGCTGATGTTTATCTCAAGACTCTTGAGTCAAGAGGACGAGGAAGATATTAACAGAGAGGAAATTTACTCTCTGATATTAAATTTTTTAGATAAAAACGAATTTATTCGTTCTCTTATTCATTGGTGCAAATAGTAATGCTTTATAAATTATAACGTGCGAGAACATATAAAATCGAATTATTATAGAAAAAATAACTACATTATGGCGAATATGAACATTATAAAAATGTTTCATTGTCTAATAATTACATTTTTAATTGCTAGAATTGTTTCAACCATAACCTTAGATGGCTCATGGTCAGGTATTATTAAACAATTTGAATTAAGGATTTTTATAACCTATTCATTTAAACATATAATTAATACATATATTTCCTATTTAGGTGAAATTACTATGGAGAAATCTGGATACAGTAAGATGTTCTCTACAAATGCATATATAATTCTACTATGATAAATCAATTTTTTTTCTCAATGAAATAATGAGATAATAACTTTACAGAAATTATGTTCCCTGCAACTGTACCAGGAGGAATTTATACAGACTTGTATAAAGCAAACTTTATCACAGAGAATCTTGTGGGAAGTAATGATGTAAACAACCGATGGATTGGTAATCAATCGGTTACCTATAGTAAAAGATTTTATGGTAATCAAGTATTATATTGTTATGTTTTGTGTGTACTATGTTTAGAGGAATTATCTAAATTAAGTGTTTTGTAGTAAATGAGACTTTACTCAATGCTCCCAAAGTGATATTAATATTTCATGGCTTGGATACATTTGCCACAGTCTCAATAAATGCGCAAGTAATTGGAGAAACATCAAATATGTTTGTACAATATACATTTGACATCACAAAATATTTAAAGGTAAGAAACTCCTTTCGCTGCAAGTTACAAATACGAATTAGTAATGTATATATTTATTTTCTAGAAAGGGGAAAATTTACTATCAGTTTTCTTTGATTCTGCTGTGAGAAAGGCTAAAGCTTTATATGAAACACAAGCAAAGAGGTACATTGTTCCACCGGTATGTGTACCAACAACTTATAATGGAGAATGTCACGTTAATCATATAAGAAAAATGCAAGCAAGTTTCTCGTGGGATTGGGGTCCAGCTTTTCCCTCTATGGGTATTTGGTACTGTATTCTTTTTAACAGGTCTATCTGATAATCTGGCATACAGTAATAATAAAGGCATTGCAGGAAAAGTGTGGAAGTCATTCCTGTGAATGACATCTTTATCAAGAATATTGCGACTGATGTAGTTAAAGAAGAAAAATTTTGGAATATTAATGCAATAATACGTCTTGAAGTTACACAGCAAAAAAATATTCAACTTTTACCTTGCGAAATTTCGTGTATCCTGAATATTAATGGACAAACAAATATATCCAATTCTAATACTATTATTTTAAACACAAGCAATGCATCTATAGAAACAAATATTTCCCTCAAAATATCTGCGGTATGTTTAACAAAGTGTCATAATTAAACTGCGGATCTTTAAAAAACATTTTTTGTAACAGAAACTGGTAGACAAATGGTGGCCGAATGGTTATGGCAATCAAACTCTCTATCCGTTGACTATAATTGCAACAACAAATAATATTAGAAAACAAAAATCAGTGCGTATTGGTTTTAGAACAGTGGAACTTGTACAAAAACCCCTCAAGAAAGGATTGAGTTTCTATTTTCAAATAAACGGCATTCCAATATTTGCAAAGGGCAGCAACTACATTCCAGCTAGCATATTTCCAGAAGAAAGTGCTAAATCAGATACAATTAAACATTTATTAGAATCTGTGAAAGCGGCAAATATGAACATGCTCAGGGTTTGGGGTGGTGGACTTTACGAATCTGAATTATTTTATAATTTAGCTGACGAATATGGAATCATGATCTGGCAAGATTTCATGTTTGCATGCGGAATGTATCCGACCACAGAACAATTTCTCGAGTCTGTCAAAGAAGAAGTTGTGCAAAATGTACGAAGATTAAAGAACCATCCTAGCATTGTTCTCTGGGCTGGTAATAATGAAAATGAAGCAGCTTTGTACGGGAACTGGTATGGAACGGGGACTTCTCGAATATATAAAACTGATTATGTTAAGCTTTATGTAGATTTGATAAAAAAAGAGGTAGAACAATTGGATTCTACCAGACCCTTTGTGGTATCTAGTCCTAGCAATGGACTATACGCAGAACAATATAATTATACCGAAGAGAATCCATATTCAAAGTTCTATGGAGATGGTAAAATACATTTAATACATTTATCTCTAATTGAAATATCAAATATTAACCCCTTGCCCTAAGATTTATTTTAGTTTCAGTAATTAGAATTTTGGAGATCGTAATTTCTTAAAAATGGAGAAAATTTGCATCTACTGTGTGCCTACATGCTCTCCGATAGCTGTACATATCGACAAAACAAAAATAATATAAGGCAAAGGGTTAATATGAAATAGATGATATAATTTGATAAAATATTTTTTCAGTGCATTACTACAACTACTTTAGCAATGGATGGGATATGCACCAATATCCTCTTGCTAGATTTTCATCTGAATATGGATTCCAATCACTGCCGTCAATTTACACCATGTTACCAGTCGTCGAAACAATTCAAGATTTGAACGTGGACAGTGACTTCATGATGCATCGTCAACATTTACCATTAGGAACATTATACTTGAGGGATCTTATCTCAAAGAATTTCAAAATACCGAAAATTCAAAATACAATAATAGACTTCGTAAATTTCATATATTTGAGCCAAATTAATCAAGCTGTTTCCGTGAAGGTGCAAACAGAATTCTATCGACAATCAATGTCTGAATTGAACGAAATAGGCGAAGGGATGACAATGGGAGCATTGTACTGGCAATTAAACGATGTTTGGCAAGCTCCGTCTTGGTCTTCTATAGGTAATTAAACAAATGAAAAATAGATACTGTAATATTTCGATTATCTGGCAATAGTTCTACTACGTTTCCTATCTAGAAATTGGCCTTTTATAGTGAAGTCCCGAGCATGCCAGATAATCGGAATACTACTGTACCAAAGTTTATTTTATTATCGTTAATTACGCTATATTTTTAGACATTAATGGCCGATGGAAAATGCTTCACTATTATGCTGTAGACTTCTTTGCTCCTATTATAGTCACATATTATATCAAAAATACTGATTTCTCAATTTATATCGTTTCTGATCAATTACATCCAATAACCAACACTATATTAGAGGTCAATCTCTATACAAGCAACAGTATGAAACCTGTTCAATCGTACAGTTTTCACAATATAACTATAGTAAGTATATACTATATAAGAAAAGTCATACAAGTATATTACTTAAGAAAAAATATGTAATGTACATTTATTAATATTTTTCTAGCAAGCAAATGCAGCAACTAAAATACACAATAATGCACATTTGAATTCTACAATAATTCCTGAATGTCAAACTGGTACGACAGCAAAATCGAATTGTATTACCACACTTACTTTAAAAGATGAAACTGGATCTCAAATAGCACCTAGAAATTATATATATCCGAGCGATGGATTTAAAACGATCGTCCTTCCAATTGTAAACATTTCGGTGAGTAGATACACGAATCTATAAATATAAGTAAATGTTAGACACTGTTAATTCAATTACATTTCTACTAGGTCGAAGTAAATGAATATCGCATACCTGGAACATATTCCAACTATCCAGACATGGTATGTGAATTAACGACAGATAACGTGTCGTTTTTCGTATCGTTGGAAGCAGCCAATATTTGTGGCCGTTTCTCGGAGAACGGTTTCCACATGTTCGAAAGAAGAAGAACTGTTGTCTTTCATGCGTGCGAAGCGGTCACACCCGAAGTGTTTAAATATTATCTAAGAATCACTACACTCTCTGACATTTATAATCCGAAGAGAGAAGATACATATACAAATTTTTTATTAAATTCATCAAACGTTTAACATTCAATCGAATTTTATCGGCTCAATTATAGAAAATATTGTTCTCGATGTAAATAAAGCTCAAACCCAATAAGAATTATAAGTACAATTACAATTATGCTAATTGTCAAGTACCATATATTTAAGTTAATCATGTTGTGAATATATATATAAAAATTTGTTTTTCAATATTGAGAATATAATTTCTTGCTTAACAAATTTGTCTTGAATAATGTTACACCGTAACATTAATAATATTGAAGTTAGTACATTACACAAAACATGAAACTGAAGATAAGTTCATACACTTTTAAACTAGCTGGGTCAAAAAATATATTATATGTATGTACATTTGTAAAGTTATACACAGCTTCATATTTTATGTTACATTTACACAGTTCTTTAGCAATAAATAACAAAGTGTATTCAACGATATAATCTTAAAAACGTAAAGACATCTAATATTAATAAGCGTAAAATGAATTTCCTTATTGTACCATCTTTTAAATCACATTGTTAGCAAGATATAACAAAAATAAACTATAAAAGCGGTATTATTATATAAAAATAATATCATCTAATAGTAACGTATAGATGTTACCGTAATCACTAGATACTGCCGCTATCTAAATGTCAGATCATTTCTATAACAATTTGTTTAAAGAGTAGTTCAAAATACAATTCTTGTTAACTATTTTACTTTCTTTGTGGCGATCTCCTTATGGACAGGAAGCTTATTATTTGTTTAGTATACTATATAATATAAATACTATATAAAAAGCTAAGTTTAATTCTTTCCTTCGTGTTTGTGAACTGCTTTGTTCGAAGCGTAGCATTTGTAAAGCGTTATAATTTGGCGTAAAGTATATTTTCCTACACTATTTTTCTATGACTTCTTCTTGAGGTGAGTGAAGATAACGACGACTCAAATTAATTGCTACCATAATACAACATAACAGTAATGGGCCAAAAATAGCACCCTGTACTCCCAGGCAAAAGATACCGCCTGCTATCGAAAGACCTGTAAGGTAAGGATGTCCGCCACTAGAATAGAGATTATGTCATTAGATTAGATAGAAATTGTCGAAAAAAATTGTATTAAAAATTTAGAGTCCTACTAATATTCTGAAAGACCACAACTTTTTTAATATTGGACCCACATAAAAAAATTGTAAATTTTTTAAAAAAATTTCTAATTTCTATTCACAATATGTAGTAAACTAATTGGTCTAACTTCTCAAAAAATATTTCAAATCGTATAATTTAATATTAAAAAAGTTATCGTTTTTAATGGGAGTCAATGTATATAAACTTATAGAATTATCATACCCTTTGATTTCTTTGTAAAATTCTGTTACCACTATACTGCAAGCAATAAAATGGAACATGAAAAATAAGATAGCGACCATGGATCCTCGAGTAAACCAGAGTTCCAGAGTAGCTGGGATGCAAGCAAAATATGCATCTAAGAATGGCACAGCCCCGAGTATCGTTGCGAAAGTAGCTGGCAGGTAAACAATTTTTACTTGAAACAAGTTATGTATAAACCACGTCCACATGCCAAAAAAGGAAGCGAGTTTAAACGTCGCAGCGAATACTCCGATTACTGCTTCTTGTAAGGCTACAGCATATCTAAAAAATATATAAGGGAAATGTATTCTTCCGTAATATTTATTATCTTGTCGTTTACTATTGCACTTTGAAAATTTAACATACCCCTCGATAGGAAGAGTGCTTGTTAATGAAAAATAAATTTCACACAGTAGTCATTTTAGAACGTTATCTCGTAAAATACTTTAATAAATAATTCATAATAGTTACCTGTGACAACTAATGGGACTAAATAACGTGGACAATTCAATAGGCTTATAGCTCTTGTTGCTAGAGCTGAGGAGGTAAAAAAGTGTTGTGAAAAAGACTACCTGAAAATATGATAAATTTCATCAGTGAAAATAAGCTTCAATTAATTTAGAAAATAAAGAAAAGTATTTTTTCAATTATCTACCATGCTGAGAACAAAATTAAGAACAGCTGATCCACTCGTGAGCACGATATAAAATAATTCTGTACAAATAGTCAATATCACAGACACGTTGCCCTTAACAATACTCCAAATAGAATTGAGAACCGACGTGAAAATTCCAATGTTTTCTTTTATAAAATTTTTTATGCTATCCATATTAAATAGTTCTGTAAAAATGAAATTATATCAAGTACGCAAATTACGATATATTTTATTCAAATTTGTAGAAGGCTTACGTAGAGGTGTTTTTCCAAAGCCTTCGGTAAAGCTTTCCCAAACTGAATAAGCTCCTGCAGCATCCACGCTGGAATCAACGAAGTCTGAACTTTCATTGGACATCATCCACGCTTGGTACAGTTTATCCCAAAGTTCTAAAACCTTCTTCTCCATTTGGTCTGCCTTCGTAGGGTCTAAATCTTTCATCATACCTTTCACCTAAATCAGACATTATAAGTATTAATTATAAGTAATTCAATTGTAATTCTGCACAACTCTGTATACAGGACATCTTGTATATAATATGTAGGAATTAGAAAAAGGTTTGTATATCTTACTCCATCAGAAATGGCACTTCGCCCATACGTGTATGCGTTGTCTAGTACACTATTAACTGAGTCTTCCCATTGTTCAGGTAGCCAATCTATATCTGGATTATTCATCAAAGATGAATTAAGAATTTCTCCAGTAATTTGAATAAGGTGTATCCCTTCTGTATAAACCTACAATGAGTAATCAATATTTTATTAAAAAGTTCTGGACACCGGTTGGTGATTAAATCAGGGATTGAAAACATTTATATCGATTTTGGTTCTCAAAACAATTATGAATAGACTAAAGATCCGCAGTTGCTTCTGCAGATACAGTTACGTATAACGGTTTTAAACAGTTATTTCTCAGAAACTTTTCAATCCCTGCTGTAAACTGAATAACTATATATCTCGAACCTGTATTGTTATAAAAGTAGATGCACAAACAGTAAATATAAGTAGCCCAAGGATCACAGCGATCGTAGCTACCGTATCGACTGATGCTTTCAAAATTTCTGTTAACTTCTTGTCAAGTATAATTATAACTTTGTATAAACCTCTAACGTTAGCTGGCAGAAGAGCCTGGTGTCTTTCCATCAGCCAAGCAGTTATAACTTGTAAAATAGCATTGAATTGTTCTGTTACCATTTTCCACAATCCAAAATAATTAGCAAGTTGCTTAACAATGTAAAAAACTGTCGGAATCATCAAGACATATATCATCCACTTGTGTTTCCACAAAACCATACCAATGCAGGCATATAGCGCGCCGTACATGTATATATCGGTATCAACCTTGTTGTCCTCCGCATCTATAGATATTTTTAATTCAGTTTTTAATCGTCTTAAAAGGTAGCGCTTACTCTTAGGAGGTTTTGATTTGCTGCTTTGTGAAGCTGCGTTAACATCGGTATCCAATGACATTGATTTTCTATATAATTTTGTATTGAATCCACCATCTGTTGTTACTGGTTCTGATACTGTTCTTGTAATTTCTTTGTTATCGTCTTCCAAGTAAGCATCTGTGGTTTTTGTTTCAGTTTCGGTAAAGCTATTTGTAAGTGCAAAGCGCACTCCTTCCACGAATGTCATGTGTCTGCCTTCTAACTCTTGACTTTCCATTATGAGTATTACTGTATATACAAATCCTACTAAGCACAGCACTTGTAACGATATAAACACAAGTACTTCGTAGGCTCCGAATATGTTAGAAACATACAGACTAATATAGAACCACATGACGAAGGAAGTATAGCTAAATTGAAGCGAGTTATGCGGTGTCCAATAGATATACAATGTATATAAATATCCAATGAGTAAAACAGATATCTGTAAATACAAATATACGTATATTAAAAGTCATGAAATAACAAAAATCTTTTTTACATAGAAAAAAGTGTTTTCGTGAAACAGAAATATTTATTCTGCTCTGAAAGAAGTTGAAGTTATCGCAAGCCGATGGAATAGGTAAATCAAACGTTGAAACTTTGAACTTAAAATAATAAAGTACATAAAGACTTTCTTTAATACGACACACATTTGAAACAGTATAAATTAAAGAATTAAATGTCTAAGACTCACCGTATAAATATTACACGTTGTTATGAAAAATCCAAGAATGGAATTGAAGCTTATACATATTCTCCATAGAAGACAACTTAGTATATTTGGCGTATAATGATATAAACCAAAAGCCAAAGTACCCGATAAGAGCACGGTACTAATATACTTAATGTGACCCCATAGGAATGATCCTAAATTGTCAGAGACTTTGTCCACTATTTGTAAGGGTAATAGCGTTAAGTTTATAATCATCGGTGTACTAGATGTTTCTGTTTTCTCGAACCATGACTGTGCAGCAGTGGTTAATGAATATTTGAATGGAAATAGAACAGACCCACATAGCAAAGCCCATATTAGGGGTTTCACGAAAGGACTTAATATAATATACAATCCATAACCGGCTACGGAAATCAGGCACACGAGAAATAGTGCCAAGGCATTGTAAATGCCTTGCTTTAAAGCGTTTTCGTGATCCGAAATGATGCCACTGAAGCCTGACAGCATGTTAAAGAGGTTATTTATTGGCGTTCGTGGGCTGTCCATCATGCATATATAATCAAAGTCCCTTTCGTGCGCATAACATTCAATTTTGAATAGTTTCACTACCACATTTTAACAAAAAAGTCTTTTTCTCAGAAAGTTGATAAAGGAAAGTATGTAAATAAATACTTGTCAGTCGTACTATGGGTAACGCATTGCGGTTCTGCATCATGTACACCCCATGGCGCGTACAATATATGTATACACCAACACATGACACCGGGAATAGAAGAAAACAAAGAGAAATAACCCTTTATTCGAATAAGAAAGTTTACCAGAAAAGGAATTACTTTTTTAAAACACATATACAATAATATTTTACATTAGATGATTGAGAAAACAATTATTTTTATGATTAATTTCGTTATATCCGCTGTCGTAGTGATTAATTTAAATCTGTTTCCTCGACGTCATTATAATTTCATCATGTATATATAGTAAAACTTTTAAAAATATATATACTTCGAATATACTACAAGCAACTTTTGAAAATCATGAATACCTTTTGTTCGCAAACCGATCAGGTCAGAGTATCCGGAATTCAAAAGAGAAAGTATTATACCATGGCATGTGGAATTTTTAAATGAAAAGAGTTTATTTATCATCGATCAAAAACTATACACCTTAAGTATATAAACGAATACATAAATGTAAACACATACTGGAGATACAAATCTGGCGAAGTAGATTTCCGATATTCTCGGAAGGCTGATAAAATGACAAAAGTATTATAGTACGCTCATAATGTTTTTTTTATACAGTCTTAACCACCTCCGAATTTAATTATTTCGAAAGCACAAGCGTCCTATCACGTGTATTATTTCGTTTTTATTTTTACTTATAAATATGGAGATTATCGAAACGTGTTTGTATGAGACAAAGACATTTTGTTCATTTTCAAATAATTAAAAGTAAAATGTAAATGCTCATCTCGCATGTATGTATATGTGTATCTTTATTATGATCATATTACGTCCTTCCCGCGTACTCGCCCTTCCCATTTTTTTCTCTTGTTCGTTAAAACTTATTTTTGAACTTTCGGTCACTATTACATTATATACTTCTGATTTTATTAAACTCAATGGATCGTCGTCGACACGTAACGTTTAAAAATACTTGATTCCGTGGAAAAATTCATTGTAATTGTATGTGCGTGTACGGATAAATTCATTCATATCCGTATATTATTTAGTTTTGCAAATTAGCAGAAATAGACCTAAGATTGCTAATCACAGTATTTCCATCACAATTATATATATTACGTCGAATGTTAGAAATACAGTTTTGAAATATGACGCGATATCGATCAAGCATATTTTACGTAATATTTAACTTTGTTCACTGTAGAATCTTGTTCACCGCAGAACATGTTTCGCTTTCATAATATTCACTAATGAATGATGTTAAGACACCGAGAGAACGAACTTCGTAATGAATATACTATTTAACGCACTCAAACGAATTGTCTACACGAGAAAAACATAAAGTCAATGTTCTTGTCAACATTTTACTTTTCATTTCCATACTTGCAACGTTTACGTTACGATTAGTTTTCGTAACAGCAGTCATTAGAAGCCGTTCGCAGTAAGTCGTGTAATATGAAACGTTAGATTTCTCTTTGTTCCCAACTTTATCGCTCAAATGATCGTTTGCCGTTTCTATCTTTATCGTGCTACCTTAAACATTATATAATTCTTCATCGATTATCATTATTGTTTCTCGCAGTTTTTGGATATCTATAATCTTTTTAAAAATTTCATATAATGGTGTCAACCGATGACAATTCATTCTTTTCTGTAAATTCAAACTCTGACGAGTTGTACATTTGTACAAAAAAAGAACATTCTCATTTCTTTAGCGAACGCCATTATATACAATTTTTCCAAAATTATACACTTTCAGAAGGTAAAAAAGTCAATAGTGGTAATCGATGAAAAATTGTATAAACTTTATAAGATAATACGAAAAGACATGTAAGTACTTTTCGATGGTCAATTAATCATTTGAGCGATCGTATTGCAAACGATTAGAAATTCGACATTTCATTTGTACGACCTAATATTATTAAAGTCAAACCACTCGAAATACTGCTTGAGACATGGTTATCATACAAGGGGAGGCAACAGTCTTTCACTGTACGTTTTCTAAATGTCCTCGACAGCGTTCTTCGGAACAAAGAGCCACGTAGAAAATTTGTGACGTTAGAAAACACTGTTACAAAGTTATCTTCCTAATTTTTAAATAACTTTAAACAAGTAAAACCTTTTGACTGTATTCTGTATCTTTTTAACACCTTTTAAGTATTCTTCCCAACTTGTATCCTCCCCTTTTCAGGTAATTAAGTAACGTTAACATGTCGAAGAAACAAATATCTCGCACAAGGTGTAAACGTACAATCTTTCACAGTATTCGCTAATCTCGCGTTGCAAACATTCGTCGTTTCGCTATTGTATCGAAACTGCAAACACACATAGTAATTCATGAATCTCAATGTGGACGAGATTATCATACGTTAGTGCCATTATCTGACAATAAGCTCAACTCTGACGAGAACGTGCGTCTGGGCTATTTATTCGCGTTTATGTGCATACATTCACGTATACAAGCGTATACAATAAATTATATATCTTTCCTTGAACAACGTACTAGGTCGTAGAACTGGGTGAAACAGTTTTTCGACAATTACAGATTTTAAAATTTCGAGAAATTTATCCATGCAGTTAGGTCAGACTATGCCGAAATGAGTTAATTGACGGGATACATGAAACCAATGACCATCTAGAGAAATACAAAGTCCTGTATAATTGATTTTCATTTTCTGAATGAGGACAATAAATTTCTCGAAATATAAATTTATTACAAAACACTGTATCACCGAGCGCAGCTAGGCTGACTCAGATTCTAGCACGTATCTGTATTATGAATAAAGTGTTACGGGTCAGCATTTAAAGCTTAATTATATCGACGTGTCCTCAAATATAATGTCAAAGAAACAGCAGCAAAGTTATTCGCTTATAGAATGAAGTTAGTAAGAAAACAAAGAACAAAAATACAACAAGTATAAATTTTCTGCTACTAGTAAAACTGTCTGGATCTGAATGGATATGTTTTCAAGTTTATTATCGTTTTTCTTGTACGAACATATATATATATATATATATATATATTCTCTTTTTGTTTTTAATACGATTCCCAGATTGTTCGATGAGCTCTTAAAAAATTTCACAACTGTTCATTCGTGATGTGAGATGTCTTTATTTTTAATTGTTGTACAAAATAGAGCGAGGGAGTAATATGCTAATGCTATGAACACTAATTTCTTTCTCGTAATAGTTGTAAGTAAAAATTGCAGTTCGGTGCACTACGACGTAAAGTATATATTCGGATGATTGTAATGTAAACAAAAGTCGAAACGTTGTTTTTACGAAAAGAAATAAATTTTTAATACAAAATTTATTCTTTGATTCACAATACTGTATGCGAGACATAATTTCAACGATAAGTTCAAACATATAAACAACGAGATATACCTGTATATTCGTTGTGCCGAAATTGAAATTTATTAGGATCATTTTGGCGACTTCTTTAGAAGAGAGAGAAATAAATACAGCTACAACACGTAACTCAATCAGAAAGATGTTTGAAAGAATTATTGAAAGTGTGGTACAATGACAAGAGTCAATGTAGTGTTTGTAATTGGCAAGTGATAGTAACGAGAAAATATTAAGACTTATACTTTACTGTGAAAATTTTAAAGAACCCTGTGATACCCTTCGCTAATCGAGACAAGCATATATGAAACGATTACAGTTTTATCAAAGCTAATTGTATCTCCTAAAAACTATCTCGAAAAAGCTTCTGCAATTCCTGTTAACGAATACTGTGCGGCTTATATTACCGTACACTTGAACAGCATACGTCGAATATTACCAGAAGATAGGTGATCTCACAGCACTAACGAACATTTACTACACAAACAAAAATTCTTCAGTCCTGATTTATATGCTTTACCTTCATTTTCTTCTTTTTTATGGTTGATATAATTTAAATCAATAAAGGTATCTTAATCATCTACATTTGGAAAATAAATCGCATTCAATCCATACATAGAAACATATTTATCTCATTTTTTATAGAACACAAACACACTAAAAATTTGTTCTTCTAGATCCAGAAGACGTGGAACTCAGGTTTTCGTTCGGTAATTTTTGAAGAAGGGTAATGGTTATACGTGAACTTATTTGTTAGTCCTGTATCGTATGCTTCTATGTTAAAGCACCATTCAGAAACGTTTACAGAATTAGTTGCTCTTCGTTTGCAATTGCACAATCATCTGTAGATCGACAATGGTCTTCTCCAGCATTTCAAGCCAAGAGACGTTGGTCAGCGAACATCTTAATTGACTCGCGCAATTATTCGCTGTCACTGTGTCAAATAAACTCGGAGATGTTGTACTGACGCTTGTTGGAATATTTTCTACCTGACTGCTGCTCTTGTGTTTCGATATAGTCTTGTCATCCCCTGATTCAGATGAAGTCACGTCGTTCCCTTCTGTTTTGTCCTTTTCTTCTGTGTCTATATTAGAAACACTTTTCTGTTCGCTAAGTTCTTTGATCGGTAGATGCAATTCCTTATCCGCGGTCTCACCGTCTTCGTTGACATTGAACTTCCGTTTCTTCGAGGGCGCTTCGATTTCCTGTTGATTCGTTTCTTTCACTTTAATGGCTCTGGTCCGAGTTAACAGAGTCTCTACAGCCGGTAATAAGGTAGCCGGTGGTTTCAATCTCGAACTGCTACTGTAGACTAAAGCCAGTGCTCTTAAGTCACCTGTTAATCTATGAGCAGATGCTTGAATGTCTACTGCTTCGACCATTGCCACCATAGAACTTACTAAGTTGTCGATAAGTAGACAAGTTTGTTCGGTTAACACATGATTAGCAAGTTTAGGAAAGAAAGTTTTCAAGAAGGCATGTATTGCCGGTACACCTAATGACGATCTCTCATCCAGTAATACAGCGTCAACATAGTCTACTGTATAAGAAGAACAGAGAAGAGACGCGATATGCTTTCTGTCTATGTGTGTAGCAGCATGGACGTCTAACCACAGTCGAGGAAACAACGCTAAGTGCAATGGAACACCTGTAATTCAATCATTTCGTTAGAACGTCGTTAAGTTATTCGACACCGAATCGAGCACTCTTTATGATCAGTAATTAAATAGAATCGATTACTCTTGACTAATGATACTATTTTCCTTTAGAAAAATTAGTTAGCCATAATTAGTCATTTTTAAATCGAAAAAATAATCGATGCCAACATCTGATCGCAGAAGTGATTGATTTGGCATGCAAGGACTCATTCTTCGAGTTCTACCCACCTTCAAATCCTAACATAGCGCTTAAGTTAACTAACGTGTCCGTCATACAATCATTATTGATTGCCAATCTACACATCACATCAATAAGTTCGTGATACGGTAAATAAAATTCGAGCAACGCGCTGTCGTATTCCGGGTCCACTCCTTTTGACGCTTCCAGCTGAGAATGCGGCACTGCCATTTGAACCATTGGCCTGGCAGGTCGAGTAGGCATTTTACCTGGAGGAGTAGATCTTCTTGGAAGATACGGACCTGGCGGAACAGCGGCGTGGGATTCTTGAAGAGCCGCGTGGCAATGCGAAAGCAACGGCGCTAAAATTAATATAGCCTCCGCAGGCACAAGCATGACAAGTTCCTTCAAAAGATCTATAGCAAGGTTTCTCATATCTGGAGGATTATACGTGTTCAACAATGTCGCCAATTTGCGGAGAATGTCTGGCCATTCTTTACAATTAGCTAATATATTTCTTGCGTCTGGTCCTTCTCTAGCTGTTCTGATGCATCGTACCAGTTCGACGATGATTGCTATTAATTCAGCTAGATCTCCAGCTACGTGACACGCTGTCGCTTCATGATACATAATATGCAGCATGTGGAAGGCTTCCAGAGCCATACTTAATCCTCCATTGTATACAACGTATAAGCGGTCGTCATCTGTTTCGATTAGAATACTGTAAAACATAAATATGAATTACTGTTTTAACCCTTAACAACTCGAGTGGTGACTCAGAATCACCACCAAAAATTGCTATACCATTATTCCGAATATTGTTCACATTATTAAATATGTTTGGATCTAATCAATTACTACACATTTAATTATTGTATGAGGTATTATAATCAGTTTCATATCTGCAAAATGAAAAACAAAATCGTATGGAATGGAATTATTCTAGCTAGGAAGAAATGTTTAATTTTCGAATTAAAATAGTTCCGATTGCGAATGTTACCACATCGGTATAGATGTGCGTATACGTATAGATTAATGTTATTGAACGATGTTAATGAAAGAATTGATTAAATACGATACCGGAATGCAGAAATGAGTGTAGCCCAACACGATCGTCCGTCTAGTCCTTGTAAGTACGAAGATAATGTTCCTCTCCTGAACGATGCGATTTCAGATTCTTCTTGCTCCGTTTGATCCGGATGTCTGGCTACTAACAACTGCATCAATTTGAACAGTTCGTCTACAGCCTATAACGAGAAACAAAATTATATTCCTATTATAAATTATAACTAGCACTTTAACCCCTTGCTGTACGATATCTTCCAAATCAATCCTTATTAAACTTACTTTTCATTTTAACAACTTTCTGGAGGACAAAAAATTATACCTTCGTTATACAATTGCACATTATACCTTCACTATACAAAAAGATGGTATTCGTATTTACTAAAATTCGATTCCAAATAATTCATTACAAGTCCGACTACATATTATAGCGTAAGAGATATTAATCAGCAGACGTAGAGTATCATTAATAACACAATCTTACGGTTGAGTATTGAGTCGGATGTGGTGTAATATTCTTGAACGCCCATTGAATATTCTGATGTGCAGCTAATTGTCTTGTGAAGGTGCGTGATTGTTGGCAGCAAAGTCGTAACAAACCATAATAAGCGGGCAGCATTACTCTGTTAAATAATACTACGTCTTGATCCTCGTGATCGGCCCTGCAATATGTATATGTGCATTATAAAATGATATAAGTATCGTTTACGTGCGAAAGAAAAGTGAGCTTACAAGATATAATTAAATGCAATATTTTTAGTTATATGTGGGTTATGAAGTATAAGAGCAACATTTTCTGGACATTCCGAGCAGACATGGTACCAAAATAATAATACAGCTTGCTTATTGTGATGCACTGGAATGCTAGGCTCAGAAAGTTTCGGATGAAACAGTGTCCACAAGTCATTCAAATATTGTCCAAACTAGAAGTAAATAATCCATAATAATATAAGTCTGTCGTAATAGATTATGCTATGCTTACCATCAATTTTTCCGTTTTGGAAACAACGCAATAGGTGAGCAATGCAAAGTAGGCAGTGAGTTTCATTGTACCATGGGTCTGTATATCGATATAATGTCTTGCTGGTTGTAGCAATCGCAAAAGTGCTGTATATATTTGATGCAATATTAGAGTAGCTTCCGGTGATAGTTGCAGTTCTCTAGACGTATTGCACCCTAAACCTAATCGGTGAGCACTGCGATAGCCTTGTCTAAAGTGAGTTGAGGGGACTAAAGATACAAGGAGGAAAGCAGCCGCCGAACGAACTCTTTGATTCGAATGTTCCAATAAGAAATGTTGCAACCATGTGTCCAATCCTTGTAGCACCCAGGCATGCGCGAGTTTGCTTCTTGTGACAGCCAAAGCTAGCCACTCCAATGCTCCGTGCGGCGCAACCCTGGCTGCTTCCCATACTCTGCCCAAAATCAGTTGAGTCATACAAGGCAAACCGCTAGGTCCTGAACTCTCTGTCAAGAGCGTCAGAAGTTTGAAGAATGGTTGGCACACATCTGTATGTTTAGTTATAGCTTGGAATATCATTGTTACAATGTGTATAGCTAATCTGTCGTTCCAACGACACAAAGACTGAATTAAGTTTCTTGTTTGATTAAGATTAATGACATCTCGCGTTTGCTGATACAGAAATGGAAATCCTTTACCTCCAGCAACAGCGCTGAGGTCTGCTGGAGACAAGGCTAGTCTGTGATCGGGTCCTCTACTACGTTCAACCAATGTTGCTATCAAAGTGATCATTTTATCTAAGGAAGCAGGTCTCAACTTTTCTGTTGGCATAGCAACAATCTCTTCTTCTTCTTCCTCTTCGCTAACCGCGTCCACAAATTCATGCGTCTTATGACCGAGATAAAAATTTACCATAGTCGAAATGGCTTGCACTCTGATTAGGAAGAGAGTTTCTTCCTCGCCCATTTTGCTGAATTCATATAAAAAACTAAAGTACTCTGTAAGGTGTTTCAAATGTTGTTTTGCGTGTTCCATGAGAGACAGAAGCATTCTGACGAATCTTGTTACGCACGATCGAGTACCGACAGTGTTAACGTCGTTTTCCTCGTCGCAGAGAAGATACAAAGGTGCTTGAGTAGCGCGTAATCGTTGTATCACGTGAATACATAGCCTTTGGAACATTTGTCTTACCATTTGATTCGGGCATTTGACTAGAATTTGAATCGGCCACCACGAGTCGTTAGCCATTCTTTCAAGAAATCTAGCGCACGCGCCAGCAGAACTGTTAAATTGTTTAGTCAACAGCTCTACCCATTGTACCATAGTCGGTTTTTCTTTAGCATGAATAAATGTTTCCATAAAGAAGGATGTTGACAAATCGGCTGACATTTCTGTTATATCAGGTTGAACGGAGAGCAACGTTTGCGGTATGTATCCACATATTTGCCACATGAACGTGAAGTAAGTGTGCTCGAATATATTCTTATCTTGTAAAAAGTGCATATTATCCTGCCATATCCAATCTTCGAGTTCTTTGTTTAACTCTAACGGTGGTAATTTGTTAGTGTTCTTCTGAACCAATGAAGAGGGTTGTCGTCCATTTGGACTAGAAACGGTAGCTTCTTCTTCTTTTACTTGATCACCAGGATCAGCACACCATTCGTAGAAAAGCATATAGGCAGAGTTTGTTTTCTCGAAACTGAAGTCCATGAATTTATCTGTAACCGAATCGTACGTTTTACTTGTCATCTCACCGCCAAAACATTCTGCTGCTATTTGATTCGGATCAAACGGTTTCACTTCGGCATCATTAAATAAAAACCATTTATCTTTGTTAGGACATGTGCGGTCTCTAATGAAACTGTAATAATGTCCGCCGTCAGCAGTACCCGTATGGACAGTTACACCGATTAAATCATACTGATAGTATTCTTTCTCATCTTCGTCGTCGTTATTATCCAGCTTCGTTTGATCGCCTTCGGATTTCTTCTTCTCCGAGGCTTTCTTTTCCTCCTGATAATGTTGGGGCATCAATTTCTTCTCAACGTACCCGGACATGTCTAGCCTTAATGGAAAACTAAAGTGCGTATTCACCTTTTCCTTCAACATGGTTCCCATATTAAAAGTGTATCTCATAGTATTAAAGCATAATATGTGTGGTAATTTTTTGAAACATGCTCGCTTTTCTGCTCTGGCTTTTTTACCGCATTGAGAGCATGTATACATATTGTCTCCTTCCAAAGTATCTTTAACTGTGACTTCGTCTAAACTCTCATAAAGATTTCTCATGTCGGCTACTTGGCAACGAACGGTGTAAAACTCTTCTAGTGTTCTGCTTACATGTTCGCAGTCTAACGATACAACATTATTAGATATTACACCGCAGAATAATGTTTTCACCAAATTTTTCAGATCTGCTGTCATCTCTTCTAATTTGGATACAAGGTCTATAAAGAATTCTGCCATATCCTTTTGCTCGCCAGTGTTAAGGGGCTCGTGATTCATGGTGTACACTCTACAAAAACTTCGAGGGTTGTACGCTTTTCTCTCAGACTCTAAAAGATAAGCAAACATTCTTTGTAGTTCCCTTAACGTGAGTTGATGCTTATTTGCTCTGTTACAATCAGCGCCTAATATGGAGACACGCGCTTGCGGCATCATATACAAATGCTGCATGCAACTAGCCATGTAGCAAGTCGCACCCAAGTTTGTTAGACCCACGTATCCACAATCAGAACGTCCATCTTCGTGTGGCCAATAGTCCCATGGGTACGGAGAATGAGGACCAGGTTTATGCTGTGTCAATAGTTTTTCATGAAGAATTCTATAATTATCGGGTGCCGATTTTACAAGCTCGACTAACAGGTCGAATGCTGCTGACCTGGAAACTTGACTTTTACACTTGGGCACATGTTTCAATCGTGGATTTGGCAATGCGAATAGAAAATCGAACACTTCGTGCAACAAATTTTGTCCAATTTTTCCTTGTTTACAAGACGGGTTGTGCGTCATTATATTACAAGTAAGATTTAACAATCCTACCAAACCATCATCTTCTATAGTGTTGTGGCGAGTTTCAAGATGGTCTCTATTTAAAACAGAGTCGATCACCCTTATTGCTAGTGCCTCGAGATCTATTGTTGTATTCGAATCATCTGTTCCTTCTTTGATTGTTTCTTCCGGTAAAGAATCGACTAGTCGACAAACTAACCAGAAGTAGTCTCTGCAAGCAGGTCCGTACGGTTCTTTTCCATCGTCCAGCACTGGATGCAAGTGTAACGGTAGGTCTGGTTTCCTATGGGAAGGCTGCATCGCTTCTGCTACCACAAGATGTTCTAATAATGTGTTCAACATTGGTACAATTAAACTAGCGATATCGGAATTGTCGTCTTCGGAACCTGTAGTACCTAAGCACAGTCTATATAATGCTGTACAAACTTCCCTCCTCACTGCTGGTTCAGGATCTTCCAAAACTAATCTTCGTAACCATGTTTTCCCGAATGGATCTCCCGATGAAAAAAGATATTGTCTAACCGTGTCGTCGCTATGTACCCAACAAACTAATAGAGCCATAGTATAATGTATAACTTGAGATCTACCGAAGAGACCTGTTTTGTAGTGATTCGGATCTCGAGGCAAAGATGCTTCGTTTAATATACTCGTTATTCGAGCCATAACAGCATCCACGTTCATCATCGACAGCATTGCTTCGCTTAGCTTAGGTACGAGCAATTTATCAGCTTTACTCCGTTTCTTCTCTTCCTTAATAACACCCAAGTGACATAATTGTTTCAGTAAACTAGCAAGACAATCCTGCTGCCACTCGCTACCATCTCCCTGTTCCAAACACCCTGACATGAAAATATCGAACAAATGTCTCAAGCCACCGTGTTGAACGAACAGTGTAGACCAAACAACATCTTTTTCTTTGTCTTCGTGATTATCGTCTGCATCGCCTCCTCCTTCGTGGGCAGCTGCAGAAGAAGAAGACGAAGAATTCACAGTGGCAGGTTGACTTGTTGTACTACGCCTACTTAAAGACTCTACTATATATAAAGAGTACATCAACTTTTGAGGGCTTGCAGGATCGAGCAATTCCGGTAGAGTAGTTTCTCCCAACTTCTGGAAACCTCTTAATAGGGTAGGACTTGTTGGTAGTAAAGTCAATGTGTCCCAAACTCTTCTTGAAAGCACTTGGGCTTTTGTATGAGGAATTTCCTGTCCACCTTTCACCACCGTTTTCATAGCGCTCAAAGTCCTCATCAATGTGAACAATTGTTCGAAATATTGTGGTCGTAGTAGCAATAATGTTGGCAAAGACTCTCGCGGAGGAGGTGGTAAAAGAGACGGTGAATCCATGTCTCGTTTGTTGCATCTGCCTGCACCGTTACCACGACCAGCACCGGGAGAAATGAACACCAGTTGACCATCTTTAAAACCCATTTCCTGTAATGTCTTCTCGTCGAAATCAATTGTTAATTCCTGACCCTGTGTGATCATTCTAATCGGCCCATCGGTAAGCAAAGATCCTAATACCGATCCATTACTCTGATTTGTATTCGTAGAAGACGATGACCTTTCTTGAGTGTTCTGTGTATCGTCCCACCATTTAGCAACTTCTGCTCTCAAATCGGCAACGTAATCAGTACTGAAAAGTGTGAAGCTCGTTTTCTCCGGAATTCCGGCTGGTTGTACGAATATTCTTAGCTGTTGGCCCTTTTCGGAAGTGTTCATGGCTACGTGACTACCGGCGCCTCTACCTTCTAATACCCAACGACGTAAATGGTATGCGTACCGTTTTCGGAAAGCTTCTAAATGTGTTCTCAACAATAACAAAGCTCGCTGTATGCAACGTAAACTAGCTTCTTCGTTTGTTTCTAAGTCAGCGCTAGCTGCAGCAAGATGGGTCATACACTGCGAAACGAACTCTGCTTCTTGCGTTAATTGTCTGGACATATAGTAACCGTTTAAATATTGTATAGCTGCCATACTAACGTCTGTACTTTTAGCTTTCAACGCTATTCTCCACAAGAAATCCATGCCAACCGAATCTACGTCCCTTAAAGGTCTGTCTAAGTGTGCAGCAGCCAAGCGAGCTAGATTGCACAATTGCTGAAAGAGACTAAGACCCATCATGCTAATAGTTTCGGGTGGCAAACTTGGTAGTTTACGCATGCATAGATGTTTAAGCGTGTCCATTCCAAGGGCATGTTGTTCTGTCGACTTTGCTTGACTGAGTAGCCAACTGAAGAGTTCATCGGCGCACGTTGGATCTTGCGACAAACATTGCCACAGTATGTCAACTTGCTCAAGGTTTAGACGGAAACAGTCAGGTGAACCCAGAGGCGAGAATATCGAGGAGAGGAATTGTAGTCTCACTTGTATTTCTGTTTGATGAGAATACAGACTGTTTTTTGGACCCGTGCTGGTATAAGTTTTCAGGTTGTTGAAAAAGTATTTCATCATTCCGCGTTCGCGATCCGCCCACGTTGTTATCGTGTGTGCGTCCATTGCGCCAAATTGTTGGAAACTGGCAAGTAATTTCGGTAACAACCTCAGAGACACAACTACTGAACGGTTAGTCGATAGATTTTCTAAACAACCTTCTATAAATTTCATAGGTATAAGTCGATCAACGTTAAAACAAAGAAGATTGCACAATGCTTTCTCAGCTTCTAAAGCTAAACCTTCTCCTAGCTGACCTATTTTCTCATCTTGCAAAAGATCCCATAACAATGTATTTCCAGATTTGCATACGTTATCCAAGTTGAATTGAGAACTAACGCGTGTAACAGTCTGACGAACACTTCTTACTTGTGGAGGGCGACAAACGGATCGTCTAATTGTCATTGTTGGATGAGAATGGTGTGGATGATAAGCTTGCATTTGTATAGCCGTTAGATGACGCGCCGCTAGTTGTGCTAATTCTTCTTCGCAACCGCTTTCCTCTCCGTCGAAGTCTGCCATATTTTTCTCACTTTTATTTGATATTCTACTGCTGTAAGAACCTTCTTCGTCCGACAACATTTCATCTAAACCGGAAGGCAAAAACGTCGGTCCTGTTGCATGTACCAAACCTGCTAGTTCAGATATAACAGCGCTAGGACCATCTGCCGCAGCAAGAACTCCAGCTACGTCACTATCGTCTTCATCGTGCGAAGTGTCCGCAGAGTCTGGAGCCCGGTCTACGTTATGACCTACCAGCGACATGTATTTATTTTTATTTGCTCTTCTCAATAATGCTGCTGTAGTTGGAACTTGCTGATCACTTGGATCTAATCCCATTGCTTGTTGCTTCACACGATCCAGTGCGTCAACGCTTTTTGGATCATGATCATCAAAAGAAACTAATCCACTTGTGTCTAAAGTACTATTTAAGCTGTCCTCGGTTCTACTTTTCATATCGATCATTAAATCTTTAGTCTTCATGCCATTTTCTTGACCAACAATATCTTCGAACGTTTTATCCACAGTAACCAAAGAACGTTTCTGTGGCTTCTTTCTTTTTCTCAATACCTTTCTCTTTTTCTTTTCAACTGCAATTGTTTCTTCCGTGTTCGACTTCTCCGTGTCTGCTTCTGCATCCGAGCCGCTCTGTTTTTCTTTTATGTCATCCTGTATAGCGCACACAGAATCTTTCATGGACTCCACGTTACACTCAGACTTTTCTAATGCTGAACCTTCTGCTTCGTTTAAGCTTGCCTGTACAACTGTTGTGCCCATACCTTTTGCTTTGAAAGGACCTACAAAATATGTATATTTTACTTTAGATCTATTTACTACAGAAGAGAAATTTTCCTCGCACACTTCTATTATTTACAGAAAAAGAAGTGCATTTTTTGTACGAGGCATACCTTCTCCATCGCTGCTATCACCTCTTGCTTGTTTCCTTGGCGAAGGTCCCTCTGATGGAGCAGGACTCGGTTCTTCATCTTCATCTGGACTGCTTCCATCCATACCACTGGCATCGCTCGTACTACTACCACCGACACCACTAGTTCCTCTTAAAATTTCTCTGTTCTTGATAGTTAAACCCCTCGGATAGCCCGAACCACCTGCTGTCCAAATAAATTTAATCAAAGCAGATGCCAGGAATAAACTTTGTTCTGTGTGGTCTTTTGGTTCTAGTTTCCCTAACAAAGAATATAAATGTAGAACCGGAGTCGGAGCCAAGTGTTTCACTAAGGGTGCCAACAAATCATATACTGGACGTCCGCAGTGTTTTAATTGTGCAGCTTGCCACATGGTATCCATGTCTGACGATGCTATTCTACCCTCCATAGCCAAAAAACTTAGTACAATGTGACTTTGTTTAATAACTTCTACGTGCAAATTTGGTCCAAATATATGAACTATTATGTTGTTTTCCGTCAACCAAGCTGCCAACGCGTGGCCCACTTGCTCCACTTCAGCGATAGTTTCGCTGTTACAAAGTTCATTGAATGCTGTGATATGAGCATTTATCTGAGCTATTCCTGCTAGTCTCATGGTTAAAGTTGTACTAGTGAAATATTTAAACGCTAGATCCAATCCGTCCCGATCGAAACTCGGTAAAACAGCATCAATGGGATCTTTTACAGCACTCCACATGAAATCTACATACGCAAAAATTATAAATGCATTATTAAAAGGCACCAGGCACGCAATAAAACACCTATAGTAAATTTGTAAATTTACCAGCCATCGTTCTAACTGCAGGTGTGCGTAATTCTTTGTCTCCTAAACGACACATATATTTCATAACACGGCTGCGTAACGGTATAAAGAGCTGAATGACACTACCATAGTTCAACCAAAGTTTCAAATTACAAATTACTGCAACCATAGAGTGTGCAAGACTAACTGGTAATGTAGTTTCCATATCAAAACAAGCTGACATTAGATTAAAACCACCTTGATGGCAAAATATAGAAACTGCTCGTATCAAGGGAGCCGGTACTTCTGGATCATGAGGCTCGCAATATCCACCTTCGTCCTTTAAAAAGAATAAGAGAATATTGCACAACTTTCTAATAGAAAGAATCTTTAAGCATCCCGATTAACGATGAATATGTAATAGTTACTTTTATCGGAGCTAAAGGATTAATTGCACCACCGTGTTTCATTGCAATATAAAGAGGAAAATTTAATAAAAATATCTTTGAAAGCAGATGGAACAATTTTTCTCTATCCTGTTGAGACCAATTTTGTTTTATTTCTGTTTGTGCAAAATCTGAATCCTCCGTCTTTCCCTCGTCAGCTTTTTCTTCTTCTTCTTCTTCTTTCTCATCTTTAGGTGATGCTCTCTCAGCATCTGTTTCCTGCCCATTATGTTGTATGATTTGTAATTGTTGTAACGTGCACAACACAACGCTTTGCGTTAATCGTATAAAACGATCAAAATTTTTTATTTCTCGATAACAGCACATACATTGCCTAAAACATTCAATACTAAAAAGATCTTTCAAGTTCACGCGCCGTACGAAATATTGCAAATAAATGTATATAGAAATTTATAATTCATTTAAACAATGGAAGGTGGAACCAGACCTTTGTACCCATTGATTAACATAATGCAATGTTGTGTCCACATCCGAGATACATAGGGTAGCCAATCCATCTTGTTCTTTTGATGATCTTTCATCATCTAAATGTTGTTATAATAAAAAAAGGGGAATATATTTATAAACGAGTAATATAAACAATGGCAAAGTAATAGTTCAACTTTCATTATCATTCTAACGAATAAAAGATTTAAATATTATTTCGTTTACACTATTCTCTGCACGTAATATTCCAATGTATGTTACCGATTGTTTCAGCGTGTCGTACAATTTTAATATTATCTACGACGTTTTCGGTAAAAAAAAATAATTAACACGATAATGCTGGATTTTCAATAATTAGACCTTCAAGCACATCTTTCGTGTATCAATTAATCCAACAAGCCACAAGACTATCCATAAGCAGTAAGGTTATACATTCTAATGTTACAGACGAAACTTTCTAGAGAAATGCGTGAAATAAATAAAATGTTTCTTTATAGAATCTGTTGTCCTTAGATTGTTTATACTAGAGAACTAATTGACAAAGTGAATGCATAACTTCTCAACATGCAGCAGAGTATAATAGGTTAACATGAAAGATATTGTATACATTTTGCTTACAGGAGAGCAGAAGGTCGTGAAAGTCAACACACACATCGCACATGGTTTCCTCTCTTTAGCCTTCAAAAGGCTTTTAATCACGTCAAGTTCATCACTCAACTTCACCACCATCCATCCCAAAAGTTGGTAATATTATTAAACATTTGTATTCTTGATTATCCTCAACAGTTGATTAATTCGTTAGTCACCATATTGCTTTTTTACGCAGCTGCGTTCACTTGCTGCTTACTTCAGATGAGCAACAGCGAATACCTATTCATCGCGAAAAATTCTTTTCCACCTACAGAAAAAAAAGCACGACAGTGAAGAAAATTTTGATCGAGTCGTCTCAAAGCACGATCACGCTTATACGAATGATATTACGAAAATCCGTAATCTCCTGTTTATCAATATGAATGTCATTATGACAGAAGACAGCTGATCGTCGCCATATTTTATCGAAATAATATGGAATTTTAAATATTTGTGGGAGCTCTTTAAAAAAAATAACAATATACAGAAAACAAGACCTTGTATATAATATCAAAGTAATGCAAACAAAAATTATTATTTCCTGCTGTTGTAATTTAAGAAGCATACGAGAACGCTAATAATTTTTATACACTTACTTTCTAAAACTTCAAGCTGCTTCAAACTAATATATGATATCTTGTACATTATCATTACAATATTTTATTTTAAAAATTTCAACTTGTAGCAATTGCTACCTTAAATTGTAAATGTGATAATTTGGACATATTTTAAATATACAATAGAACGATACCATTTGTGTATGTAATCATAATACATATGTGAGTACTATATTATATATATATATATATATATGTATGTACGGTTCTGACGAGAGTAGTGAAACCCAGTGCTAGTAGCGCCAGTTGTACAGACTATGATAAACAAACTTAATCTTGAAGGAAGCATAACATCTTGCGAAATTTCATAGAGCATAGAGCAGTAATAACTTACGGTTGAAGTTATTGACGTGTGTGTTAGATCACAGGGTGTCGATTAGTGCCATAGTAAAAACAATAACCTTTAAAGAAATAATCAACATGGGTAGCACAGATAAAGCTGTGATCACGGGATTTATATGCAGACTTTGTAGTAAGATGAACCGTTTCGTGATCCACATATACGGTGAAGAGGGTGAAAGAATGAAGCTCGCTGAGAAAATAAATGCTTATCTTCCAATTGTGGTAAACTTATTGTTTGCATTTATGTATCTCGGTATCGGTCTCGTCAATATTATTTTTAATTAACTATTTATTCTCGGACCGTTCATGACTGGTTAAAAATTCCATCATGTACCATTTTTGCTGCTTTCTCAATTTAATATCTTGTGTAATTACTGTAAATGATTTACTACTTGACAGCGGTATTCGGTTGTAGTAAACTCTATTCCAATGATAATATTTTTTACGTCGTACTAGCAAACTGTAATATTGATACTGAATTAATTTATCATAACAAAATTTGTATTCTAAATTGCTTTTTTTACGTTTAAACGAAAGCTTTGGTTTGTGAAAGAAAAATATTGCATTATATATTACATTATAATTATACTAATGATATTACTTATACTTGGTTGAAGAACATAAAATTTTGCCCTTTGTCATACAGGTAAACATGAATGACCCATTACCAAAAACAGCATGTCTACATTGTATTGAACGGCTAGAAGCTCATCATGAATTAATGGAGCAATTCACGTTGGCTGAACTAAGAAGGGTAGTTACCGAGAATAAGTCACCGTCAGTAGCATCATCATCCGCACAAACTGTTGATACTGCACCAACATCTAGCCCACCCCCGTGTTGACATATACAATCGAAGACAAATCCTTTCGCTCAATATTATTAAATATTTTTTGTATTTTATTTGGCTCATTACTTTAGTAATTTATTGATAGGAGAACCATATTATATTATAACGAAACAGAATTTATTTGACAATTTATAAACTGGCCAAGTTAGTTTATTTGTCTTTAATCTTGTATTTCTTTTGACTTTTTTTTATTCTTATTAGAGCCAATTATTAACATTATAATCTTGTATAACACTTAGATTTTTCATATACCATAATGAATTATTCGCAAAAAGAAATGAGACATCACATTTAGTTTTTTGCTTGAGTAGTAATGAGCGATCATAAAATTAACCTTTACAATGCTTCAGACATATATTTGAGCATGCGCAATAATATTACGATAATTGGATCTATATTTTATTGTATGTATTCTATATATTATTTTCATTAGAAAATATTTTCAGACATTTTTTAATGATCCACAATACTATTGTACCTTTAATAGGGTCTATATTACTGGTGTACAAAGATAAATGAAGTAGATAGGTGTAATCAAGTAATTTTCTTAGAGTATTATCTAACACGATTCAATATGATTGAATACAAAAAAGCAAGAAATCAAGGTTTTAGTTAATGATATTTTTACTAGCACTATGTATTAAATACACAAGATTGTCGATATACTGTACATTATATTGTTCCGTGTTCTATTCTCATGGTTCGGTATCAATAGTTAAAAATTTCATAATTCTACATACATATAACATATGTACATATAATATAATATATTGGCGCACTGCCACTGGCGCTGTATATTATACGTATATGTATACGATACATATATTTATGTAACATGAACTATGATAGCGAGATGATTGTATTAACATATATTATTGTGCAGAGTTTAACAAAATTTTAATGTTCACTTTTAAGTTGCAATATAATAAATAATTTATAAAAATTTTTAAACATAGAATTTTAATTCATTGCGATACTTTACACACACACACACACACACACACATTATTGTTACGTTTAAAAAATAAAGACCTCTGTCGTGATATCCAGGGTAAATGATGTTGCTATTCTTTTGTTAAGATAAGATTTATTTTCTTAACAATATTCGCTAACACAATTAAATGTTATGTGGAACAATATTATTTGTTGGCGACACAATCCACATTGTGCTTTCTATATATATATATATATATATTATCTCACATGTAATTCATGATTTACAGGGTGAAAATTTGTTTTATGTATTGAAGACAAGGATGTGTTCATCACTCAAATATTAGCAATCCATATTTTCCTTTCGATTGACTCGAATACGTTATGAACTATTCGTTCGGTATTTACGTAAAAGCAGTAAAGTTTTTGCGATATCTGTAATTAAATTATAATATATAATTTGAATTATATTTAAATATAGAACAAAAAATAAATTGCAATAAAAAATAATAATTTTACGATAGATTTATATATATATATGTCTAAGCAAATAACATCTTTTTATTACTTGGTTTATCCAAACTAATAAAAATCTGTGTAATCAATGTTATTTACTCAAGTACGGTATGTTATAAATATTTGGTAAAATATAACTAAATCATTGTAACATAACAGTCGTTACGACAGTCTGATAATAGTCTAAGTAGTTTTACAAACTCTTATTGCAGTTTCATTGCGCTACATTGAAAGAAGATATAAATATAAAGAAAACCATAAGAAATCATTTATAATTTAATTATATATGATTTCATGGTGTGTAATAGACTGATATATCCTAATTTATTATTTCATCAAATTCCCACATTTACAATGAGTGTCACACACATCCTTTGAACTTCTTGAGACAAATGTATAGCGTGTGCTACTGCAATACCTCTGAAACCATTATACAATTAATATGCGTAGCTACATTCGTGTGCGATAAACAACTACTAAACCTGATTTATAAGTGTCCTTACACACACACGCGCGCGCGCGCACGCTACACACACACAGTGTAAAATATGTACAAAGATTCGTGGGGTCCAACTCCTAAGTTTCTTCCTTCCTTTTTTCGCGTAATCAGTGTGTCACCATGGTATTTGATATCATAAAGCACGTACACACACAACTGATTTCTTATAAAAATATATATATATATTTATATAAAATTTCATTCTCTTGTCAGCCAACATATCTTCGTACAAATTTAGTTCCATACTGGGTAATTTGATTTCGATTTTTTGCGACTCGTTTCTTAAGTTTAACTCTTTTTGTTTGCTTTCTTTCGTTATTTTTCCTTGTCTATTAATACCTGGGGTACATCGACTCCCAAATACAAATATAAATGCATCTTTGACCAATTATGATATACGACGGCGAAGTCTAGTACCTATTTGATGATTAAAGCACAATGGCAGCAATTTTTCAGATATAATGCAAAAGGCTGTAATTTTTATGAATCCTGTTGAGCTGCATTCATGACAATTGCATAATCAAATAACCCGATTCTTAATTACTTAATTTACAATGGACTTGAATGTTTCGTATTTTAGAACAGCTATAATATGATATATATTTTATTCATGTAAATTATGTACATAAATTAAAGTAATTCTGTTTCCTCTTTTAAAAGTTAAAAATTGTGCTATATCTCACATACATGTCAATATACAGTCATTCGTTTGCTTCACATATTTGTTATATCGTACAAAGAAACATTGCTTTCAATATGATTAATTTTTCTACGGTTACTTTTAAAAATCACATCGAACAGCAATGTTTTATTTAAATTTAAGACGAAAAAAGAAAACATTCGGATCGTAAGGATGCTACGACTCTACGTACGTACACGCGTAAATATTGCAGACCACTATGTCATTACTAATCTTAGTATATACAAAATCTTTCTATCCTAAGAAATACGTAATTGTTGTCGCACTCGCATACTCGTATGATGTCTTCGTCTGATCGTCCTGAAAACAGCTCAACCCGCCAATAGTGCTACAAGCTATATATGCTCGAAACGAAAATGACAGACGGCTTAGACAATTATTTGTTCCCAAGATGTCTTTATAATAACATACTATCGGTAACCGTTTTTTCTCAGCCTTTTCCTTAAAAAACAAGAATGAACGATGAAAATGATCATCAAGTTCGATATAATTTGTACTTTGTATCTGAGCAGGTTAAATGACAAATCGAGGATAAAGATTTCCTTTCTTTTTTTCAACAGTCACATTACGTTCTTTGACAAAATCAATGTACAACACAAAGCACATATGAATATATTTTCTCGTTTCTGATAAATGTGTTCCTCCTTTATACTAAATCTTATCGTCTATATCTACAATTTATATTAGCTGGGAGAAAAATTACCTAAACGATGTTAGGTAGGTAAAAATTGTCATGAAATCTGCTGTGACTGCACAGTATGTGGTATCCACTCCATGATACTATTCTATTTTATCTCTTGGTGTTGTATAAAAGTTTGTTTAGCGCAGATTAAGTGACATAGGATGTCTCAAGGCAGCTCATCACGAACAGGCTTGTTGCATTTCTGCTTTAGCTGCCTTTATGGCTGAAAACAAATTCGATATTGTAAATTTTCATAATTTACCTACATCATGTATAATAATACAAATATCATTATAATATTCTATGTTCAATATCTTTTATATGAAATCGATGAAATAATTACCTTCCCGTTCTCTTCTCCTTAATTTTTTTCTGCGTCTTTCTATTGCAGCCAATTCAACCTTCACAGCATTATATGTTTTACGCAGTTCGGTTAATTTTTGTTGTAATACAGCTATCCTTTGACTTCCATCCAATTCAGGATCTGTTAATAAAAAGTAATTACAGCTGTGATATAAGAAGAAAATATAATGAAATAGACAAGAAGATATGCGGATGCTTTACCTAATTCCACGTAGAAATTGTATTTTGTCGGTCGAGGTGATCTCGATGAATAGTTACTAAGATCAGTCACGGTAGTGGTCATATTCGTATGATTGTTGTTAGTTGACGTTGGGTTAACTCCACACAGATTGGAGCCTTCGCTTGTATCGTCACTGTCACTTCCAGCACCGTGTCTACCATGCCTGCCACTATGCCTTCCACTTTTTTTCGAAGTGTTCTTATCACATTCTGAATGTTTTCGACTCCTCTTACGCTTCTTAGGAGACTGAGATTCCTCCACAGAACGTTTCGCAGGTGGCTTCAATATTCTATCAGTAGAATTACCTTCGGCATTTGGTAGCGTATCGTCTTCACTGAATGCAGGACCTTTACCACCGCTATCGTTGTCCGCTTCAGAACTATCACGATTTAGTTTCAAGTTATCTTCCGACGTTGGCGATGAACCACCTGTTCTTTCTTCCCTCGGAGAACCAGAGATATTCGAAATACTAGAGTCTGGTGTAGTTGGTGGAGTATTGTCCATTACAGGTGCTGCTTCATTGCTTTCCCGTCTTTGGGCAGGCATTAGTGCAGGTAAATGTTGATGATGCGGTTGCTGTCTCACACCTAGAGCAGGATTTGGTTGCATCGGTAAAGAAACTGGAACAGATGCTTCGACCGTTTTTGGTAGTGCCATTGTCAAAGTGACAACGGTACTGCTGGTTGTACTTTGACCTGACGTAGGAGCACTCGCAAAAGGCATTTCCAGGAGTACTATACTGGTCTCAGATGTTTCAACTTTCGGCGGAGAACACGACGGACCAGCATTTATTTGTTCGATGTTTTCAGATACAGGCGCAGGCGAACCCGGTATTTCTTCTTCGCATAGTAAAGAACTAATTGCCTCACCCTCTTCGTCTGCTTTCGTAATTGTAACAGACATGCTGCTCTCCGGCTTGCATTCTATAATACACTCTTGTTGTTGATGTTTCAATTGTTGCGTGGATTTTTGTATTTGTAACTTTGAATGTCTCTCCTGCGTATCTTGAAGTCTATCCAACTCCGCTCGTAATTTTACATCAAAGTTCGAAGGTGTTTTTGCATCTTGAGGTTCTTCGTTATCTATTACTAGCCTCTGCTCAGAGTCACTACTATCTGCAGAATCCATAATGTCTTGAGTAACTATTTTTTTACGTTTTTCTTTCTCTTTCTCCTTAAAATCGTGTTCCTTAAATTCATCTTCTACTTTTTTCGATTCTTCAGCTTCAATGTGCTTCCATACTACTTCACTGGTACTTCCTTGCTCTTGTAACTTTTTGTGTTCCGTTTTTGTTTCCACAAACTTTTTTAATTCTACCTCTTTCTTCAACTTCAATTGTTGAAGCTCCTCGTCTTTTTGTTTGATGACTACACGCATTATCTCTCTACACGGCTCTTCGTTATTCGGCGGAATATCTTCTTCTTCGCGCTTTTTACTCTCGATATCTACCTTAGGCCCGCTTTGCTCCTCCTTATTCTTTTGTACAATTATGGTATCCAGCTTTTTCGGAATTTCTTTCGAAGGTTTCCATATAACTTCGGGAACCTCTTCTTCTTTTTTAATTTCTTTGATTTTATTACGGAAAGCCATCGCTGCCGAGAGCTTCTCCTCTATCGTAGACGTGGCTGGTAATCTTGCACTAATCGGTGCTGGAACTGGTACAATCGGAGACGAGACAGGAGCAATATCTAATAATTTAGTATCGAGTGATTTTAATTCTGGAGATTGTCTGTGTTGTAACGGGGACATCTTAATAGTTGGTTTTTGTTCCGGGGGCACCTCAGGCTTGTTCAAATTTGGCGATAGTAATTCTTCTCTTATAGTTTCAACCTGTGGACTTGTATCTTCTTTAGACGATTCTAACGAGTCGTTCATCATATCATTGGTAGAAAACATTTCTTGCTGATAAGTAAATAAGTTCTCTTGTTCTGCTTCTGAAACCTCTGCTTCTGATATTATTAGTCGATCCTCTGAATCATCGTGAGTACCATCGTCGTCGCCAGGTAAATCACTGAATAACAAATCTATACCATTTGTTATTTTACCTGTTTCTTCGACGATAGGTGCAGCTTTCACTTGATTAAACGTTGGTGATTCGCAAAGTTTATCAAATGCTTCTTCACACGTACTCGATGATGTCGCAGGCTGCGATGGTTTGTGAGTAGGTTGATTCTCTGTAATCTCATCGATTCGTTTACTAAACAATTTTTTCGGTTTCTTTCTTGATTCATCGATGTCCGGCTTGGTTTCTTTTATAACTGGCGATACGATAATTTTCTGCTTCTTCTTCGGGCTTTTCGGTTCCTCCTCGAATACCCTCTTCTTTACTTTATCTTTTTCTCCACTGGTGTCTCGTTTATTACGTACTTCAAATTCAAACGGCTCTGGTTCTTTGAATTCGTATATGTCTTCCGTACTCTCTGTCACTTTCGGCTCAGGAGTAGTCTCTAATTTCGGTTCCAAATTTTTATCTAATTTCGGCGAGGCTAGAACCGCGTTTTCCTTTTCTTCTATTTTGATTTCATCCTCTGGATCAGGCTCAACTCTAACAAGCTCTAATTTCACTGCCTTGTCGAAACCTTTCAGTTCCGACCGTATTTGATTCAAGTCGAAATCTCGACCTTTAGGCTGTTCCTCATCGCTATCAGGTTCCGACTTGATACCCTGTGATTTACCAATCGTTCTCCTCAAACGTTTACCTCTGCGTGGCTCTTCCAAGTTATCTTTATCTTCCTCGCCATCACTGGTCTCGTCTGGTTTTATCCTATCCTCGGCTCGACATTTCGCCTCTCTGCGTTTCCTGTCGTCGGCACCTTTAGATTTGATCCTTGTTTGTTCAGGTTCCGTAGCATCAGAATCACACGTCTCGCTGTCTTCAGTTTCCGACGCGATTGATATGTCTGTATGTCCAGACGTCCTTCTCGTGCGTCGTCTGTGCTCTATACCAGGTGCATCATTATTTCTCGTCGTTCTTGTTTGACGATTAGTCGCTGGGGTCGCTGGACTCTTTGTTCTGGAACTAGAACTTGTAGCGGACAGCGGAGTCGTAGATCTAACTGGCTGAGATGTCTCCTTATCTTTCTCCTTCTCATCTTTCTTGACTTCCTTCATCGTAATCGAAGAGCTGCCTGACGTTGTTGGAGCTACGCTTTGTGCTCGACGACGACTTTGGGACGCGTTTGAACTTGTGTTCGAGACAATTTTCGACGATTTGTTTACGTTACTTGATAAATTCGTACTGGGAGTTTGTGGTCGTGAACTAGCTTTAACACGTTTAACTCTGCCCTGAGCTTGCGTAAAGTTTTGCGCTATTCTCGACGCTTTGATCCATTCGTCGTATCTCGTGTTCCATCCAGTGTAATGAACCAGATACATCGGTTCCGTGCCATCCCTCTCCATATCGATAACCTTCGCTTCGTACGTGACTTTAGATTCGTGAGTAGGTCCATAATATACCTTTAATCGGTCTCCTAATTCTACAGGACCCTTGTAGCAAGGTGCAGATTCTGCTAATTGTTCATCGGAACGCGACTTCTCGGCCTCGTACTCTTTACGTTTTCTCCCTCGTCTTTTCAATTCTTCGTCGGTCAAACGCCTCTGTTTGGTCAGCGTTTTCTTGTCCGATTCTCTAGATGGAGTCCTTGTTTCCCTAGTTTCAGAAGAGGTTTTTTTAACAGTATCGTCTTTGGATTTAGATCTCGTTTTAGTAGCATCCTCTTCTTTCGCTTTATCATCTTTTTTCTCTTGCTTTTTAGGCTCGTTTTTCTTCTTCTCTATTACCTTTTTCTTTGACTCCTCTTTAGTTTTAGACTTACCTCGATTTTGTAACGCCAACGATGTTGAGATTTTTTGAGACTTTTCACTGCTGGATGATTCTGCTTCACCCTCGACGTTCACATCGCTTTCCTGGCCACTGCCACTCTCCTCAAACTCATCCTTCTTCTTTATTTTCACCTCTTCCTCTTTCATCGGTTCTTTCTTCACTTCTTTCTTCTCCTTTTTCTCATCCTCTATCACTTTCTTCTCTTCCTCCTCTTTTTCGTTTTTAGCGACCGTCACTTGTGGTGGTACAGGCGTATTTCTGTCTTTATCTCTAATCAGACTTCTACCAGGACGTTGTTTCCGTATACTACCTCTCGGATGATTGACCATCGTACAGCCTAGTTTTCTGTAAAAATCTTCAAACGAATGTAGGAATTTTTTGTAGGCCTGTTTAACCAAATTGTGCGTAGACGGAGAATTTTGCATTGTAAAGCTTAAACGGCGCGTTATCAGTTTCCATTGATTTTGATTCGTTACGCGATTATAACCACCCAATTTATAAACAGCTCGAAATAACCTGTATAAGTCTATGTCTTCGGATCCGATCATTGGGCAATTATTGATGGGTGTTCCACGATCGTCCATAAATTTATATAGCTGCGCCACAAAGTGATCTTTTTCTTCGCGCGGCTCATCATCTGAACTCTGAAAAATATAATCTCGTTGCAGATAACAAATATAATAAGTCGAATTCATTTATAATCACAGGTATAAAGCATATTAAAAGATATAAATATTACATCCGAATCAAGCTCTCCATCAGAGTCACTATTTCCACTTGATACAGAATGTCCAAAAAGAGAATCCCTATCCCAATGGGGAGGTAACTCGTTCTTCTCTAAAAATAGCAATGCCTTTTCTACCGCAACCTTCAATGTACTATTCTCAACTTTGTTGACAAGTTCTTTTGTGAATTCAGTGGCCTCCTTCTTCGGAACCGTATAACTGAGCATATAATAATGTTGTTTTAAGGGCTATCTGTTTGTTTATATTCATTAAACTAAAACCAGAAGAGCCGTAACGCATTGTCGACCAGTCGCCGGGTGACCAACAATTAGGCAATCAAGCTCAGCTCAAAGGCTTTTGGAGTCGTGTAGATGTCTTGAAGCACCATCCGGTGCAAATATATTAACAATGTCTTCCCATTCAACATTTTTTAATGTTCCAATCTGCGTAATTATTGTCAGATAAATCTCAAATTGCATTTTGGAATTCAATTTCTACAATAAACTTTTCTGTATCGAAACTGATGTTATGTACGTAGTCGCCTGATCGCCAAGAAAATTGATTATTCGCGTTTTCGTTGGTTGCTGTGACCAAGCGTGTATGATCCAATACGTTTTCTCGTAGCTAGTGATCGCTGGCGACTGGTCGATAGTGCGTAACGGCTCTAAGAATACAACGAAATAATATCGACATGTATGAAATTCTAGAATTAATTCGAATCTAAATGATATTGCTACTTACTATCGTGCATCTTTGAATGATCTAACAAGGTAGTCATCTCTCACTCGAATCCTCACTGTATCTTGTGCAGTTGGTGCAACCACTAACCCAGGGAACCAGTTATCTTTTTTCTTTTTATCTCCAAGTTCCACGCATACGACTCGCCCAATCTCTGGTTCTGTTTCCATACCTTCTTTCCCTGTCCCACTAGAACCCGAGTCACGAGTTCCTCGTGGAGGACTATCTTCATCGTCGCTACTTTCATCTCTACGATAACAGTTAAAATTTGAATTACTAACAATCTACTTTACAGGCCAATACTGTCAATACATAACTTCACTCACTGTGCTTGCCTAGATCGTCGTCCCCTTCTACCCCCGATTACAGGATTTCCAAAATGTTCTGGATGCGTTAAAGGGAGTTGGTCCAAGGTTTCACTCTCTGCAAAATGCCGTCCACTCTTCAAACATAGCGCGGTTCTCCTTAATGTTGTAATATCTCCATCGTCGAAAACTACAGTATATTGACTGCAATCTTGGATCTTGGTGATCGTTGCTTCCACAAATTCTTTCTTATCAGCATGTCTAGCTTCGACGGATGCACCTACTCTTAAAGTTCCTTTTATCTGGTCGTCAGCTACAGTCGCGGTACCCAAACCTTGTTTATAAGATACTCTGCATTTAACCGATCGCACCACTTTTCTTATCTTTGCTTCGCAGAAGGCACCCTTGTACTTAGCACTAACCTCCGTACCTACTGATAGGTACGGCGGATCGTCTCCCTGTAACAATAGAAACATGTAATCTGCATTAAATACTGTTCTCTTTATATATACTTCCACAGAAGAGCTACAAAGTCAATTCTGTCTTGGATAAAAAAAAAATTACTCAAATATATGCAATTTTCTCATATTGTTATTTGTGCGTAGAAAAATATAAAGAACATTAGAAAAGTATCTCTGATTATTTTTTTCTCTCTGTGTTTCTATCAGAATCTGTCAAATGATTATTCACCATGGTAAAAGCGTATTGGAATTCTGCACGACGATTTTCAAAATTCGATTAACAGAAAATATCTGAAAATAAATAGCGACAGAAGGGGTCCAAAAAACGCCAGCTGCCTTGCTACGACTAGTTATTGTTTATATAGGCGATCATGCCTCGCAGATACAGGAGATTATTCCCGGATCGAACACGACCAACGCAAAACATGAACGTTCCCGCGGAGATGTTCCGGCTATGATAAAACTCGTACTTTGACATCTCAACCACGTTTTCGAAACGGAGTCCGCTACGTTCGTGACAGCCTGCCGATTTCTGAGACATCGGGTAATAGTTGTAACCTCGAAGGCTCTTTAGGCGAGAGACATTCGTTCGGAGGTAATAACCTGCGAAAGCGTTTTAACTACATAACAAAGACATGGATTTCGATATATATTTTTTTCTCAATTATACACGACAGAAAGGAAGGAAAAAAAAGGGTGAGTACGAGAGCGCGCGAGGGAGTAAGAGGAAGAGAGACAAAAAGAGAGAGAACTCAAGTATACAATCTTTGCGCACTTGTTTCTACGTCAAGTTTTCTCCCGCCTGTTTTCTTACCAGCATCTTCTAACGCTCCACGATCCTCATATAAATGATCTTAAGACACTGGCACGCACGATACATTAAAATTGAGTTTCTATTATTTCGCTGGAAGCAATAACACGAGAAAGAGCACGTAGACACTGAGGTTGACCCCCTTTGCGAAACCAACACTTCACGGACCGAATGCGTACAAGCTCCTGTTCCCTGCCCATTTCCACCCCGACGCAACTTGTCAGCTAGCCACTCGACTCCTATTGGACGATGTCTTTGCACTCTCTGAAAACAACCGAACGAAGATACGAAATTAAAGATACCGTATTGTCCTTGAATTACCAATGATTCTCGTCGGCATAGGATCACATAAATGAAACACGATTTTTCGATGGGAATTTTATATAAACGAATATCTATTTCGTCGGGAAATGTAAAGTGTAAAAGAACCGCACTGCGCATACCACAGGAACGTATCAACGTCGTACGTAATATGACAATTCAGGTGGTTCTTCTAGGACATTCATGGGGAACAAGTGAACTTACGAAGTCTTCGTATGAACAACAAACATTCGTGCGCTATCATTGTCAAATACCATGTGTATGTTTCACGTAGTTATTTCGCAGAGAAATCAGAGGAACGGGCAAAGATTCACGTGAGCAACCGTTTACGAAACAAAACGTTGCTTGGAAATCGATAGTTTTCTCAAATTATTGTACGTCGTATTTGTATGTACAGAACGTTATATAATTTCTTTGCTATATGTATCAAGAGATTGGTAGTTTCCACTAAGTAGTAACTATTATATGCAACATTAAATGAGTTTTCTTATATATGATCACGTAAAGAAGTATGAAAATAGTTTTTAAATTTTAATTATAATGGATTATCTTTAAATAGAAATAAGATATTATATACTGTTTTGTAGAATAAATATAATATTCTATATTCTATACATATACACACGTGTGCGTGTAATGTATAAAATGTAAGAAGGAGACTGTTAGAGAGGGAGAGAGATAGTAATTACAAGATTCATCTATACGTATAAGAAATAATTCCAACGATGTAAAAATAGTATTTTTTACGTTCAATAAACTTGTATATTTTTGATTTCTGAAAAATAACAATCCTGATCACAAATGGGCGGGAATAATAAAAAAAAATATTTCTATGGAAACACCAGCAAGGTATATTGAGATGAATTTTTTTAGAATCCTGAAACAAACATATTTGTTGACAGAATCGTATTTGCAATTTGCCATGTGTCTTTGTACGCTCCTGTCTATGGTCGTCTGCTGTGACGCGGATCAAAATGGCGTCGAGTAATGAAGTGCCGGTAGAAATCAACCAGAGTGGCATGTGCGCAAACGAAAATTCGGTAAGTTTTAGTGAAATATCTCGAGAGATAGGGAGGAACGATATCTGAGTATAATTGACAATGTATTGATATTAATGTGAATAATGGATGATACCACGTGAACACGCGATGAACAGAAATGTTAGAATGTCGTTTGTCATAATAGTTTTCCTATGCTTTAGAGAACTCTTGGGAAATAGATTGATCAGCTCAGTCGCGTTTTCTTTATTTTGCCGCGGTGTGTTTTCCGATAATAGGGTTTAAACGTAACGAATTATTTGTTGACATTATCACGAAAAAATGTAGTTTATATTGAATACCACGGGTATAGACTAATCACACGGTAATAGAGGAATGTGTGTGAGTGTGAGAAATCTCAACTGGTCATTCGATCTTAAACAGACGCCATTCGTTTTGGCGGGCACGTGTACACCGGTGTCGGCGTAAAAGACCGTCTTTCTACAAATACTCCAATATTTAGTATTTTCCGTAACCGATGAATAACATTGTAAATAATGTTTTGTAATAATTCTTCTTACATTTAGATGCAGAAAGAATTATATCTCTTAGTTCGAGATATTAATTATACGTCACGTGTTTGTAGCTAACTGTAGGTTTTTTTCACGAGTATATAAAACAGTTTATTCTCTGTATTTCGTTACATAAATGTTTTTTTGTTTCTTTATTATTGATAATAACGATTTTCGAGTAAATCATTTAAATATATAGTTAGATTGTGATTTCTCCAAACGTAGCGTAGGCAGATGCTTTTATATAATGTACGTATCAGCTTGTTATTAATGTGCTTCTGTTAAATATACTGTTGCAGACATCAAAAATGGAATCCATGGAAGTATCAGAGACCATTACTCCTGTTTCGAACAAGGATGCTATTCCATCCTCCTGTAAAGAATCCGTTTCTGTGGAGGACATGACGTCGAGAGATTATTATTTCGATTCGTACGCCCATTATGGAATACACGAAGAAATGCTAAAGGACGAAGTGCGCACAGTGACTTATCGAAATTCCATGTATCATAATAAACATCTCTTTAAGGGAAAAACCGTTCTCGATATCGGTTGTGGAACTGGTATTCTTTCGATGTTCGCCGCTAAAGCTGGAGCGGCGAGAGTTATCGGTATCGAGTGTTCTAATATTGTTGAATACGCAGAGAAGATTGTAGAAGCGAATCAATTGTCGAACGTAATAACAATACTTAAAGGAAAAGTCGAAGAGGTTTCGCTGCCCGACGGTATAGAAAAAGTTGACATAATTATCTCCGAATGGATGGGCTATTGCTTGTTTTACGAATCTATGTTAGACACGGTGCTCTTCGCCAGAGACAAATGGCTTCGCGAAGACGGAATGTTATTCCCTGACAAAGCAACATTATTTATTTGCGGAATCGAAGACAGACAATACAAGGACGAAAAGATAAACTGGTGGGACGACGTGTACGGATTTGATATGAGTAGTATAAGAAAAGTAGCAATTAGCGAACCTCTAGTGGATGTTGTGGATCCGAAACAAGTTGTTACAAACGCATGTTTAATCAAGGAAGTCGACCTGTACACGGTAACAAAGGCTGACTTGGAGTTCTCTTCCCCGTTTACTCTGCAAGTTCGCAGAAACGATTATGTACAAGCACTAGTTACATTCTTCAACATCGAATTCACCAAGTGCCACAAACGTATTGGATTCAGCACAGCGCCGGAAGTACAGTATACGCATTGGAAGCAAACTGTGTTCTACTTTGACGAGTATATGACGGTCAAGAAGGGAGAAGAAATATACGGTGTCTTTTCAATGAAGCCTAACGCAAGGAACTACAGAGATCTGGATTTCAGCATTGAACTAGACTTTAAAGGGGAACTGTGCCAAGTACATGAAACTAATACTTACCGTATGCGCTGATACCTATAAGAATGATTCATCTTCCTTTTATTTTCATGGATCATAAAAACTGTGTAATCAAATAGAAGATCAGGACATTCATTATTATTGACTTAGATGATTTAATTAACGTTTAACAGTACGGTACAATGAATGGTGTGAATTATTTAAATTATTTTAATCCACGATCCTGATGACACTTAGAAGCTTCCTGTTTAAGAATCTTTGTTAATCCAGTTAGAATTTAACAATAACATTTACGACAAGAATACGTAATACGAGTACTGCGTATATTTTCAACATAATACTTTATGTGAGAGTACATTAAAACAATACGAATGGTACGATAATTTCATATTTTTACTTTCCTTTGTGACCATTTTTCATCGCATACTTCAATATTTTTGTTACTTATTTTGCATGTAACTTGTACCCTTAAACTATTCATCCATTTATTCATTTAATGTTAGACATAAAGTATTTGTCGGTCTATTCAACAACAAAGTACACTTATTATTTACCACATTTTTGTACCGTATTCTTAAGAAAATATTTTGATTCCGATTTATACCATACAAAATACATGTATCACCGTATTCCTGGAAATAATTTGAAACTGATCATTTATGCGATATATGACAAATGGAAAAGTTCAACATTATTATATTTTGGTGATTCCATAGTAAATTAAACATTATTTCTAGTATTATTCTTTTTATCAGCACCTTTTTATGAATGTGCTCGATGTCAGTGATATTTATATCAAATAATGTCTCCATTGATAACATGCTGGTATTAACTTAATTTCTATATACAATAACGATTAAGTTGCTCATGTTGTTAAAATAAAAAATATGCAACAATTTTGTAACCTTTCCATAAAGCATGAGTTTGTTGTAACAAATGCTTAATTTAATTATCGAAAAATTCGTTTCGACTGTTACAATGTAAAGAAAAAATTATAAACAATAATCACTAAAATTTTATTAATTTTAAACATATATAAGTGCTCTGTATTTGCATAGATAAAGTTCGGTTTGTCAAGCCATTAAAATTTCAATTTGTATCATATTTAATGAAACAATCCTGTTCGATTCAAGTGTGCACGTAAATATACAGTCATGCCTTACTTGACTGTAGACAAATACATAGATAATTTATCTTACATTAATATCTTCGGTTATTACTAAATTCTATTCATTAATTTGGATTTAGTATTAAATTTACTATGTTAAATATTGCAATTATAAGATTTATTTTCCAAAGAGTATCTTAAAATATTCCAAGGTTTCCCTTTTCTTTTATTTAGCATTTTCAATGCAATACAAATTTATGTAATGGGAATAACTGTTGAGTTGAAAAAGGAAAATATAAACTTATATGCAAGTGAATTACGTTTGAAAAAGGACGTACCCTCCCAAGATCATTCAAGAAAATCATCGCGAATTGTAGTCACATGCAGTGCAATGTATTACACTTTAATAATATTTTAATATTACCGAATATTTTGAAAACACAATAGGTAAACTTCAAATTATGCTAGGAAAAGTTTAAAAAAACTGATTAACACGAAAGGTATTTGATATAATAAATTTTATACTTAATTACTGCTTGTATATGTAATAATTTCATCTAAAATGATAAAACGTTCATACAACAAAGAAACAATCTTTTATGATCATCTTACATATTATATAATAAAATTAATACATTTGCTATAAATATATTTTATATTTATTGAATAATTATGAAATGAGACGATATTTATTGATTTGTTCTTTGTACATAGTTCGTCCCTATACAAATCAAAAGAATTTCTATTCTATATTCATCATTAATTACAAAGCATTTTTCATACAGTTCTGTACAACTGAACATATAATGCAGCATCATTTTTGAACTTAAAATTTTTCGTAATTCTGTTTTATATAATTATAATTACTATATATAGTAATGCAAAGTAGTGCTTTGAATTTTTCATATCATGTATAATGTATTTCAACTAAAAATCAGCAGCACACAACTGTCTTCATAGGCAATGAAAAGGAATCATGTAGCTAACCCTTTCAAACAGTTTGCTAACTTTTGTGTTTTGTAGTCAGTTCTCAATTGTATGAAATTCAGCAGAACATTACGGTCTAATGTTGCCTGCAATAATAAAAATCATTTCAATAAGTTTGATTATATTATAATTATAATATTTCAAATATATAACATACCAGTTGATCGCCTGTACAAACTTGTTTCAAGTTCTCTGGTTTAACTAATAATAAATTGCATAAAGCATGTAACGTATCGAACAGGTTGATAACTACATCAACTTCAAGTTCTTTGACACATTTTCGATACTCGTTCATGTCGCATATCGCGCACATCGCACCAGCCGAGTTGAATTGAAATTGTTGTAGGTGATCATAAATAACTTTATGAAATCTAACTCCAAGTTCGGTTAGTACATTGGTTAAATTTTTTCCATCCAAAGTATTCCGAATATGTCGAATCATTCCAGTAACATATTGTACTACCGTTAAACAAGCTGGTGTACTCAAAGTATCGACATCAGTTTCAGGCTTAAAATCAGTCTTACGTTGCTCGTTTTGTAAGTACACTTTCACCCAGCCAACGATTACATTTACACTTCTATCTAAACCTGTTTCAAGTTTCATGTCAACTTGATCTAGTACCATTTTTTTCTTCAGCATACAATCTCCATGTTTTGGTGTTGATCTGAAGAAGAGAAAAAATTGTATTTTTTAGTGCATATCTTTGTATCAATACTGCCTTATAAAATGGAAAAAAGAAATTTTACGTGACAAGAGGTATAAGGCTGTCGTTGAACAGTTCTTCTAAAAGGCGTACAATTGCGTTGCATTGACGTACAACATTGAAGAAGTGAATCTCAGGTTGAGTTCTACTTTCAGGAATTGGTACACTTTGTAAGCCTAGTTCTAATGCATAGTCAACATGTTCGCTTATTAAATATTGTAACAGTATTTCCAGAATTTGGAGCGCGTTCGTTGGTATCTCCTCGGATTTTGATAATAATTGACATCTTTGAAACGCTGTTTTACTTCTCTGTAATAAAGCGATTGCAAGTTCTTCTGATAAGAATGTTTCTCCACCATAGTTTTCTATTTGTGCGATATTTATATTAGTTCTTGCACCTAGAACCGCTTGCAAATCTCTCCTTAATTCTTGAAAACCACCAGTTTGTAGTTGTTTTTTCTGATGATTTTTAGAATCGTAATACTCGATAAGAAGCGCCGCTGACTTTTTCCTTAATGATTCTGTTTCGACACTAAAATAACGTGAAAATTAATTCCATGTTTATGTTAACTACCATATAAACTTACATTATGTATGTCTCCAAATATTTCTGAAATATGTTTCTGGTAAGTTTCGATAGGTAAGTATCGTCGGTACCCATGTTAAACATTTTTAATTCTACAGATAGCTTCACAGTTCTTGTATACAAATCATATAGGTTTCTGAGATACTTCTCACGGTCGCTTTTGTCAGCTAACTTAGCAACCGCATACTTTTGAAGTCTTAAATGATAAATGTTTAACACAAACTTTGCCATCACTTGTTCGGGATTTGTAAATACTTGTTGCATTAATTTATGATATTTTGTACACATCGGTATCACATCTTGAAAAACATCTTTCCCACCGAACGATCCCATTTGACTTTGTTCTATAAATGCATCAATACATTGGGAGTATCCTTTAAAATGAGCTAAAACTGATGCTAATTCTCTCATACGACTAGCATCTTCTCTATTGTGCGCTCTGACAAACTCTTCTATCAGATTCCTCTCGATTTCATCGTATTTAACAGCAATCTTTTTCTTCGCATGTTCAAATTTCTCAGAAGGCAATTCTTGAGAGATAAGATGGAGTTTTTGAATCACATCTGCCGCTTCGTCTAACTGTAGCAGAATAAAATTTTTCATCTACTCAATTTTGCTATGAATGCATAAAGATCCGTAGTCTAGTTATAATAATAAACACTACCATCCATAAATATTTGACCAAGGTGGTTCGGAACCCACCATAAAAACAGTAGGTCCCGCTGGAATTGGTTGCAATTAGGCGATAGGGTGAGATTGGAAAGAGAAGGAGATTGGTGTTTGGACTTGAAACCCTGCGGGGACCAAGTATCTATCTACTATCTACCATAAATATGTGACCACCTTCAGTTTATCGAAAATTATATAAAATATATTTAAAATAAGGTATCCCAATGTAACTTTTAGATTCGATTCCGCCAAGTGGTCGAATACTTATGAATGATAGTGTACAGACTATCAGCAACTGTCTAAACATTGGATACATAAAACAAGCATTCGTACCGATGACTTGTCAGTGAAGATTGGATCCGTCAAAGGGCCAGGACTTAAAAAATCTGAAAAGTGTCTCATTAACTTTTGAGCTTCAACGGCTCTAGCCCTAGGCGTGTTCACACTCTCTAATTGGTCTCCTAAATGCAAGACCTTAGTAGCCACGAGATTAATTCTTTCATCTAATTGATGAAACAAATCTATAGAATGTTTATTTCTTTCTTGTAACTCGAGTATTTCAAGCATGTGTCTCGCTTCTTCATCCTTCAACGCTATTTCAAGTTTATCGCACTTTTTCTGTTGACGTTCCTGCAAAATCTGCAAATCCTTTATCGCTTGCAGAAATGTTTCATGTACTATCATAGGATCGAAAAATGTTTTTCCACTATCGTAGTGCAGTGTCGTTGTAGTGTCGTTAACTGTTCTCCAAGCAAGTCTTTCGACAAACTCTTCAGGATCGAATGGATCCTTGAAACAAGAACATTTTAACATTCTCATTAATATTGTACGAATAATTTTCATTGTTTTAATGATTTTGCAATAATTTACCTGTTCTAATTCCTTCATATATTGTTGCATCATTTTGTCGAAATTTTAATGACAGTCCGCGAGGTTAGAATAAATACAGTTAAATACAATCCCGCTGTAAAATAAGTGAATACTGAGTGGACCAATAAAGAATTATGTAATAGAAAAGCAAATTTCAGCGAAAAATGATTATCTATCTTTTATTACTAGTTATATGTTCTATAAAATGTGATTCATCCTGCGAATGTTTGACAGATACTCTGTTTCACGATACCATATCGAAGCAGAACGCTTCGTACGAAACTTTAATAACAATATCAATTGTCATCATGTATTATCGTTACCTTTATACTATAAGGGCAACAATACTACTAAAAATAATTGTTAACTATGTCTCGTAAAAAAATTGGCAAATGATTTTATAACATACACATGATTTTTATTTTTATAATCATACATCTAAGTATTACACGGTACGTCCTCGTTACGAAGATTTCTATACATTCCTATTTGTTAATCGATATAATTAACTAATATATTATCATGGTAGAAACACGTAGTTATTTCGAAATATATACTTATTTCGTATTCATAAAAATTTTTGTCTAATAACAATACAAAAGCGAGATTAATCGTAATATCGGTCTTTTGTACAAAATATCTTTTCCTCCTTTTCAATAAAAATTAGAATAATATACAGTGTACAAAATCTGTTTTGGTATTATTATTGCGTGTTTATAAAGTCCCATTATAATGTGTTCTAATTTATTATTTACTCCACAATTTAATTCAGCGGCTATAATATAACGTAAAGATATTTAAGTATATCAAGTATGCAATATAAAATAACGTTAGTTACTTTAGAATAGTGAAGAATCGGTACAAAATGAGAAACGGTATTTTAGCTAAATTTTTAATCTTACAAATTCTTCCTTAAGAAACAAACGGCTTTACGAATATGCACTTATTTTGTAGAAACGAGACGAAAGATATTCGAATATTCATTAAGCATTCAGAAATTCCTCAAACGACAAGATGTATTTTATAATAGGCAAACGATGTCGCGAATATCGCGAGTAACATAAGTTTTTCTAAAAACTTATGTAACTCGCGACGATGTTAATAGTTGGAGCATGTGTAACGCTTTTTTTCCGTTTTTGCATCACCATATGAGTAGGTATGCTATTTGCGATTTGTATATTAGTGTTGACATATTTATTAATATAATGTTATTAAATTACACTAATGAGCACTGAAAAAAGAGGGAGGCAGCAATGACGGCATGTTTCAGTATATTAGTAACCTAATTCCTGTTTACTTCGAAAAACGATTGGAATAAAAGATGGAAAAATGTTCGGGTAGTACAAAGGGGTAAGAATGACTCCCTTTTTCTAGACAAAGAAACATTCAATTATATATGTTATAATTACGCTAAAAAATAAAAGTGCTTATCTTTATAACCACGATACACAATATTATTTAATTTACTTTTAATATAAACTCGAATGCCGTTAAACGTATCATTGCGTAAAATCAATGACCATTAATGCTAATTCGACGAATTTTCTCCTATGGTTGACGACTTTTTTTGCACTAGGTATGTTAGCGAGTGATCATGTTCTCCTCTTATTGGAAAAAAGATAGAACAAAAGTTATTTTTTATTCAACTCTATAATAGAGTTAGTGGTCCATAATTGATAATGCTTCACACCTCTTTTCTTTTTATTAATATAAACTGAAACTTCCATCATGTTTCACATTTCTTCTGGTAATATTCTTTTTTTAAGCAGCACAAAACTGCTTACCGTAAGATGTCCTTCTGTAATTCAAAAATTTACCGTCAGTGTTTACATAGATTTCCTGTCCTCTTTTTTTAAAAATAAGCAATCATTTTCTAGATAAGTAAAATTACTTACTTTGGTTACACAGATGTAGAATTACATTTCTCAGCAACACCCAGATTTCGAATTCTCGATTGGACGTCCGTGTTCTATTTTCACTTTATTTGCTGGATCGCTGTTACCACTAGATGGGGGACCCACTCTAAGTTTTATTTCTGCAGCCATTGTCATGAAAGCCTGTTCCACGTTCATCGCATTCTTTGCCGATGTTTCCAAGAATGGAATACCGAGTTGATCCGCATATTCCTGTTGATAGATAGATATCCAAATAGTTATAACTTTAAACTCAATTTTTATTTTAGTAATTCAAATTTAATTAACTCACCTTCGCTGTTGTGTAATCAACTACTTTTTTAGTATGAAGATCGCACTTGTTTCCGACCAGCAGCTTGTTTACATTGTCACATGCGTATCTGTCTATTTCCTCCAACCATTGTTTAACATTGTTAAATGTTTCTTGATCTGTGCAGTCGTAAACAACAATAATGCCATGCGCTCCTCTGTAGTAAGAGCTTGTAATTGTTCTGAATCGTTCTTGACCCGCTGTGTCCCAAATTTGCAATTTTATTGTTTTTCCATCTAGATCGATCGTTCTTATCTTGAAGTCTACACCAATTGTACTGATATAACTTTCTGTATATGTGTCATCAGCAAAGCGGAGTAACAAACAAGATTTTCCAACTCCAGAGTCTCCAATTAAGAGCAATTTAAACAAATAATCACTGAAAAATATGTTTTAAATTAGATTTTATGAGACTATACATTATAATTTTCGAAATACCACTATTTTAACTGCTAGAAACTCTTATGCCATAATCAACATAATTACTAAACTGTGGATCTTTATACATTTGTAGCAAAATTGAGTAGATGAACTTCAAAATTGTTGGAAAATTAAAAAGTATTGAAAATACTAATATATGATTTCTCCTCTGTTAATACATAGAAATCTTTCTTTCTAATACATAGAATGTATTATTATAAACATTGTAAAAAATCTAATTAAATTCAGTCTTGTAATTTTTATAAAACAACACATGGTTAGTGTGAAAATTATTAAGGGAAGAATTAACATTCAATTTGGCTTCTATTTCTTCTAATCTATGCAGACAATTTTTATTTTGCATAAAGATCCACAGTCTAGTAATTACTAATATTATTTGATTAGATTTAATATTTATTCTAAAGAACAAGTCGTATAAGCATTAGTAAAAATATATGTACTTATTCCTCCTTATTTATTTTATATTTTATAACAAGTAATTCATAAAGATAATAATTTAATCTTCTAGAAATATTGTTCACTTTATACAACACAAAGTAAATTGTATGCGACAAGTTATAAATGTAACTGATGATTAATGCGATATGACACTGCACAACAGACGAAGGTACAACACATAACAAATTATAAACACAAAACATCAATGATACTGTGAAAATATGAAATTCTAGATATACATTAAGAAAACAGCAATTTATTAATTGACGATTTTATAATTGATTTTCATTTGAACAAACAAAATACTGATTGTTCTAGTGCCTTCGATACAACGTACACACTACGTGCCATCCATGATAATTGAACAAAGTAGAATTAGTAAAAATAGATAGATAATTTGATGTAATAACAACGATTAGTGGCATTTATCTGAAACGAATGAACTTTGTCTTATCCTTGCTACACAACTGTCTAAAGATCAATCCCTGAAAAATAATTTCACCAAACCTTTCTAATAATTGTTTCGATTATACGACAATGTTTAAATACTAGATTTCTACTAGTCAACTGAGAGATCGCGTGAGATATGTTTTGACAATTCTAAAGTAGAGAAAGCACAACAGAGGATGAATTTCTGAAATATGGCTAGCTAGAATAAGGAGAGAGAAGGGGAGGGAGAGGGGGGAGTGAATCTGTCAGATAGTGGACGTTAAACAGAATTTCCTTGCGTTTACGCGTGAAAATACGCGAATGGAAATGGCTCGAACAGTTCAGGTGCAATCGTTGTCGGAGTTTCGACCGAATCGATTACATGTTTCGCGAATTGAATGTTTCTCGGTACGTTTATGTCTGCGCAAAAAAAAAGTGTTACTCACTACTCGGGATTCATTGTGGACATGCTACGCTCAGAACACGTTCACGAATACTGTATACCGTCGTCGTTGAAATCTATGCCAGAGACACGAATACGTTAGAAACAGTAATATGCCGATACGATATTCACAGATCACGTTCTGCAATACGAAGGACCTGTAACAATGGCGGTCACGGTAACTCCTCCCAATCCAGCGAATGAGACATCCACCATTGACGTAATGCCAGAATGGCAGCAGGTGCTGTTTCACTCACTCTATTGGACGGTGTATCAGCGATTTGAAACCGAATACTACGTCTGCGCACTTCTCATACAGGGTGGGACCAAATACTTGGTACGATGACTCGAAGAAACAATTGATTCTTACTTGCCAACAATCTAGAAACAAATAGTTAATGTTGATACTTATGAGACACACTTTAGATGTTCCTATTTGAGTTCACGTCCTAGGAATGTATTTACTGTAGTGATGGCCACCGTCGACTAATTACCACTGATATATCAATGCTAATTACTATTTAGTTGCTGCATACTATCGAATATTTAGTCGATAGTTTTTAGTCTACTGAAATTTTGTTTTTACGTGGTTACGTCTAGATTGCGGGCTATAGTCTATGCCCAGTCTATGCCTACGTCTATACGTCTCATCACTCACAAATTATTATTTATCCTTTAATAATACTTATCAATAATGCTTATCGAACGAATTATTCGATATTGTATATTATAGTAAATTTATATGAAGTACGCGCGCGCCAAATGATGGCTAGCAAAGTGGGGGCGATATATTTGTTGTCTGCCATCTACATGTTTCTACTCTATGACTATTATCACATATATACAAATGTATAATGTAACTGCCAAATTTGAATCATTCCACTTGCTTATGTTTACATTTTTCATACATCAAACATGATGATGTTTAAAGCACATTCTGAGGTGAGTACAATTCAAATTTTTACAGAAGTTTAAAATTTATGAAGTTAACCATTGCCTTACGATTTCAATGATTTTATGATTCTTAATTTCCTATAAAAGGAGTTTATAAGAGGACTTTATATCTACTATACGCCTATGTGTTCGCCGATAGTTGTACATAAACAAAAACAAAATAGAATTTTATTTCGATCTGAAGAAAATTAATAGTAAGGCAAGGGGTTGAATGTTGAACGATTTGTAAAGATCATTGCCCTGATGATATTCTTATTGTATATGTCGATCAGAAAAAAGTCAAGCCTCAATCAATCAGATATATGGAATGTTTAACATGTCCAAGACCGACAAACCCTAAAATTCATGAAGGAGGTAATATCAATATAATATTCTTTTCAATAAAAAACAAAACGACATTGAACATTATTAATATATATTTATATCTTGTAGATTACAATAGACCTCAACCAGTCAGAATACGATTACTCATGGAAGATGAAGAAAAGAAGAAAGCGGAGAAAAATAGCAGTCAGTATCATTTGACTTTTGTTATTAATTTATACGTCAATCATTAATAACAATCTATGCATTTCAGCTAAGAAAAAGATACTGCCCGAAAGATTAGGTCCACTCTCGAGCAAGAAAACTTCGACAATAGACCAAGAAAATGGTTAGTTAGTAATTATATTTTTAATTTTGTATGTTTATAGTAATATACTATTTATTTTTCTTATAGAACTGTATACATGCGTCAAGCCTAAGAGTCGTATCAGTCGTGCAAGTAGAAACCTTGATTTCAATAACATAGCAGCTGGTTCTGTAAATAATAAAGCTGACAATGTAAGCCAATTAGACAAGCCAACAAATACTGAACAAACATCCGCAAAAGTTTGTAGACCAAAGATGAGGGCAAGTTTCTTAGCAGTACCGAACAGTATAAAAAATAAACATTTACAAGGATGCATAAGAAGAGCAACAAACAATTCGGAACGCGATGTGTTGAAAGAAAATGTACCTCTTAACAAGAAAAGTGCAGTTCCCATTGCTTCTTCTAAAAGCATAGCTAGCCTGAACACAAACCATACTTCGTCTGAAATGATGTGCATCGATAGAAACGAATTTATGCATTTAAAATGCGAACTAGAAAATTTTATAAGTACAACAGAACAGAATCTTATAAAGGTAAAATCAATATTATCGAAGTTGTTGTCTATGTCGCAAACATCGATCTCGCAATCTAACATTTCCAAGGAAGGGAAGATAAATACAGAAGTAAATTCGGCAGACGAAATTCAAGTAGAAAGTTGCGAATCGAAACAATCAACGGAGGAGAATTCAAAATTTACAGGTTCGTGTACCGATGACGTAGAGAATCAATTCGATATCGAACGTGCGAAACCTGTTAAGAAACTCCCTTCCCTGCAAAATACGCCTGTAATTAGAAATGATTTACATAAACGTTCGATGAAAGAGTATATGAGCTTGAAGTCGAGTATGAACATTTTACAAACTCCGGACAGAAAATTTTGGCATCAGAAAAACAATATAGACGAACCTACTGTTAAAAACAAATCCAAAATTTCTACCAAAGTACTCGCGGAACTTCAAAATTTATATTCCGATTAATTTGACTGGAAATATTTTAACCTGGAAGGACTGTAGTTTGGAAGTTAATCATGTATTTTATACACGATATTGTTGCTAATTTATATGCATGTATGATAAATAGTTAATATATAAATTTATTATTAGTAAGTAATGATGCGCAAATTTTTTTCCACTGTGTTTTATTAAATAACAATATTAAGATTTATTGTGACATTGGTCCTTATAAATAGAAGTTATTACTCGACATTGCCAAGAATAAAGCTTTTTACACCCAAGGTTTTTAAACATTATTTTTCATCTAACAGTGTTCGACTTTTGCTTGGGCCATTCGAAATAAATTGAGAAACGTCCGCAAAAAAAATACTCTCGTTCAACATTGTTTGAACATGTTGCGATGTTTACAATGACATACAAAAAAAAATACCATTTGAAAGAGTCTAAGCCATAACAATTTGAAGTTAAATTAAAAAAATTTTATATTGAAACTTATATAAAAAAATTAATATTATTGAGGATAGTATTAAATTAACATGTAAAAAATTTTTATCGAAAAGCGGGTTGCAAGGTGAAAAATGGTCGAAGAATTACGAGATGTAGAGTACTTAGTGTAGAAACATTAGTGTAGGCGAAAGTGCAACATGCGATTGCGTGTCTTCTAGGATGCTCGATCAATGGTACAACAACCATCTCGAGCTTGTTCGTGTTGGCTCCTGTCACGGTCGATTTATTAACGAGTATATGTGTATATGATGACATTAAGCTGCAGGGCTGTTGTTTCTCAATTTACTCGGTGGTATTGTTTTTGAAGCGGCCCCGTGCATTATGTCGCAGTTTTTAAACGTCTCCCAATTCGATTAAGATTATCGTGCACCTCGTCGAGATAAAAGGCGAAGAGAATGGCTCGGCCGAAGCAAAGAGTTAACACGGATATTTGTGCTGACTGCGGAGCTCTCGGTAAATATTACAACCCTAATTATTCCCCGACATGACCTTTTCCATCGTGTCTAATTAATTACAATGTCCCGCGATTAGTCATCCAGAAATATATTTGTTTCTCAGTTCATCCAAACGAAATAGCTGCTCGAAAAAGGTTAATGTTAATTACATATTTACTTTGCTCACGGGTATTATTTGTTTATTTATTCCGTGCTCCCGCGCCGTAATCTATTTTTCTTCTTCTGTTAAATACATTTTACAATTGTTTTGTTTAGAGCCAGGATGGGCTTCTCTGAACAGAGCTATTTTATTATGCGACGATTGTTGTGGTATACACCGTAGCCTTGGCCGTCATATATCCCATATAAAATCTCTTCACAAGAGTGTATGGCATACGAATTTACTCAATGTTAGTAGAGAATTAAAAAACTTTGCGAATCAATGCGCATCCTGTATGGTAACGTATAATATATTTTTACAGATGGTGCACACGTTGAATGATAACGGAGCGAACAGTATTTGGGAACATTCCCTTTTAGACCCTAATAACTCGAAAATTAGTAGAAGGAAACCACAAGCTAAGGACCCGTTGCAGTTAGTATTATAATTATACAATATGTACTTGCTCATGCAAAGAACAAGGATTTTATTGAGAGTGCGTCAAGCAAGAACCTACAGTAATGACAAATTCTTGATACTTAACCATGAATTTGTATGTTTATATTTTGTAGCCCAGTGAAGGCTGATTTTATCAAAGCGAAACATCAGCATTTAGCATTTGTGTTGCGTCCAAGTAAGGAAGAATGTTGCAGCGAAGAAGAGTTAAGCAGGCAGCTACATAGTAGTGTTCGTACAAGTAATTTAGAAACTTCTTTGAGACTGCTTGCACAAGGTGCCAATCCGAATTATTTCTACAAGGTATCTATAAATAAACTATTTAAAAACCTCTGGATGTGATAAGTGTAAACGTTTATCTAATACTTGTTCCTACAGGAAAAGGGTACAACGCCATTGCATGTTGCTGCTCGCGCAGGACAAGCTCTACAAATAGAACTGTTAATCGTGAATGGTGGGAACCCTAGTATGATTGATTTCAATGGGCAAACACCAGCGGAAATTGCCAAGTACATATATTGTATACCGTATGAATATTTATTAATTTATTTAATCATATATATTATTTAATCATTATACGACCTTCTCACGTAGGATGGCAGGGCACATAGATTCATCCGAACGGATAATCGAATGCATGTACGAAGTAACGGACAGACTGACATACTACATATGTTCGCGTAAGCCAAATCACTGTATGGACGAGCACATAATTATTCCGGAATCTTCGTTACCATTGGAACAAACTGACTTGAGCCTGGAAGGAAAAACTAAATTACAGAGGGTAAGCATCGAAGTTGTATGAGAACCCGAATTCGTGTCCCGACATTGTCGAGTTCTCGAATATTTCTAGTAAGTACACTATAATTTATCATGTAAAATATCGATACGATAACATCGACTTTTCCTCTTCAGTTACCAAACCGTTTACTGGAAGAGCTAGCAATGGACGTGTACGACGAGGTCGACCGTCGCGAGAACGAAGACAGTAAGTTAATCATTACATTCGACGAACAAGTCGTTTATTCTTTTCGTGAAAAAATAGATTAGCATCTAGAAATGATTCTATATAGTATCCAAAAATTCTTGGATTTGATGTGTATAGTTGTTTCTAGACGCAATTCATGCAATTACACGTTTTATTAATATTGCATGTTTTTTTTATCGCATCGTTGTTAAGGAGAGGTGAGTAGAACCACAAGCTTGTTTTTTAACGATAGCTTAATTCTAAGCTTCAGCCTAGTATTAATAAATAGATACTTACTTCTAGAGAAATGTGATGTTTTTTTCATGTGATTTATCGACGCTATTATATCGAGTCTCGAATCTCTAATATTCAGTTTCTTTTTTTTCTAACCAGTCTGGTTTGCTACTGCAACATTACCAGAAAGATGTACAGTACCGTTTCTACCGGTGAATCCACAACTATCGTCTACGAGAAATCAAGGTAGACAGAAACTAGCAAGGTTTACACCAAAGGAATTTGCTACGCTGATTATAGACTTGCTTATCGAGGCTCGTAGGAGGCACGTGCTTTCGAATAACGCGTCGTTGCAAGGTAGGCGAAACATTAAAGTGAAGGGGGGGCGTATTAGTCGTATTAATGAGCGTATACGTCGATCGATAGATCCAGCTTTGTCTATGCTTCGCAAAGAACATCAGGGGAAACATGGATCGCAAATGTCCGACGACGAACCATTGTACGACAGTGTCGCGTCCGACGACGACTACGCGTTAACGTCGACGGACAACAACGTGACGCCGGAATATACGTCGCAGTTCAAAATGAACAACGAGGTGAGCACAGAGAATATACTCGTTCTTATACAGCAATCTGCTAAAAACAAAGCGTAATTGAATGAGAAAAGATGGATGACAAACATACTTGTTGGAATAGATAAAATTGTATGGTAACATATTAAAGGTACCGGCACTAGTAACGAAAAGAAGAATAAGGAATCGGCTAAGTACTTGGCTCTTCTGTAGACAGTGCTATTAGGCAAGTGCACAGGTCTGTTAGTGCATGTGCAGCCATCGCCAGAATTTGAGATACTTGAATACTTTCTTTTTTTTTTCTCTCTCTCTCTCTTTCTCATAATTAAAATACTTGCATCGTGTCACAACTCTTTTTATCTTACTAAAATCGATAACACGTTAATTCATGTGTTCTGTTTTGTAACAATCATACAGCGTGACTTGCAACACCGTTTTGTTTCCTCCTTTCGTTATAACCGAGTTTCATAGAATCTCTTGAAATGCCCATTGTAGGAAGCTTTCGCGCCGTTAGCCAAGGGTCTTCCGTCGGTCGTAGAAGTTCTGAAAAAACAATTAACATTATCCGAATCCACCGTCAAGGACCTCCGGGAACAAGTGCACGCTTTGCAGAACACCGTGGAGCAACTGACTCGTGAGAACAACGAATTGAAGCAGACGATTCGCGTAAGGATTTATCGGACGATTTCTGCGATCGAAGGATGTATAGGATGTAAGTTAGAGTATAATAATACGATGATTGTAGGCGAAGGAAACGGCAGATGGTGTTATCAATGGTCACGTCGGTGGAGAACAAGAACCAGAATTGGAACCGGTGCTGGACATAAAGTCGTCTCTGAACAGGAACAATCAGCGACCTGCTTCTATGTATGAAACAAGGGAAGGTTTACGGAAGCCTAACTTGTGGTCAACGACTATTTGCCAGGTATCCATATATCTTTGTATGTAATAACTGTTCAGAATCCGTTTTAGAGGAAGATGATTCATGTTGTTGAATAATGTACAGGCGAAACGAGATCCTGACTCGATGTCTCGCAACAACACTCAGAGTTTATGGGAATGCGGTACTCCCAGTCTTCCTCCCAGCGAAGAGGTGACTCGTAGAACCGAGCAGGTGACGAGAAGAATCCAGGAGTTGTGGATGGCCATGCAGGACCCGAAACAGCGAGAAGCTTTCGTGCCCTGCGCAGAAAGAATTCGCGTAGCGGTCGCCGAGCTCACAGCTATATTCCCTCAAGTAAGATCACGGTTTCCCCGAATTAGATGAACCTGTAGCTATTTACGGGATTTTTTGTCCAGAATCCTATCGAAGAAAATATCAAATCTGCTCTGCGACAACTGAATGGGAACACGGGCAGACTGCAAGCGGAGTGCAGCGGTCTTCAAAGATGCACCAGCGACGTCGAGCACATGGATCGGTGTCTGCAGCAAGTACGCTCGTGTGCATACGACATTGCCAAAGCGACGAAGCTTCTCGTTACGCAGTTCCAAACGTAACAGAACGAAAGTATTACAAGTTAGGATGCGGTTCTACCGGATGTGGAAATCACATTCGGTACAACTGTAGCCTTGTACGGTTTTCTATACCCGCGGGATGCATGTATATAACTTGTACAGAGATACACATAACACTATAATACTCAGACTCATCACAAACGTTTAACAAGTATTCGTATTATACATCGCGTAAAAGCCCTTTGTCATCCGATACTTTCTTTTCTTTTTTTAGTGTAAATAGCAAACCCAATTTTAACACATCGACGTCCGTAAGAAATCTCGAAACATGACATTCTTCAAGATACAATATGTATTATGTAACGTTTAATGTTTTTATGAAGACTGAATAGCCACGAACCAATGAATTTTTATTAATATGCAATTTAAGTTTGTATATGTGGTTTTGTGAACGTAACTGTTGCTTGTATAAGCTGGTACGCGATGAAAATTCGAAACGTGGCAGTAGCTGAATTTATATAGTGCAATACGGAACGAGGCGTAGCTAATTGTTATAAATTGTTTTAGCGAAGTGGTGCGAAGACCAATTTACATTCTAGCAATCGACAATACGATTGATTTGAAAGCACGGAATTAACTGACTGATGTTTGTTTGTACGACAAAGAGTTTTATCAATCAAAAATGTTTTTTATCGAATCATTTATACGGGACAAGAACTATTCGATTAAAAGACTCGATATCTATAAGTAATCCAGCTTATATCGAAGCACGATAAATGAGTGAGACGTTTGTCGCCAGTAAAGAAAAGTATTTCTTTTTATATATATATATATATATATATATATATATATATATATATATATATATATTTATTGTGGTCGTACGCCATAACACGTTAGCGCATAATCAATACAGTTGTGGTTAATAAGTTAAGTTTTCTTGTTGTAATGTTGAAGATAGGTAATACATGTTCAACTATATAATAAAGTTTAAATATCGCGCTATTGTTGACTGAAAATCACGCTGACATACTTATTTACGATATGTATTGTATATGTTTTTGTATATCCAACGATTTCGGAAAAAGTTTCGTTAAAATCCATAATCCCCTAATAATAATAATTTAATATTCATGCAAAACATGCAAGCTTGTTATTTCGTGTCCCTTGACATTGAAAATTTAAATTAGGCGGCCATTGTACACGCACGTATATATAAGAGATAAATTTCTACGTGTGTGTACAAACTCTTATATCCATATAATAATCGGTCGTATTTCAATAACCGAAACGTGGCAATTACGCAACCTGCGTAATCATCGCAGGGCTAGAAAAGCAAGATTGAAATTTTCATATTTTTTATTTTCTACAATCGATGTGAATATCATTTCAGAGGTAAGATCGAGTTTAGAAGTATTAGATGAGACATGATTGTAATTGGAAAATGTTACAAATATAAGTGGAAAATTTTCCAAACAAATATCCGAACAGTGCCAAAGGAAAGAACGATGCGAGCGAAAGAAAATGGTCAACCGGTTTTCGCGGGGCACAATGGGGCACAATGGTTCGATTTCTCGAATTTACATATTTTACGATATCCCAATAAAATATTATATATAAATACGATATATGTTATTTAAGAAATGGCAAAAAATTTGAATAGAAACATTCCCGATATCTCTACAAAATAATATAAAATGGTCACTTTTATTGCTCCGTAAACCTAGTGTTATTGATTCAAATATGATAACGAAATGTCACTATAAATTGTGGTTTATAAATATTACATAAAGATGGCGTTGTAGACCCTATATTTGCCCAATAAAAACCGGTCATTATGCACCTAATTTCTTACATATTATTTTCATTTCGTTTACCTATTATATATTCAGCGATACACACATACGTACAAAATATAAATATAGGGTTTTGTTTAAAATTGCCCTTAGGATGGATACTATAAATTGTTCGACCCGGGCCACTGTGTGAATCGGCCTTAAGGTGCTTCTTGTCTAGTGAGTTTCGTAGACCAATGATTCATAAGCGTTTTCGCGCTACCTGTTATGAAATCTTCGACGGATGATACAAAAACACGTGTTCTTTTCCAAGGAAACTGTGCGAATTTTTCGTTATCGGAGGGTATTCGAGGACCACGAGGGTAGGTAGGTAAAGAAGGGCGGAACGTTCGTGGGAGAATCGGCGTATTCCTGGAGTAAACCGGTGCAACAGGAGGATTTACCGCGGATGATTCAAGGGGAAAGTGGCGAGGCAAGCAGAGCGGCCATTTTATGTTAGTATGACGTAGAGGCTGGGTGTAGCTTCGCGTTCAACCGTCCGTGTACTCTTTGGAAAAGGCGAGAATATCGGAACTCTGATGCAGACCTCCAAGTAAATGCACGCACCACGCGCCGAACGTGTGAACCGTACGATTAAGTCCTACGAACGGTGAGGATACCAGCGAGATACGGGAGTATACACAGAGACAGAGAGAGAGACACGGGGGTAGCCGAGAAGAGCGAGTATGAGCGACGAAAGCAATCCCCGAACGCTCTATGTGGGTAATCTGGACGCCACGGTGTCGGAGGAACTTTTGTGCGCACTTTTCTCGCAAATTGGTGCCGTGAAAGGATGCAAGATTATACGGGAGCCGGGGAACGATCCGTATGCGTTCGTCGAGTTCACGAACCACCAGTGCGCGGCCACGGCGCTCGCCGCCATGAACAAGCGATCCTTCCTGAATAAGGAAATGAAGGTTAACTGGGCGACAAGCCCTGGAAACCAGCCGAAGTTGGACACCAGCAACCATCATCACATATTCGTCGGCGACTTGTCGCCGGAGATCGAGACGCAAACCCTGAAGGAGGCGTTCGCGCCGTTCGGCGAGATCAGCAACTGCAGGATCGTACGCGATCCTCAAACCATGAAGAGCAAAGGCTACGCTTTCGTATCGTTCGTCAAGAAGTCCGAGGCCGAGGCCGCGATAGCGGCGATGAACGGCCAGTGGCTCGGATCGAGAAGCATCAGGACAAACTGGTCGACCAGGAAACCACCGCCACCGAGATCCGAGAGGCCACGACACTCTAACAATAGTAAACCTAACTACGACGAGGTACGATGCTTTCTTTAAGGGCCTGAATACATTGGAGCTGCGATAGAACCTGACAGAACGTCGATCAGAGCTGCGACGTTGCTCCTCGACTTCTAGCGTAGCTCTCCGTGCTGCTGCAACGTAAACACTTCCATCGTACAAGTATACATTCTATTCCAATGCTTCTCTTCCATCACTGTTCTCACAGTTTCTCGCAGCTCGAATGTGTTCGTTCCTTAACGCCTTGGCACGCTGCAGATCTTTATACAAAATGCTGATTTTAGCCCACCGATTGCAAGCACTAGAACAGACGTGCTTTTTGCCATTTCAATGATCTCGAAAAGTCAAACGCTGTTACTTTCTTTTGATTTGACTATTCGTACTCGTTGTAAATGTATAGAATCTGCAGTCTGCTCGTCAGCGTAACCAGCCACGATTGCCTTTATATCCAGTCGATACGTCTAACGATTGCTCTTGTTATATTGAGAAATGTTTGCGCAGGGTGTCCAGAACTTAACAGTCAACTATACTAACAAGATCAAGACTAAGGTTTGGAATTCGTTTATGAAACAATTATAGGTGTAACTTGTAACATGCGTATCCTGTAATGGAACCCCAACAGGTTTTCATAGGGTGAGCCTCCGTTTTTGTGATATTTCGATTCAAGGTTTTACATGTTACTTTACCTCTGTTTTACTTAGAATATGTTCACATTGGAGACTCACGGGTGCACTGGTAAGGTAATCAACTATGAGGCTGCAAATTTCAAGTTTGAATCTATACTTGGATACACAATTTATTTAAAATTGTGCACTTTAGTCAAACTATTAACAAATCATTTTTATTTAGCGTTACATTGATTTCAAGAATGAATATGCATTTCTATTCAAATATATTTACATTGATTTTAAATTGTGAACGCATTTTTATTCGGTATTGCATTGATTTTATGATTCAAAGTGCATTCGTATTTTTACCATGTAAAGTGACATAGAATTACATACGAAACTTTAAGTCGAAATATCCGCAGATTCATTCTATGAAGACCCACTAGGGTTTTGTTACGGAATACGTGTACTATGGATTTCACCTATTGTCATTTCAAAAGTAATTTTCATACCTTGACCCATGTAAGGATGATTCTCCATATGTCAGATGGACATTTGTAGAAAAAACTAGCCGACAAAATTATTATTGAAGTTTTATTATTATGTCAATGTGTTCTGCATGTCGAGAAGGTAGATGTTGGTTTTCGTAGAATCGTGTATTGGAAATACACTGTTTTCTCAGGATGAACGTTTAAAATTTTGATGGTTCCCAGCTGTTTTCATTTAAGTTCTGTTACATTGAAATGCAATGAAAAACCTAATGATAAAACAGTTCTGTCAACAATAATAAGGATAAGTCAGTAAAAAATGTCCCTTGCCAATGGAATTAGCTTTTCATGCCCCTTAAAAATTGCAAATATAAAAAATAACAATCTCTAGAACACTAGAAAATTATAACTGATATATTTTTAGTAAAAACATTTAATTTGGAAGGGTGGGGGCGAATATTTTTACATTTGTTCATCTAACGTGTGAAGAATAGTTCTCAGAACGGATGGCTATAATTTTCTTGGTACCTTGCGCACAGTATTCTGCAATATACATATATGAAAATGACTATGTGTCTCTATTCTTTTGTGTATTTTTTCCAACAGGTATACAACCAAAGTAGTCCAACCAATTGCACAGTGTATTGCGGAGGTTTCACGAATGGTATTACGGATGACTTAATAACCAAAACGTTTTCCCCGTTCGGCACCATACAAGACATAAGAGTATTCAAAGACAAAGGATACGCGTTCATTAAATTTACTACTAAGGAAGCGGCGACACACGCCATAGAATCTACACATAATACAGAAATTAATGGTAGCATCGTTAAATGTTTTTGGGGCAAGGAGAACGGAGATCCTAATAGTGTGGGTCCCAATGCGAATCATCAAGCACAACAGGTTATTCAAATATCTATAAATCTTGAACCGTTTCAGTGCCCACGAGCCTTTACAAAAATCGCGTTTCTTCAATTATTCGATTAATTAATACAGAATAATCCCGAACATTGAAATTTAAAAGAATTATAAAACTTTGGGGACACATAGTGCGTATACCCAAGAGTACGTATCGATAAAATTCGGCACTGAAACGGTTGATAATTCTTTTAGTGTTGTATTCGAAGGAACGTGTTAAGTAATCGTGTTGCATTGGAGAGGTAAAGTGAGAATGTAGAGTAACGTACAGTGTTTTATGTAACAGGTTACAGCTGGAGCTGGCCAGTACGCGTACGGATACGGTCAGCAAATGGGTTACTGGTATCCACAGGGATATCCGCAAATGCAGGGTCAGTTTCTTCAGCCTGCACAATACTACGGCCAATATTACGGACAACAGGCTCAATATATGAATAGCATGCGAATGCCTACTCCCGGCGCAGGCACATGGCAACCTACACAAGCAACTGCCGCACCACCGACCGCGACTGCACCATTGCCACCAGGTCAGCAACCTGCCATGGTAACATACACCATGCCACAATATCCTACGCAATGAAATCGATCAATAATCGGCATCAACTAATTGTTACATATGATACAACATTTGCCCTTTGGGGGCTCATGCAAAAAAAAACAAACACTGTTCCGTCATATACCTATTCTAACAAATTCATTGGTATCTTGACTGCAGCGCGTCTCATATGTACAAATTTATCCATTGTTCTACTTCGAGCGAAGTACTACACTGTAAAGAAAGCTCCTAAAACAAAACAAAATTTGGTTGTCCCAATATTGACTGATATCGAAAATGCTCTTGCTGCGGAAGAACTGTTTTTCCATCAAAAAAAAAAAGAAGTTCAAAGTGATATATATATTTACATATATACAGACACACATACAGAAAGACACACACACATATATATATATATAAATATATATTTCCATTGTACGTTTCCCTTGCCAAACAATAGAAACGTATATATATATATATACCATTTTAAATGAATGCAAGCATGTTGTCTTGCGATGCTCACTAAAGAATTTAAAAAAAGAAACGAACACTGAAAGAGACAGACAAACAAACAAAAACCGGAAGAATCCACGAAGAAAATTTATCATAGCAGTCAATCTGTCGCGGCGTGATTGAATAAAAAAAATCTTTTTTCCAAACAAAAGCGAGAGAAAGAGAAAAACCAGAAAAAGAGTTTGTATCCACGGTGTTGAATGAGGTATATTTCTGAACCTTAAGGTTGCAGCCCCATTGACGAGAGCCCTGCATTCGTTGCGCTGCGTAAGGTGTATCGTATGTATGCGACCATTGTGTTGTTATATTTTTAATATTTTTGCCACAATTACCAATCTTTAGTTTATTCTCGAATCATCGATGAACAGAGAGCGAGCGAGCGAGCGAGAGAGAGAGAGAGATGAATGTTCATTTATGGTAAACAGGAAGTATGACATTGAATATAGTAAATAAGATAGAGAGTATAGGTAGACATGGCGCCTGTGATGTAGCTAGACTTGGATGCATGCATTAACGTATGCAGGGCCCCTTTATTAAAATAACACTCTAACGTGCGAGTCGGTGAACGAGTTGTAAAACTTTTCCTCGTTATGTGATATTTATCGTCGGTGGTAAATGTACAAAACTTTCATATACAGAGTTTCAGGGGTGGGGCAGGGGAGATGATGCGAAGAGAAGGTATTCCAGGAAGCGCGCGCGTGTGTGTGTGTGTGTCAAAAGAAAAGTAAATAAAAAAAAAAGAACAACTAGAAAACGGACAAATATTTTTTATGTCGATCTTGACTTGCGTGTATTTTGCATTATTGTACACTTTAGTGGCTCCTCTCCAATTGTACAGAATAAGCGGCGAACCTTGGTGTAATTATTACAACGTAATTTAAGTGTAACGGTAACGACGAAAACTTCCACTAAGGGACGGAGCCACTAACGTTCTGTTTTTCTTTTTTTCGTTGGAATTCTGCACCGAAGGTTAGCTTTACGTTTGTCTCCCCCCTTTTTTGTAGTAGACACGCTATATATGTATATTTATATATGTGTAGTGTATCGAGAATTTTTGTCTCATAAACAATCAGTCTATCAATTGACAATCACCTTTGATATTATCTGCTACTTTTGACATCGTTGTATAATTATTGCATGGCACGATATTTATATCTTCGTGTCTTGAAATTAACGCAGTGTATGTATATATATATATCATATATATATATATGTGTGTATATATATATATAAACGTATATATTTGTTGGACACTTTATATAAGACTTCATTCCTTGAGTTTCAGTGGTGTTAGCTTTAATATTTATTTTTTTTTCTTTATCGATTTTTTTCGCCTAAAATTCTGGTTTTTATCCGTACGTCTTGAATTTCCGACGAAATCAGTTTCAACAAAGTGCTTGGGGGGTAAAGGGATTTGAGTGAGTTTAAGTAGAGACAGGAATCGAATATAAGTGGTATAATTGACACGAAGTTTCACCACCGACGATAAAAAGCCATACAAAACAACCTTTCTCAAAACCCATTTGTATAAAGTCAGTACTGAATGTAATAACAGGAGAAATACAAAGTCGAACATAGCAATGATTAATTGACTGCGATAAGTGATATCGAACGACGGAGAGCCAGTTTAAAGGAGAGAGAGAGAGTGAGAGCGAGAGAGAGAGAGAGAAAAAAGCAACTTGTCTATGGATTAATAAAGTAATCAGTGAACCGATGGAAGAAGACATTGAAAAAAAAATGTTATATAAAGAGTAATTTAGGTACAGCAGGGTGTGAAACCCTTGAAAATGCTTAGGATAATGTTATCTTATAATAAAAACAAATTGTCCTTTGAATGAAAAAAAAAGGAATAAATATTTAAAATACACAATATTTTGTATTATTTCATAGCCCACGTTGATACAAGATTATAAAAGTTATGAAATAATAACAAAAGCCGTTTTTTAAGTTTATAAGAGGGCGTAGTACCTTCGTTTACAACTGGTTGAAAGGAAAACTGTAAGAAACGAGAAAAAACAAGTAATATAACAAGTTTTTAAGTACATACAAGGTAATTTTATTTTACAGCCGACATGTTTTTATAATAATAATCATCATCATCATCATCGTGGTCGTCGTAATAATAATAATCGTTTACTTCAACTAAAGACGATATTTTTCACTAACAAAAAATCATTTTGTCGTACACTTAAAAATATTTTGTGACTGGATGACTGACGTAGAAGACAATATTCAGATTATCCAATGTAGCATAATCATTTAACGCTAAGTACAATCATAGCAACGTATTAAAAAGGCAACACAATATATTTTTAAATATAAAACGGCATAATTTTAAAAACGAGGCGAGAGAATGCATTTGTTGCATTACGATTCAGTACAAAAGGAGAAGTATTATTGCCACTAGATATACATACTATATATGAATAGATATCAACGTAGTTCTCGCAAATATAATCGATATTCAACTAGAAATACATTTTAACATTTATAACCAAGAGGTGATGCACCAAACTTGTGAAATAATCGAACTGATTTTTTACTTCGGGCTATCCGCAAAAGCAAAACGGTGTGTGAACCCATTAAAAGTTAGATGCGCTAAAACAATTTGTACTATACACCCTTATTTATGATACATACGAAAACATGCGTTCCTCGATCACACCGGCGGAAAAATATGAAATAGGATACTTTTGTATTTCTGTACAGTAGTAGATATAAATGTAAAACTATTCGATTACATTTTAAAATTACTATTTAATCGCATGGTTGTATCCACTGAGTATATATATATTCAATATCAATTAAATGTGGATGTATATTCCTTTGTTTCTTCTATCGAGCGAATAACACTGCCGATATACGATATATTAAAGGAAAGATATTAAACTCAACGAAACATTTTTATTTGCAATCTGCTATATTATCTATCTCTTGTCTCGAGTAGCTCCATTTTTTAAGCAATCTATAATACTGTTGGAAAATACAAGTTTGGCATTCTCAGTGTAAGCATAATTCATTGAAGGGACTCGTGATGGAAATATATGTATATATACAATATATTTCTGTCTAAGAAATTATTCTCGCAAGTGTTCGCTATATCAACTACAAGGAGAACGGAAGTCGCAGCTGTATAAGTTAGAGAACGCATTTATAAATATTCATACAAACGTTTTTTTCCAACAATCGTCCCATTTGTTTTACCGGTTTCGTTTTTTTTATTATCTCTTTAAACGGCCATTAACGTTAGTGTTATTATTATTAAGAGATCCTCCCTATCATGAGTTTGTTATAAAAGTAGCAAAATAACTTAATTGAGGCTGAGCGTGTTTTTAATATGGAAGGCCAGGGATGTAAATAGAATATACATATGTATATGTATATTATTATAACCATCACTGATAACAGTCCGATGTGCAAGATCATCAAAAACGATTCGATTAACGCGGTTATTCTACTTACGCGTATACATAGAATATAAAGTGTTCCAACACGCAACGCAACGCAACTTTAATTAACACAGAGATATATTACTGGTGCAAGTATACAGTACAAGTAATAATTGTATATAATGCAATTAAATGTGCATGGCACTGCACTCTTTAAATCGAAGAAAAAACGGTGTCGCATTCATTTAATATTCGAGTGCTTAAATACATTAATCAAATAAGTGAGCAACCGCGTATATATACCAAACTTAACGTTCCTACCGCCTAAAGTAAACGTATTTGGCATTATTTTTGTATCGTCAGTTCTATTTCCTTGTATTTCTTAAAGAGAGAATAATGATAGATGTGCACTTTGTGCTGCGAATTACATTTTACAACTACGGTTCTTTTTCTTCTTCTAACGTTCTATTATAAATTACAATTCACATGGAAATTCTAACAGTGAAACAGGTAGACTCTTTTTTTTATTACTCGCGTGGCAGAAATGAACAAACGGAACAAGAGAAAATTTCCAACACGTGCCACGTACAGTACTATGCTATTCTCTATCGTTATCAATCGTGATCAATCGATCACATTGGAGAAGCTTTGAAAACTCGTTGCATCTCATCGAAGGGACAAATCATTGAAAAACCTTTACCCGAAGGAATGATTGGTTCCTCTGCTTCTCTAAAACAAGTGCGCGTCAAGTGAAGAAGGTCTAAGTTTCATAAATAAATTTCGAACGTGAAACAATGTTACACACCAACATTGAAGCTTATTTCAACACTGTGCCGCGATACACGCACATTTTTTCGTTTCCTCGAATTACTGATTATATCGTACAAGCATAATCACCATTTTTTGTTTATTTTGAGCATTTGAAGCAATAGATGAATATCAAAAAACATTTATATATATATATATTTATATATACGCGATTTTCTTGTTTCTCGTAGCATTATACATTTATCGTTAACAGTATTTCATTTTCTTTCTCCCATTTTTTATCAATAATACGCACTTATAAATATTCTCAATTTCACGCGATTCAAGTATATCTCCGGTTCGTTGTCTCATAAATCCTGATAATTTTGACGACCAACCCCCATACCACTTCCTACCATCCCCGAAGCTAAGAGACTTTTTTCAAACGATTTCGTTCTCTTGTTTCAACAATTATCAACCGAGTACTTCAAGCTGTCGTAACACATAACAAGACCTCAACACGTTTGTGTACACTTTACGAGTGTGCAATTTACTGATTGATTTATTTTTTTACAAAATGATTGGCGTGCTAAAATCCAATTCAACGTCTTCCCAATTTCACGGGCTTGCAAAAGGTACTCTTGAAATTCTTACAATTTCCACCATGCATATCCGATTAACTATGCACTCGACTAATCCACGCATTCGCAATTACAACAATTGCTCGTTTATTATCTGATTGGACGTGTGCAGTTTCCCTGTGCAAAAGTTGCAGTCTTCCTACCGATATCGTTTTCTCTTCAACGTTAATTGTGCTCGATATTAATGAATGTGATATTTACATCGTCTTTCTCATTTTTGTTTTCCCTATCGTAAAATTGCATTCAGCAAAATTGTACCTCCATTGTGATGTCATAATAATGCAGATATGCAAGTATCCCGCTAACTATCTCGGAAATTACGAGTTATCGACTAGTGAACGAGGAAGAAAGTAACGCGGCTATTTGAAAATGACTGGTTTTTATAGTGAAAACAACACGAACATAGCAGTACGAATAAACTTGTGATGCTACTGATTATTTGAGACACTCTACCGTCGGCGCTATCGCGTGTGAAACTTAATTGTACTATACCTGATTACTGGATGGAGTATGGAATGTGTTACATATATAATTTATATATATATTTATATATGTGGTATAAAGCTGCTCGATATTACAGCGTCGCGGCAGCGATAGACGATTTTTTAAAAAAACACGCATAGCAAGAGTGTCTTTTGCTTAACCGTAAAACGTTCGTCCTCTCTCTATGTATAGTAGATGTTACCGATTTGTAAATGAACTTCAAAAATGTTCGAAGCCGATGTATTATTTACAATTTGTAATAATTAATATCGCAGAAAGTTACTTTTTGTATATTCCCCTACCGTTTCATAGTTCTGTCTCTGTTTCTCGTTGGACCGGCCGACAGTCGAGCTTGTTTTTAAGCGCCGCGTTCTCACAGCGATTCCTTAACAATCATAGACTCACGTCGCCGTACTCCAAACTCCATTTCTCATAGGCGGCCAAACTTGCCGGCGACACCGATCTACGAATCCGTTTCAGCGAGTCGCGGAAATCCTGCATCGTGATGTTCCGCACCGAGTTCAGATCCAGCTCTTTCACTTGATCTGGATTAAGCTCTGCACAACATCGATAGATCTTACTTCGTGAACGAGAAACGAATATTTAGACTTTCCACGCAGTAAACCTTTCTTTCCTGTGCAGTTCGAGGAAATGCAAATTTTCTACTCCAAATACATTCTGTGCTTTAGTGATAATTAGACTGCGGATATGCAATGATTTCATGCAAAATAAAAATGGTTACGTTTTATATCAATGATGGGCACACCATCGACTAAATGCAACTATCGACTAATTACTATTTAGTTGCTGCATACTATCGAATATTTAGTCGATTGAAATTTTGTTATAAGCTATAGTCTATGTCTACGTCTATACGTCTCATCTCTCACAAATTATTATTTATCCTTTAATAATAATGCTATATAAAGGCAAAGTGTTAATGAACCTTTTAGAAAAATATCTGTTATTGACTGTTTGGTCGAAGCTCTACTGTCCATTCAGTCTCTATTACATGCGAAAGCAGTAGATAAAACTTAAGACCTCACCTCTAATAGGACCAAGGGCAGCGTCTTTCGCCAAGCCGGTCAAGTCGCTGCCAGAATATCCTTCGGTCAGGAGTGCCATGTCGTTCAGTTCTTCCGGCGCGAGCGGGTCGTTGTGCTTAGCTAGAAGTCGTTTCAACAATATGATTCTCGTGCGCAAATTCGGCAGCGTGACGTAAACTCGTTTCGTGAATCTTCTTAAAGCAGCCTCGTCTAATTCTTGGGGTCTATTCGTAGCAGCCATGACGAGCACTCGTTCCTCCGGATTACACGGTAACCCGTCGAACTCGACTAAAAATTCCGTCTTCAACCGCCTGAATGGTAATCATTGATTAAATACATCGTCGAACGTTGTTCTCTCGAGACAGCTGCTGTTTCACTGCCTGGTCTTATTCTACACGTTATAATCCCAGCTAAAACATACCTCGAGGCCTCGTGCTCATTATCTTTACGTTCGCTTAGCAGCGAGTCCACCTCATCAATAAAGATCACAGATGGCTGTAGCTCTCTTGCTATAGCGAAAAGAGCTCTGACTAATTTCTCCCCTTCTCCAACATACTTTGATGTCAAACTAGCAGCGGATATGGAAAAGAATGTAGCGTTGCACTGGGTAGCAACTGCACGGGCTAGTAGCGTTTTCCCGTTGCCAGGTGGACCAAACAGTAGCAGTCCTCTAGCTGGTGTCCTCAGACCAGTGAACAATTCCGGTCTCAATGAGGGCAGGATCACCATTTCCTGCAACGCTTGTTTCGCGGTCTAATAAGGAAGCAATGTATCATTCTCTGGATCATCGTTGAGATACTATATGTAAATGTACTGTGAGCAAACCTCTTGGCCAGCTATGTCTTCCCAGTGTACAGCTGCACCTCCTTCTAAGATCTCGTCAACGATAACTTGCGCAAGCTTCGGATCTACACCTTTCAAAATAGGTGCTTTTCTAGTAGGCGTTCCTCTATTACTATTTGTTGCAGTAGGCGTGCCTGGCCTCCTTATAGGAGAACCGTTTCCAGGTACAGATAATTGTCTTTTGACAGAAGGCGGTGTGGACGATGGTTTCACTGGAGTGACTCGATGGCAAGATTGTACTGGTACCGATCTCCCCATGCTTCTGGGCAATGTTTGGCTCTTGCTTATGGCCGCGCCGACTCGTTTTCCAGGAACAGATAACTTTCTTCCAGAAGCTATAACAATACCGTGAAATTAACAGGCTGCAGGGGATGAGGATCGCAGAAGATGATTCACTATCGATACGCAGACAAAAATTCGAAACAAATCTACCGTAGAGTACTATAGCAAAGAATAAGATACAAGACAAACGTGTTAAAAACTGAGAAAAAGCTACTGTTAATGTAGTCGAAGTTAATGAAGAAATGATTTGAAATGCTTTCAACAATTTTACGTGACAGTGTAAAGAGAAAATGTCGTTAACATCTCACAAGTGTGTCAGTAAATGCATGTTAAAAATTTATACGGTGACATCAAAGAGTTTAGTATGACGTTAAAAATATTAAAACATTGAATGTACAAAAGTGAATGCATGGATTCGTCTCTAGGACGTAAACGTGTCTTATCAGTCTGCTTCGTGTACCATAACATAAAGTAAAATTTTCAATGTGAAAAGTCACAGATGTATCTCTCAAAGAAATTGTCCAAACAGAAGTTTCAATCTTTATAAAAAGCATATCGTCGTGCAAAGGACTAGTCTCTCACTTCTAATATCACCTCTGCCTCGTACGCATACACGTTCTCGTTTACAGATAAACAATTCGAACTTACCACAAAATTTAACCCGAACAAACACTAAACTATACAAGTAAATATCAAAACTAGTGATAAATCGAACAATCGGTATAATAACATTTCTACGTTTATCGCTAATCAAACTACTATTAAAAAATGGTATACAAATGCGTATGGTAAGAATGGGATTAGAAATAACAACTTTGAAAGAAGCGACTATCACAAATATTACGCTAGGTAAGATTTACAAGAAAAGTTGTTCATTTAAGCCCAGAACTTCAGACAAACAGTACCTTCGGAATGGGCACAATAGTTTTTTGGTGAGCGTGGCCTTAACTTGGGGATTTGGGTACATGTATTCGGCCCTATATTCACTGTTTGTGTACTGTTTGTGTTCTTTGTATGATTTGTGTTTAAAGAAGATCGAGTTGTTTGTAGTGTGTGTATATTGCGACGAGCCCTCAGATTCTTTCCTGGATGTTCGGTATCCGCCTTATTTCCAGGACCGTGACACTCATTGGAGATATCCATGTTTTTCAGCTCACACACACTCACTACAAAAAGGAAAAACATTCTCTGCCATGCTGCAGTAGGCTACATAGCTAAGTACTGAATCGAACTCAGAAAGAGACCGCACGGTATCGCAAATTGATTTGCGAAAAAGAGCATCTAAATTTTGTAGAATACACCCAACACTGAAAAACAGTGTTCAGCCTACTTAGCCTTCGTTTTTCAGAAAAATAAGCTCAAAGTTTTGCTTCTGCTAAGAACTATAAAGAAGTAGTGGTCCCGAGTTAGAATCTGTGCTTGCTTATTTAATTTTTTAATATACAAATAAAATAGCAAACACAGACAAAGCCAGCTTGCGATGTGTTCCTAAATTATACTTCTCAATTGCAAAGCAAAATTTTGAAATAATTCTTTCAGAAACGAAAAGTTATGGTTTTACAGTATTAGATGCGTACTACAAGATCCAGAGACTTTTCTCCGAAAACCGGCTACCGATACCGTGCGATTTCCTTGTCAGTAGTTTCGTCAACTTTTGTTGAAAAGGTTCGAACTATTCGACTAGTATTAAAGTACGGAAATGAGCGCGCGCGCGCGCGGACAGCTATTAGAAATGCTGCTATATGAAGTCTGGCTACTAGTTTGTACATGAAATATTTGCACCGCTCATGAAAGAATATAATGTGCCAAAACTGAAAATTTGTCAAAGTAAGGGAAATAACGCGCGCATGCGTACACGCACATATACGTTCACGCATAGACACACACGCTCACACACGCATACGCGTTAACATTATAAACAATTAACACACGGGCATGCTGAGAATACATTAATCGTGTATTATTCCTTAAGCTGTTGCCAGAGTTCGATATAACTATTTCAACGTACTGTAATATGAGGAACTTTTCATTGGAAATTACTGATATTAAGTACAAAGCTGTGCTTCTCGTTCCCTGGAAGACTGGAACAGCTGAAGGAACGCGACGCTTATTCGACAGTATAAATTCTACAAACCAAGGAAGTCCAGTCTGTCCTTCGCCATTGCTAAGTTCGTACGCATTTTGTCGTGTAATCTTTGAGCATGTTCCCATACTTCTCCACGACCGCCGGTGCATTCTACAGCTATGCCTTTCTCCAATTCTCCTATACCTTTTTTGTAGAGTTCGATCGCCATTTCTTTTTGGCCTGTGTCAATAGAGAAGTTGTTTTCATCAGCAAGATTAAACCAATTGATAATTACAAGTTGCAAACATACCTTCATTATCCTCATCGATCTTCAGCGCCTTGCTAATAAACTCGAAAGCTCTACGATGATGGTGTTTCTGTTTAGCGAGCAACGGATCCCCAGGTCCGGGGCCTATAGCTCTTCTAGGCATTTGCGACATTCCCTCGGTCTCTGCCTGCCCGGAATTACTGAGATTATTATTCAAGTTCTCGGCAGACTTCTGACCGACCACGATCTCCAACTGGCAGCTCTGCTTGGAAGCTTGTCTCCGCTGGATAAGCTGAGACGTGGACGTGTACAAATACTTAAACACCACGAACAATTGATAAAGAAGCGTTCGCAGAACGTTGAAAAGCAGTATCAAGGGGAAAGAGACAATGTAGAGATTACGTTTGTGTACCGACGGTTGAGGGGTCTCGAGAAACCGGTGTGTATGATGGCAATGATTATGGTGGTGGCTGTTGCAATTGATAGTGGTCGTGGTTTTGTCGCTGTTCTCATTCTTGGTCACGCAAAGCTTTTTCGGCGATTTCGTGCCGAATTTACGAATCGGACGGCCGCCATCGCTGTAAGACATCTCCTGTCGCGAGGTTTTCGAATTCGTGCTGCACAGATCGTTTTCGCGCGTTGTCGGGATATAATTCAGATTAAACGGTACAGCGGTAGTCCCAACATTGCGAAAACATCGGGGGAGAAGAGAAGCGATCATCAAAGCAGCCATACACCATTGTTTCCCTTTCGTTTTTTGTTTAAAACTCGTTCACGGATGTCGACGTACCGTTTCTTCGAATATCAATGCTTTTCGTGGGTACCTTTCCCTTCGTGGAAGACGAGAGAAATGAACGAGAAGACTCAGAATTCCGAGACACTCGGAACCGACGTGTTTCGAACGAGATCGAGCGGCTCGTTGTCTTCTTCAGCATCGCTTGTTTTGATTCGCGTTTAACTCGAACCATCGATGTACGATAACATCGGTGTATGGACATCGACGAGTGTTGTTTTACAAAATCACGACAATATATACATAAATAGAGGAAAGAATTTTGGATGCACCTTTGGTGTGTATGTATACTCACAGAAGATAGATTATCCCGTGCACTTGCGCTCTTCACTGTCGATCCCTTGCACATGCGTGTATTTTGATGTTTCCCTGTTATATGGGAATTTTCATAATTTTATATCACACACACACATATTTACGAAGAGTTTGTTCATTCATAATTGAAAGATTTGTCGTATAAGCATGCACTCGGAAGATCGAGGTTAGATGCAGATTTATCTTCTTTCTGACAATAAGTTGTGCCTGAACCAACAATGAAATAACATTACACTCATTTTGCATTCATCCTGTATGGAAACAAAGACACAATAGATAACGTCGATCGCTATCTCTCATTTGACAGCCTCTTATTTTCGTAGGACAAGCCACACGAAGTATAGGAAACAATTATTTATAAATAATTGTAACTATTATAGTTATAACGAAATGTATAAACGGCGAAGTGTAACGCGATAAACAATAACATGCTCATATAAATGATGTCGTATACTCACTAACGGATATTGCATTTCATGTTGCGCGTTTTCTGTCCAATGAATGCATTTCCTTAGAGCGGGGATTGACAACTGAATTTCGCAACTAATTTTATGGACTTTGAACGCGTGGGTGAATGTACCAAAAGCTTAAAAATATATGATCTACTGGACAAAGCATAAAAAAACCTCAACATTTTTTTAGAATTATATATGATGGTTTTCAAGGGTTTTTCCAGAGAGTAAATGTTTTTCTTATAGTTTCTTCAATCAATGGTACGTAAAAGAATTGAATTGTATAATCTACTAAAAAGAAGGTCGATACTTCTAATCGATGTGTAGAGAATCGATTCAAAAGATCGATCTTTCTCGCCAAAAGAATCAAATCGGAATTGATCTTGAAGTAAACTTCATGGTGTTTGATATTGGCAGTTTTCTTGCGCAGGCGCGGCAATTTCAGCCTCAGTAATGTAATCTTTTCGAAGAAATCAGGTAGCTTGAGCACCCCGCAGACTTTTAAAATATTATTAGTGTATAAATATGAAAAGGCAAGGGGTTAGCAATTAAGTTTCAAGACGTAACACTCGACCCGCCAATAATACCGGTACACTTCCGCCAATATAAATGCCTCGGGGCGCTAGGGCTCTGACCGCCTTGCTGCGTCATTGTAGATACGCTCCTGTTTTAGCCGCGCATGCGCGAAAAATTGGCGCTTCAATCGGAACACTGGTCTGAAGTTGATTGCGATAGTTTAACCAAGTTTAATCTTCACAGGTAGTCGAGGAAAGATCCAAAGAATAATTTTGATAATAAATAATTATTATCGTAAAGAACATGTTGCATCTGATCGGTTTGGGACTTGGCGATATAAAGGATGTAACGGTTAAAGGTCTGGAGATAATACGAAAATGTGATCGTGTTTATTTAGAGACCTATACGTCGATTTTGCCTACCGAACTGACAAATCTGGTAGGCGTGAAAGACTAAGAATACTTGGAACCAAGTATACGTACGATACTTGTGATATCGTACGTATTTATTCGTGCGATCAAACAATACTAACGATGGCATGTTTCGTCACATTAGGGTACCAACGATAGCATCTTTCACCGTTTTAGGAACAATTTTATGGACGTCCGATACTAGAGGCAGATAGAGAACTGGTTGAAAACCATGCGGACGAGATACTACCGAAAAGCGAAGGAGAGAACGTGGCCTTCTTAGTGGTCGGTGATCCATTTGGCGCTACAACACATTCCGACTTAGTGCTACGAGCTCGAAAGGAGAATCTACAGGTAGTTGAAAAACATTTTGGTTCTTAAGCCCTTGCCCTATGATTTATTTTATGGTTTCAGTATAAATAACAATTTTAATAGAAATGATACAGGAATGATTGATAAAGATTATTATTGTTTTGCAATTAGGTAAATGTTGTTCACAATGCCTCCATATTGACCGCAGTTAATTGTTGTGGTCTCGAATTGAACCGATTTGGAGAGATCGTTTCTATTCCATACTGGACTGAAACTTGGCGACCTAACAGTTTTTATGACAAAATTCTTCACAACAGGCAAAGGAATTTGCACACGCTCTGTCTATTAGACATTAAAGTGAAAGAACCTACTTTGGAAAGTTTAATGAAAAAGAAAAAAGAGTATATGCCACCAAAATTTATGACTGTGTCCGAGGCTGCTGCTCAGTTAGTCGAGATACTAAAAAATCAGATGGAAGAGAGAGCAGTGAAAGATTCAGAGTCTTTTGCAGAGCTATATGAACTCAGCACAGTGATAGGTCTGGCTCGTGTAGGCTGGGACGATCAGCGTATTGCTGCCTGTAGCCTTCGAGACATGACTTCGCTTGATCTTGGACCACCACTTCATTGTATGGTTATACCAGCGACCTCATTAAACCCTGTCGAAGCCAGATATCTAGCATTCATTGAAAAAGATTTTCTGAAAACGCAAGAAAATAAAAATGAATAGCTGTGAGAACGATGTTGTTTGTTCTCCTTTTAGAACCTAATAAGTCTTCTTATTTTGCTTTTCAGTAACTGAAAAGTTAAATATTAGTAAAATAATTAAGGGAATGCCTAATAACATCATTGGGAAAAGTAACTATCGTAAATATTAAATAGCTAGAATTACTATGAATTATTAATTATCTATTAATACATTTCGTAGTGCATGTAAGCTGTGCACATAAGCTGGCTAGGCCGAGGTCTCCAACAGGAGTGAGTGGGTTCTAGAACTAAAAGTATTTATAAAGATTGCACTACAAAGATACGGAAATACAGTAATATTAATTTTAGTATGGAATTTTAACAGCAAACTTTGGACGGGTCGGTATTTGGCGACTGTCCTGCACCAACATCTTTTTGTTCATGTCATTTTGTAGTCCGTACATGTCTCTCGATTAACTGTGCGAGTTTTTAAACAGTCTACCATGGTAACATAACTTCAACCTTCACTGTTTGCGTACCATTAGACCGTCCCCTATTTGTTTAATCGTATTCTTCGCGATTTGGAAGAACCGATGAGGTTTATGAAGGGTAATCTGATTCTGAATCTTGTGAGTGAATCCATTCCGTGAACGCTGCTATGTAACGGTACACTCTACAGCTGAAACGACCAATCAAAAATGTTTATTGTTGCACGATGTAATTTCTCGAATTTCCGCTAATGCATGAGGATGTACCTTATCCGATACAAAAGTTTAGACGTCCAACCGGCGTCCAAAGTGTTGCGATCCGTTCGTACTGCTTGCACGATGTTCGCGGCTACGTTCTTTTCGCTTTCTTCCAGCGTGCTTGAAAAATCAATGAAAACTACAATGTAGGATGCGAATTAAATTTCACGTGGCTAAAGATACAGTTTTGTATAAATATTTAAAGTCAAGGGCTTATCCATGAAAAAAGTTACTTTCAAATTGTCGATTGGGATATATAAAACGATGTTACCTGCACCTCGCGATTGGTGAGAATGCCAGAAACGTCAGCTGGCTGCTGCGGTTGCTCAATTCGTGACACAAATGTGTCATGAGACCTGTGGAAAATAATTGACACAGAAATGATATTGTCACTGTACAATTCCTTTACGAAAAGCATCATTCTTTCCGATATAAGGGTACGAATACAACGGATACTAGCGAAGAGAGCGACTCTTTTGACGATCGTGCGCTAGGGTAACTATGCGGCTTTCTGGAATTCAATGTGTCCTATGTGTTAGGTAAGATCTTTTTTTTAATTTGGGTAAATCCCTTATGGATAACCATCCCTATCGCCGAAGGTAAGGATGGCCAATGTCCGACTCGCACGGACTAAACCCAAATAGCCGTCCCTAGACATTACTGCGTGCACCCAGGATCACCATTGTATTCAACTGGGCTCCCACTGTCTTTATACCTAGACCTCCCATTTAAATTGCAACCCCCCTTAATTACTGGACAAGCAGCCGACTATCATCCGCTATCGCTAGGTATCGGAATTGAAAGGGTTAATGTCCCTTGGGCGGTGGGATTTTAGCGTGGGTTTTTTAGTGGGGTTTTAAATTTATTTACAGAATAAAATCTGTTTTGTTTCCTTTTTCTTTGGGGGTGGGCGGGACTTGCCCCCCTGGCTCCTCCCCCCTGGGTGCGCCACTGGTTTCTGTGATAGAAAAGCCGATGTCGAGTCACAGTCGACAAAGGAGTGCAAAGATTTAATGTAGTGCTTACTATATAAGTACGTAGTATACTTACTTGTTATCGCCGCTCTCGAAGCAAGATACGCATCGTGACGCGCAGCAACCGGCGTGACACCAACAATGTGTCCTCGGTCGCGGTATAAAATCAACGGCAGAAATGCCAACACTGTCTACAAGAACAGAAAACGACTGATAAAAATTAGATTCACGTTTCGCACGGTCGAACCTGTTTCTCTATGACCGTTAAGGATAGCGGACATTACCCAAAAATGGCTCATCAAGGTTTTGCTGGCTATATCGAAAATGTCTTGGTCCACGTTGCCCACGCAAGTAACCAAGATGTCCACCCCTCCAATCTCATCTTTAACCTTTTGGGCGGTTCTCAGTATTTCGCATCTGTTTAAAAGATCGCACTGGTAAGTGGTATTCTCTGTTTTTTGTCCCGGCGAACTGTTTTTTCTGTGGCTTTGCTTAACTTCTTCCAACATGGAGTTTCGTCTTTTCAAGCCGGTAGCTATTCTCTCGATCGCTTCTGCATCCTGATCCACGCAGATCACGGAACATCCACATTTGGCGAACTCCTCCGCCAGGGATTCACCGAGGGATGAAGCAGCGCCGGCTATCTGAAGAGGGAGGATGGGTGTATGAATATAAAGAATAAATTTTTTAAATAAAATTTAATTTAAATTTTTTAAAAATTTTTTAAATAAAAATTTAATTTTTTTTTGACGAACGGTTAATTTTTAATGCTTGGCTAGCTTTTCAGAGGTTTGAACACTGAGTCGGGACGAAATTGGTCTAAACTGTGTTTTGTCGTCTCGGTTCATCGATGTCTGATACAAAAAATTTTCAAAAAGGTTTACCACGACTACATCGCCGGTTAAATCTCTAGGCGGTTTCGGCATCAATGATTTCACCACATTGAGAATAGCCAAAAAACTGGATATCAGCGCTCCGATCAGAAATTCGACGGTGAGAAGCAACCAGATTGTCGACGAAGGGCATCCGAACCTCCAGTTTGTTACCGGGATCGTGTTATTCGTGGTGAACATTCTCTTACTGAAATAAAAACATATTATACAGGCATGGAAAGAGAACACATTAAATTCTACATATACAGTGCGAAATTCTCGGTAATTAAACATAACTGATTCATAATTAAACATAATTAATTCTCGGTAATTAATAATAACATTTTATTGTTATTACTATTACTACAATAAACATGATTACGTACAATGCGAAGCTGAATGAATGTTATGCAAAGGAATAATGCACGCAGGCTGAAACCCCGCCATCAGCTTCTCTCGAGTTCATCGAGGAAATTAAATATTTTGTAATCTTCTGGCGTTATTTGAAATGCTACCTCAATTACGACGGTCGATCCATGGCAATCTACTTCCTCACTTTAGTGAACTCCACAAAGACAACTATCGCGATTTAATGCGAGGCAAACAGCAAATGTACTACCGCATTTCACAAGTCACTGTAGTTTATGCAACGTAATTCAACAGAAATATACTTGTGGCGCGCACGTAATTAAAACCAAGTCCTTTGATTGTTCAATAGTTAAACTACCGAACAGAGAACGCGACTGACAGGTATAGTAGGATCCGGAAAGATCCAGAAAGTATTTCAACATGAACTCATTTTTAGCTTCGAGATTCTATTTTCGCAAACCAATAAACCTCAATAATATTAAATTTTTTTATTATAATATTTATTCACATCGCTCGAGGAATTTATTATCACTCATTTAAATTAATCCATATTTTATATATTTAATAAATTTTATAAAACTTTTTCAGTTTGTAATGAAACAAATAGTTAGAAACAATAGTTATCATTACTAAGTCAACTGTACCATGGCTGAACGACGAGAAAAAACTATGTAATACGCTATAAGAAAATATTTCCAAAAGGTATATAATTTCTGCATCGTCTAATTAGAAGTCGTGGTGAATGGTAATATTTCACAGGATTTTGCCGGTCGGTCTAGACAGTGTTTGACTTACAATTAGTGTAAATGTAAATGATCGGGTAGTGGGAGAGATCGGAGTTAACGAAACAAGATTGACCACTCCAAGTCTGGTCTCCAAGTCTGGATCATAATTAAGTATTTCTTAAACATACATATATGTATGCGAATAGGCGATTAGGTTCAACAGAATTTTTTATCGGATTTATGACTGTATGAGCAAATATTTACTCGTTGTAATTAATCCACCGTGTCTTTCCATGACTAATACAATATCTGAATCATTGTTTTTACGAAAGAGACTACGGTAGAGTAATTTTTAGTGGCGCCTCAGTATTCATAATACAGCAATTTGCAATGTAATGGAAACGTAACAATACTACAATAACATTGCGCCCTCCGCGTCAATGACCGGGTTAGCATCGCGAGTTCAAGCCCATGAAATTACTGGTCAAGACTTCGGGAACTTATTGCCTCCTTTGAAAGTCCTCAAGGTAAACATGTACATCCCCTTGGCCTTGGGTATTCGCTTACAATGGACGATAATTCCACTAGGTAACATTACCTTGCTTTTTCGAACGTTTTTATCGACCACTTCTAAAGTTTTCATTTACGTTAATCACTATGTAAAGATCGGATCAGTATATATAATTTTTTGTCGAAACGAAGACGCGTAACACTGTGTTGACACTGAAAATATCGAGTACGTAAAGTACATAAGTGATTCGTGACGCCTCGTTAATTGCACGAATGTGTTCTTAAAATTTTGCACGATTTCATTCGCGTTTATAAATTGATTTCGTTTTTAGAGATTCGTCAACTTCGAAAACTGGTTATGCAACTCGTGTACATCGCAGTAAAATGAATGTTCGCGTGTCAGACAAATGTTTGACTTGTAAATGTAGCGAGTGCATTCAATGTAATCTATGACAGCACGTAGACTGACTACAAACAACTCAGTTATTAGATATCGTATGAAGTTTTTCATTTTTTTTAAAATATATTGGCGATATGTTTTGCAAACATAAATATGCACATGAAATACTTGAAAACAAGGACAATGCATTCCATTATAGATTCTACTAATGTCAATTGAACGAAGTAGAAATTACCCACCAACAAAAAAAATGCGAAAAAACTTTTTGGCCCATCTAATATATTTCCTAAAGAGAAATGATAAAATCAGAATAAAGATTTGCAATTCTAAAAATTTCAAGAATTAAAATACAGAGACAGGTAAACGAAATATTTGATTAGATTCCTCTACAGTTCATCCTTGTGTTTCCAATGGTGGTTTGTGTACAGTCATATTATGTGAAAAGTCTCAAGATCTTTTCGTCGATATGAGCTAAGGTGTGCGTGAATCACAACGTGATTGTATTCTGACAACAGATTTATCATCACCAGCTACGATCACGAACACGGTCATTGATCCGAAGGTTGGGTAAGATCTTTCCGGACTGTCCGTTTTTTTTATTCTCTCGAAAATTTACTTTACGACCACCGCAATGTCAAGTTGAATCGTAAAGTGAATAATGAAACACCAGGACAGTAATTCGCACATTGTTACGCCTTGATATGGAACCAAGTGAAGTCATTACTAAATTAATATGTTACTGATATTTTATAAGTGGAGGTGTCAAAGAGATATGCAGGTCAATTTTTTTTCACCGATTCGGAGGAGGCCCTCAAAGTAAATAATTACCATTGATTCCCGTAAACACTTTGTTTCTAAATATGCCATTTGAATCGATGCATATCTCCGTAGGAGTTAAAAGTCACCAAAGATCGTGTCCGCATACGTAACACTACTGACAATATTCGTGGATAGAGATAAGTGTAGAATGTGATCTAACGTTTATTTCTAATCAACTGCAATAGAAAATTAATCGTCTCAAAGTACTCTTTAAATACTTCTGTGTTATATCTGGTTGTTGAGATACTTTAAACTAAATCAACCTCCTATTGTAATATATGCTCCATTAATGAGTCATTTGTACGTTTACGTTTCCTACGTATAAGCTTATTGTGAAGCTGATAATATTTTATGAATAATGCATATTCGGTTGTTATTCTTGCATACGAAATGTTCAATTATCGATTACATGTTCACAATCATTAGCATGGGTTTTATAATGTATAACGGAAAAGTGTCACAGCAGAAATATAAAACTCGAGGTCCTCAGATTATACGAGGTAGATAAAGGAAACGATCATCGGATAATATTGACATCAGGAAATGTAGCTAGGCGGGATAGTCGGTGCATCCAGATGCGAAATACGTAACGTACGTCAATACAGGGCAATTAATTGTCATGAAATTGTATGTAGAAAGATGTTGTTTGTGTAAATGTCACCGGCGAGATATGTACACTACCGTTCATAAGTATTTCACCACGTGGAGGAATCGAATCTAAATGTTCATATCAACGTTACAACTTCAATTACTTTGAAGTAGAATTAATATAAATGTATAATATGATTGACATAGGAGTATAGATGAAAGTTATTAAGTACTTCATAAATCACAAGTAATAATGTCAATTAATATCAAATAATGTTTATATTACATTTTTGATCGAGAAGAATGTCATTTAATAATTATTTATCATTTAAAAAATAACATTTCTGTGTATCCTCTTATTGCAAATTGCATCAGGTTTGATATGTACAATCGTTTCTGGGCAATTATTCCTAATTCGATCATTAAACAGTTATTATGAGTAACAGGTATCATCGAGAATAGAAGCTTACCTTGAACTTGCGACGGTGCGGTGCGGGGAGACACAAACCTGAGTATAAAATCACAGGATTCCGGTAATATTCGACGGGATGAATCACCGATTACGTCAACGCTTCAATTTTTACGGTGCACCGAAAGAAATGTCCAAGAAGAACGGAAATGCGGAACGCGAGGGGTTCACGACTTTGATTCGACTGTCACTTGCCGAGTTATAAATGTACACTGCGATCACTGACCGTCAATTTCAGAACCACGCGACAGTGTTCACCGAAATGTGTTTATGGTGCTCACAGAAATTGCTCGAAACAGTCGCTGGTCAATGTACTCCTCCTTAGAAAAATGATCGCGGTTCTCAGGCAGCACTGCAATGCGGGATGCAACCGCGGAAGATACAACTGATCAGGAAAACGAGTGCACGAGGAAGTTCCCGCGCGTCGTATTGTCCACCTGGCAGCACGCTCGAATAGCTCCAGCTTGACTGAATATCGTTACGTTCTTACATGTTGGGATCAACGAAGTCTACGCAAGGTCGTCGCCTTTTTCAACCTCTTCCTCTCTTCCTTTCTTCCATATTCGTTACGTTGTGTGCCTCAAATTCCATCGTCTCTGGAAGATCGAGAGACGAGTTCCTTCGTCGACTTCCTTCGAATCGAGTAGATCAGAAAAATATGTAAAAACAAATCTTCTGCAGCGATAGTGATCAACTGCAACAACCTCTAAACCAGTTTGGCTACATGGTCAAGGGCAACCGCAAAAGTGAATGGAGAAATGTAAGTATATGTATATGTATTAGAGTGGCTCTTTATTTACTACTCTTGTCGAAAAGCTTTGTGGAATTTCTTTTATGGTACCTCCCAGAGTTGTTCGAAATAATTAAAAAAAATTTCTGCAAAGTTTGAGTTCGTTTAATGCACATAAAATCGTTTTTCTCGAATATCTTCTAAGCTATTTACCCCTGTTGAAAAATATTCTAAAATCTCCAGTGTAATTATAATTACGTAGAAAAAAGGTAATTAATAGTTTTTGTTTGAAATCCAACATTGATTAAAAATGTTTGTCGAACTCCATTTAACAGAACATCTCGTTTTAGTCGTAGACACACAACTATGTTTGTTAACGTGACCGCATTAAAAGAAACTAAATAAAATAGATAATGAAAATAAATAAATAAAATAAATCAACTAACTTTAGTTCTAAGAATTCTTCTAGTTATAAAAGTTCGATCGACTCGTTGAATATTATTCGATCTTGATCGTGATCCGTGTCTTTTTCAGCGGGATCCTACGATCCTGTGGACTCGTTTCAATCATCAATCGGAATAGTGTCCTCAGTCTTGAGATTTTCTCTAGTTTTACGTTCCGCATCCGATAGAAAATCTAGGATAAGCCTCATCGCGCTGTCCGGAAGAATTCTGCGGATAAAAGGAGAGAGAGAGAGCTGTCATCAGCGACGAACAATATCGTATCTTCTTATTTATCAATTTATACATTCATTATTTTTTTATTAATTTGAATTATCAGACTTAATTATCATTGAACGTTTCACCTGTTGATTGCGTTTAGAATAAGCAGGCATCGTGGTATCGTGTACTCGGTGTAATTCCTTCTTATTGCTTTGATCACCTCTTGCGCAACGTATTCTGGGGACAGGACTCCGAAAATGTAAGGGAACCTTTACACAGGACACAAACAGCGAAAAATAAATCTCGACTCAATATGTAAAAGAGATATCAAGAGATATGATGGAAGATAAATTAGATGTGGAATATTTGTAATTTGATGTTCGTTTCGCACCTGTATTTTGGATCCCTAGCTAAACCGGTATTCACGTAAAACGGATAAATGGTCGTAAATCGAATATTAGCGGATTTATGATCCAGCCGCAACTCTTCGTGAAGCGCTTCCATTAATCCTGTTAAGTAAGTATATGATATAATCGTTGGAATTACATAATCTAATCGAAGTTCAAAGATTTCGCAGTGAGGTATACCTCTGACTGCAAATTTCGAAGAACAGTAGGCCACTTTCTCGGAAACGCCGTACATGCCGCACATACTACACAGGCACACTATGTGTCCCTTCCGACTTTTGATCATGCTTGGCAGGAGAGCTTGGATCGTCTGATAAAATGAATCTTCGCATATAGAAACCGTTGCTGAACTAATGCCATGCATGAAAGCATACTCTATATAGAGTGACACTCTGTTCTGATCCCCACAATGTGTTTATAAGCAGAAAATAAACAGATGCCACCCCGGAACAGGCTTTGGAATAGTTTTTCGCAAATATCTCGAAAACTACGACCGAGCGCCGGGTAGTTGTAATGACAAAAGTTGTCCTCGATAACATATGTTAAGGTCAAGGTCATCGGAGCTGCCTCCCCTAAACGTAAGGTTTCCTACGCTTTTTTCAGTATTGCAAAAGGTATTTCTAAGCTAACGAACTTGCCCATATTTTCTTTGATCTCATAACTTTTTACAGCCATAGAGAACTTGGCTCCTGTTTACAGGATGCTTTTCTTGGGATCAGTTTTGATTTACAATTCGATTAGTATTAATATTTCACGGATCCGTACCCAGAACTGTGAGAGGACGTTAACGTTGAATGTTTTTTCGACCAGATTTTGATCCTGATGCAGAAACCGACTGTGATACAGCACCGCAGCGTTATTAATTAGTATGGAGACGTCCGGTATCCCTTGCTTCCTCATCAATGTTACCGTTTTTTGAACCTCCAGCCTCTTCGACACATCAACGGCAAAACCGTATACCTGGATCGTATATAAAGTTAAAATTAAAGCATATTTCTTCTTTTTATTCAACCTCTTTCAATCTCACTTCTCCTCCATTTTCCGACACGGTTCTTATCGTTGACCGGTTCGCCTCGATGTTTGTGTCCCAGCAAACCACTATACACCCTAGAGCGCCGAATTTGATGGCTAATTCGCGGCCAATTCCGTGTCCAGCCCCAGTAATCTAATCAAAAGACATTGCGGAATTTATAATCGCGACTGCAAACCAAAATGACCTATAAGGGACGTTATCCGATTTTAAAGAAATTTTAGTATGATATAGAACTCAAAAAAAAGATTTGTCTCGTATTTTTTTTATAGCGGCTGAGATGCATGTTGAGGGGGTGAAAATAGTTTTCAAAGTTGGGGTGGAAAATCCTATTTTATTGAATATCTCCGACAGTATTAGACCTAGACAAAATTTCAAAAATCCAATTTGTGCGACTTTGAATGCCGAATCGTTTCGTGTAACTGATTTAAAAAAGAAATAATTAATTTTAAAAATATTTTAAAAATTAACTTTTTTTCGTAACAATGCGACAAAAAAATTACAATTTTTTTCATGAAAATTTGTATACACAGTATACCTTGATAAAAAAAAAAGTGTTTTTAGTTCTGTTTTTTAGTAATGGAAAATTTTTTCAATGAATTCAGTTTCGAAAAAAAACTAAAGCTATACGACCTAACCCAGAACCTTACTTAGAGGATCGAAAGATCGAAGAATGCTGCGCTGATTTAACGTGATTAATATTGTTGCAATTTACCAGCACCGTTTCTCCTAACAAGTTCTTCGAACCAAATGGTACAATCCCTTTAATAGTTGCGGTTATTATAGTTACACCGACGTTCACCGATATCATAAACAGCTTGTACAGTAATCGCAAATGGCCAAGTTGAAATACACTTGACATTGCACTTTTTCTCAGTTTATTATCATAAGCGTGACTACCATTTCCATGTTTCGCAAAGAAAGCAGATATGCAAAATCGCAAACAGCTTTAGATTATGCACATATTTGATAACTTAATGCATTCCTGAAACTCTTCGACAGATACCGTATATTCTTGTTTCTGCTAATTCATTGCAAACTTCACCTAACCACTTTCAGGATAGTTCACGAGACATTTTCTCATGACTGTAGTTACGAGAAGTATAAATACCATGAACATATAAATATATAAATATATTTATACAAACATAGAAATACCTCTCACGAATTTTTCAGTGTTCTCTTACGCCCTCTAGGATATATTCTGACTGGAGCAGGGGGAGTAAACTCCCATGTATAATACGTGGACCATGGATTTCAGCGGTGCCATCTATCCTAGTTCCCTCAACTAAAACCTATATATATATATGTATGTATACATATATATATAATGTTATTTTACTCCCAATATGATTTGGTAAAGGTAGGAATAACAACAGTACTGAGTTTCTCCTGTAAAAAGAGTTTTTCGATTTTATTCTTAAGGATCCTATATACAAGTATTTACAAGGCTTACCTGTAAAAAGAGAAACGACATTAAATGTCAATTATTCACTAGCCTTTTCCCTAATTACAATCTTTACTTAACGTGTTCGGTCTATCAAATCTATTCCCTCACGTGTTTACTTTTACCGTGACACATCCGTGTTTCTATCCTTCTTTCTCTTTCTCTCTCTCTCTCTTATGACCGTTGTCCTAGCCTGTTTATCAACGCGCCGTGAGTGCGCGGGATAATTCGAAAAGAAAGAGTACACGTACTTTCTTTACATATATATAGCTATACGATTCTATACCGCTTACTTTAAATTCAAAGTAAAAGGATATAATATATTTTAAACAAATATTTTATTTTAACAATTTTTTATTATATATATACACATATATGATAATACATAATCTATAATAATACATAGTAATACATCATATATCATACATCATAAATAATACATCATACATAATGCACGATAATACATATACATAATACCTAACAATATACAATAATCATACATTATACATCATACACAATAAATCATACATCATATCATACATCATACACAATAAATCATATCATACATAATACATCATACACAATAAATCATACATCATATCATACATAATACATCATACACAATAATACATATATATAATACCTAAAAATATACAATACAATAATATAATACAATTACAATACAGTAATACAATACAATCATACAATAAAATAATACAATACAATACGTAATTATAATTTATTTATTAATTCTTCTTCTTCTTTAATCTTTCAAGCGTCATATATTTGAACAACGCTTATTGAAGTATTGCGTCTCATCGTCTTCTGACGTCTTTCCCACATAGAATATTGTTGACCGTAGTGCACCACTTGCCAATAAAATGTGAAACTGTCACAGTCAATATTCTTTGTTGGAGTTGTTCTGCATGCTGCGTACAAGAATCTGATTGTTAGATGTCTTTGGGAAAGTAATGTCCTGGGATGGTCACATCCGATGAACACTGTGGAACACAGCAAGCTTTCAACATTTTGTTCTTATGTCCAAATATTCTGCACTTTATGTCTCTTATGCACTTAAATGTTTTTATGCACTTATTTCACTTTTTCTTCTTGTTGTTACACTCCTTCGCTCCTCACTACCTACTATATAAATAAATTTATAGCTTTATATAATTTAAAATAATATTAAAATAAAATCGCAATAGTCCGCAGTCCACAACTAAATATCAAAACTGGGCACAACAATGAATTAATTAAGAACGAAATAATTTATTGTCGAGGCACAGCACGGCATAGCATGGGACACAATGGTAGACAGTTGACAGCTGATTTTGGCGGCAATAGTCAGCAATAGTCAAATATTAGCGCCAAATTGCGTCCAATAGCGCCAAGGAACTCAGTCCTGTTATGTCCAATCACAGTTAGTCACGTGATGTGCTGTGATCGTGGTGCCATCTAGGCAAGTTCCCTGTAGTTAACCAAGCAGTCCAAGGTCATACATAAGAGTTTTCTCCACTGATATGTATACTATGGATACGGTATTGCCATAAGCCAGCCGTACAGCGATTGAAATAAATTGAAGAAGGACTTTAGACGCCACCGCCCCCATCGAAAACCAAATGTACTACAGTAAATGGCGCGAAATTTGAAAAATATGGTTTATAAGAACGCCGTCGAGGTACCTCGCCTGTGATAAGAGACCAGAAGAATAGTGTGATATTCTTTTGCATACTTACACATACTTTCACTTTCGAGATATTGCCGATTAAAGCTTTCATCATTAATTCCTTGACATAGGACATCGCATAAATTGCATTATTTCTTTTAGCCTTTCGAATTTGTTCTCATGATCATGTTTCTGGTAAATACATAAAGCCCATACTCTAAAGCTCAAATAATGCAAAAATTCAAATTGTTTGAAATTGTGATACATGCGGCATTTTTCCTTACAGTTTTACGGATATAATGTATTACTATATATTATGTACATAATGTAGTACAATCATATAATACTAATTGCTTGTATGATGGTTGAAATTCAGACAAGTTAATCGGAGCAAATGAAATTCATGAAAATAGTTAAATAAATACATAAATGTAATATTAAACAAACTAAAGTAATGATTAATGAAGTTCGCAAGAAGTGAATTTGAACATTCGTGTCGCGTCGGCGCACTGATATTATTTCAGTGGTGCGTCTGCGCGTGGCGAAGTGAGGCAAAGCGTAGAGCTTCACGGGTGATCGCGGGGCGAAGGGAAGTACATAGTACCATTGGTTTTCGATAGCGGCGCATCATGCCAATGCCAGCAATGGCGATTTTGAATTTGTTTCAAGGATCTCCTATCCATAGTATACATATCAGTGGTTTTCTCCCCCTGGACTGGAGTGAGAAACACAAGCCAGCCGACGGCATTTCGCCGGTACAGAAGACCACTGAGGAGATGGGAGATCTCGCAGAACGTTACCAGATGTGCAATTTGGAAGTAGACTTTCCTTGTGTAACGTCTGCTTTATCACAGATGTCGCCATAATATCAAACAGTGAAATTAATTCACAAGATTAATAGTTTAATCTGGCAATGTCCACTCCAAGAGAATAATAGAGATAAACTAATTAATATTAAAGTTCTATTATTGAAGTTCCTTCTAGATCATAATTTTAAAATTTAAGTAATTTAGACTGAATCCATAAAATTCCATAGCGGTATCTTAATACAGTATTAATGTTGTCTTTTAGTATATAGTATCGTTACAAGATTGAATCTTATTAGCTTTTAAGTTTTTTTTTATATAAGTAAACAATAGGGTTAAGAGCAACTCGTGGTCACCTAATGTTACCAAAGCAATATACATTTTCTAATAAAAATATTAAATTTGTATAGATATTATTTAAAATATAAAATTTGAGGGGCTTTTTAACATTTATTTAAATTCAAGTTTTACTTGTATAAAAACACAAATAAATTCTGTAAAACCACGAAATAAGACATTGAATTATCTGAAACTCGGAGTGGTATTTACAAATTCTTTGTGTATCGTGAATGAACTTTCTCGATATTTAAATGTTTCACGGGTACAGTGTACGACAAATAGAATGTAATGTGAAAAAAGTTGGAGAGATACTCTCAAGGTTCGTTATAAATTCAGTACGCGAGAAATTATTTTTATATATCGGTCCGCCTAAAAATCCCAACGGCGCGGCTCGATAATTAATAAACTTTTAATTATTTTTTCGCGTCAGAAGGTCTTCTGTGCCGGCGCGGTGGCGTTGTCGTTTGAAAGCAACGTAAAATTTCGCGATACATCGAAGCCCATTATTCATTTTTTTTTAATGAGAGTTATTAAGTACTGTTCGACGGGACCTCTGAAATATCGAAGAGCATCATTACACGTAATTGTTGGCTTTAATGAAACAAAGCCTTGTCACGGTGGTAATATTCACTCGTTACGATCTCTTTGTCTCTTCAAAAGAAACATAAAATCACGATAGCGTTGGGAAAAATTCGCGATTTAAATGTGGTCGAAGCAATTATATTTGACTCGGACTTTTTCGTTCCAACTAGACTTCAAGAATTAAATTGTAAATTCTTCTTCTGCTCGTTGTGTTCGAAATGGTGGATTATCTCACATTTATTATTTCAGCAATTCTAAAATACTTGCTAAGTCCTGATGTTCTAGATTGAAAATTGAAATTAATTCTTTTGTTAATAACAAAAGTTGTTCAGAATGTTGTTCTTGGCAACATATGTTAAGGTCAAGGTCATCGCAGGTGCCTCCCCTAAATTAGCCTTCCCTATACGAATTAGTTCTATGCACATTTAAGAATCATATTGTCAGTTTTAGTCCTCTCTCTTTCCAGTTAATTAATTCCTAGCAAATAAATAACACGGCCTATTACGAAACAAATAAAATGTCTTCCTCACTTTAGTGTGGACGAGAATCAAATGAGAAAATAAAGAAAAAGGTATTTTCGAATATCTTTTATTACTATCGGTTTAAAAAGCGTGCAAATAAAAATTTCGCTGTCCAATGAAATTCAGGTGATTGAAGGGAAAGAGACACAATGTCGTTTTGTTCAGAAACTTTATTTATTACATACACTAGCCGACTACTATGCATGCGTTTGGGGCACTCGGATATAGGGAGATTCGCTTTGAGATCCGAAGCTCGTTGTTACGTGTGTGTTCGGTGTGTTTTGTGTCTCACGGAACAGCATCTTGGTGTTCTTTTTTTACCCCGCATCGTTTCACCGCTGCCTCCGCGGAGCATGTGGTTACCTCATCCCGTAATTGATTCGTTTAAATTATAGTGCTTTACGTTAGGTTGTGTATAGTCCAGTTTGTCCAAGGCGAACGAAAACCTTCTGCCAGTCGTCCCCGAATTCTCGAGGACAGTGTCGTGAAAAATAACGTGCGAAAGTGACGCGAAAAAATCGGAAGCAAGAGACTCGTTGAAAACTCGCGGTGCAGACCTCCAACGCGAACCGCAAAAGAAATTCGTCCGACTTAGCGTGCCTCGTAACCACATATATTCGCATTTTATATTCTTATATATATATATTTATATACTTTGTATTTATAATATTTATATACAGTGGGCGGGAGGTGAGATAACGACGACGTTGCGGTTGGACAGCCTCGAAGTGGAACAACACAATTTACAATGGGTAGGTTCCAGAAAAACTGGGGGAAAACGATGAGATCAAAATATTTCTTCAATTTTCTATTTATAATTTGTTCGATTAATCACCGTGTCGAGATCATGTCAAAAAGACGAGCTTACATATCTAAACGATTCCATCGAGCGACGGAATCGATCGCCGCGACTTTTTCAAGATACTTTTTCCCTTTCGAGTGTTCCTACGAGTCATCCTAATATCGTTCGATCCTAATTAACTCTCATCCGTCCCTCGGTGTCAAATTGACAAAGTGATAAAAAAAGAAATCGATAAAATAACAAGTCAAACAGTTACTTCTCGATGCTTTTTTTCATTCAAATTGATGAGTTCACATTTAGCCTCCTAGAAGATAGTCCCCCACTTGTTGAATTAAATAATTTCATCAGTTGTGTTGAATTGTGTTATGTTTGTGCTATATTGTGCTCTAATATTACAACTATAATATAAAAAATAAGATGAAACATTGAGAAAAACGATTTTTTAGTAGCCCCCTAGGCTAGCACAACTCAGATATATGATTATATGCTGTTTGGATGTGTGTGATTGTTACTTACTTAAACATTAATTAGATGTTCGAAACGATTATTCACTATAACATCTTTATTTATTATTTTTTTAAGTAATACTTTAGCACAACCTAGCACAACATAGCACAATTAAGAAAATGGAAAAAGAATGAAAACTGGGGAGGCTACTCAAAAAATCGCTTTTCTCAATTTTTCATCTTATTTTTTATATTATAGTTGTAATATTCAAGCACAATTAAGCACAACTGATGAAATTATTTAATTCAAAAAGTGTGGGGCTAACTTCCAGGAGGCTCATATTTACATGTTAGATTTTTACTATTACACGTTTCTTATTAAAAAATAAAACTCACCAAGTTTCGGACAAATTCCCATACAAACAACAGAGCGGTATAACTTATTTCTTCGTGAAAACCGTGTGAAATCGACACGAGGGGCAGATGAGGGTTTAACATCGAGCTCTCCATTGTTTCGTCGAGTCGCCATTACCCCGACCGACGCCTCACGCGGGTGTATCCGTAAATAAAGTATAATGCCTTAACGAACTAGAACTTAATACCGACATATTGCACATTTGACAACAGTTACGTTCTTCTTTAAGTACTTGTAGGGGAGGGTGGTATAGGAAGTCTAATAAACGTATCTCCAGTGACGCGATCTATTCGCCTTGATCGCGTGACTTTCTCTCTGCCGTACATTCACTCTCGCACGCAAACCATCATTCTCACACTTATTAATCGACGAAATAAATCCAGGATTCTTGCTTGTCCTCCGCGGAGGTCCGCGAGGAACGTTGTTCCGACGCAAGGGCAGCGTCCGTCGATGTTGGCATCTATGTAATTCGTTTCTCACTTCTCCACAGTGAATTTCGTTTTAAGTCGTTCGTTGCAAGTCGTAATCGGTGGTCTAAAGGCTTAAAATCTTCGTTAGACGGTCACGCGAACGGTTGGTCGTCGTTCACCTCGTTAGAACACTCGCTGTTACACGGTTACAATGTTTTTACATCGTCGCCTGTATATACAATGTGTAGTACGTGTTACACAGGCTTGTGGGACTATTGAAAAGCGACGGCTACAGCTTCTAATTAGTTATTCGCTTTCCGCAATCCTCTCGGAGACACGGAATCTCCGTAGATCCTGAGGACGCATTTCCAATGATTTTGCGAGTGGATTTCTAGCGATCGACGACTTCGCCGTGGTTACCGGCCGTCCATAGGCCACCGTTTCGTTGATGAGGACCGACTCGAAGTGTGATTCTCGTTGCTCGTTCCATTTTCGTTTCCGATTTCTTAGGAGAGGACAAACGCGAGAACAGCGTAGGCCCGCGACACTCGCGATCGCTTCGATGACGTCAGCCAAATCCAATGATGGCGACGTGTTCGTTGTGTATGTGTGCCGTTTTTTTGTACATCTCCCGGTAGGCAGCTCCAGACTGTGTTCACCCCGATTCAGTCTCGACTATTCGAATTCTGCTAATACCGTTCGCTGGTGAAGCTCCGACGATTCTTCTTGATCCGATGATCAGTGTCCAAGTGCGATTGATCTACTAACGGATAACTTCGTTACAGAGACAAGTAACCGTTTTCTTTCGTTCGTTTGTTCAAAAAGGTTCACGCCGAAGCAATTCGAAGCAGTCGCCTGGCTCCACCGCGGTCGATCAGTAATAAGACTTTGTTTCAGGTATTGCGAATATTTCCCAGGTTGGCTGGTTCACAGGAAACGAGGCGAAACGGTGATTAAACCGAGGCGTGCAACGTGCTCGTCTGTGGGCCCGGTGCATACGGGGTACTGGTTGGTGCTGCCGTTGGCTGCAGGCTCAACTGCAACTGATGCTGTTGCGCCTTCGCCCTCAGACAGGCGATGCTCTCGTTCCTCAGCTGCTCCGTGTCCTGGACGATCCCTGCGAATTCGAGAATTTACTTGGTTAGTACACTGCATGGGAATTTCTACGATTCATTAATTGATTGACTACTTAGCTGGCTAACACTCTGCCAGAGTTACATCGTACTAATTCATAGCACATCATACTAATTCGTTTCTTAACACTAAAACTGTCGACCGTCGAAAGTGACCGATGGGTATAGTATTGGAGGGAGATGCTGTCTCCAAACAGTGGGAATTCCGAAGAGTCACAAAGACTCGATACTTGTTATTAATATTATCGATTGCGTTCTTCATATTTTGTAATTTGAATTAAAATAATTTTAAATGAGAGATAGATTATGAAAATACAGGCTTCTTGTATTAAATTTGAACTCTCAGCCGATTCAATCGCAATACAGAAAGCGATCCCGATGTACCGTCTTATGTCGACAGAAAACTGTATGTAGACTAGAAATGCATTTATGGCAGACACGAATAGATCAAATACAAAATAGTAGAAACACTGAAAGAAAGGAAAGAAATATCTATGTGGCTATCTATGTTTAGAAAGAACCCAGAGAATTTTGTATTTCTGATCTCTAAAGATCCGTAGATCATTGAGGAGGATTCTTCGATATCAATTTGTCAAATGCAACGAAAACTCTTGTGCTGGTTTTTGGAAATGATTTTTTCGAAAATTGATGTAGCGTGAGAAATGTTACCTGACGAGGATGAGGGCCCCATGCCATCCTGGCTTTCTTGTCCACTCTCGGAGCTCGTCGGTCCGCCTTGGTGATGGCTGTGATGGGGGCTGCTTCCGCTTCCGTTGTGGTCATTTCCACTGTCCTCGCCGCCAGACTTGAGATGCTCCGCCGCTTCGATTGACTTCCGGTGCATCCCTGCGGGGCCACAGTCAATCAGTTCTTGATTATTTTCGATATCTTGACTAAAGCTGCTCGTCTTAGATGATTGAGCTGATACAGACGAACAGAAAAATAAAATCGAGATTTGCTCCTCTTCTTTTCCACTCTTTTTTTCTTTCTTTCTTTCTCTTTTCTTGTCTACGCGTGATCGTTAAGCTTCGCTGGCTCCGCGCGCCATTAACAATTTAGCTTTCAATCAAAATAACGCCACCTTCTATCTCCGTTTCATAATTACAAATTCATTCGTGACCTTACAAAGTTCATTCGCAAACGTGTTTACCTCTTTCGAATTCAAAAGAAAATTTCTTTTTTCAAATTGTAACGGACACGAATTTATTGGTACGCGTAACGATTGAAAGTCAGGTGCGCGAAGTTAGCAAAAGTTAATGCGAAAAATCGTTTGGAACGTCGAGAAATGATATTGTTGATGGTCCTTACCCAACAACCACGGCGCTACCGACTCGTTCTCCTTGGCGCTTTTCAGGATGGTTTCCGGAAGCGGCAAGGAGTGTCGCACCATCGCTCCGTAGAGCCCGTATTCCGCCATTATGGTGCTCCTGCCCCAGCACTTCTCGGTTTTGCGCCATTTTGCTCTCCGGTTTTGAAACCACACCTGCGACAGAACAAGCACAACGCATGAAATATTTTGCCAACAAAGTAAACATTGATAATATACATTGATAAACATCTTCGAGGTCCTGTGAAAATGAATAGTTCTAAAGATTCATTTTAATTCTTCATCATCTACATCATCAACTCTCCACGGCATAGATTGGGAATTTCCAAATTATTCCTTTACTCGCAGTAGTTTTGTAGACAAGTAATAACTACCACATCATGTGTAAATATCTTCAAATTTTAAAAAGAGATGCGAACGAAAAACTAGGTACAGTTGACTCGTGGCATTGTGAACGCCAGCCAATTTATTTTCCTGTGTGATGTTTTTAATCTTCTCGTTGTGAACGAGTCTATAAAATTATTCGTATAACACATGTTTTATTATTCTAGTATCGATAGTAGCGTTCCTGCGGGATCTTTCAGAACGGTCTCGACTCACTTGCCCGTTTAATGATCATTGTCTCCTAATTGGAACGCAATGGCGTGCGATCGGTTACGTGCACGCGGTTCCATGCCTGCTCATAGTTAACTATTACGCTTAAACGATCACCTTGGGGCTCGTTATCCTGTTTTTCGTGGTTCGCCGTCCCGTTAGGCTACTTGTTAACGATTCTGATCATCGGACCACCTAGGGCGGCGACGCGTGCCGCTTCCTTGGGACGCGTTCGACCCCTCGAACGAGTTTCAACTTTAACGAGCTCGATTTCCAAGTTTCCCGCGTCGTGAACTAACACTAAGTAAACCAATCGAACCCGTGAAATTGGTCATTGTCACGTCGATCTTCGTCATACGAATGTTTAGCCGTTCGGCACGTCACCGTGTCCAAATTTATTTCTTTTATGAATTCATCTATGATATTGAAATTTCTATGATATTTAACCAGCTATTTAAATAATATCCTAAGTCTGCGAAAGTACAAATGTTTCAGTTTAATATAATTAAATAATTTCTACACTTGTTTCTTCTACACTCTATGACAATTGTTTCACTGATTATAATTCGATAACTGTCCATTATCGAGCATCGTGCCCATTAAATCATTTCTTCAGTAAATCATAAGCTACATAACATATGAAAAATCCAACTGATTTTACCAGTATAGATTTTCCATTGTGATTATTACAGGGTTCTTTCAAAAATACTGGATCCAAAAGCAGGCTAGTAAGTTTCCATCCGATGGCTTATTCTGGCGAATATAAGGAAACCGTTTTCCCTGCGAAACGTTCCGGTAAACGCGTGCGGTTTCGAGCCTAGCAATAACTCGAAGTAAAATCTATGTGTTCGCGACGCCGGTATGGCGGTGAAAATTCCGTGCGAAAGGATCCGCCGTCGAATAGGGGCATCGAAAACGTTTCGCAACAGTTTCGTTCGACAGGAGCCAATCCGTCACGCACGAGCCCCGACTCCTTCCGGCGGCCGGTGTACGTGATCGTCCGAGGATGTTATTTAAAAAGGCCTGCACACGCATCATTTGCGAGACGTGTGCACCACGATGGGACTGCGGAGGGGGGCTAGAGAGTGCGGGAGGAGGGGGTTGCGAGGCCGGAGGCCAGGGCGTGTACCAATTTGTAGCAACAATGCTAAAGTCACCGGCAGAATTGGAACGTAATTCGAGTGAATGGGAACCCGTTGCCCTGTCAATTTGCGCTGCCACCCCGAAATTATCTTCCTCCTAGCCATCGAACGGGCCCGGCCATGTTTTTTTTATTTCCCGCCGCCGCCAGCCCCGAGAACCCCTCACGTGGAAAACGTTGAAACGCGAGGAGACAAAAGAATTTTCAATTTCGCCGGTACGCGAACTTGGTCGGTTTTTCAACGGGGGTTGAAAGAAGCTCGAACGGATCCTTCAATTTTCTCTCCGGTTGGAAATCTTTGACACCGTCAATCCGTTTTAGAAGCTCGCGTAATCGAACGTAATAGTCCGTCATCCCGGGAGGGAAAGGCAGAAGCGTCGAACGTGCACGAATGAAAAGGGACTAGCGGGCCGCAGTGTGCTTGTCGCGGGAAATGGTAATGGTCCCGCGCAACGAGAGAATCCTGCAGGAAATCTTCCATTGATCGGGGACAGCCGTTCTATTCACTGACGCGTAAATCATTGTACCGATCATGAAGCTGTTACTCGATTTCCGAGAGGAGAGAGAGCATCACGCGCGCGCCCGCGGGAACGTGTTCCGTTCGAGGAACGTGAAACGAAGAAGACGAGTTTAAACGGACTTCCAGCACGCGAAGTGATTCGGGTTTACTGCACTGTGTGTGCTTCCGTCAACCCCATTTCCTTCACGCGTTCTCCTACCGACGATGCTCCTCTTCATTTTCTCGTCGAATCATTATGATAGAAGTAACGTTTACCTATCAGCTAACTACAGTTACTTTCCATTTTTAACTTCCCGATTTTATAGGGAAGTTACTGTAATTTTTTTTGGAATCGCGTAAAACGATGTGATTTCTTCACGTTAATGCTAGCTTCGATATAAGACAGTTCTCATAATACTACTTACTATAAGACAGTCTCATAATTCATCGCACACAATTTGCATGGAAATAGGAATAACAATTTTATACGTACTCATATGGACTAAATGAGTCTTCCTGCCACACTAGATGGATTAGTTTAATATAATGGATGATGTCCAATGAACAGTTTGAATTACAAGAATAATAGTGAAAGTTGTTTCTTACAACTTTTTTATTTCGGCTTGCGACGAAAATTTAAAATATAAGGTATTACTTGGTCTTTATCCCATGATAATTGGAATTCACACAAGATCCACAGTCTAATGATCAACCGCCATTTCCTACAATTGTCTTTCAACGTTTTACGTGCAGATGAATTCTTACTGTGTAAAAATTGCGGTTTCCCTTAAAGGAACATCTTGAAGCTACTGAAAATCGAACTCTTCAATCGTCCTTCATCTGTGCCCAAAGATACTGCTGTGAACGGTACATCATCTAATTCGCAGAATGAGATGTCAATCGAGCTTGTTTGGGAATCAAAGGCACTTTCCTAGACAAAAATGTACCTCCGAGAGAATGTATCACGGGATCCGGCATTTCCATCGGAAGACAAAGAAGGAGAAGGATTACGCGCGAGGATCGCAACGTTGTCTGATGAAACAGTGTCCGGAAGTAGTATCGCACCCTTTCTGGAGCATAGCCGGGCAAAACGAGCCGAGAAATCCTATAGAGATGCAAAGCTCGGAGTTGGTGAAAGGCTCCGGGTCCATCGCCAATGAGTCCTTTATAGCTGCTCGGGATCGGAAATCGCGTACCGGGATTATCCTTCGGCATCCTGGAATAGCTTACCAAGAGACGGAGACACCGAAGCACGCCTGACAGAAGTGATATATAGGCGTCGCTCGAGTTAGGGGGTGCGGGGGTGGTAAGGGTGGTCGAACCGGGGGGTTGGATTGCAGCGGAGGAAGCAGCGGTAGCAGCAACGAGGAAGGAAGAGGATCCTTTATAGTGGCGTTCGTCGGTTCGAAGGAGAGCGAGAGAACTCCGGCTTTCTCGCCCTCCTTTTCCACCACCTCGAACCTCCTCCTTCCTCGACGGTTCTCCTCCTCCGACACACCTCCCCTCGTCCTACCCATTCTCCGGGCCGCCACCCCCTTTATTGGCACACCCGGTATAATAAGGAGTGAGTTTGTATTTAGTCGGCCATGCGCAGTACTGGCTGTTGGCGTATCATCGATCAGACCGGCGACTGACTATTGGACCAAAACAAGAGGATGAGAATGGGAATGGGAATAAAGAGAGAGGGACAGCCGATATATAAAGTGCGACGGGGAGAGTGAGAGGCGGAAAAGTCGTTAGGGGAACGGAGAGGGAAAGAAGAGAGGAGGAAGGGGAGGTATGGAGAGGTAGAGAGAGAGAAACGCGTTAGGGCGATACCTCAGCGAGAAGAGGACACAAGGGACGAGAGAAAGAGACTCTGAAGCGAATATACTACCGGCGTCCAAGTTGGACGGGCTTGGTGTGTTGGTGAGTAGAGGGATACGAAGCAAAGAGGGTGATGTCGGGAGGGGTGGAGATGAGGGGCCCGCGGGTAGCTTCCTATGGATTACCAATACTCCGATACAGGGAGACACGGTCGCGAAGTCAGGGATAGCCAGCGATCAGACGGAAGAGACACGACGCAACGGTGACAGTGGTTGAGCGAGGCAGAGGGAGATATAGGGGTTAGGTTAAGCGGGAGAAGGAGAAGCTGTTATGAACGGGGTAGGGGTATCGAGGGTGGGAAGACAGAGACGGTCGGATAAAGAGGACGAGGCGACAGCACCCACCTGCCTGCTTCTTGCTGCAACACTCGAGCTCGATGCCAGCACGATGTATTGAAACCGAGGCTGAAGAGTTGCCGTCAGGTACTAGCAGGACGAGGGTCCTCGAAGGTCTACCTAACCGAAAGCTTTTTGATTTTCCGCCGTGAAGAGTGGCAGCGTGGAACCACCCCGCGACGCGATACAAGACCAACGGCGAGAGACAGCCGGCCGCGGTGAGGAAAGGAGAGAACAGAAATTGCCAGCTAGAATGCGAGACAACGAGGAGACCGTTATTTTTCTCTTAGCCAGCTCGACCGACATTGTCTTTCGCAATCCGAGCATTCCCGCCGGACGGCGGCGGAGCGCTGGAGGAGCTAAGAACCTCGCGCGAGAGAGATCCATCGCGCCGAACAACTTTTTTTCCTCCTTCGAGGCCCGTGGATCGCTAACACCTATACACGACCGCGGGAAGGTGATACTGTCCCGAGGATAATTGGAGATCTCGTTACTCCACACCGGTAACTTCAATTTACGATCGACCGATAATGAGATATCGAGTTCCGCCGCCCCTGCCGCGCCTATCCCCTAACCGCTCGCCCGATCCGCATGGAACCCTCCACGCTCGTCAAAGCTCAGCCCGATACCGGGACGTATTAGATGCTTGTTACGTGCTTATTAAACGTTTTCTACGCTCCCGCTATTTTCCGTCTCCTCGCACCCCTTCCCGCGGAACACGTTAACATGTCCCTTCTAGACTCAACATTCTGATACTGTATTAAACCGCAGCTATATTGTTGTATCATAAAAGAAACGGGAACAGGAAAGATAAATAATAAAGCTGGATAAATCTCCAGCTAGTTGTTGGAAAGAGTCCTACACGTAGAATCACGATAGACTTTCTATTATACACCATAGAACTAATATTTTGTTCTCACGAAGCAAGGAATCAAACCAACGAAGATCGCGCAATTCTATTCATGAATAGAATCAGTGCCAGAGATAAATCAATTTGCACGAAGAAATATCGCCGTATTTCAATATCTGACGTCGCGTTAGAAGCCCCCTGGCATAGCCCGGGTCCCGCAGTGTCGTATATTCGCACAGATCATTTAATATGACGTCCGCTGATCATCGGGCCGAATAATGGTTACAGTTTCCCACAAGCCGGCTCGGGGAGTGCCAGTAAGCCAATTAATCTCTTCAATAAGTAACGCGCGTGCGGTGCGGCGGACCTGCGAGGTCTCGCGTTAACCCCCGGGAAACGCATCACTTGTTTGCCGCGTAATGCGAGGACAAGCATGCTCGGCTAGGCTGGGTTGGTCATCGTCGGGCAAATAGTTCGGTCCGGGAGATTCGGCCACGGGGATGTGGACCCCATACTGCGAAGTGGCACGCGCCGGAACATCATTAGGTGGGACACTTGCTGGACGAACGACGACCACGAGGGTCCTGAACGTTAATCATGACTTGGCACCCCACCACCGACGAAAGGAACTTCGTGAGTGAATTAATATCGACTCTGTTGCGGAGAATATACTGCATGTACTTTTTGGCTTCGTTCGAGTCCACCGTGTCCAAAAGTGAGAATGGTACGGCACACTATAATGTAACTTTGAAATTATTGGTAAAATGTTTTTTTTTCAGTAATTATGCCAAGGGAAAATATCTATAAGATCCCCTATTCGATCTTAAAATTTATCGTTTTCAAAATTTATTATAATAAACTATTTATATTATTCACATTAGAATAGTTTTGAAATTTCATAGATATGTAATTGGTATAATAACCTCACAATGTTTAGTAGTTGATTAGATATATTTAATAATATAAACAATATTTTGAATAATAATATAGAAATTTTTAGTGGTGCCTCGGGGGGTTAAAAATTGAGGATAATTAGATTCTTCTGGTGTTGTCGTGTCAAGTTTTGCCTAATTCTTTTTGCAAATTGCAAAAATCCCAAGTCTGGTAATAGGGTACTGTTCGCGGATAACGTCGTCGCTGATCAATTTTCCAAAACGGCTTGACATCCCCTACAATACCGCCTACTGATCAATTGATTAACAGAGAATCGCGTGATTGGGGTGCTCGATTGTGTGGTATACGGGTTAATGGGGAATTCGATGAAGCTGCTCTGCCAGCTACACGGGGCGATATTCAAATAATATTAGACGTGGTTTAGACCAGAAAGCTTCATAGTAACGCGGTAATCGTTTTAAAATCTACCCGCAATGTCTCTTAAGAATCTGAAGAAGTGAATACAAACTAAATAGACTAATTGCTTAACCGTAACCAGGTCTACATTGGTGATTAAACATTCTGAAGGATCGACGATAAATCGTTATTAATTTTTGATTTGCGCCGAAATCACCGAAATCACAAAATTTAGTATTACTACAATTTCGATCGAGAAGAATTTCAATTTGTTCTTGAGATCATTTGAAGCAACATTTTCCTCTGCAAAAATAGCGTCCACGGCTTTGTTAAGCAGTTATTAACGAAAAACACAGTCTAAACAACACGCGTCTAGGTCGCGCTCTGATTGGTCTTTATTTTTCGTTAATAACTCCTTAACAAAGCCACGTATGCAATTTTTGCAAAGGAAAATATTGCTTCAAATAATCTCAGGAACCTTCTATTTCTGAATGTCGAAGAAATTTTGAGATACCCTGTATGTAATCATAAATATGATCTTGAAGGCAGTGTCTTTCCAATGAAGATTGTCCCAAAGAAATCCAGAAACACGTTAGAAAATCTGAAAAGGTGGGGCGCACAGGGGGGTGGAAGTCGACCCCCGCAATTCGTTTCCCATTTTCCTTAAACGGGACGACCAAGGACACATTAATTAATCTTCCATCCCGCTCGAGGCAGACGTGTTCCCTGTTTCACCCGTCTCACCACGGTTTTCACCACGCAGACGCCGAGCTTCGATAGCGTTTCATCGGCGGCGAGGGCGTGGCGAAACTTCGGCCCATGCTTCTAACTTAATTCGGTTAGTCGAGATTTATATCCGCATCGCAGCCTGTATCCTCTTGTTCGCGTTTCGCTACCCCTCTACCCTCCACCGCCCCCCTGCCTCGACCATCCGTCCGTCCGCCTGTACCCGCCAGATTTCACCGTGGCGCAATGGGGTTTATTAGAATTTATAAGCGGTCCCGTTGACAATCCAGCAACGCCCAAATTGCTGGATATTCCGCGAGCCCGATACACGTCGCGGACCACCTTATTTATTCGCCACCCGTTGGACCAGGGGTGGTGCGGAGGGGAGGAAACTGCCGGGGACACTCGAGATGCGCGTTATTGGTCAATTTTTGGGGTGGAACGCGGCCAGCCGGAATTCATCGCTTTGTTTGCCGCCGGTTTTACGAGCTTCGCCCGGCCTCCTTTCGCTCCCGAAAATCATCGACCAAAGAAACACGTCAAGCTGCCCCCACCCCCGGTGCAAAGGCGAATTTACATTTCTTCACTTTGGATGTATACTAACGAGCAAAAGTGACACTATGTACTTGCCTCAACGAAATGAAGATACCAATTCTGTAGTTGGTTCGTCGGAATTAGACGTACCAATTTCGAACATGTATTCGAGGTATACAATGTAATCAATTTGTCCGTAGTTTAATCAGTGTGGTTCTTGATACACAGGTACTGATGAATGTGTATCAAAATATTCAACCACTATGTTCTTTTTTTTCTTCCGCCTAACAGTCCACTAGAGATCTCTTCTTCCAGTCCGTTTTCCAATCTAACAAATGGTTCAAAGTACCTCTACCAATTTATTATAATTTTCAAATTGAAATTCTTCTCGATTGAAAATGTAATATATATTAAATTTTGTTAAACTTTATATGTTAAACTTTGTACCACGTTTTTCATTAGCTCGCTTTCTTGTTTGCTCTTTTGTCTGTTTCCATTTCAATCATTCTATTGTGCATTAATTTTTCTTAGTTATTTCAATTTAGGAGACACATTAATCTCGAAGGCAACTATTATGACCTGTAAAGTAATGATATCGGCGTCAAGTTCGATCAGTTATACATATATAGCTCGATCAGTTATAGCTATAATTGATCGAACTTGGCGCCGATATCATTAATTTATCGTATATTTGAATTTTCGATCGATAAGAATTTTTCCTTTATTATGACCTGTAGATTGAAATAATCTTTTTGTTCATCATAACGAATCATAACATTTGTTAAAAGTTGAAACTACGAAGACAGTAATGCTAATAAAAATTGATTCTTCTAAGGTTTGCTACCACTGCTCCATATATGGCATTCTCATGCATATTAAAAAGTTGAGCGAGCACGTCAGCAAATGTTTCTTAATTGAACTACATAAAAGTAGGTAGCAGGGTAAACGGGTTAACTATGAAAACACTCGTGACGCTGCAGCACGGTGGCACATTGTCGAGGGCATGTGATCGAAGATAGTGATCATCCTGGCTTCCCCTATTAAGTTTTTCGCGGGGATGTTATGGGGACGTGCGCCACTTGTCAGTGTCCGTCTAGACAGCGAGAAGTCAGAGGGCCACCCTCGGTCGTTGAGGATCATTTAATCATTTGACGACGAGCGATAGAAAATTCATGAGGTTGACGCCGCGCCACCGGCCGCAACCCTATTAGAAGGGTCGCAGGGTCCACCGGTTATGGGATTCGAGGATGCACCATAGGCTTAACGCGCGAACGATCGGTCGCTTCTTACGAGCGGATTATCAACGTTCCCCGCCAAGGCCCCTGGGAATTGTTGCCCGCTGAATCACGCGTGGAAATCCTATATAATTCGACTTTAATTCGATCTGTCGGCAATTATGATCGTTTCAGGGGTGGGAAGAGAGGGTGACACGGAGGGGCGGGGGTGGGCATCGAATGACCCGGTTCCCGGCGCACAGTGGACCGGATTGAAAAATTTAGGGACGTTCGACCAAACAGTCGATTCTTCGAAATTGAAAACTAATGAATTTGTATTGCTTCGAAAGCGTCTATGGACCTCGAAAGTGAAGAAATTAATGAAATTGAATAAATATTTTAGTTACTCAGTATTAGTTCTCTCAGTATTTTTTCTATAATATGTATAGAGCATCCCTTCCCAATAAGAAATCATATATTTTTTTAGTAATAACCAATAATAATATATTTAAAAAATAATGCTTGTCGATGTCATGTTTGTCGAAGGATATATTTTTTGTCTTAAGACATCCCAGGCTTTAAAAAAGAGGAATATTTTCGGTTTGTTAACAAATTAAACAAAAAATATATTCTAACATGTATTATCCGAAAGAGATTATTTTACAATATATTTTAGTACAAAGCTCACGTCAATATCTCAAACGGTACAAAATTTATACACAAATGTCCCGAAATATTTTGAATCCGGACCACTGTGCGGCGCAAAGTAGTCGCGCACAACGATGGAACCTTTTCGATCAATTAGTCCGACAAAAACTCGTCGAATCCGATTATCCGGAAACGCATGGCATTGCCCGCGTAATTGCGCGCCATTATACGTAAAAACGGTGGCAGGCGCGTCGAAAAAAACCGTCCGAAACGAAATTATGCGTCCCAGCGAGCCCGCGGCCGTATTTTTCGGGCCGATTCACCATTTAGGTTTACCGACCCGTGGAAAATTTCTTTTGATCAGCCGACGATGCGTATTTTTACCGGGATACGTAATTTGATTTTTATTTTGTTTTCCACGGGAAAACCTCTTCTCTCCACCTCTCTCTCTTTCTCTCTGTCGGCGTTTCTCTCGGGTTCGCGATTCCGCCCCGATAAAGCTCGCCTTCTCTCGCTCGTATTAGAGGAGAACCGGGGATTATTGGTAATTGCATGCGAATTAATTAATCGAATAATTCTACTCGACCGAAACGGGTTAACTAGTCTTGGGCCAGATCGTGATTACACTCCTCTCTTTACCAAGAGATTCTATTGTGCAAGACCCGTGCTCGTTGAATCTGGACTGCTGCTCAGTCAGTGTTCTACGATTTTCATAAAATTTCAAGGCGTGTGCGATTACATTGATAGCAATGTTTTAAGAATAATTAATACGAATAATAGAATTAATAAAAATAATTCAAGCGAAACACTTAAAGCGAAATCTAATTATGGATTAATTAATTCTTGTACTATTTATAATCGCGTTGATTTTTTCATCAATTTTTTATTAAATTTTCAAATACAACTACGCAGGATTGTATGATGGTACCTTGTCGATTGTGCATGATATATGGTTATAATTTTAATCCTTCTCCAAAAAGAAGGATTTTGATACACTACACCCTTGTATGTATATCCTTTTTATGTGACAGTAAATGTACAAACAATTCTTTTAAAAGCCTGCACACATACTATTACAGAAAATACAAAAACACAGTTGTTTTAAACAATTTCTTCGTCGCATTATATTGTATCACGGTTACTGAAGAAAATATTTCCAACATTTCAAGATGGTTTTCCATATTTTAAGTATTGGCTAGCTATTTGTAGAACTAACATCAAGGAATTGATGAATTAAAATCGATGAATTATAGAAAGGAATAGAGAAGAATGGTTGAGTGATATCCTGACGAGGACGAGAGTTGGAAGAAGTGAAAATTTGTTTGTTCTAACAATTACCGGCTGACAGGATGAAATTATACGATTACTAAAAGGCGGCGGCGGTTGCCTGTTATTTCAGTTCTAAAGATCGTCACGGTGTTTTCTGAAAAATTCAATTCTTCGCCGGCGAGGCACGACAGGTGGATATCCTGGATAAAAGGCTGAGAAGGACTCCAGTTCGAGTGTCTAGGGAAGACGTTAACACGTTCTAAAGGCCGTGCTAACGCTGTGTAAACAACGCTCAGCTCTGAAATTAGGCCCTCTCGGCCGGGTAGAATAAATATTTTCGCGTCGAACCATCGTTAACGGATTACGAATATCTTCTTTTTGTTGAACCGCGCCGAGGATCCGGTGGAGAGCGTCAACGGTGACTTCGATCTCAAATTATGTGATCAAACGGAGGCCGGAAGATCCTGATAGTCATTGATTTAAATGCAAAAACCCTTTGCGGCCCGCGCGCTCTTATCGAGGACCGAGTCTGAAACATTTTTCGACCGATGTTACTGAAATTTGACACGTCGATTGACACTGATCACATTAAAACTGAAAATGTTGTTATTGTTATCGATCGTATGATTGTTAAAACAGAAAAAAGTATTAATTATTAATAAAGCAATTTTACAAATTAATTTAAACTTTCAACGTTTCGATCCTCGTGTCGATCATTTCCAAGAAAGAAGAAAACTGCGTCTGAAATTATGACAGTGAAAGATGTTATAATAAAATCAAGGTTCTATATTTTATTACTCACTTGCTTTATAAAAATCTCAACATAGAAATTGAATTTTGTAATACATTAATTTGTAAAATCGAATCATTGTGCCGAAATCATTAATATTTGTTCTGTTTTAATAATTATCAAAGTTTGAAATGTTAAACCTCAAAAAAGGAAAATACAAAAAGATGGCTGTATCTCGGGAACAGTGAAAAAATGTTCAGGATTCAATGAATCAGGGATAAGAGTAATACCTACTTGATAATTCATAAAATTTCAACAAAAATTGATGAAATGCCAAGAAAAACGTTTAATTAAGGGTTGATAGGGCTAAATCATTATTAATTGATCAAATTTAGCCCCAAAATTAATTGTTTCAACGTTTCGGTTTAGTTTAAGACCATTTTCAAGAAATATATAATTGCATCTGTAAAAATTACTTAATTAGGCTCGAATCTGTGCGGCAAAAATATCAATTTATTTATAAGCTACATGAAAAATCCAACTGATTTAACTGGGATAGATTTGCGGTGGTTCTTTCTCTCGTAAAATCCATGCCGAAGTAGATGAAGCCGAAAGATCGTCGCGGGGTAGGCAGAGAGAGGAGCGTTCGGCGAGTCGTCGTCGGTAGGAAATTTCGTGGCCCCGGTCCGTGCCCAATTATTGATTTTGTCTTTTCGATGGCCACGGCCGCGACAGGAAAGCAATGCACGCGCACACTCGCGCAGAGAGGCCACGCACAGAAGGGGGTTTCGCGTGTGTGGTACGCGCCGGAGGGGGTTACAAAGCTACGGAACGCATTAAATACTCGAGAGCGCAGTGTCCTCGGATGAGCTTTACTTGCACCCACACCAAGCTAAAACCGTTGCCGAGCAGAGCCGAGCGAGGCAGAGCGTGGCACAGCGAGGCAGAGCGAGGCAGAGCAGAACACAACAGAGCCAAGCACAGCCAAGCCGTGTCACACGGTCGCACGCGCGCACAAAGACACGGGGCCTAAATTGATTGCGTCTAAAATCCAACGAGCTTTCTCGGCTTTTCGTTGCCAGCCACGGAGCCGAGGAACACAGCCACGAGCGGCCCGGCGAGCTTACGACCTTTGTAGCCGAGCGAAGAGTGCGTTTCACAAAAATATAACCTCGCAGAGAGCCTTTTTCTGTTTCGCCTCTTCCTATTCCTCCTCTTTCTTTTTTCCCCGCCTACCCCTTGCCGCGACCAACCCGCTTCGCCTATCTTATAGTTCGAATGTATGTAACGCTCTTTTGAAAACGGATCACCCGTACGAGGGGATGATCCAGCCACGTCTGCGAGGCCACCTCGGCTTTTCCGAAAAACTGCACCCCGATCGACGATATCGAATGTCCACGCGGTTTCGATAACCCCTAGCGATTCGTTTAACCCTTGATGCACCGGGATTTCTCCGAACAAACATTTTCCGAAACTGGATCGTGTTCACCAGGGTATTTTCGGTAAATTCGACCAGGGTTTTTCTCGGGAATAGTGAGTACTCTAAATATCTTTAAATAAAAATGTAAGAACAGCTTTTATGGTTACATTGTTTATTGAGAAACAGACGTAACCTGTGCAGCTTGTTGTACATCGAAATGTTCGATCTTCATTTTCCTCTCGTTTCAAGTGTGCAATTATACGAATTTCTGGGGGATTTCAAGTCTAAACGAATATTCAAAAGAATCGAAACAACCGAGTCTCACCTTGGACATTGCAGTTGACTTTGTTCTCAAGTGTGCAACTATACGAGACTGCATGTGCAACATCACTTAAAAGTTGGTCGGTCTTGTTTCCGTGTTGAGCATAGCTTAACAACGTGGCCACCCGCGAAACTCTCGAATAATGCTGCGTTCAGATGAATTCGAACAGTGCTGCAGCCGTACGAAATTCGACTGGCAGATTCAGTGATTGGACCCAATAACTGGGCCGCTTTCGAGCGTACCTATCGAGCGATGATCGTGCACGATCGGATGAAAATGTCGAAGACACGAGTCGGATTGCGCGTCTCCTACCTGGCAGCTCGTTCTAACGAATCCTTATTGGCGCCTGGGCTGAAACGGGGACTGACAATGGGGCCCTGTTGTCAGGAAGGGGGGCTTCCTTCAGTGGAACCTTTGTCATGGAACATACGTGGAAGCGTCCGAGCTGAGAACCCTCGAGAGAGCTCCGGTGGATGACTTGCGTCTCGCTAGCTGTTCGTCGCTACTTGAAGTCAAATTTTTTCTCTTCCGAGCAACAGCCAGCCGGCTGGCTTTCCATCATCCCTCCTCATCTCTTTCTCTCTCACGCAACGATTGTGTGAGCCACGTTAAAATTCTTCGCTAATGGGCTGCTTACCGCTCGGATACGCGTGTTGTTTTTTCGGACGAGTCCGTGGGAGTCTCGGCCCTCATTACCCGGATAGCTTCAACCGGGAAACGTCTGTCCGATGCACGAGGATGATTCCTTTTCCTTGAACTAGCACTGGCTTAGCGTTCTATGCTATTTCGCTGGCTGTGAATCGCGACCGAATCGGTGTCTCGGAACTTCATTCTTTGCTTACGAAATCATTCGAGAGCCACCTGGTCCATTGGATCGGTGAGAACAAATTAATCCTCATCCGATTTACAAAAATTGTAAAATTTTTGTGGCTTCAGTTATCCGCACTACTTGATTGAGAAATGACTAGAAACTTAACAATCTGATACGCTCCTCTTTATGGACAAAGTACAGTGCAATAAAGTAGAAATCTCAAGCTTTAAAATGGTACGTTTTTCATCAAGTTTGGATAAATTTTAGCAAAGTTACAGTAATTTCAATATTGAGCAAATTTTGAATTGGCTGTGACCGCTGAAATCGGGTGAATACCCTGACTTTTCTCAATTCAAAAAGAAATAACTTTCGATAGAAATGAGATAGAGCGATGAAATTTTTTTTTAAACTAAAGCTGAAACTTTGCAAAATATAGGAAAAATAGGGAGATTATGGTACGAATGTTTTTAATCTTGAAAAAATAAAAGTTTCGCGTCTCGCGAATCGGTTGGATAACGCTGAGCTTGAACTGCATCAGGATCCACCGTGTTCGCACAGAATGAAATCACTGGATACGAAGCGAGGGTCCTGGACCGGTCGTTTCGAGCGATGAACAGGAAGAAAGGGAGGAGTGCTGAAAGTTTGGCTCGTTTCGAGGATATAATCTACCCGCGCCGCGCCGAGAAGAAAGTAACGAGGAATCGAGTTACGCTCGCGGCCCCCCAACCTCCGGGAGCCTCTTCAACCCTCTTCCGCTCGACTTCGATCTCTCCTTGAGGCTCTCCGTCCATCGTGGCTCGTCCTCGCCCGCAAAGAAGCTCGGCTAAGAAAGGGTAATGGCGCGGAAACGGCTCAAATGACCCGCGAATTTTCACTGGACGAGTCCTCCCGCTGCTTGTGTTTATGTTTAATAGGCGTCCCCGCGTCGTAAGTCGACATGAATTATGCTGCCGTATTACCATTCCCACGGGTTTATGGAAATCTCCGACTGACGATTCAACTTCTGATCTTGCACCGGTCAATGATCGTGGGTCTGTTACAGCTTCTTCTTTTCTTCTTCTCTCGCGGCTGATTAAGGGCTAGGGCACCCCCTGAATATTACTAGAATATTACTAGAAAAATGTTTCTATTGTTATCGATCGTATGAATGTTAAACCAAGAAAAATATTAATGATTTCGGCGCAACGGTTCAATCAAATAAACATTATAAAGCAATTTTAATTTGTAAATAGTTGCACCGAAATCATTAATATTTTTCCTGGTTTAACATTCATACGATCGATAACAATAACAACATTTTTCTAGTAATATTCTAGTAATATTCAGGGGGTGCCCTACCCCCATAAGAGGTACACAGCGAAACAAATTATCGAACGAGTTCATTGAAATTAAATCGATACCTTCGCAGACTAGTATCCACCGGCTTGCCACGTAGCTGTACGAAGGCCGTGTAAACAATTTGAGAAACGTAGTGTGAAAAACATTCTCCGAGCAAAGTGTTCTTCCGCGTTAACAAACGAAGTTCTTCCCGGGGCGCATTATGATACGAAGAAAAGGTTTCACGCGTGAAAAATGCTGCGAGAAACGTAAGTGCATAAATGCTGTGCAGGCCCTCCGCTCGTTCATTAATACAAGAGGAAGAACAACTCGCTGCGCCCAACAAAATGGCGTTCCTTTCGAGAATTTCCGAGGAGGGACGCCACGCCGCGGCGCGCCGGCAGCCGAGCGTAAACCATCGCTCGTAAAACAGGATAAGAGGCTCGTTTCGAACTCGATACCGCTCGACAAAGATACTCGATTCCTCGATTACTTTCGTCGAAACGTTCTCCGTCGAAACGAGAAAAATAGTCTGCCGTTGCTACTGAATTATGTGGAAGATTCCGCCGGTTGTAAACGGAATATCCTTTTTCTTACAACCACCAAGACGAATGCGGAGGTTGTCAGCATGCCAGACGGGGAACAAAGATGGCTTCGACGTTCCAACTTTCGAACGATTTTCCCAGAAAACCTGCTACAATGCCCGAAATTTTTATAAAGCCGAGTTTTTGGTGAAATCTTATAATTGTGTCAACTATGAAATATATAATTGCTTAATTACTTAAAAAGCAAAAAGAAAAGGAAAGAAAAATTTACATATATATTATTTACATTGATTAATAATATATCTATGAATGTAATCATGTAAATGGTTTCTTTTATTAATCCTAAAATGCTATCTATTTTCAATACTAATTGAGAATCTGATGCACGATAGCATTTTAGGATTAATAAAAGCAGATAATGAAAACGTAGTAAAAAAAGAAGTAAGAAATTGATTTTTCTAAAAATAAAAGATTGGAATATTGTCTTTAACGAAACCATCTTTTGGTTGTCCAAGGAAATAAGCGTTCCGTCCCACTGTACGACACCGACGTCGTCTTCGCTATTGTCGCGGGCCATTTTGGTAGCGGTCGAGAGGATAGGGGGAACGGTTTTGTTCATCTCGCCTGGTTAATGCGCCACTCCCGCGACAGCGAATTGCACGCCGCGGAAACGAGAGAATTAAAAATGAAAATTCGTAATGCCGCCGGGGATTATGCTTCATTTCGCCGATTACTTTCCTTCTTCAAGCACGAACGCTTAATTTCCTGCTTGTCCGCGCGGACGACACGAGTGTCGCCCGAAGACATCGTCCCCCCCGCCTACGGTTTCGATGATCTTTTGTGATTCTCAGACACCTTTTGATACCGTAATCGGTCTAAATAACGGCTGAATCTGTCGCCATCCGACGAGCAGGATAAGTAACGTTTATACGGCCTCTCTTCGTTTCATATGCTACCGGGATTTCGTTGGGTTGCGAACCGTTTGCGCGTTTACGGGAAATTATTGGAGCCACTTCTACGAATCGACGAATTCGACCCTTCAAATGTTTTCGACCATTTTTACTGGTTTCTTTCTGAAATTTCTTAAAAGGTAAAAGGTTTTTCGAAGGTACTTGTCGCAACATTCTTGGTGCAACAAATTTTGATACTCTGGGTCGAAACGAACCCAGGTAGTGATTGTGAATTTTGAATTGCTATGAAAATATTTGTAAGATTTGTAGAATTTGTAAGATTCACCGATAGAATAAATTGGGACCGGTCATTTTATCGCTTAAAGGGGTGGACACAGAAACATCTTCGTCAATCCAGCATTTACAATTCACACTCGTAATCAATTCGCGCTTCTCCGCCGTCGACAATGCAAAATAGCAAGATTAATTTGTCCGAAGTTGAACCAACCCCTAAACAGGGGCTCGGTGCGCGACGTTGACACACAGCGTAACACTGAACGCGTGATTCCCTCTTAAATCAAGTGACAAAAGGCACGGTCGTCGTTCGATAAATCCAGGCCGCGTATTACCGAATTAAAATCGTGTGTTCCTCGCAGGAATTAGCGTGAGGAATCGCAGCTGGAGGGACACACGCTGGCAGGATGGCGACGTCCGCCCAGAGAACACAGTCGACGATTTATTAAAGCGGCCTGCAACGCCCGGCTGCCGCCGCCGAAAATTAAACAGTAATTGAACAGTGATTCGTGGTGTCATTTTGTCCAAAACACTTCGCTAGGTGGGACCCCCTTCGGCGTGTACATATCGATCCCGGTAAAAAGGACGTGTGGCGGGGCAGCCTGTAATTTTCCCGCTGCCCCCTCTCCCTCCGTAAGAAGCCGTAACCCTCCGCCGAAATTACGTCCGTTTGTGAACGACTCCGCGCGCCAATCAGACGCAGCCTCATTTCGCGAGTATGAGAGCGATCGCGATAACGAGTAGTCAAGTCGATCGGTCTTTGCTGTTTCCTATAGAGGGTGGATTCGGGAATCAGTCTTTCCTTCCTCCTTTTTGCGACACGACGAGCCTCTTTCACCAAGAAACCCACAGATCCTGTAGGAAAGAACCGACACGAAATAGTCGACTCTCGAAGAATGAGCTACCGTTGTTCGCGTAAAGATAGCCCTTACAGAAAAAATCGCTGTGGGAAATTAAGTAATATTTCACGCAGGGTGTTGGCTACATTCTTACTTTATTATCACGAAGATAATAATTACTTTATTTCACTGTTTAATATTTAATATTGTATAATTTTACTTATTCAAATTTTGTTTGTTTTTTTTTCTACTTTGTAAATACTTCGAATCGTGAGTTATGGTTTCGAGTACATACAAAAATTCCAGTAGAAAAAAGCACTTTGATTTGTTCCCGAATTTTTCATTTTTCCGGGCAACTTTTTCAATATTTCTTTCCCTGAAAACCTTATTCGGACTGTTGCGAAGATTTCTTTTAAAAAAGTTAGCCGTTCTCAAGCGTTTCTTACCAACGAACAGCATTTCATTTTTAACCGACTTCGAAAAAGAGAGAGGTTACTCAATTCGACCTGTATGTGCCTTTTTTCGCTTTTTTTTATTTATATAGATCTATTAGAGCGACGAAGCTGTCACGTGAAATTTCACTCGTTTTCTTTGGACCCAGAGAAGATGCGCCTTGGGCTTAAACATTTCGGAGAGAAAAATGTCGGAGCTGGTGGATAGAATCCGTTGTGGGGAAGCGCAATTATATTGTCGCACGCGCGAATAGTATGCACAATTACGCGAGCAACCAGACCGGGGGTCTGCCGAAGACATTTCGATTAACTTCGCCGCGGGGTGTTGTGGGGCCTTTCTTTCTTCGCATTGTCACCCCCGGACGAGTAACATGTAAAGCTTCGGAAAACGTATGACGAGAGGAAGATTAAATCGAGAGAATAATCGCCACATCGATTTGACCGAGACGATTATGGAACGTAACTTTATTCGTTCACCATTTGCAAAAATTACAAACAAGATCATCCAAAATTATCGAATGCAATGTGAGGATCGAAGATCTTTGAAGAAGATTGGCTAATTATTTACAAAATTCCTCACTGATTTTGATGAAATTTAAATATAAGGGGCAGCACCCTTCTACTTCACCCCAAGATATACACCCAGATCTAATCGAAATTGATTTAGGGGTAACAATCTAGAAAAGGGGCTTCTCATCGAGTTTGATGAGCTTCAAATATGTTACCTGAAGTTAGCATATGATTTTAAACAACTTTTCCTTGCATATTTCTTGTACATGTTTCGACGAAAATTATTAGGTCCACTACACTTCAATTGTTCAATGAATTATGTTCCTGCAAATGATAAAACAGATCCTATTCAATTTTTGTTGAAATTTTATCAATTATCAAATAGGTTTATCTTGTCTCTTATCCCTGATTCATTAAATCCATTTTATTCCATTACATTAAATCCATACATTAAATTCATTTTTTCACTGTTCCCAAGATATCGCCATTTTGTATTTTTTTTCAGGTTTAAAATTTCAAACTTTGATAATTATTACTTTGAAGGTTTGATATGGTGGACCTATGTACCAAATTTTAAGCTTGTAGTTCAATGGGAAGTACCCAAAAGATTTTGATGATCTGTCAATCAGTCAGTGATTAATTTAACGATTGTTGAGGTCCTATATCTCGGAACCTACTAACGTTGGAAGATTAATGTTGTGCAAATACTGAGACATGATAGCATTTAAGAATTCTACAAAATTACATCTCTCCATCTGCCTCCAGTTCGGAGTTACAATCCTCTAAAAAACGTCTAAGTCGTTTCGTGTAAAAGAACTAGTCTGGCGCACTACCGTGCACCTAGATATTCGTCCGATGGCTTCACAGAAATGTCAGTCGACTGTCTTAGCTGAATATCCCGCTGACGGATGATCCACAATGAAAAAATTGAAGAGGTATATCTTAGATTCTAATCTCTGGATATCTCGAGAGCTTGAGCATTGTTACAGGAATGAATGCCATAGGAGTATCCTCTCTTCTGCCTCTGCACACGACATTCGGAAGTTTCTCATTTCGTCGCGAGAGACACGAAGAAATATTCTTTGTGTCCTGTCTACTCTTGGAAGAAGTCGCTTTTTTTCCTGCTTTTCCTGCCCGCGGACTCTTTTCAACTTCTATGCCTTTGTCCCCCCTCCCCTCGAAATGAGAAAGCTTCTTAATACCAGAAATCAACGAGCACCTCGTCAAAGACGACTGTTCCATTCGGATTCTCCTTGCTCGAACGGAGCCCCTATAATACGGAGGCTTTTCGAACGAGTCTTCTGTAGGTACACGCGATTCGATTCTGCGATGATGGTTCAACCTGCGAACTCAACCAGCATAACTAATTAATTCGTTCGAAACCGTTCATTTAATCAAGTAATAACACTCTTCAGCACGTAAGGCTTGACAGCGGCCACTGTCGAATTGGTCGACTGGAGGTGGCAATTCCGTTTCACGGAGGAAACGGGACCTTTCCGGTCTTTCGAAATTTCGACGTTAGGCTGCTCGATACGGTTCGCAGACGACGCTTGGCAGCTGTCAATGTTCTCGGCGCTACCATCTAATATGAATGACAACCTCAACACTAAACATTTATTATTAACAATAATACGATCGATATAAGAGACATATTTGTCAATGACAATACTTTGGAACTTTTGTTACATGCCTATGGTGGCAATTAAATAAACGTTGTATCTTATCGAGAAATTTTGAAGCGAGAGCTAAAGAAAATGCCAGGCTACTTCCGACGATTCGATGCGCTCGGAAAGGATTTTATAAAATCGTTCCACTAGTTAATACTAGTAAGTCAATTTTTATTTAATCCTTTTTAATTCTTCTTCGTCGTGGTTGTTATAATTTTAGCCTGGATCTTTAGACTGAAATGTACATTTCATAAATAAACGTTGTATCTTTTCGACTGCGCCCGAAAAGGATTTTATAAAATCGTTCCACTTCTTAATACTAGTAAGTGAATTTTTATTTAATCCTTTTTAATTCTTCTTCGTCGTGGTTGTGTTATAATTTGAGACTGGATCTTTAGACTGAAATGTAGTCTTGACTGTACTTTAGACTCTAATGCTTGCAAGTTGCGGTTGGTTTGGTTAGGTTACAGATTTTCCAAAGGCATATTTCAATACGATTCCGCGAACTCTTCTAGAAGTAGAATTGCGTTAATGTGAGCAAAGTTGGCAACGAAGCGTAAAGGTCCTTCCGATACGATTACCGAAACGAGTACAAATCCAAAGTCGTCTCCTTGCCTGCGCGAAGCGGATGCGAGAATTGATTTTCAACGTTAACGAAGCTCGGTCGTAACACTTTAAAAGCCGTTTACTGCTGGGTTTAATGAAATAGAGTTCGTTCATGAAAGTTAACGAGCAGAAATAAAGCTGTGGCGAGGAAGAAATAAGTAAAACTGTACGAGAACGTGCCCGAAAATTTTCCGAAAGAAAGCGAACTCGAAGACGGCAGCACACAGTGGTCCGAATCGAAAAATTTCGGATCTCGAATCGAAATGATTCAACCGAATCAAAACGTTTCGGTATCCTCACAAAATTGGTTTACTGTGTAGAATATGATCGAACTGTAGCGCCGATAAAATCAAACCCTATCTAATGTCTTAATATTTTACGATCGATATAAAGAGAAAAATCATTAGTTTTCAATTTCGAAAAGTCAACTTTTCGGTCGAACGTCCCTAAATTTTTCAATCTCGACCACTGTGCGGGGTTTCACCGGTAGAATCATGAGTCGGGAATCGATTCCGTGTATAATCTCTGATCGCACGTAGCCGGATCCCAAATACATCCGTCGATAATCGTGGCAGTGTTCTAGGAGCGTATCGACCACCTCCGAAACGCGCCTAATCGATAATGAAAACAGTCGGCAGCGTTGCGGTGTCCTTGATGGGAGCTCGTTGCGTGGGCGTGCTGGCACACACAACAAACAAAACAATGGAAAAAGCGCGTGGAACAAACGGTAGAAAGAAGCTACAAAGAAATTAGGAAAGAAATAGGGGGTGTATCTCGACGGAGGCCTCGGGGGCGCAGGCAGGAATCGAGCAAGAACGAAGAGAGTTCTTAGGTGAGACGTTGGAGGGAGGAGGGAGGGGTAGAGAGGGCGGTTAGATCGAGAAGCGGAAGGAGATTCACGCAGCAACGAATCGGACAGAGACGTGGAAGAAGAAGGGCGAAGGAGTGGTGGAGGGAAGTGGAAGAGGAGGCGTTGAAGGAGGTGGGGGCCGAAGGGAGAGAAGAGGGGTGAAGTGGTGGAAGAAGGAAGGCGTGGGAGTCGAGGGGGAGTGGGGGTTGAAAGAAGAGGTAGCGAAAAGACGAAGAAAGCCGGCACTCCCACACAAAAATATCACCGTTAACGATTACCAACCCCTCTTTTCGTCCCGCGCTCGTTATATTGTGTCCCCGCCGCGCGCGCAAATTTAGAAACAAAAGACGGGTGGAAGGCGCGGCCTGATTGGCCGACCGGTCCGCGACTCGTCTCTCTGATTGGCCCGCGGGACCGCACCCATCCTGCAATGGCCGCTTTGTCGTTTCACGCCGCCGCTACACTCTCTCAATATCCCCCCCTCTCTCTCTCTCACACTCTACCCCTCTAACCCCCCTATCATTCTCTCTCTCTCCCTCTAATATCGTCGTGTGTACGCGCCTGTATCTACGCTTCAGCCACGAACCTTCAACAACCCCGTAAAGCGCGACTCAACCGTACGTCCTTACCCCTTCCACCATACGGTCCCTCTTTCGTACGTTTCTCTCTTTTTCTCTACCACCCTTCATCCCGCCCTTCTTCTTCCTTCTTCGCTCTCCAACTAGCACTCTGTCTTTCTTCTTCTCGCGGCCACGTTCCTCCACATAACCGACCGGTCTTCGTCCCTTTCATCCCCAGCGTTTCTTCGCCACCCCTGGTGTCACTTCCTCTAGCGGTTCCTTTACCACCTTTGCTCCGCGGCCCCGCTACCACCCTCTCTGCAAACCCCTTTCACTACCCTCGAATTATATCAAAATATAATCAGCGACTTGTGTGTGTGTGCGAGCTCTGGTCATTCATGTACACACGTGCTGCTGCTTTAGCGCGCGGCCACCCTCACGTGTTGGACTTTCTTTAAGCATCGATTAGGGGTTGATCTGAATTTTCCCGTTTCGATGCTTTCCCAAGGGTACGATATTTCGATTGTTTCCCTCGATTGGTTTTCTTATTACATGTAATTATAAATTTATAATTGTTTCTTATTTTTCGGGATTGATTTTGTATTGTCTGAAGTGATCGATATTCGAGGTTCGAAAGTTGTGCTGACGGGGATTTTCACACAGAACGGCCTGAAAACTTGCTACACTATATTAAAATAACCCTTTCATCTTCAAGAACCTCAGGTTTATTAATTCCTGAATAAATTCGAACGTTAAATTGTCTAGTGACTTTTGGATCACACTGTGCTTGTTCATATGCTGGTTCTTTTAATTATTTTTTAATCGATACCCCTGATATATTCCTAATTATGCAAGTCTAATTGATTATTTCCTGAATAAATTCAAAATGGTTTAGTGACTATTCGACCACCCTGTGCTTGTTCATATCCTGGTTCGTGTAATTATTTCTTAACCGATATCCCTCCTGTAGTCCTAATTAGACAGTCTAATTGTGAAAAAGATGATGCCTGTATTTTACTCCTCCTGTAGCTCACAATCTTTATTGGAAAATATTGAAGAACACTTCTATCGTCGCCAGACAGTGGATTTTTATTAATTGTCAACCAAAACGAATTTATCACGGTTCCCCGATCAACGAAGTAATATATGAAAATGGGAGTTGGCGAAAGGATCCGCCGGATGACTAGAATTAGTAAATCCGCGTACCCTATCCACCCCCCTTTTCAATTTCTCTACTCTCACTCGTCCGGATTCTCGGCAATCGCTCAAACCTCCCTCCCCGCGTCACTATCGACCCAAATTTTCTATTTCACATCCGAAACGAACTTCCACACACGGCCGACGAATTAATCCATCTATCTACCCTGTTATTCCGCTGGTCTACTAGCGATTTTTCTCGGCAGACGATCTCAATATGCGAGCTCGGACCGCACACATGTCGTTCGAGCGACGTACAGCCGTGAAACCCGGAAGGAGAGAGAAGGAGAGAGAACGAGGCCTCGGGCGGGGGTTGAAGGGTGAATCGCGATGAGAGGAAAGGGACGGGGATGAAGGGGGTGAGAGGGAAGCTTGTCCCGGGTCCGCCATGCGGAAACCTATCTCAGGCTAGTACTCCACCGGTCCGCGGTAACTAACCGTCAGCCAGGAAAATTCTCCCTTTTATGGTCGCGCCTTTTGGTCCTGCCACTCTCCACCCCCGACAACGTGCCACCGACAACGTACCCCTACTACCTACCCCTTTCATTTGCGACTGTTCTTTCGTCGCTTTGCACAACGATGCCGATAATTCTGCGTGATATCGCCATGGGATCGAGCGAGCCTCGATTAAAATGGCTAGCAGCCTGGCTGCTGGATCTCGTTTCGAGTTGCATCTGGCGCAACGAAGCTGCTCCTGCGCCACCAAAGAAAAATCAGGCTAGCTCTTTCTTTTCCTCAACTCTCACGTTGGCGAATTAATCAAATGGTTTGGACATTTACGCAACCAATTCAAAATTTGCTCAATATTGAAACTTTTATTTTTTCAAGATTAAAAACATTCGTACCATAATCTCCCTATTTTTCCCATATTTTCCAAAGCTTCAGCTTTAATTTTAAAAAAATTTCATCGCCCTATCTCATTTCTATCGAAAGTTATTTCTTTTTGAATCGAGAAAAGTCAGGGTATTCACCCGATCTCAGCGGCCACAGCCAATTCAAAATTTGCTCGATATTGAAACTGCTGTAACTTTGCTAAAATTAATTCAAATTTGATGAAAAAAGTACCATTTTAAAGCTTGAGATTTCTACTTTATTGTACTGTATACCGTTTTTACTGAAACGGATGTTTTGAGTGGAAAATTTGTCCATAAAGATGATAGGAAATTGTTCCTCAGACATTCACCTAACTGAAGCCACAAAAGTGTTACAATTTTTGTAAAAAGTCGGACAAATATCCCACCGTGCTCCGGTCGCCAAAATTTCGTATCTGGAACATTGTTCTAACGTCGCGGCATTATTATAACGTTCCTCCATCATCGGATCATAATATTATCCGTAGAGGAAAGGGTTGGCGCTTGGAAAATAATTCATTGTATCGCCGCATAATTCCGGGAAAACGTAACTAGAACCGTCCGCTCGCTAATTGATAATAATTCCGTTTGACGAACCGGCGGGCGTTAAATCTGTTTGCAAAAAGCATCCTCGTTAATATAATTTTAGAACCGGCGTTATCGGCGACGGAACAACGGCCGCTTTAATTGCGCCGGAATATATCGAAGCTTTATATTTCCGGTGGATTTATGTAGCCCTCCCCCCGCTGCACCGGGTGCGGGCGGGGCGATCGTCGTGAAAAGAGCGTGTAACGTTGTTAATTCTCGTTAACGCGCAAAATTACCGGGGAACCCGAAAGGGGTGGAGGGGCAGGGAGGACGGGGGCGGATTGCGGGTTTAATAGCGAATTATGCGTTTCGAGGCTCGCAAAATGTCCGCCAACTATTCCCCTGGCCGAGAACAAAGGCTTCAACGCGGCGGGAAATGAGTCCGACCTTTTCTTTTTTTATTTTGCAGCATTATGCATCCTCCTTCGGAATTTTCGTGCGGCCGGCGACCCGACGCGGAAGAAATCGCATTGTCGAGGCCCGGCTTAATAAGCGAACACTGCGCCGCGCCGTCATTCGAAACAAGCACTTTCGAACGCGCGCGATGCGATTCACCGCGGAAAATGGACCCATTTAATCGTGTCTACTTCACGAATACCGCCCCTGCCATTACGATTCGCCGGGAAATGAATTTAACAAACTGCCAAGAGCTCCGCGGTTGCGTACCACTCTACCCGCCCATTCTTCAATCTATATTTTCATCATAAATAGCGAAACGCGGCGCCGTTAAATCGTACGAGAACTTTCAATTGCGACCCGTTCCGCCGCTATTTCCAGCCTTTCAACCGACCAACCGCGATCGGTTCCAGTTTTCACCGGCTACTCAGTTTCCGCGTTTTCCACGACTTTTCACGGGTTTTCGAACCGATTTTTTAAGCCAACTGTCGCGCAGATAAAATGTAATCCGGTCTTTCAATATTAATTCTTAAATGGAGCTTTAAATTTTTTTTTAAATAACACGGTTTTAAACACGGACTGAAAAGTATGAAAAAATTTTTAAAAAATTTGTGATTGTGAATTTTGAATTGCTATGAAAATATTTGTAATTCGGTGTTTCAACATTAACTCTTAAATGGAGCATTAAAAATTTTTTTGAAAATACGTCTCGGCGATATAGATCGACTAATAAGTTGCAGGAGCCGATTGAACGAATGAATGGTAGGGAAAGGAAGAAAGTATCCTTTGACTGGTTCGATCGGTTCACGGGGGTTCGTGAGCGTGGAAACACGATACCTCTGAGTTGCGAATTTCACAAGGTGATGTTGGTGGTGGTCGTGGGTATCGGGCCTCTCTGATTCGTAGGTCACGTGGTCGGGTTTCATAGGTCTTTTGATTTTCGCTCACCTGTATCCTGTCTTCGGGCAGATCGGTTCGGAGACTGAGCATCTCGCGAGCATAGACGTCAGGATAATGGGCCTCTTTGAACGCTGCCTCCAGCTCCTCCAGCTGTTGCGACGTGAAGATCGTCCTGGAGCAACAACCGTATGAACCTAGTTATATGCCATTACAGTTTTTCCCTTAAACCTAGCATACACTCGTAGCTCAACTGAGAAAAAGTACCATCATCGACCGACTAAATCGTTTACATCGACCGACAAAATCGTTTACATCCCGTAAGTGTTGTTCAGACATTCGCGAATAATTAATCAAATTCACAGTTTTCTGGAGGAGTAAGTTTCTCGTTCACGATCACAGCAAATGTTCATTTAATATGGATAATTGATGGATCATTTTTGCTAGCCGTCAACTAAATAAATAAATCGCATCAACGGAAATATTCCGCAATTTTGTGCAAGTTTAATTGAAAACTGTTTTTATTCGTATTTCTTTGTCCGAACCGTTAATATTTCTTACGTCCTGCGACGATGTATCGAAACACCCGATCAAATCGATTCCACGCGACAGTATATTTTTTTAACGATCATCCGAGCCAACCTCCATCCGTCTGGCACGCAATTATTGGCGAACGGTGTGATTGCATTCGGATTGTCTGTCACTTGAAAATAGCTAGAAAATCGTTACCAGCTGACTCGTCGATTAGACGATAACAAAATCTGAAACGATTTATAGGGTGTAGCACGTGACTATCATCTTAACGTTCTTCCTTCTTCAGTGGACTAAGATAATTAAAAGAAGAAACAAATTTTAATTTAGTTCTTGTTGCTTGCAATCAATGGAAATATTTATTTTATTTTGTATAAAGATCCACAATGCAGTGATGAGGGGTATGTACAATTTAAAACAGTGGACACATTAAAATGATTTAGGGCCACTAGTGTATTAGTTTCACTTCACTAAAATAATTAAAAGAAGGAAGAAATTTTAATTGGAAAAGAAAAAGAAAGAAATTTAATTCTTGTTGCTTGCAACCATTGCAAACATTTATTTTATTTTGCATAAACATCCGCAATCCAGTGATGACAAACGCGTGCTGCGCTCTCTGTACATGTATATGCATAACCTTGCAACGACTTCTGCAATACAAATAACCTGTTCTTCTAAATTCCCAAGGGAATCTCAATTTGACTAACATGAATATTTTTAATTTTTGATGTTAAATTATTTTAATTTTACCCATTATAAGAATAGTTACTAGAATAAGAAGTTACTAGAATAAGTACAGTTAGAATAGGAAAGAAGGCAATACACACGTGCAATTAAACAGGCGTAGACTATAGAGAGCGTAGATAATAAGAATATTATATTATATTTTATGTTAAGGTGATCTGTTACGCAAATATTTGCAATAGCAAATAGTTTATAACATATAGGTTTAAGTACAAGGTATTCTATTACATATAAGTGTTACTATGTATCTATGTATCTAATTCCAGCTTATAGACCAAGTTAGGCCTAAAGCTTAAATAAAAATAAAAAAATGCATAACCTTGCGTGGGTGTGAAATGCTGTGATCGCGAAGGAGTTGACTCCCGGTCGGAATTGTTGTCGACAATCGAAAACGCGGAAGAATCGGACGGGTAATCGATGACTGTCACGAACGGTTATTAATTTATTTACTCGTGTGTCGCGATTACCTTGGACGTTGTATCTTTGTGAAATGGCGCGAGCCGAGAGTTAATGGCGGCGGTTGGTCGCGTGCTTCGAAAAGAGAAGAGCGCGCGCGGCGCACAACAGCGGGGAGAACGGTCACGGGAAAAATTCACGGTTGAGGTTCGCGTGAGATACTCACCTATGACGGCGCTTCTTCTTCTTCTTTTTGCTGAAACCGGAGAGACCGTCGACCGTGAAATCCTTTCCCGACTCTATGTTGTGCCCGACTCCTGGAACAGAGCAGTCCACATTAGCGGTTCTCTAAGTGCCATGCATGAGCATTCAATTTCAGATAAGAACTCCTATTCTTTAGAAAGAAGGATAGTCGTGCACACATTCAATCAGACTCTCGCTTGAATTACCAGGGCGAGATAACGAGCCTGAAGTGCTACAATTTTCTAATGTTCACTTTTTAACAGAACGAAGATGCTGGGATTCCAAGAATCTTTCTAACGTTCAAGCTTAGTGCAATGACTTACTGAATGATTGTTAAATGACCATTATTTAAAATATTGTTTACATTGAAGTATAGAATGAGGTATTATATCAATTTCATATCCAATGCTAGGAAGGATTTTAACGCTAACAACATTATTTATTTAATTCCTGAATTAATTTCTGAAACGTAAATTAATGGTATCAGTTCGTCGTTGCAGTTTTCATTAGCGAGCGAATTTTTTTCTTCCATTTTCGGTTTACTCCAAAAAAGCTAAAACACCTGTGGTAGCCATATTGAACGCTAAATTTAAATGTTTTTGAATTTCCCAAGCATTGTCAGGATCGTGGAACTTTCCGAATAATTAGAATCACGGAAACGTAAATTAATGGTATCAGTTGATCATTGCAGTTTTCATTAGCGAGCGAATTGTTTTCTTCCATTTTCTATCGAATTCCATTTTCGGTGTAAAAAGGCTAACACAGTAGGAATAATAGGATAGGGTGCGTGGGCGTATCTTCTTTCGCGAAAAATCCGCGTTGCTGACGGACGGCAATGCTCCATCGGGCTTGTGAGCTCATTATTTCATAGCAGTGGCCGTAATTGATAATTACAGACGCCGCTTTGTTCGGCCCGTTCAAACACCTCGCGGATCAAATTACCCATTATACCTGACTTGCCAATGAATTGGGACCACGCGCACGCACATCCGCGCGCAAATTATGCTGGACGAATCTGCGCACGTTCGCCTCATCAATCCTCTCTCTCCCTATTTTATTTCTATTAAACAAAATTTTTTTCCCCACCGGGCATCGTTCGAATTATCTCGTTTAGCTCTCCCGGAATATTTCGCTATTCGATATGTTTATCAGTACGCGCGTGTCCCCTTTGTGTAATCTCTCGTTTCTTTCGCCCGTGGTTTTGCATTAATTATCGCCGCGGTTAAAAAAGTTGTAGAATAGTAATTAAACGGCGGACAGAGGATACAATGTGACCGATGAAAAACAGTAGCTTTATAACGAAGCTCCGCGAATTTTATTTCATTTTTCGCGAAACATGTAATGGCGGATACCGAGATTCTCCGTATAAACTTTACTAATTTATCAAGTTAAAATATAGTTATAATTGTAACTCGTAATTCTCTATTATTATCGGAATAAGGCCTGTACATTTGAGAAAGTATATTATTAATTTTCGTTGTTCGTTATCTCTGTACACCACTTTCAGCATCCAACTGAGATTAATTAAACTCGAATCTTCATAAACAAATACGATTTCATGACGACCAAGGCTAGACCGATTAAACGTAACATTAATGTACATTGAAATACATTGAAATTTCTGCACTGCTTAATAAAACTTTTAAAGAGCCTTTTACGTTAACATTTAGAAGTTAATTTCTATTTCGTGCCTTGCGACCAATGCAGGCAATTTTGCTATGAAAATATTTGTGAGATTTCAAACGAAAAACGTGGGGCGGATTAAGTAGATAATCGATGTATCTTGCGCCGTATGTTTTCCGTTTTAAATCTTACAAATATTTTCATAGCAATTCAAAATTCACAAATTTTCACCACTAATTTTATATTAAAAAAATATTATTATGTTAGGAATAATTTATTAATTTATTACGATGTTAGTTTTTCCTAATATAAAGATTATCTGTATTCTTGTACACGTATACAATATTCAGACCCAATATTATTCTCGTATGAATAAATGTGGCTCAAAAAATATTTTTCCAATATTTGAAAAAGATATCTATCTAATATTTTTGTGCTACTAGGGGTAATTTTCTGGCAAGAGACGAGGGCGATTTAGAAAGGCTGGGCAGGTCGGACCGTGGCCCGAAAATAATTATCAATTATAAATTAATTTCGAATTAACGAGCGAGAACCGGCTCCGTGGGGCGCGGGCGCGCGCCCGCACGGGCACGCCACGCTCCACAATGAAACGCTCTCTCTCCCCGAGGCTAACTCGTTACTACAGTTGTTGCCGGCGCTGGCAATCGGCTGGTGCCGGCACTACCGGCGGCTAATTAACTATTAATTAAGAGCTTAATTCCAATTATACGTGTCCTTCGACTAATTGGACCCCGAAACGCATTGCTGACGTCACGGGCGTGCGAGCACTGAGCGCCCGCCCCTCGCCTCGTCCTACTTCTTCGACGGAAATGATTTCTACACGAAGCCAAGCCTCTCTCTGCCTACCTGCATGCATCGCTGCATCGATGCATGGCTGCATGCCTGAGGCTCAACATTAGCTCGCAACCACACCTGTGGCAGCGCGTGTGCGCGCGTTTAACGCACCTTGTGCTCCGTTGAACGCCGCCAGAGGGGAGGCGAGCCATCGCGAGCCGATTGCGAAAAGCTCCGGCCGAGTTGCAGACCGTTTGACATGCTTTGAGCGATTTCTGGGACTTGTCGGGAAACGTTAGATATACCCGTTAGAGCCCAACGCTTTGTGCAACCGGCGCGCCGCGCTTTTGCACGGATAGGTTCCATTATTTTTTTTTTTTGGAGAGGACTGCGCGACAGTTTTACTCTTCATCTGTCTCTGAGACTGATCAACTTTTCCGAACTCGGGGTACACTGTTGTTATTGTTATCGATCGTGTGATTGTTAAAACAGAAAATTTATTAATAATTTCGGCGCAACGGTTCGATCAAATAAACACTGTAAAGCATTTTTACTAATTAATTTAATCTTCCCGGTGCGGCGTTTGTTTACACTTTGACGCTGTAGAGATGAGAGAAAAAACAGGAGGAAACGAGGTATACGTGCAGGAATACGAAAAATTGCGATCCCCCTATATTGGAACAGGAAAAAGTTGTTCGAAATATCGAAATCTATAACATATTAAAATTTCATCAAAATCGGAGTACCCAGACCTTTTCTATATAATTTCCTAAATACCAACTTTAACAGCATTGTTTTCTTTTTTGAGAATTATTTTCTCGATATTTCGCAAACATACTGGTCGTCACACCGATAACGTACCTTCCGTAACGACGATGAAGACAATTCAAGATACCCCCAAAATCCTGAACGACAAGGGTGAAGTCTCGTGATGTTATTCTGTTCGCGTGAAACTCGTACGGAAAGTTTGCGGCTGTTTCACGCCGGTTATTAGCGAAGCTTGTCTACCGTGCTCTTTTATTCTATCACGAGGAACACATTATAAGTTGGCGAGAATGAAAGTTGCACAGCGTGAATTACTCTGCCGTAAAGGGGAAGCGAAGCGAGGAAATACGGTCGAAGCTAGTTTTCCGAGCGCGTGGGCGTCGGGAAAAGTAAAGAAACACGAAAAAGAGTGAAAAGAAGCGGAATTCCGACGAATTTCGAGGCGAGCAGCTACGCGGCCACGCCAAAGGACACACGACTCGCAAGAATGGCGAATGCTGCTTGTAAAAACCATTGTTTGTTTCTTAGTTGGCCGTCACTGTGTACGTGTTCCACCCCGTCGCGCGCTTGCTCGCATTGTGTTTTCCGGCTTTTCGGGAATGACTTCTCTATGTCAAAAGACTGTCTGCTCTGCAGGTATTGATAGTGTCCATTCAGTGGCAATTACATCAAAAAATATGTATATTAGTCAGGGAATAATAACACGATACAGCATCCAAATCAATTAAATACTACAACGATATTACTGTAATGTTAATTTTAAAAATTATTATTAGAAAGAAATTTTTTGTTGCCACAGCAAACGCAAAAATGTCTCTCTTGAAAATGATCCATACAGGGATCGAAACGTTGAGATAAATTAATTTGCAAACTTAAATTTAATAATAATAACTTTGAAAACACAAAATTTAATATATATTACATTTTCGATCGAAAAGAATTTCAATTTATTATTCTAGGGTTAATAAAAATACTACAGACATATAAGTCAGACATTCTCTATCGAAAGGGGTAGCTCGATTTCAGATAATACAAAAAAATACTCTCACGTCATTAATACTGAATCAACGAAGAGAGTCCGCGTACTACATAGGCTAACTACCTTTTCCGTCCGAGTGTATTTTACTGACACTATCATCCACGTCACCGATCTGCGCACGCCTCGAGGGGGAGGTAGAATTTCCACGCAGCCAAAGACGAAGAACTTAATGAGGAAGCGTCGGTGGCATTCAGCCGATTCAGGCGAGCTCCTTGCTTAATTTTATCCAACATTTCTTAGACACACCGCTGCTTTTTCAGCACGCTTATCAAATAACTCTCGCTCTATTTATCAGCTCGTCCGCCAAGAGCAAATGGATAATTGACGACCGAATGGGAACAGATGGAGACAAGGATCGGCGAATTACTCTGTCAGTTTCATTGAGATGATAAAAAATATGATGGTTCTAATGGTGAACTTCTTCTACAGTGTTCGAGAGAATCCCTCCACCTATTAAACATTGATTTTCGAGACAACAAATATTGTTTGTATTTGTTTCGACAAATGAGAAATCGCGGAGCCACAAGAACATCACTAAATTATTTATAACTAGATGAAATAAAAATCTACATAATTTCTACGTAACACGCAAGAGCTGCTAAACTAAATTTTATAATAAAATGTTAAAATATAAAAATTGAGGATATTTTATTAGTTACTTCCCGACTGATACGCGCGCGGACGACAGAGAGCCTAACCCCGCCGCAACGGCGAAAACAAGCCGGGGTGAATTACGATGTTTTGCGATCTTTCTTAGGCGTTCTTTCCCCACGATTATGCCACCGGAACCCCTGTGCGGCACGTCGCGTCGGCCCTGTGTATCTCATTTCCAGTCGTCGTCGGGAAAAATATTGCTCGCCGAGTCTTGGCTCCTTCGCGAGGGTGAGAATTCAAATTTTTCTGCTCCTTCAGGGAGATTTCGACCGAGAGAGAGATATGTATCAACTTCTTCGCGTCTTAGAACTGACACCGCGGTGAAGTTCCGAAAGAAGTTCGCCATTGTTCAGAATATGCCATTGATCGAAATGCACTCAACATTTTCTTCTGAACGAACCTCTGAAAAATGTTCCTTTCTATCGATCGTATATTTGTTTGTAAAACGATGTATTAATGCTCTCAGCGCACTGGTTCGATTAATTTTTAATTACAAGTAATTCTGCTGTTTATCAAGTTATTTGTTACTTGTAAAAATTGATCGAAAGATTGCATCCACCAATTCGTTGTACCTTTAAATCGAATTTAACAAACCTGGAACCGGTCATTTTATTATTATTATTTATTATAGACGGGCAGAAGCCCTTTTTACATAAGTATTTACAAAGAAAAAAAAGAGAAAGATACAAGACTACTTATCTAATAAGAAAGAAAGGTTTTGACCGGTGTTGGTAGATTCGGTATTAAAAAATCCCGTGACGCGAAATTGTGCGATGTTAATCGAATCTCGTCCACGTTGATATTGACTCGATGTCGACTCCCATGTCGTCCAAGAGCCTATTGAAAAATGCGAAATAGTGGAGCGAAGGAGTCTCGAACCACCGCCCGCCACCTCGGTTTCCCTCGGCTGATTAGCGCCTGCCATTCGTGATCAGGTTCTTCGGGGATCGTGGCAACCGACGGTAAATAAGCGTACTTAAAACCCCGGAAACAGAAAGCAATGCGCAGCCGCCGGGGTGGTGTAAAGAGGCCTCTCTACGATCTCGAGGAACAATGGATTCGCGTGAGTTCCGCGTGTTGTCTTCAAGCTGCGCGAGCCTCAAATATTTATTTTCCACGCGAGTCTGGCGTTGATCCTCTAGTCGAAAGCAGACGTTCGCCAAAACGAGGCTAAGCGCCTAGAATGATCCAAGTCCACGCATACCTAACGGATAAATGTCTTTGAATATAGATCGTAATGTTGTTAATAATAAATGTTGAATGTTCTCGGAGCTATGGTTCGATCAATTAATATATTATATAATATAAATACCAATTAATATAATCTATATATATATATATATAAAAACGAAGTCCTGACTCACTCACCTATCAACGCCCACGCTAAACCCTTGGCCCTAGAAAGCTGAAGTTTTGCACAGAGGTTTCCTTTATGATCTATACAAGGGACAAGAAAGGATATTTCGAAATTCAACTCCTAAGAGGGTGAAAAGGGGTTGCAACGTTTGTATGAGGAATATTTTGTTCGTGGTTGGATATCCTTGAAACTTGGTCTTAATGCTCATTGATACAATCTGAATGGGGTGAATGCGGGGTTAAAATATTTTATGGAGAAACAGTATCAATTTTTGAAGACATTAAACAGTTTTCTGTGCGAGCGAAGCCGCGGGGAAAAGCTAGTATAATTAGCACATGGTCCTCGAGGTCGAAAACTCACATTCGACACCCCAGAGCACCCCTAAATGAAGTATCAAAATTTTAATTAAATTCGGAATATTTCCAAGTAGACTCCCTTTTTTCGACTGGACTATGATCGATATTAGACGCGACAGGAAGCGTCGCGATGGCTAAGGTGGAGACTGGTAACCGAATCGATTAATCAAATCCAGTTAGCTATTACGAGGCCAACGGGGAAACGCGTTTGCCCTCTGGCCTGCTGTATTCGGGTCGGGGTTTGCCCAGCCCAGGACCACTGGTAATCTCGCTCTTTCTCTTACTCTCCTCTCTAATTTGTCCCAGATCTAATCCGCTCGTAGTGCTCTCGAATATCGTGGGATGTCGCAACCTCCCTCGGGACCTTGGGCTGGGGAGAGACGCCGACGTATTTGCGCATACAGCCACTTCAGAACCAATTGTTTTTAATCTCCTCGACGAGAGAGCACCCGCAAGATTATGACCGGATTCGACGGTGTCACGACGACTCGGCTAGCCTGCCGGAATGATTTATTGGATTGAATGCGGGGCATCGCGGGAAGGCGTTGATTGGACGATTTGCTACTGATTGCCAAGGAATATCTTGAGGATCTGGCCATTGAAGCTGACACGCCGTTTGCAAGCTAAACAGCAGCTTGTTTAGGAAAGTGATGAACCCTTGAACCATTCGCGGACCGGAATCTCCAGACGAATAGAGTTTTTCCTCTGTCAAACAAATTCGTCTGCTGTCAAACATTTGTTTCATATACTAATAAAAATCAAATAATAATTTTTTAATGAATTTTAGTAATTCATTCATTCATAAAAAATTTATCCACATTCATATATATATATATTCATTACTGAAATTTATTAAAAAATTATTCCTATTGAAGAACCTCCCATTTCCGGATGTTGATGAAATTTTGAGACACCCTGTATAGTGTGTAGAGTTTGATCGAACCTGTGCGCCGATAAAAACATTGCCAGTAACGACACCAAAGTTCGAGAAACAACCCTGTCGAAAGGCTCACCGGTAGCCTGATGGCATGATCGTTTCCAGGCTTGTAGCGGCGGAACCATACCCCCGAAAGTCAAAGTCAAGCGTCGCGTCAGAGCGTAGCACGTTCGCCCTAACCAATTTCCACATCCCCTGCGCGGCGATGATCTTGCAGCGAGCGTCGCGGTGGGCACAATCGCCCGGCAAAGTATCCTTGTGCCTCGCACCCCTGATCGCCGATTAAAGGAAGAAATCCGTGCGGCATCAGAGAAAACTTTGTGGTCGGTTCGGACCAGGAGCGCCAGACTTTGTGCGTACACAGAGGGACCGAGGCCCTGAGAGTAGTAGCGAGAGCCGGCTCTCGAAACACCCTCTCTCCTGCGCGAAAACAGTGGTAGTTTCCCCGCTAAATATATTCACGCCATGCGTACGTACACTCGGAGACACGTCGTCGGGGGTTGTTTCAAGCGAGCGCTCGCGTGTGCTTGTACGAACACGAGCGCGGCTATTACACGAAGATTCCATCGCGCGACCGGTCGCTTACGCGATTGTGTGAGTGTGTGTTCGATGGAAACTCGTGGCAGGGTTGTGTGAGTGCCGTGAATGTGTGGGAGAGACTCGTGGAGCATCGCGGAGAGGGTGGCGAGCGAGAAACGGTGGTGGTGGTTGCTGTTCCTAAGCGAGGGTGTGCGCGATGCTCTGTCGAGTTCCAGGGTGGATACACAGGGGTGGTTGCCATCGGTGTGTGTTGGTGGCAGGCCGGTTACCAGGCAACCGGCAATAAAGGAGCCTGGATAGCCAATGGCGGCCCTCAATACACCCCTTCGTCTAACACGGCTTGTTTTCCGTGCTTAAGAGCGAGACAGAAGGAGCTTTTGCTTTAGTAGCTGTTAAGACCTTAAACCCGTGGCCTTGCCTTGACTTGGGCTTCGTTGGCTGGTTGCCTTGCGCCAGACTGCTCCTCGCACCTAATAGAAACCTCTTAGAACCCGCCGGCCCGTGTTTCTTCGATAATTGATATTCTAATCCTGCTCGATGCCGTCTAGGAACACGCCGAAAACCCCTGGACCCCGCGTTTAAACCAACGAAGACGCACACAACACGAGAACTGCCATGTCTCCTTTCTCATTTGGGTCCCGGAGATGGTTAATGAAATGATGAATAGAAATCGTGAGATTTAATCCTTTCTGGACGAATGCAATCACACTAGAATAAGTATTCTAGAATTATATCAATGGATATTATTCTATGAAACATCTTTACTTGGTAAACCTTATGTTTAGGGGAGGCAGCTCCGATGACCTTGATCTTCACATATTTTGTCAAGGACAACGTTCTGAACAACTTTTGTCATTACAAATACTCGGTGATCGGTCTTAGTTTTCGAGATAATTGCAAAAAACTATTGCTAGAGTACTAAATTGAATTTCCCGTATTCGAATGAACTACACCTTACACAAATAAACATAGCAAGAATGCGATCCAGTACGGATCAGTAGCGATCAGTGTATACATGAGTGCGTTAGTTGCAAGTCTCGTGAATTATTGAATAATTTGAATATGTATCTTCATGAATTTATAAATTTCACATACAATTTCGATTCATTGTGGAACTTTTTGTAAAGAATTAATCGTTCATTCGATTTGTTCGAGTGTTGAATGACAGCGTAGCTGGCATATCTCGAGAAATTGATAGGTTGCGATATGCGTGGAACCTACCGCGATGGGTCTGACCAAAGATATATACTGTAGTAGAAATTCCATTTGTCCGGAACTTGTCCAGGGACATCGCGATTCGGACGACTGGAACGCTCTCGAACAATAGTTCACATAGTTTCAGTGATTCTGGTTATTCATGATCAGACATCTGTGGTTCGAACTGAGGCGATCACCGAGATCCTATTTGATAGTTCTCTAATGCATCGTTAATCAGTTCATGATAGATATTTAAGAAAACAATTAATCGTATGTGCACGAATGTCTAAATGTTAATCAGTACAAAAGATCTATATTAAATCTATATAATATTAAATCTAATATTAAATCTATATTAAATATATATTTAAAAAGGCCAAACGAAACATTCATTCAATTGGAATAACTGAAACAGTTCTGTATCGAAACAATCAAGCATTTGTTCACAATTTTGTTAATTCAATTAACAGATTGTATTCAGGGATTGGAAAGACGAATCAAATAACGTAACACGACACAATTTTCTCTTTTTCTGTAATAAGCAAGCTTCTCGTCGATTACTACCGTCCTCGAGAAGCTCATTAATTCTCAACGAGCTGGGGGAGGTTTCCAAGGTCAGGCGAAACTTTATAAACAAGTGATAATCCATACGATTTCAAAAAACTTTGGAATCACGTGATTTCTTTCAAATCAATTTAACAATTTAATCAAAGGATTTTAATTTAGTTACTGAATTTATCGAAACTGTGCGCCGAGAACAGCAACAAATTAAATATGTAACGAGGACTAGCGTTAAGAAGAAAGTCCGAGCTAATAACATCGAAAAGCATTCTCGCGGGTTCGATCAGTTACGGGAGAGGTCCTGCACTCGATTCAGACTCGCAAATTTTCCGCGTGCTGTTTGTTCAGTGTCCTCGACACCCTCCGCATCTGGCCCAGCGACCCGCAACTCGTCGAAATTGCGTCCAGCTGGACATCGGACACGGGACGAGCAGGAAACCGTGGAAGACCGTGTCCCGGTACGTCGAAGGGAACGAGGAGGTTTGCATCGAGTAAATGGAAACGCGCGAAGTGTTACGAGAGCTGGGAGGACGTTGAGGGGGTGGGTCGGAACGTCGTCGCGTTGTTACACAGTGTGGCCCGTGTGTATGGTGTCCCATGGGGAGGGCGAAGGTAGCACGTAGCACACCCCTGGGACGTCTTCTGCCGTCACTTGTCCGTATTAAACCAGGGTACTAATCTCGAAATTTAATTTGAAAATCTTTGCATGGCGTACTTTCTCCCTTCATCTTTCTCTCTTTCTCCCCTCCTCTCTCTCTTCATCCCCCTCCCTCCCCCGGCCCTATCCGCCTCTATGCACCGCGAAGTCGTTTTAAACCCGGCGAATTACCCGGGCCTTTGTGCGTCGTAATTGAAAATTCGTTCTCCGGCCCGCGAAAAGGGGCGGAGAACGGATAAATGCCCTTTCGTGGATTCATCGAGAAATTACCTCGTCGCCTGGTGAATGAGACGACTTGTCTTGGCCTCGTTCCGCGAGACGCGGTTTCCTTCGCCGCCCCCTCCCCATCCATCCCTCGGCTGCCATTTTATAAGGAGAACTACGTAAATGCGAACCAGTCTGTGAAAGCAGCCGGATGATTAACGAGACAAATGCTAGTTTACCCGTTCCTCTGACGTCGTTGCTCCGCGATGGAGTTAGGTTTGCGGCTTTGAAAAACGTCCAGGACTTCCAGACGATTTCAAACACCAGATTTCATTATTAATTTATTGTACCGCGATCGTAGGTTAATGCTGTTAAAGTTGGTATTTAGGATTTGGGTAATTGTATAGAAAGGGTCTGCGTACTCCGATTTTGATGAAATTCTAATATGTTATGCGGCAACACATTCTGAACAACATTTTCCTTTTGCAATATAGGGAGAAGATTTTAGTTTTGGTGATATTTGCAAAAAACTATCGCTAATACTGTATTGAATTTTTCGTATTCCTGCACGCGACGCGGCAGTATTAGCGATAGTCTTTTACAAATATTTCAAAAACTAAAAGCTTCCCCCTATATTGCAAAAGGAAAAAGTTGTTCAAAATATCGAAATCTATAACATATTAAAATTTCATCAAAATTACACCTTTCCTACGGATTCTTCCTAAGAAGAACATAGTCTTTACATCAGATATTAATTCGATCGAAGGTCTTTAGCAGCCCGACTGGAGTTCTTAGGGTCCCCAGCAGAATGGCAACACACTTGAAAAATGCATCAGGCTGAGAATTATTTATCGAGCGCGTGAAACATGTAACGCGGTCGTTTACATAGCCGAAAGGGCGAATGGAGCGTATCCGAGTGCAGTCGATGCTTGGATACATCCCGGGGGATGTTTCGGTAGATTAGGGACCCTCACCGCCGCTCCGCGCCGGGTAGTTTTGCTGCGCCATGTAACACGCTGTAAAACACTTGTAACAGACCGGTGGCAGCTTAGGGGTAAGCTGCTAATGCTTCCACGATGTTTTCGGGGTCGAATTAATTTGACCGGTTCGATCGTTTACCCTCTGGAGAATCGACCGATTCGCCTCGTGCGTTTCGCATTATTCTGCGCCTTTTTTTATCTCCGCGGTGCTCTCCTTTTCTCGTGTTAATTTGACACGTATCGATCCGTACCCATTCGTGTCTTCTACATATGTAAGGAAATATATATATTCGATCCGGAATGTATTTCAACACGAAATTTATGATTTGTGGAAAATCGTCGAATTTGAACCGTGACAATTTTGTTAAAGTTAAACATACGTTCTAATCCTCGTATCGGTGTAAAGACTTTTATCGATTCTATCATTTTGTTTCTAGGTGAGACAATTTTGCACGATATGTGTTCGGTGAAAAACGATAGAAATGTTTTCCCTCGAAAATGGTACCAATTTAAGGGTCCCTAAGAATTTTTATCGTTTTTGCCAAATTTGCAGTAATACAAATAATAATAATTTATATAATTATAATTATAATAATAATTATAATAATAATTATAATTATATTGCCCGTATTTTGTTTGATCTCACAACTTTTTACGGCCACAGAGAGAACTTGGCTCCTGTTCGTAGGATGTTTCTCTTGATTTTATTTTGCACGACGATCCGCAGTCTATTGATAAGTAATAAATTCCCGAAAGTATAGTTCCTCTTCTTCGGATACAGAGGTTCGGTGCCCGTCGATGTTAACGAAGACGAATAATTAAGGATTGAGCGTCGGGTCTCGGCGCGGTCTTGGGGGGTGGGTTTTCTTCTAAGCATCAGGAATTACGTTGTTTCTCGAGCCGTCGTCGATTCGCCCGTATAATACAGCCGGTAATTAAGTTCTCGGTTGAAACCAGTTCCCGGGGCCGGTTATTTCGCGCAAAACCTCGCCGGCTTAATCACGATTACCGCGAAACGTGTTCCATCGATCCTGTATCTCACAATCGGAGGCCCCTTGGTCCCCTTGAGCGACGATAATTAATGAATAGGACGCGCGGCCGTGGAAGGAAACGGAACCGTGAGAGAAATAGAGAAAGACCGATGAAGGAGGAATAACGAATTCGTGGGCGTATTTCTCGGAAGCGCTTCTCGACTCTTTTACCCTCGACTACACCCCCGGTCTTCTGCGAGCTTCTTTTTGCTTTCGCACCTCGTGGTCAGGAACGTGTTTTCACGCTTGTCTCGAAACCATTCTCCGTGTCGCGCGGTGGCCATGCTCCTCGTAATTCGACCCCTCTACGAATGGTGTGAATATTATGATGTCCGGGCATTCAGGTGCCAGCCGGGTACAATGGGCGAAGTGTTGATTGCCCGAAAACAACGCGTTTTTTCTTCCATCACCGAGTCCTCCGTACTTTGTTCCGATGCTCTGTGCCACTGCCCTCTCCTCTTCTGGGATGTTCAAGGACCACGTCTAAGGTTGTCCAACGCGAGCAACGAGACCTTTATCGATTGCACCGGCCGGTTTCTCTTCGAGGTTTCTCTCCAACATAAACAGACGAGGGACTTATGAATGATAGAATGGTTCTCTGAACACTAGGATTGCTGTCGAGATCGTGTTCCGAGTGTCCCAACCTAGCTTCGGTTTCTCGACACTTCAGAACTTAACTCGGGCTGATCAATATTTAAGATTTTTTAATTTTTAATTTTGTCTTTTTTCATCTATTAATTCACTTGAGCGATTAAGAACGTCTACAGTCATCTTGTATCTCTATAATCATACTCTTGCTATTTACACGAGTATGTCGGTGGAGTTTAAGGGTAGTTGTAAGGGTACGTTACGTTAGAACAAAGGAAATCAGAAGATTAATGTACCTCCAAAGAATACTATGATAAATAACTTGCTGCTCGTAGGGAAATAATAAAATATCCCAAGGATCTTAAGGGTAGATCAAAGCTAGAACAGAATCACGCCTGAAATTTTTTGTAGCATCGAAGTTCTACTATGATAAATAGACCTTTACTCATTCGTGGCTTCTAAAACAGTTGAAAAATTGTTAAAACATACCATTTTACAGAATCGAGTACAATTTTAAATTATTTCAGAAGTACAAAGTCTACTACCCTTCGAAAGAAGATTTCACATGATTCCAATTCCTTAAAATTCATCTACAATAATTGAAAATTGCATAATCATTCTCCGTTCAATGATAAATAATTTCCTGTCCCTAAAAAAATAATTGAACATTATTCTACTGTCTGATTAGTAGTCTGCGCTTATCTATACCTATACTACTGCCCGATTAGTGTACTGCCACGTTCCGAAATACCGTCCCTCGAGCCAGTAGGAGCAGGACCGATTCGAGCGTTCCTAATTCGTCCGAAATTTTCCCGGGCCGTTATTGAATCGGCTTGTATAATAGACCCAAGCTCCGCAGAAGCTGTTGGACGTGTCCCCGGCAGGCTTGTACCTGGGCGCAAGCTCGGCTGCATCGGGCAGCGGAGAGCTTGGTTCAGCAGGAACGTCGGATGGCAGGGCGTCGCGGTGCCATTCACGCGTCCAATTAATACTGAAATTGCAGCTATCAGGCGGCGCATTAGGCACTTCCGTGTGATTAACGCGAGCGTTCCAACGGGCGCGAAGCAGCTTTCAAAGTCTCGAAAAGCCTCGAACCGGTTGAAAGGAAAGTATGGCATCCAGAGACAACGCCGACGACGCGGCCGTGTGGCCGCTCCGCGTTTCGCTAAATTACATTAAACACTTCAGACTTCTGGCTCCGCGCTCACACGAAACGCATAATTACGGGTCCTCGCGGAAAATTTCAAGAGGGTTAGCCCGGTAGTACGCGGTTTTCAGCAAATCGTCTCGCAAGGGACAGAAAGACAGTGTTGTTGGAATATCTGGTTTCAAAAACAAGTTATTTTGATAAAGACTATTTAATTATATGATAAATAATGTCGATCGTAAATTGCTTTAAGCAGAAATTAAATGATTTCAGCGCATATTGTTTCTATTTAATTATGCTATAATTAGGCTATTTAATTGATATAGGACGAAACACCGCCTTTCTTTTCTTTACTATTAAAATTTTAACAAATAGGTTGATGTTAGTTACAATAGGTAAATAGGTTTATAGGTTAACTATGGGCATTTCCTATTTTTAATCTTTCCTCGAACTGAACCAATGGGGGAGGTCCAAGATTTTTCTCCCATTACAATTTGCACTTCTTTGCGTGTTTCGTCAATTCTTGGTTTTAAATAAAAAAAATCGTGTATGTACATACTCACGTTTTTAAATTATCAATACTCATTTCCCTTAGATAGAGAGAGAGAAAGAGAGATGGAATGATAGAGAGAGAGAGAGAGAGAGTGGTGTCGACGCCTTGGCAATTCCCGAAATAAATTCACTTCCAGCACGTGTAGCGATGGCAACTACGCGCCCATCCCGGCCGCCCCCTTATGTAATATACTGACAGAGAAGAAGAGGCCAGGGGAATAGATGAACAGAGACATCTGACTGCCGAGAGATATCGCTAGACAGAGGGAGAGAAGGCGGAAAGTGTCACGCACACATGTAGACCCTACGAAGTAACGTCGAGCCGAACCGGCGGAAGGCTTTAAAACAGAGAAAGAAACTGTCGGGGCTGTGGATAGTTGGTGGGCGAGTGACAGAGTTAGCAAACACCCCCATAGCTACCCCTTTCGACTGGGCAGTGCTGGCATAAGTCAGGAATTCCAGGCACGCGGTATATTGCGCGGGGGTGGAGGCCCGGCGGTTATAAGCTATAGTCTCCGGCGTGGCATGGCATGCACAGCCATTTACTTCATTATGTCATTAAGCTTAATGGCCCTGGCCCTAACACGGCTCTAGACTATAGCCACTTCTACAGTTCGTCCCCATTAACTCCTCTCTCTCTGTCTCTCTATCTCTCCTCCTCCCCTCCCTTACCCTTTCTCTCTCTTTCTCTCTCTCTTCGACCTAGCACCACTTCTACACCCACCGGACGCCTCCTCCTGTCCACCCACCAGGCGCGGCCTGTGCCGTATTCTCTCTCCTGTCTGCTGGCATCCTCGTGAACCAGCCCCGGGCTCACAATGAGCATCGACTTTACGCCGATGACCGGCTGAAATTGCCGGCAGCATCCTGGAAAATTTACTCCGGCCACCGCCGCGGCAACCTACCGGCCACGTCGATTTCGAGAGGACCCGTTACCGCGAGTTTATTCCCGCGGACGACGCCGCTTCCCTCCAGAGACACTTCTCCAACTCCGTGCGAAGACTGACAACGCTTTTCTCTCATGGAATTTTACTCGTCGAGGAGAATCGAGGTCGAATCTCACTCTTTCCGGAGCTTATTCTGCTCGATTTAGGGGCCATTCTTATGTAGACAGGTCGGAAATCGAGTGTATTATCTTACTGGTTCGTTATTTTTTACACTTTGAACAAAATTAATTATTTGAAAATCTGAAAATCGTTGTTGATATTACTCTCAGCGTCAATCAAATAATAAACCGGTAGAAATTATTACAACTTTATTTAAATATACTACAGCCATTGAAAATAACTTCTAAATAAGTTTCCAGTTGGTAAATCGTTGAAATGATTTATGTTCGAATGAAAGGGTGATTTCGGTATCGAAATGCCGAAGGTCTCGGCTAATAGAAATTTCGAATTAATTCTGTATATTCAGAATAAATAAAAGAGTAATGTTGATTCATAGAATTTTCATTTCCTCGGTGCAAGAGGCTTTTCATTTCGCGGAATGTCTTATGGTCATTAGATCGAGGGGGTTGGTAAGTGGATCGGCTTCGAGACGGTTCGCTCACGTCTCCGATGTGAATTCCGGGTGCACGTGTGTGCTCATTGTCGACACCGATCCACGGGGATAGATTTTACGCTGATGACCCGGTAGAATTGCCGGCAGCATCGCGTAAAATTTACGGTATTCATAAGACTAGCGCGATCATGTGCGTGGCAGCAACGGTGCCGAACGAGTTTCCGTCGTGCAACCCCTTCCAAATCTGCGCGCTCGATGGAGACGCGAGGGTCGCAAACTTGTTACAGCACTGCTTGGGGTTCTAATAATTGGAGAGCGCCGACCGTTCTGTTACTTCTGCCCGAAAATAAGGTAACTTATCGAGAACGAAGATAGTCGTTCTCTGTCCCAAGGGGTGAACTTCCTATAAACGGCTTATTTCTTTTCTCTTTTTCATCAATTTTTACTCTTAGAAATTTGTTGCAAACAGACCAATGTGATAATCTTTATTCAAAATTATTGGTATCGAGTGAAGAAATTTTTGATGACAATCAAATTCTGATAAATACAGAAGAGCGGTACCGTAAAATACATCCCTTTTTGGCACGCATAGTTATTTGAAACAGCCAATTTATTTTACAATTTTAAGAATATGAAAATGCCTTAAGAAATTTTGAAAGTAACAACTTCGATAAATATTTAGGTTAGGCTCTGAGGAATATTAGAAACTAGATGTTAGTGAAAAGATTATAAACAAAACTGGTTTATTTTATATTTCGAATTTAATAATTCAATAATTAATATATCATAATTTAATCATTCAAATTTAATTAGTAACACGTTGTATAGATCGACGAAACAATTTTCGATGCTTGTGTTTTTTCATCGATTTCTATGCAGTTAAAATTTCACGTTAGCTCGTTCATTAACGGAGGACAGAATATGAAATTCAGCGTGGCAGTTCAATATATGGGTGTCGTTAATAAACAAGGGTGAACGTGACAGAAAACGCGCGTAAAATCGGATCGTACGGTAGCAGGTTTTATTAATTTGCATAATTTCGCGTTTAGAGGCGGAGTTTCGTCGGTCGAATCGATTCGGTGACGCGGATTAACAACGCAGCGCGCGAGAACGCTTTGAAAATAGATCGACTAAACATCGGGAATTAAATGAAAAGCGGAGCTACGCTCGCGAAATTGTTTCGCGAGTGAGTAATTTCATAATTGTTCGCCGAGTGGCGATCTACGTTCGCCTCGATAATGCGAGCAAACAAGGATCGCTCAATGCCGGGATTAATTCGTCGCTTGAATGTAAGAACTAGGTAACTTGTAATTCCTCATTTTCGAGAAACTGATGAAACAGTATTTTAAGGTTTTAATATTATGGTAGGGCGATCATCATTTTAAACATAATACATGAAAAAAAACATCATTCTTGATTTAAAAAAATTTGAAACCTTTTTTTACAAAAAAAACAGAAGTGGCCTACTTTTTATGTTAACAAGATTAAATTAAATTATGATTCGCCAGATGTCGTAGATTACTTTGATAGAGTGCCCAGTTTTACATTAAACTCTACTTGATTTATTCTTGGTAATTATTTACATTAGGGGCTTCCGATTTTGATGACCTTGAAATATGTTGTCTAGATGATCATTCTGAACAACTTTTTCCTGTACATGTTACCGCCGATCGATTTTAGTTTTCGAGATATTCGCAAAAATCTATTGTTAATACTGTATTGAATTTTTCGTATTCCTGCACACACACAATCAGTTGTGTTTAGGTCGTGAAGGGTTGGAGATTAAAAATCCTTTTATACATATATATGTTGTATATTGTGTACCTGTATCATTAATTTTGTGTTTGGTTAGAAACGCCGTTAAATAATCGCCTATGCTGATACACGAAAATCCAAGAGAGAGAAAATTCAATACAGTATTAGTAATAGTTTTTTGCTTATATCTCGAAAACCAAAGTCAATCGGTGGTAACATGTATAGGAAAAAGTTGTCCACAATGACGACCTCGACAACATATTTGAAGGCCATCAAAATCGGTAAGGAATCCCCTAACGTAAATAATTACTTTATTCTTTAAAACAAAGTAGATAACTAAAAGTGTCGAAATTTCAAGTTACCTACTTCTTACATTCAGCCGGCGAATTGTGAACTGTAGTAGTCCATGCTTCACTTGAATCGATTGTGCTCGAGGATCAGACTCGTTCGAGATTCCGTCGAGTCTCGGAGGTGTCGTCGGAGGCGATTTTCTCATGGAAACTCGGCGTGAATCTCGTTTTAATTCGACCACCGAGAGGACGACCCGCTCGGCGTGGCAGCCTGCTCGAGACACATGCAACGCTTCAAGAAAGTGTTGACTGCCGGCTGTTTTCAAAGTAACCCAATATTTTTGTAGCCGAACTACATATTTTGTTCTCTGGCGCCAGACAAACTTACGTCCGCACATGTCGACCTAAATTTAGTCGACGACACGGCGCGGCGCTCCTCGCCCCTGTCCCGGCTGTCACACCGCGAAACTTTTGTTGCCCAGTTCGCTCCATCGAAAGTTTCGAATACGTCCGTTCTAGATTCTTGTTCCGACAGCGACACTGGACAGGAAATAATTAAGTAATCAGCAACTCACGATTCGCGAACCAGGACAGTAGCGTTCTTCAAAAATTCATTCGGAACGGATGCAGTTATAATATACACCTTTCTCTTCAGAATCGTGGTCGGACTAGTCGGACATATTTAAATTATTATTTATTATAGACGGGCAGGAGATCTTCTTACAAAAGTATTTACAAAGAAAAGAAAAAAAAGATACAAGACTATTTATCTAATAAGAAAGAAGGGACAAATAAATATGATAAATATGATTGGAAAAGTTTAAGGTACAGGAGAAATGAATTCCTAAATCCTTTATCTGATTCATTATTACGGAGGATCATAGGACGAGATGCTGTTGAAGATATTTAAATCGTCATCAAATAGAAGGTACTTACAATGAGCAATTATTAATATTAAGTTCCATTCCATTCATACGACAGCAATTGCTGAAGCGATCAAGGTCTGTCTGTAATCTGGAGGATCATAGGACGAGATGCTGTTGAAGATATTTAAATCGTCATCAAATAGAAGGTACTTACAATGGTGAAAAACCAAGTGATTTATGAAAATTCTAAATAGAAGTGGACCAAGGTGGGAGCCTTGAGGTACTCGAGGAAATAACAATTTGAACATAGTAAATGAAAAATGTACAATGTTCAAGATCGCTTTACACAAGAATACTTGGAAATTTTTTTTTCGAAACGATAAAGGTAGCCTGGTCCCTTGAGCCTTGCTGGTCGATTGTCTTGACTGGGTGATGCTTCCTAGGTACCCATTGGTCGTCCCTTGAAGTAGTCGGGATCGATGCGTGTACCTATTGCGTGCGTAGCACGTGAATCTCGTGACGTCACCGTCCGGAGGCCATTTTGACTCAGCTGGTTCCGACAAAAAGCGGCTGGAATGGCAGGACGCCATGTCCTGCGAGGACGGCGCTGCACAATGAACAATGATCAGTGCCACGCCACGTATGTGCATACACGCGTGTACGGGCACACCGATTTAACACTCGCGCACAATCGTACTCGGCGTGCAGAAATTTCGTAGGTAACCCCTTCCGAAAGGCGGGGATCGTTGTTGTGTAGGTAGCGACAGGAGCAAAGAGAAGGAGATTCGCACGGGATGGAAACTCGGTGAAGCAGGAGGAAACTGGGGGAGGGGAGTGGAAAACAGGGGGTTGATTCGTCATGAAATATTTTGACAGGAATGGGCGTGGTGGTAGACGCGCAGCAGCCTTCTTTTTTCATCCTTGGCAGGTTTCGATAGAAATTTCTATTTTATCGTTTCTCTTTTTATTTTTTATCCACGATAAACTGGGGGTTGATTCGTCAGGAAATATTTTTACAGGAGTGGACGTGGTGGCAGCCTTCTTCTTTTATCCTTGCTAGGTTTCGATAGAAATTTCGTGGTTTCTCTTTTTATTTTTTATCCACGATCCTTGGACCCCTTTTCATCTGGTGTCTGTCGATCGGGTTGGAGGGAGAGTTTTCGGTTTCACCCGTCGCCACTTTAAAGCGATACACGGCTGGCGGACGAATAAATATTATGCGGCTGAAAAATGCGCTTTCGAGTACAACCAGGCATCCTCGACTCCTTGCGGCAGGATTGTGCCGATGAAAAGGGGGTAGGTCGCGGGGGTGGCAGTGCGAGGAGAGGCCCTCTTGCTGTCGTTCGCTCGCTCGCTCGTTCCTGCAGATACAGTGGCTACATTGTGGGTTTAGAGGCGTCATTGTGCGACGCCAGCAACCGGGCATTGTCGTCCTTTTTTCGAGGGCCGGAGATTCACACCTTTTCACCGGTGCGATTTTCCACGATGGGCGCGCGTTCCATTGAGCGGAAGAGGGCGAGCGTCGGAGCCTCGTAGATGGGACGACGACTGGCTCTCTCTCTCTCTCTCTCTCTATCTCGGCTCGAGTTCCTGGCGGCGCGACGAGGACGGAGAGAATCCGAGTGACAGAGATATAGAGAACGGATAAGAACTAACGCCGAAGGAACGCGCGGATACCGGTAGGTACCTCCGAGCGGATTTGTCGCGAGGCCGCGACGGGGTTTACACGCGAGCGTTTTTCTTTCGAACCGGCGCCGATGGGTCGGTTGAAATGAGAAAGACAATGGTGCCCGTTTGAAACGGGGTGTTGAGGATGTGAGAGCTCTTCTGGATTAAATTTCTTATGGCTCCAACCTTTCAAAGACAGGCTTGCGAGCCTCGCCAACCGGCCCGTTCACGTGCTCCTTCAATTGAAGACGCCACTGCCGACTGTGTCCTGTGCAATTGATATTGGACTCTATGTGTGCTCGATGACGAAAGTGATTCACGATGCACCAGAATTATTATTATTTATTATAGACGGGCTGAAGCCCTTTTTACATAAGTATTTATTTTGTTCGATCAGGAAAAGCTATTAGAGTTTGCAGGTTTATTATAAAGCTGATCCTTAAGATATCTTCTATCTTGAAAATTTTCATTTAAATCTTCAATCCGAGTATACTATCTTCGAGCTCCAACGAATAATTAAAGATTTTCTTTAATTATCTTCATCTCTAAATCTCACGAATATACTCATATGATTTTAGCAGTCTTAAATAGTACATTTTATTCGATCATTATAATTAAATCGTATAGTAATATTTAACGATTTGTCTTTTTAATCGTTTGCAGCGTTTCACGCAGCTCAGCAGTATTTCACCTTTGCATTATTTATAAAACGAGACTGTACACTCTGCGAACGGTGCACGCCCTAAAAATTTCGCAGTTCGCACCGCGTAATTAGTTTCTCGATTGTACGAGTGGTTATTGAAGTAGATCATGTTGTTAATAATACAGTAATCGATGCAAGGGTCGATACTGCGAACCGTCGCCATCGCCCACCCCTACCCAGGATCCGTCGGAGTCCGCTAATTGCACTAATTTCAATAAATCTCCTTCAAGAAGGTGTATTTCCCGGGGACCTTATGAATTTGTAAGCAAAGAAATTTGAAAGGTTGCCAAGTCTCTCTTCTGGAAGGGACAATTAGACTCTTCTCGTCGACCTTGAGGGGAGTCAACGAGACGTTGAGGAGTTTGTCCGACCGATCGTTAAGTCACCTCGTCTCCGTTCCTCCGTCGACGTCCTTTGTCAAGATTAGAGAACTTCCCGGTGCTTCAAATAATGCCTCCATTTACCAATCCGAACTTCGCGCGACACGGCTCGAGAACGTTTCGTTCCTACTCGCACCCTATACACTTCCATTGTACCAGTGCGTTCCTTCGCGTTTTGCCATCGGAATCCATTACTCTTCGCTCCCAGCAATCGGAATTTTTACCCCTTGTCGCATTAACGCGAACAAATTACACTTCTAAACACTGAAGCAACGTTTCCGCATCTCTGCGTATAAAATAATAAACTTCGAAGAAGTTTAGACTTCTTCGACTACTTCTTAGACTACTTCGAGAAGAATTTCAATTTATCTTTAAAACATTTGATATATTTGTGTTGTTACGCCTATCTAAAAGCTTAGAAATGAATCGTAACTTAGGTGTAGCTGTGCAAATGTTTCTACATCTTTGCTGAACAGAAAGCAAAGAGGAAATATAATTATATTTTTATATTTTACAAGTTTAATTAATAATTACTATAACAAATTATTTATTGGTTATTATAATTATTTTATTAATGAAACCTGCTTCGGTGGCGATATAAATGGTAACAAGCCGGACATAAGCGAGAGCTTGGTGGGTGAATAGGTCGAAGGTAACAATCGGAAGTGATAAGTCTATGCGGGCTAAAGTGCCTCCGCGATGGAGAGTCCACGTCGAAATTCTCGATCCTATTATCCTAATGAGTATCAGCGAGTAATCAAAGCAAATGTTTCGTGACACGAGCGAGCAAACCGTTTGACGGTTTCGCTTTTTCTCGGGCTGCCTACAACTTTCTGTCAGGCCGCTTCTAAGCTCGGTTTTCGCGGAAACCAAACGGGCTGTTCTCGAACCACCCAATTCTAGGTCTCGCGAGCGAGCGCGTGTCGACCTGGTGAATTTTACTCCTCACCGGCGCACATTGGGGTATTCGGCCGATTTCAGAGGCCACAGCCAATTCAAAATTTGCTCAATATTGAAATTGCTGTAACTTTACTAAAATTTATCCAAATTTCATGAAAAAAGAACCATTTTATAGCTTGAGATTTCTACTTCATTGTACTGTATGCCGTTTTTAGTGAAACGGATGTTTTGAGTGAAAAATTTGTCCATAAAGAGAAGCGTATCAGATTGTAAAGTTTGTAGTGATTTTTCAATCAAGTAGTAGGGATAATAAGATTGTTCCTCAGACATTCAACTAATTCAAGCCACAAAAATTTTACAATTTATGTGAAAATTTAAGAAATTGAATTTTGACCGTTGAAATCGGACAAATAGCCTGTGCGGCGCTCGGATCGGTATGTTATCCGCTGGCATGTTTTTGATTACAATTCATTCGGCGTGTTTACCCTGCACACCCGCTGGTACAGGCTCGCGCAGACAAACCGCTGCTCCAGGCACTGACTGTTACTAATTAAGGGCGGTTTCAGTACGCGTGTTAATTCTTAATTAATATCTTTGTTGCCTCCTCCGACGTGGCAGCCCTCGGCACCCATTTCTCGCTCGTTCGTCTCTCCTTCTCGCGGCCTTTCTCACTCCCTCATCTCATCCCTCTCTCACACTCTTTCCCGCCCTCTGTCCTTCTCTATCGCACACTTTATTTTGCGCTTCTTCTTTCACCACCATTTTCCTCGTTCTCTCTCCTTCTCCGACCAACGTTCCAAGTCTCTGTTCCACCTGTTCTCATCCTTCTACTCTCGGCAACCCCTTCTCCTTCTCCACCTTCTCGCCCCCGTGCCTCTTTAGCGACACCCCAACTACACATCGTCCACCCACTTCGCTTCTGGAGTCTCTCGAATGAAAGGAGATGTATGGGAACACACGCGCATCCGAGCCACTATGATAGGTACAATCGGTCACGAGTGACGAAAGAGATAGAGGGAGATAGAGGGAAAAAAAGCAAGAAAGAAACACGCGCGGAGAAGCCGCGTTCCTACGATTTACCGCTCTCTACCCGCGGAGGATCTCTTTCGCGACAAGCCGAGGAATCGCTGGTTAACCCCTTTGTCCGTTCACCCTCGCGACGAGAGAAGCCGCGAACAATTCCGCGCGATCTGGTAAATTGTTTTTCGCTCTTTTCCTTTTCAACGGACGAGAGAGAGAGCTTGGAAATCTCCGGCTGAAACGACGCCGCTCGCTCGAGATTTCCACCGCGAACCAGTCGCAAGTTAGCCCCAATTTACCTCGCCAACCACCTCAGTGTTTTATCGCCAGCCAGATTTTTAATGAAATATTCTTGCCTCGTAATCTTGCACGCTCTCGGATCTACGTTTTACTTCGGATTTGGGAAATTCATATCAATAAGAATTTAGAAAGTCTCGATGATAAAATGTGACATGGTTATCTACTATAGTGTTATCTACTATTACTGTCCGAGCATGTGGGTCATTTATAGACAGTTGATTTTTAAATAATAATTATCTTGTGACACTAAGTTCTTTTGTTTTATTTTTCTTCTTCTTTTTTCGTTTTGTGAGTTCACAATACATATATTTTATTTTTCATTATTATTAATTTGCAGACAGTTGATTTTAATGATAATTATCTTGTGACACTAAGCAAATGTAAAATACAAAAGATAATTGTATATTTTAATAAAATCTTTTTTATCTAAATCGCAACAAATTAGAGTACAATAGAAATTCATTTAATAACTACACGGTGGTATTCTTGAATCCTTATAATTTTTTTAACGCGTTTACAAGAAATACTGTGAAAATAATAATTAAAATAAATTGACAATTCCGTCGTCCGAGGGTTAAATGGCGGTTGCTTCGGACAATCGGGAGAATCGGGATCGCACGACGCGATTAAAGACTAACGGAAGTTATCGAGACATTCGACGCGTTAGAGTCGTCGAACGGAACTAGAGACGGAAGGAAAAAAAAAGAATTGGGACAAAGGCGAGACGGAACGGAATGAAAATCGGGGCCCCTGAACAGGGAGAAGGAAAAGCTGGAGAGTATTTTTCCTCCCTGAAAAACGAAGTGCATTCAGGCACGAAGGAACTGGCGGTTGATTAATAGAGCCGCTCGACACGGGAGCTTTACAGACATTTTTGTCGTAAAGGGCTCCATTTCAAAGAGCGCCACCGCTCAATGCGGAGCCGAACGTTGTTGACTATTCGCGAAATAGTACGCGCGAGGCTCGTTCGAGATCTCGAGAGCTCCCGCTGGCTATTACGATTGAAGAGTATTTGCCGGTGAAATCCCCTGACCGAACGGAAGAAACTTTTCCAAGGATGGACCAAGGAACCCACGGCTCTCGAATTTTTGCGATCGCCACGCCGCACAGTGTCACGAGCCATTGACAAAAATCGGAAAAGTCACTGGTTCATATCGATTGAAAACTATGTTCATACTATGTCAAAATGTCCAAATAAATCATTTTTTGAAAAAAAAATTCAAAAAATCCAGTAGGAAACTAATTACAAGCGAATCTGTAAACGAAAATTTGGAAGATGAAATAGTACATCAGTTCATAGCGTAACTTGTTTACGTTGTATTATAAACAAAAGACATTTGTAAGAAATAATCTTTTTAGAAAATGATGGGTAAGGGTTGGCTAATTATAATTTATCTTAAAAAATTTTGTAATACTTATGCGCTATTTAATAATTAACCTGATATGAAACCATTAAATTTTATTGGTTCCCTTAATCTTTAGTAGAGGATAAAAAAAAAAGGTGTCAAAACGTGTCGGCGATATTTTTGCGTTGTATTGGTAAGATAGTATATTTTGATATTATGTAAATCTTAATTGCGAAATCTTGCGAAAAACAGAGTTATTTAACAAAATATGTAGCAAGAACTGGTCATTAATAGTATACTTATATATTAATAATGATACTTAAAAATAGTAAATACTATTTACTCGTAAACTTTGATTAAGTATGACTACTCATTTGTTTATAAAAGCGAATTATGATTAAAGAATGTTTAGACCAGAGCGAATAGTCCTACTTTTAGTCAGTAGCGGCAGGCATAGCAGACAAAGAGTGTATGTGTGTCGAGGAGGCGAATGTTATAGGAGTTTAAAACGAAGTTTCAGTTTCGGAAGAACTGAACTGAGAATTCATCTACTGAAAACCAGCAATAAAACAAAATTTTGTTTATAAATATCGTTTTACAATGTTTAAATAAATTACTATATTTATAATAATATCATGTTCAGATTGCTTTCAATATAAATGAAAAAACCCACTTTGTTTCATGTCTCTATCATAAACAGAACAAAAGTTATTGAATTTTGTCCAAAAAACAGGCTTTTCGTGACACTGTGCGCCGAGGAGAAGCATATACTTTCTTATCCGGACTACTGGATTATTTACCCCAAACTCTCAAGCGAAAGATAAGTAATTTTTATGTTGATTGCAATATTAAGATAATTGGAATTAATTTTTCGGCGCATAGTTCTATCAAATTACTATAGCAATTTTGTAAGCATACCCAAACAGTCATTAATCAAAAGAGTCGCACCCATTAGTCGTTAATTTAAAAAAGTGCATTAATCGATGCATCTTTGTATTCCCTTTAAAAAATTATTAAGGTATAAGTAATTTTATGTCGATCGTAATATTAAGATAATTGGAATTAATTTTATCGGCGCATGGCTTGATCAAATTATTATAGCAATTTTATAAGCATACCTAAACAGTCATTAATCAAAAACGTCAAAATATAATAATATTAATAACAATTTCTGAACTACATTATTTGATCCTACTCAGAAGAAAACAACTTATTGATTAAACATTTTTTAAAATAAAAAGAAAACGTTTTTTAAAATAAATCGACAACTTTACATTTGTGAGTGTTGTCTGAATGTTGCTACAGTCGCCACAAATGTTTGAGCAGATACTGTACTGTTTTGTCTTCCCAATGATAGGATAATTGAGGAGATTTTGTGATTGTTTTGAGGTTAGAAAGATTAGTGGGTCTGTCAGTTGCAAGAAAACACATCGTGAGAGTTTTCGTCGGATTTCTGATCGTGTACAATCGCCGAAACCAGAAGACCAGCTTCCTCCATTTTCCACCGTCTTCCTCAATTTCGTGATTCCCTTCCGGTTTGTCGAGAGAGCAGGCTTGTCTCGACCGCTTCTTTTCACAGAGGAAATTTCTAGCGAACGGTGAAATCGATACCGCGGGAAATGAGATGATTGGATCGGACACCGGAGATGCCTTGTAAAGAATTCAGGAGGCAGAGATATTGTGACGGAAGTTCTGAGATATTTATGTCGATACCAAAGTTTCGTCGATTATTTCTTGAGATTCAAGGTTAAAGTTAATTTTGCCTCAGCTTTCGTACATCAATTTTTACCAAACCAAGGGTGTAGAAAATCATTGAATGGCGATTTCTTTTCGAAATAAAAATTCATGATTACTTCGGAACGAAGACGAACGAGCGAGCTCGACACGAAGTAATTAGGGTTCATTAACCAACGATAATACAATTCTTCGAGTGATTCGATCCGGAGAAAAAACGGCGTCAGATTTTCCGCGATTAATTCGATTACGTTGATCAGTCGGCCGTAATTGAGTTGCTGCACCCAATTGAGTATCTTCTCATTTCCCGACTATTGTCTCTGGATGATTGTAATTTTAATTAATTCAAGTATTAGGTACTATTGTCTCTGGATGATTGTAATTTTAATTAATTCAAGTATTAGGTAGCTCGTCCAGAGGAACGACAGGCACTCTGAGTCGTGCACGTCGCAGCTAGCGATTTTTCTCGGTAGAAGTTTCATCGGGTAGTGAAAATTACAAAACGATCGTCGAACCGGCAAAATATTTGCGCAGAGAAAAATTCACATTCCGTTGCCTCGCGAAGTTTAACTAACCGGAGGTCTACGCGATACAATTCCATTTTCACCGGCACTCGAGCACTGAATTTTCACGGAAAGCGCTCCGCTGGAGACACTTTTCGCCCTTACATGCCGAAATGCATCTCGTTCAAAGAGGAAAATTTCCGGTACAATATTCCCGTGCCGTGTGTACACAGTTTGCCCGTTTCCCCCCCAGCACATTTTTTCGACGCCGCGTCGCGCGTCGCTGCGACGCAGGGCACACAAACAGAACAACGTAAAAAAGTATTTCCAATGAAAAAATATCGAAGACGTGTCCGCGGCACAAAGCGACATTTCGAAATTTCGAAGATTTCAGTCCCTTGTGCTGACGCTCTAATCGATAACACATATCTAGCTGTTTATGTTATTTAAATTGTAAATGGCTTCGAAACACGAAAATTCTTTGTTGACTAAATTATAAATAATATAATAATATAGTAATTATAATATAATATATAAATAAAAAATCAGGTGACCTTGGTTTCTATCAAAATAAAACAAAAATTAATTATGTCAATTTGTTGCGTATAAAAAACAGTACTACTTTTTCCTCTATCATTTTTTTCTAATATTTACTATTTATAAAAAAACGCTGGCTAGTAATAGCCTCAACACCCTGTATATATTTCTCATAATTGATTTAGAAAATTTTCATTTTGCATAAAAATCTGCAGTCATTATTTACTGTATAAAAATTGACTATCGAATGCAAATAACCAATAGCACGTTGGATGTAAACTTGGTTATCCGTATTGGTTATAAGAAATTGGATAAAAAAGGAACATTAACTTCCCCGATCGGAAATATCGTTTATTGCGAAGCGAGATTAACACAGCAGCGAATAAACAGCCTATCAGGTCTGATGTATTCGATGGAACGAGTAGCACGCACTGACACGGGAAAAACTCTCCAATATTATGTTGATAGGATCTTTCCCATTCCACTTTACGAGCGTGTCCCCATCATCGTGGAGACCATTTTCTTCAGGGGCCACCCGTACGGTATAATTGACATCGCGTCAGCTCGTAAACCGAGGCTGAAGGAAAGTAGGGTACCCTCCTCGCGGAAAACAGGTCCTTCACAGAGAAGGCTCCCTTGCTCCGTGTTTCGCCGGGTCTCCAATTTTCCAGCCGGCTTTTCTGAGCGGAGCTAGTACCACCCCCGGGGGCCGTGCCAGTCTCCTTTTGCTCCCAGAATCCTCCGGTATTTTCCTTTGCCGGCAAATTGGACTATTACGGCGGCGTGTCCTCGCGAAAACCGCGTATTTTCTCTCTTCCTTCTGTCGGTCGCCCTCCCTCCCTTCCCCTCCCTTCCGCCCTCCCCGCCATCCGTGAAACCCTGTTACAACGACTCGAACGTACCCTTTTCCACGTCCCACGACACAGGTCCTCTTACCTAGCGGCTCAAAGTGGCGCGCAGTTGTTAAAACAACCAATTCTGTCGGAAAGCTGCTCGTTACGGACGCCTCTCGTCCTCGACGGAATCCTTCGTAATCCTGATGGCAAACCGTTCGTTTCCCTGCTGACGCAACGAAAACGCCGGCCAATAAAATCCCCGTATTCCAAGGACGTTTATCACCCATCCCTCCCCCCGTCGCACCCCTCTCGTTTTGATAAACGCGGCTACTGCATTTTATTTTTACCATCTCTCGATGGACCGTCTCGACGATGATGCTTCAATCAATTAACCTCTTCCTACGCAACGACCAGTCAGCTTTGTGATGAACGTTTCAAACATGATATACAGGGTGCCTCAAAATTCCTTCATCATACAGAAATAGGAGGTTCCTGAGTTCAATTGAAGTAACATTTTCCTTTGCAAAAATGACGTCCGCCTATTTGTTAAGGAGTTATTAGCGAAAAACACAGTCTAAGCAACACGCGTCTAGGACGCGATCTCATTGGTCTGTGATTTTCTTTAATAACTCCTAAATGAAGTCGCGAACGTCATTTTTGCAAAGGAAAATGTTGCTAAAAATGAACTCAGGGAATTTTGAGACACCCTGTGTATTACTTCTGAAATGTTTTCGAAAATAGTCATTTAGTGAATATTTAATCAGACGAATGCCAGTTGATATCTTTTCTTTTGGTAAGTTATGTGTATCTTTAATTGCAATGTTTAATAATTTTATCACATATCTATTTTGTAATTTCAACAATTTGTTATGATTACATTATTGTTTATTAATTGATCGAAACTGTGCGCCGAAATCAGCAACAAAGTTTTTAAGTTTGCTTACCATTTCGGCATGTGTGAATAATAAAAAGATTTCGCTCTACGAAGATTACGTTCGTCCGATGCTGACGTATTGCTTTGATCAATTTCCAGGATGCACCGGACAGGAAGATGCTCGATAAAATTCGCCCTATAATTGACTGGTGTCGAGAACACGATTCTAAAGAATCCGAAAGGTTCCTGTCCACTTTGTGGCGCAGTGATCTATTTAAAATTTAGTGGTGGGCGTAGACACGGAATCGTGTTTCGGTGGAAGGAAAGTCTCCCGTTACCGATTATCGTCCGAATAGGGGAGGGGTGTGGTCGCCAGCCCCGATTTCTCGAAATATTTTGACAAGAAACTTAATATCGTCGGCCGGGGGCTCGACCGGAAAACTTGAGACCCCGCGAAATTATACACGATTGCTCGTACCTGAAGACTTCTTTCTGTTTTCCCCCGGTCGCCGATCCTATTTCCACAGTTTCCACGACCGCACGAACGATGAACAGCAAAAACTCCGCGGAGAAGGGCACCGAGCGTAGCCCCATTAGACGCGAAGGTCATCCACAGTAATCATTTCCAACCTGTCGTCCCTTGTTTCGAGCGACATCGCTTTGCGGGTCGGGCCAGCGGTGCTTAATGGCTCGGAAAAATCGGAATCATCGCCGGTATGAATACGTAATCAGTTTTTACGCTCATCCTTCCCCGCATGACGTCATCGCCAGAGATATAACTCCGCGATGACTGACTGGAACGAGTGCTGCGAATAGGGGGCGAGTTTGCCAATTCTCGCGCCGATTTCTTTTGATATCCGTCCGGCAATGTTGGCTGCCGAATGTGATACCTCACGCTGATTAATTTGTTCCGTTCAGTTTAAAACCCTTAAATGCACGATATTTTTTTGCATGTCGCGCATATCAATCGTTTATAAATATGTTGATTCTTCCCAGACGAACGCAATCAATTTTTACCGTGGAAAGTAGACTTACAATTAAATTCGATGATTATATAAAAAAGGTCTGCGTACTCCGATTTTGATGAAACTTTAATATGTTATGCAGCAACACATTTTTAACAACTTTTTCCTTTTCCAACATAGGGGATCGCTTTTAGTTTTTCAGATATTTGTAAAAAACTATCGCGAATACTGTATTGAATTTTTCGTATTCCTGCACGCTCCGCGGCAACGTTTGTTTACACTTTGACGCTGTAGAGATGAGAGTATAAAGATAAATAAGATGATATTATAAATGAGATGATAAATAAGAAAAATAAACAGGTTTACGTTGCCGCGGAGCATGCAGGAATACGAAAAATTCAATACAGTATTAGCGATAGTCTTTTGCAAATATTTCGAAAACTAAAAGCGACCTCCCTATATTGGAAAAGGAAAAAGTTGTTCAAAATGTCGAAATCTATGACATATTAAAATTTCATCACAATCGGAGCACGCATACCTTTTCTATACACACAATTACCTTAAATTCAACTAAACTATACAAACTGAGGACCAAAGCTTCTCAACTTTTCTTAACCATTAAATGCATTTTGTTTCCGTAATATTTACACGCTACGTGCAGCGAGAATATTTTCAATGGACAGTTTTACTAAGGATTCGATCGTGTCTAAAAGTTAAGATGTTCATATTGCCGTAAACGTCGGCAGTACTCGAAGAAGTCCGGCGACTTCGCCGCATATGTAACCAAAGATAACCGTTTCGTAGCTTGGAAAGGGTCGACGGGAATTATTGTAAAGTACACGATCGTCCTCCGAGAACGTTGGATCCGTGATAAATATCAAGAGTAGACTGCGTCGAGGAACTCGAGCGAAAAGCACGTCGTAACCGCTGCACGGTCGTTTGCTCGACTTTATGGATCCGTCCCCGTAAAATTGTAAAAAGTGATCTTTCTCCCGGCTGAAAATGGACACAGTTCCTCGATCTCTATGAAACTTAGCGGAATTATTCTATCGGTTGCGAACACGACGATGGGATTTCCTCGCTATTCCCAGCCAATAAATTTTACAAATTCCCAAGATAACAGCACCTTCTTCTTGTGGATTTCGCCTGAATATTCGCTATTCGTTTAGTCGACGATTTACACTATTTTACGTATCATGAATTTCTCACCTGGACTAGGGTTTGAGAACGAACTCTTCGACTGGGAGAATCCTGGAACAGAAAATACGTTGTTTTACTGGAGAATCCTTCAAATTGGTTTCATTGGTACAGATCAACCCTTAGCACTCGAGTGGTGAGTCAGAGTCACCGCTAAAAATTTCTGTACCATTATTAAAAATATTAAAAATAAAATTATTCTCGATCGAAAATGAAATATATAATAAAATATTCTTTACATTATTAAATATATATTGAACGAGGTGTTACAAAAATTTCACAACCATAAAATGAGAAAAATTCTAGGTTGGAAGAAACGTTTAATTTTCTTCATTAATTGTGAAAATAAAAAAGACATGATGAGGTTTTTAGTTTAACTAGATCTTTCAGTGGTATTTTATATGAATGCAAAATGGTAAGAAATTACACGTGACATTATTGTTGTACATCGTGACGATGAAAGACAAGATAATTCACAAGAAAATTATTTCCAGTGACGTACGAGTGACCACAAAACGGCAACGAGATTTGTCTATCATTTTCGAGCGAGGAAATGGCGTGGACGGGGTTACTTGAAAAATTTTTAATTGACCACGAAAACAGTAACACGCAATCCACGCCGGCAGCCCCCGACTCAAATTACAGTCGCAAATAATTATCCGCCGTTATAACGAATGCAAGCGCCGAAACAAATTGCATGGGGAGTACAAAAAAGAAACAAAAAAAAAGAAGTAAAAGTGTATATCGCGAAATGAAATTTCATCTAAAAATTAACTAGAATTCAGGGAAACGCGCTTCGAAGGGGGTGGCACGCTGCGCTCGACCCTGATTAACGGCTCCGCGAAATTAACTCGACAATTATTTCATTAGCGCCTAGTAAGACATTTTTCATCCAGTCTCAATGGGCTTTCGGATCCTGTGTGTGTATGTGTGTGTGTGTGTGTGTGAGAGAGAGAGATAGGCGCGCTATAGCTTGCGCCGAATGCACTACCCTTAATGACTCGACGAGAATTAACTGTAATTTAATTAATTAAAATCTCGCGTAAAAAAAGCGCCGGGGCTTCTGTCGCTCGCGGGGCTAGACGTGACCCAGGTCACCTCGTTAGAATGATTATCAGGAGAACTCGAAACTATCTTTTACATTCGCGAGTTAATTTCGAATCGATCTTCCGTGTTCCACTGCGCTATAATTAATGTTTTAAGGAACGTCCGTTCGAGATATCTAAGAGAGATTCGTCCGTCTTCGTAGTAGAAAATTATTTCTATCGTGATTACCGTTTTGAATGCTCGATTAGCAAGTATATATTGTACATGTATTTTTAGGGTCCCATGGAAATCACAAACACAAATTTCCCCGGCACAGTTTTCACCGACAACGAATCTAAATAAATTTTCTATATAAATTTCAATAATATAACAATTTTTATAATAATTTAATACTACCCTCAATAGTAATGAATTTTCTATATAAATTTCAATAATATAAAATTTTTTAGAATAATTTAATACTACCCTTAGTGGAGTTTAAATCTGAAAAGGAAATTGTAACCCCAAGAAGAGGCATGCATATAAATAGGATTCTAATATGTGAGCATTTTTTTGGAAATTCGTTCCCACTCAAACATATCCGAATAAATAGAGTTCTGTCAGGATTCTAGTTCGGCAGTCGTTAATTTGTTGCCGTCGAAGGAAACGGTGTAGCAGCGCGAAAGTCCTCGACCAAGAATCGGTAATTAACTTGGCGTGTAGCTGGTCGAAGCGGTGACATCGATACCGTGTCACCGATAATTCGCCGAATAATAGGGAGAGACTAACAAAAAAAAAAGCGCGGTAAACGTCGCCGTTAGCCCCACGATCATTACGTTCCCATAATTTCCGCGCAACGGGTGACAAGCCCGCGAGGCATTCATCGCGGCAACAACAGCGATATTCGTAATTAGAGGCAATTTTGAAAACCTGCTGGGGATCCTTGGTGGGCGCAGACGTTCGTTCGGTCTCATTCGTTAGCACACGGATTTAATTGCCCAGCGCGAGCGCGACGCAACAAATCCGCCCGTTAATCGCGCGACCGGATTCTGAATCCACTTTGTGGACGTGGTTCCCCGGTTAACTGGCGTGTCTGTACGCACGCGCATAATTTCGTACGTGCATGTAGGGTAGAGATACACACAAATCCATACACATTTCTATACACACATACAGGGTGGTCCACGCAACTTGCACACCTATAATAACTTCCAAAGTATGCGTTGCACGAAAAAGTGCTGTATACATAAGTTTCGTGATCCGAAAGGGTATATTATGTAGTGTATTTATTTTTTTGTAGGTGGAAGCATTTCAGAAAGTTGAAGGTCGACTTTGTTTTTTTATGGAATACTATATTTTTTATACCAAAATATGGAATAGGTTCAGGGCCAATGAAGGTCAATACTTTTTTACTCAGAATTCGTCGCTCTTCCATATTTTGGTATAACAAAATATAGTATTCCATTTAAAAAAACAATGTCGACCTTCAAATCTCCGAAACGCTTCCACCTACAAAAAAATAATAAATACACTACATAATGTACCCTTTTTCGAGCAACGCATACTTTGGAAGTTATTATAGGTGTGCAAGTTGCGTGGACCACCCTGTATATCTTTTCGCTGGTTTCGTGATAAAGTCGCGCGATAGCCAGTCAGGCATCCTTTCACGGGAGCGTAGGCTACACGCGGAATCGCGTGTCCATTAAGACGTTCCTCGCCGGAGAGCCGTTTTCTAATAAACTCGTCACGACTTCGTCAGGGGCTTGAAAAACAGGGGTTGAAAAAGATTCCCGCATTTCTAAGAAGGTTAGGGTCTCGTTTTCGGTCGACGAAGCGATAAAGAGAGGAGTCTGACTTGGTGGGGAGGGGGGACGCAAAGTTCGCGATTTCCGGAACGTACCCGGGGGCCCGAGTGGTAGTGGAAGTTGAAGTTGTAGTTGTAGTTGGCCGTGGGCTGGGGCGGCGGGTCTCCACCCTCAAACGACTTTAACGAGCCGCCGCGCCGTCTTAAAATGGGGATGCCGAGGTTGCGCCGAGTTTGCGCGTTTGTTTGATAAATTAACCCAGAAAAGTACGCTCCAATGTCGGAACACTTAACAAGCCTTAGAACCGCGCCGCGGGAAATATGGAGCACCGTTTCGGCGACAACCTTCTCCTGACGATTCACGCACCGAACGATTTTATAATTGTTTCCGCAACTTCTCCACAGGATTCGATCGCGGCCAAGATTAATTTTTTTATCTAGTACTTTTAATTATTGAAAAACCTCATCATTGCATTACCGAGAAATGAAAAGGCACATCCCGCACCCTTGCAATCCTCTGAACGATAAAAACAAAAACTCCGACGTACGAAAGCATTGATACTAAATATGTTATTATATAAAATTCCTTCAAATTTTATATAAATTTAATATTTTACTATAAAATTCATTAATCATACAAGAAACGATTATGCATCTCTGTTTTCTGTTTTGAGAAATTCATCCCCGAATGGTTTAATAACGCCCACAGTAAATTGTTGAAAGTTTGTATCTTGCCGGAGCCGTTCGCAGCTGAAATCCATCCTCGTTGCTGTTCATTTGAAGGTAGGCGAACGGAACGCGTGTCACGGAGCATTATGATCCCCATCGGTGTTCCGCATTTCCCCGGGCGTTCCCTCCGTTCCCGGGAACGTGAAACTTAAACCCCAATCCCCGCGTCCACCGGTGAAAAGGTTTCAGATTTTTTGAAAACCCGACAATACTGGTACACGGGTCGCGCCACGCTGGTGACAAGACATGGGCCTTTCCATTGAGAAAAATCCACTTCCTAGGTCTCGTGTTACCCGGCGTATTTTGACAAGATCTCATTGTCGTCGCGCGGCTAAGCCCTATTGACTCTATTATGGGCCTATTAGTATTATAGTAGGATTTGTGGTTACTCCTTGAAAGACGTCCTTGCCCGGGTTGCCCTCCTCCACGGGCCTTTTTCTTGCCCCTCCCCGAAACCGAACGCGCCCATTCACTCTGCCACGTACGTGATCCCCCGTGATCCGTTCAAACGTGTGCAATTTCCCTCGACACGGAGTCGAGTCAGCTCGAGCGTCGATTACACGCTCGTTTCCGCCATTTGTCACCTGGATTTTACCACCGCACCGGACGAACAAGGATCCTTCCTTCCGTCGCGTGTGTAAACTCTAAAGAACCTCGCACTAATCCTATGGAAAATCTATCCCGGTAAAATCATCTGGATTTTTCATATGCTGTAACTTATGATCTACTGAAGAAAAACAAAAATGTTTCTATACAACTGTTGAGTGGATCTTATAGAGTTTTGAGATCATTTGAAGCAACATTTTCCTCTGCAAAAATAGCATCCGTGGCTTTGTTAATGAGTTATTATCAAAAAACACAGGCTAAGCAACACGCGTCTAGGTCGCGCTCTGATTGGCCCGTGTTTTTCGTTAATAACTCCTTAACGAAGCCGCGAACGTGATTTTTGCAAAGGAAAATGTACCTTCAAATGATCTCAGAGACCTCCCATTTCCGGGTGTTGAAGGAATTTTGAGACACCCTGTATGTCGCAGGGAGGTTCACTTTTAACACTAGAACTACTTTTCGAGATTCTCCGCTTTACAATGACTGTTTTTAATTGATTCGTGGGCATAGTATATAAAACGCGCCCTTTCCGATGTACATATACGAGTACGCAATCTGCTCGGCACTTCTACCGTTAAAGTGTACTCTGTTCACCTTCCGGCTCAACGATCACCGACCACAGATTTTAATTAACCAACTGAACGGTTATCAAATTATTGTGACTCGTCAGCGTCGGCTCGTATAGCCACTCGTTCGAGCACCGAGAGCCACACTCGCCGAGAATGTTGACGAAAAAGTGACTAGTCAGATGAATTGCATCACTGCTTCTCAATTGGTGCATCTGGTTAATGGTATTCAACCGTTTGCTTTGTTCTTCTCGTAATTTTCATCATGGACACTTTGCTCGACGACACCAACTTCACTCGACGAATTCATTCCGGAGATGAAACTACAATATGTACAAGTATACTATAAGATCCTAATCAAAAATATATAGAGTCAGGAGTATAATAAGCAATACAAGAATTTCCGGAGGTTCTTCCAATCGGTTCTTTCAACTAACAATAAGATTCTGAAAGAGTTTGACCAGATTGATCTGTCAGGACACTGTTCGTGGACCTCTGGTAATCCTAGAAGATTAGGTAGTGGCTAGGCAGGTATGCCCAATGACGGCCCTACTCACAAATAAGCTTCACCGTTCGCGTGGCTCTTAGAAAGTCGGAGAATATAAGCTTGACGAAAGAAGTTTCGTAGGCAATGCCTCAATCATGAAACGTAGCCTGGGCTAGCCTTTTAGGAAGCGCCCTTGTCCCATTATGCGACATTTAACCGAGATACTTGACTGTCTTAGTCGCAAGAAGCAGCTCTAAAACACCCATGCTACAGGTCTAATTCGGACGATGAAGTGCGGAGCCATTTGCAACGGTGGACGAGTTGTATAAATTGCATTGTCGACTTGTAGCAGCTATTTGGAAGCATAGAACCATTTATAACGATGACCAAGTTGGATAAATTGAATTCACGACTTGCTAACAGTTCCTTAGACTAGGATTGACCCTTTGGGTCGTGAAGAAACTTCATCACTGCAGATGCAGATAGTCTTTTGGATTAGGAGATAAGTCCCAGAGTACTGAATGCAATTAGCCTACGCATCCAATTTGGAAGATGAAGCACAAAACCATTTGTAACGATGACCCAGTTGGATAAATGAAATTCTCGACTTGTCAGCAGCTCCTTAGACTAGGATTGACCCTTTCGGTTGTGAAGAAACTTCATCATTGCAGATGCACATAGTCTTTTGCATTAGGAGGCAATTCGTAGAGTAGCTAACGCGATTAGTCTACGCATCCAACTAGGAAGACGAACAGCACCTTTGGATGTGACGCGAAAGCTCCTCTCTGTTAGAATCTTCCAGGAAGCTGCTGCAGTTTCTCGGCCAGATAGACTACGAATACGAAGTGTCGAACTTAGCCGGCGAGACAGGGCTCATCAGAAAGTTGTGAAACACTTAGGCCCTATCTCCGCGGCAGCATTCCAAATTAGACGAAAGAAGCATGAGACGAGTAATTAGCCCACGTGAGAACGGGTGGTTGCGGTGCTCGTGCATTCTCGATGCCCGGAGGCCGGGTAACGAGCACTCGGTAATCGGCCCCGGCGACTCGACGACAAATAATTACCGGGCGTAAATAGCAAAAAGGAGGAGTATCCGCGGCGTCTGATGAAAAGGGCGGGTCGACGACAGGATAAAAACAAAAAATAAACTCTATCTCGAGATCGGTGTCGCTCGACGGCGACGTTGCACCACGGTGCACTGTGTGTGTGCACGTGTATATGCACGTGGATGAGGACGCGTCGCGTTGGCACACGCACGCATGCACCGTACGCACGCACTTGTGCTTCCGAAGAGCTCCGACCACGAAGAGAAGCTACTGGCTTCTCTCGTTTTCCAAGTCGCGAGAGCAAGCATCGCGGAATGAGCTGCTACTTAGAGAGAACGGGTGGAAACGCATTCACCGGCACGCAATCAAATCTCCTCGTGGCTTGCCCGGTGTTGTGTACGTATTTATCCACTTGCGCGTGTATACGCGTGTTCTACCAGTGTGTGCGTACACGTACATATATGCACGCGTGTGAACTCGCGCGTTCCCGGTTGGTCCATTCATACACAGCGCCGGGCAAGATTTGCTTCGCGACACCTCTCCAGAGTGAGAAAGATCGGCGACCAAGGATGAAGTGAGAGAGAACGGGGTGACGACGACGAGGGAAAGAAGAGCAAGAAACCGGGGTGAGAAACGAGAGGAGAAGGAAAGAGAGCGAGAGGGATAGGGAAAACGGAGGACTACGCGACGCGTACCGTGTGTTTGAGGCGTGAATTCATGTATGCTCGCGAAGCACTCTTCACCGGGGACAATCGAGGTGTTGGACTGGAAATCCATACCAATTTGAGCGACTTACGGTCGTTCGCTTGAAAGCACGGTACACGACACCGACGGCACACACGCAGCACACCTATACAGCCCTCCTAAGCCTGCACACGCTTTTACAGCACATCCAGACAGGACCAACCGAACGAGCACACCACCCAGAACGGTGTTTCGGACGGTTTTCGACGTGTCCACCATGAAAAACGTGGTAAAAATGAGTCTTTGACACGCGGTCGATGTTGTTTTTATCGCATGCCGATGGTGCACTCGATTTGGACATTCATTTTTATTACGGTGCATTCTGTTCCAATGGTGGTTAATGAGTGTGAATCTTTATTCTTCAAGACCCGGTTTGCTATGTGGGTTATTCTTTGAAATTATAGCCCTCCATGTAACTCTTCAAAAATTAAATAGCGTTCTTTCAAACTAATTTTTAGAAACGGTGTTTTCAGTATTGCAAGTGGTATTTCTAAGCCAACGAACGTTGCCCGTATTTTGTTTGATCTGACAACTTTTCACGGCCACAGAGAACTTGGCTCCTGTTTACAGGATGTTTCTCTTGGGATTAGAATTTTCTGAAGGGACCTGCACACGTGGGGACAAAAGAGGCTCGTCGAGGAGCGTTATACTCGCCTCCTACTTTCCGGAGGCCGGAGTGTGAAATTAGTTACATGCACGCCGGGTGGAAAGAGACGTGATGCAGCATAGCGCCGAGACCGCGTAAGCGACTTGAAACTGAAGAGGCGTATTTTCAATTACCCTGACCCACTGACGCACTGCTTCACACCAGGCTAGCCTAACCACCTGAATCCCTTAGTACACGATACAGTTCCTGCGGAACATCATCCAGGTTGCCAGAGACTGATATGGTATCCGACTGGGAAGTCAGAGTCCGGGATCCTCGGTAACTTCGATTACGGCCAATTTCCCTTAATTTTCATCGAGCATCGACCGGCCCGACGATTCTCCGGGACGTAGACGGGAGCCGATCCACTAATCGTCACCCACTAATTAGCGATCCTCTCGCAAACTGGTAGTACCGCGATTGGCAGAAACCATGGCCGGAAACTCTGCGGAATATCGGAGCAGGAGAAAGTTTCCCCGGGCGCTTGGTACACGAGCACACAGGGCACCACGGTAATGGACATAGTTTGCCGGTAATGTCCGAGACTAATTCCCGTGTTATTTCATTAACGTCCCGCAGCCTCCCGAGGGGTTAGGCAGCCGCCGTCGACCGCCACCATCGGCGGAACACACTGCCACCAACTATACAACGACAGGCAAAGCTTCGAGGCTCGAGCCTCCCCCCCGAAGGGGCTTGTATTAGGCGCGTGTCAAAGGGTGAAAATTTACGAGGTGAGTAGTGGGCGCGAAAAGGCCGATTGATAGTCGGGCCTCCTATCTATGTATACACAACCGAGCTGGTAGGGTGAGCTCTCTCTCTGACTGCTGCCACCAATGGAAACGAGTCGATCTCGTGCTCAGAAATAAATACATAATGCAGAAGAACTTTTTGTTAGTCGCGCTTAATTGGCCTCCTCCAATTCCGATGAGTTTTAATGATCGGCTTGATGAGTTTTTACCCTTGCGCCGTGCTGCCGACCAAATAACCAAGCAATTTTATGGCCTGGAAAGTCTACGAATTTTCGATGCGCACAAGGAATTTCGTGTACCTTGCATTAACGCGGATTTACTATTCCCGTTCTTCTTGATAAACGTGTAATCACGTATTCTATTCTCTTACACGGAAATTCCCATCGACTGGTGATGTTGGAATTCAGACGAAGTTGAGACAGCATAAATATCACGATTTATATTAAAACATATACAAATGGACATACTAATTACTTTGATATTAAAACACATACATGACTGCGAAGTTTTTTTTAAATGTGTAGTGTAATGGAAAGGAGGATGTTAAAAAATGGTCATTTTTCACAATGATTCGTCAGCTACATAATTGTTTATTCTCCCACTGCGAAGAAAATGAAAACAGTATTCAACTCAACTCTAATGTTTTCCTCCGCGATTGTAAAAATTATAAAAAAAACTTTGACATTTTCGATCGAGTTTCTGTATCGAAGCACCTACTACGATAGCCTAATGTCTAATGTCTGGCATCCCTAGTATTCCGCGTTGCTTTCTTCCTCCGAATAATTCACTCGACGGAACAATATCGATAGTCGTCGACGGATTAAAATGATCCATCTTCTGATCAATAAACGAGGGCGGGAAGGGGAGGCGGGAAGTTTCTTTTTCTAAATGCAAAAGTCAAGCCCCGCCAGGGCCACGCATTCACCTGTATCGCCTATTCGAAGGATGAATAAGAATTTTAAACTTTATACGAATTTCAATTAGAAGTTCGCGGCTGGAACGGTAAATGGATCTCTGAAGAAACGTGAAAAAAAGTCGCAAATGGGACACCTGAATTGCGAATGGAACGTTGATGCATCCTCGACACCCTTTTCACACACTGGCTGTCGCCTCGGTCGAGGATCACGATACCTGTTTTATACGTCTGGATCAGACCGTTTCATACTAAACCCGATTGTGCTCGTGTAAAATAACGAGGACTTCCCCATTCTTACGAGCATTTCTTAGTTCGCTTAATTAACATCCACTTTACAGCCAGGGAACGGAGAGAGAGCGGGATCATTTTTGTCTACGGTTTCCAAATCCCCTTTTCAGATTAGCAGGTTTCTTCAACGTCGATTCATTATTGAAGTAGTATCATTCTAAAGAAATACGCACGTGTCATCAGTCTATAGTTGCGCAATATCGGTGGGGTAATTCCAAGCGTGTGAAACATTCACAAAAATACATATATCAAAATATTAACCATACTTCAGCCATCCATTAATGGCAATATTAAAAATATTTAAGTTTAGTTTCACAAATAGATTACAATATTCTTCAATGATTAAACGAAACAAAATTAAAGGAACTGAACGACTTACTGCCACAGGCTCGCTCACAAATCTCTGCAAACTAATTTATTAATTTGTTTGAGCTCGTGGATTTTTAGCTACCGTGCACCTAGATTTTATTATAATTTATTTTTTCTCAAGTTTTTAATTTAAATTGTGTTTATTCTTTTTACTGTAAAGAGAGTCCTTGGCTGCATTCCATTCCCAGATCCGCCGACGTTCAAAGTAATATTCATCATACGCATTTGTTGCTATTTAGTTCCACTGCCAATCTACCGATTTTCGCGGGAAAATAGAGGAATTCCACGTGTCCGTGAAATAACAAGATAGACCTTGTTAGCCGGGCGCAAAACGTGCAGAATCTGTTTCGCCATTCTAATTTACTGAATTCTATAGTTATCAATTTTTGTTGCTTTATCAATTGCCGATGTGCTCGCTAACTTACGGATGACAGTGCACGGAGAGGCACGCGTGCATGTTGCCTTGAAATAATGCCTCGGAAAGTTTACGCTATGGTGAAACATGCTTACCCAGCCTGTTAGCGCGCATGACTTCCGCGGGGAGGGGGAGAGGGTAGATCGATACCGTTTGTCTGTCGATAATCGTGGCTGTCGACGGATTTTCCATTGAACGCGGACACGGTGCAACGCTCCACGAAATTAAATAATTGAGTAACGGTCACGCCTAGGCGATAGACACTACGATTTTCGACGTGCCGACGCGGCGCTCGGCGTCGATCTTGCGCGCCATTTCCGGTCACTCGTTCTGCTGATCAGGTCGGAACTAATTGCTCGGAGGAAACCGCTCGAGCTCGTTTGTTTTTTTAATAAGACCACTCGGAAGAATGCCCGTTCTTTCTTACATTTTCATTGAGAGTTAATAAGGTTTATCCAAATTCTGACTTGCTAACAGGCATTTCAAACCGTTAGTAATTATTGTTATTTATTTAATGCTTTAAACCAGATGTGGTTTATATAACATATTCATGTCTCAAAATTCCTTCAATATTCGGAAATGTGAGGTTCTTGAGGTAGAGTTAAATTAATTTGAAAACTTGCTGTTACCCTATAAATGATCGTACGCCGAAATCACAAAATTTATTATTACTACAATTTCGATCGAGAAGAATTCCAATTTGTTCTTGAGATGATTTGAAGCAAAATTGTCCTTTGAAAAAATGGTGTCTGCGGCTTTGTTAAGAAGTTATTAACGAAAAACACAGTCTAAGCAACACGTGTCTAGGTCGCGCTCTGATTCGTCCGTGTTTTTCTTTAATAACTCCTTAACAAAGCTTCGGACGCTATTTTCGAAAAGAAAAATGTTGCTTCACATGATCTCAAGAACCTTCAGTTTCCGGATGTTGAAGGAATTTCGAGACATCCTGTATATCTCTGGTATCATGTCAATGCACCGAGCAAATCAATTTTCTTACTCGGATAGCCATTTCGTATTTTCCATTGGCAATCGGCCGGAAGATCGGGCACGGAGCGGAGGTTTCCCTCGTATTCGCCGGATTGGTTTGTTCGAGCGGATTACGCGATTAGACGATTAGTCGATAGAGGGTCGTATGATTGACACCGCGACTGGAGTGTAATGAGAGAAAATCATTTCTGACCGGGTCGAGAACATCGCGGTCAGCCGACCGATGGGAAAACGAGCATTCCTCCTTTCGCACATCGCTCGGTCCGACCGTAATTCGTTCGGCTCGTTGGAACTGTATGAATCTGGTCGCGACGAATCGCATCAGACAATCTAGACCACAATGTCGGTAGAGACACGATAGAGTCCGTGAAGTTTTACCCCATTCTTTTTCCAATGGGGTAAAAACTTCGCCCAACGACAAATTCATGAAAAAATCTAAAAGAAACCTATTACAATATTTCAATTTAAAGAGTTTAAAAAAATAATAAATTAGTCGTTAAAGATGAGATAATTTATACTGTTTCTACGTGATTTTATATGTTTCTTAAAAATCGGAACATTTAGCCCCGGTCTCCCCTATTCGTAGCGACTGTACGAATAAAATTTCTAATATATTCAATCGAAACTATAAAAATTATTAATGGGCCAATTCGATTGGAGTAATATTCGTACAAATGGGAACACACGGATCTCAAATGAAAACGCGTAAACTGAAATTAGAATACAATCTTAACATAGTCGAGACAATAGTTTCGTGCGAATTAAAATAATTCCAGAGCGACCAGCAGCTCGGTCGACAACAACATTTCTGCGACAGCTTTTGGAGTAGAAGTTCTGAAAAGATTTTTTTATCCGCTTTTGTTGAAGAACCGCTTTTCACCAGCGTCGTTGAACAAGGCTACACGGGTAGACGCGAACTAAGTAAGTCAAGGCGCGCGAAGAGGACACCAAGCCCGGAGTGAGAAAGAAAGAGGGAGGGTACTATCACTGTGAGGGTGCGTGCAGGTGAATCGTGACGCGTTTAAAAACAAAAACAAAAAAAAGAGGTGAAAAAAAAGAGGAGGAAGAAGGGGGAAAAATGAGAGAGGCGTCTCTCCGCGCCGAGAGTCTGAATTTTCCTACTTCTGACGGTGAGCACGCCCTGGCAGTGTTATCCAATTATTCTAAGTTGTTAAGGCGAGTTAGGGCGCTTAAGGGACTAAATTAAGACATTCCGCGCGACAAATCTCCCAAGAATCTCAATTAACTTCTCCCCGGGGGGTGCCGGTACTTTAATTAACTGTTTAATTTCGTTTAATTTGCATTCGCAATTGCATAAGCCACCGAGCCAGCCAGGAGCGCACCGGGTCTCCTGCAATACTTTCGCGACAGATCAATTAACTGTCGCCGGCGCGTATTTTATTCGTCTCGATGTCCACCACTTTAATTTTCGCCAACACGCCGATCGTTTTCCTTCGAAAGTTGCAATCTATTATTCCCTTCTTCTATTCAAGTTTTAACATACCTTCGACATCGACGGGCATTAGTAGATCGCGTTGCTTTATGCAAAATAAAAATTGTTTGCATCTAACAAACTTCGGGTAATATACAAAATTTCCTCCATGATTTAATAATTAAATTGATATTTACAGTTTTGCAAATTAATATAAATTTTTTCAACTTTTCGGTCTAGTTTAAAAACCGTTCTCTAAAAAATAGTAAATAGACAGTAATAAAAACTGTAAATAGTAAACTGTAAAATAAATAATAATAAAAATAATAAACAGTTGATAAAACTCGTGTAAATAAAACCGTTTTCTATAAAGATCTTGAATCTTCAGATTAACACCGCACGAGGGACTAAGAACGTAATCCGAAGCACAAAACCGTTCTCTAAAAACTGCACGAATCATCAATCCGAGGGTTGGGAACTTTAATCTTGGCCACGAGATCCTGGATCCCATACGTGTCGAAATTAATTGCAAATAACTCGGATCCGTAGATTCGTACGGGAGGGGTACGTGGTGGCGAGAAGAGTCAGCAAGATTTGGCTGATCGAATTGAAAGCCACGAGACGGTATAAAATGCGTTTCGCCTCGGCAAAGGAGCGAGAACCGCTCACGGCATTGCCCGGCATCGCGGTATCAATATCGAGCGGCAAAGGGGTAAATTTGAATTGCATCGGCTCTCTTGTACACGTGATCGCGCAAAATCGCGGCGCGTAAACCGCGTCGGCGGACCCGATAACCGCCTTGTGAACGGGAGGGCCGGTTCTTGTTCGCGAGTCACTCTTAAACCGGGTCCGCAGCCACTTTCCCGGAAACAAAGCCAGGCGAATTCATAATCCGCTAATTTGTTCAAGATTTTTCGCTCGAGTGCCGTCGCTTGCTTTGTCGCGAATCCATCGTCGAGGCCTGGGCGCGCGTGGGGGTTCGCGTTCAAGCCGCTTTGAAGTACTAATCAGTATCGACCTGCGCCTACAGGCCGCACCCCTTATCCACTGCTTCCAGCATCGCCATCCGCCCACCCTGCTTCCCAGCTTCGGGGTAGCCAGGAATTTCGCCCTTTTTCACCGAGACTTTCCGAACAGAAACCGTCAACGACAGGGGCGTGACGGATCTGGATGAGAATCCTGTCGATTCCTCCCTGATCTTCATCGCGTTTCAACCAATCATTTCGAGGTACCAACTGAAGGTAGCTAACTGGTAGCTAAGATTGCGCTCAGTGTCTTCGAACGATCACTGATTTTTTCAGGTCTTGAATACATTGGAATTCTAGCTTCCAGGTAGAGAGGAATGTCTCCCTTCTTTCCCTGACGTTCTGCTACCTTCTGTTACGGTGAAATATGAGATCGACTTCACTTCGTGAAGATCGAAGTATTTCGATGAAACACTAATTAGACGTTTCAGGAACACAAAATTACTTTATTCAAAGGTTGAATAAACTGACTCAGTTTAGATGGTTTAATTGGATAATCTTACTTGGGGTAAAAAAAGTTTTGGGACTGTTTCATGGTTCAAAGTATTGGGTGTTGAGTCAGTTGTGGACTTGGGCCAGGTGATATGTTGTGGTGATTTTTCCGTGACATTTTTTTAAGTGCACCAGGCACGAACAGTCTTGTTTATCATTTTTAAAAAGTGAATAAAGACTTCCGCCTCGATAAGCATTTTTTCTTATCAGTCACCCTGACTGATTATGGTAGAAACAGGTATATTTAAATAGCTGGTAAATTTAGTGTTAACCACGAATGATCAATTCGCCGTTCGCGACGTTAATCGGTAGAGCAGGAAGAGAGAAGAACAGCGATGCAGGATCCACACTGCGATCTTATTGTCTAAAAATTCCGAGATTTAAGTCGGTTAGGTGTCGCAGCCTTTTCCAACGGTTTGTGCGCTGTTTCGTCTCTCTCTCTTCGCTTCTCTAACTCTCTTGCTTCCTCCCAGGTTCCTTCTCTCTTCGGCTGGCTACGCTTTTTCGGTTCGTTTGAAGTTGGCAATCAACTAGATTGCCTATCAACGCCTGAGAAGTCTCCTTGCACACTCCCGTCGGTCCAGTCCTTTTCTTGCTCTCCCTCCTCCGTCTCCGTTACACCCTCACACACGGCCACGCGACGGCGTTGTTCCTCGTTTATGCCCTCCTCGGTCGCTGTCTGTCCTCACCAAGCGATTTTGTGTACGTTCGCCCCACTCCCTTCGCCGTTTTCCCTCTTCCTCTCGCTTCTACCCTGGCGCGACGCCTCTGCTTTTCTCCTCTCTCCACGACCGCGTCGGTATCGTCCCGGTAACACATCTTCGCAAGCGATTCCGTAAAACGTGGCACAATCGGCACGCCATTGTTCCCCTGTACTCCTTTCATCCCGGGGACGGGGAAAGTGCAAACGGTCTTGGAACGGTGCGGCAACAGACGCTCCGTGGGCCCGCGATTGCTATTCTTTATCGCTGCCACGGTGCCGGGGACAGTTTACGATTCCACGCGGTTCCTAGATTTTCGGATACCCCCGCGAAAATACGAGGGAAGTCTAGCAAGTGAAAATTCTCCTGTATAAACCTCTATCGTGTTCAATCAACGTTGCATTCTGAGATCGTAGAGTTCTTGAGCATTCTTTAGGAATGAAGCTTGCCATCTTAACTCTATGCTGAACGGACATTTCGTGGAAAAAATAGCCCGTGCAGTAAATGCACTGAACTAACTACAGATAATTAAGAGCACCTTGAATGCACTTAAAAATGCCTACGATGCTATACAACTTTGTTCGCAGCTTCTTTGTGCAAGCATCATATTTTGATGCGTCACAGAACCTTGTATTTTTGATGCATTAATCGATACATCGTTGTATTCCCTTTAAAAGATTATTAAGGTACTTGGGTCAAAAATTGATTAGTTTAGAAGAACTCTGCATTAAAAAAAAATTAAAATAAACTATTTTACTAATGGAACCTTATATTTTTGGTGCATTAATCAATGCATCTTTGTATTCCATTTAAAAGATTATTAAGGTACTCAACAATTTATTAGTTTAGAAGACTGCAGTTGACAACACTAATCGCAATAACAACTAACCATAAAAAACTCTTCATTATAAAAAATGAGAATAAACATTTTTCACTAATGGAACTTTATATTTTTGGTGCATTAATCGATGCATATTTGCAATCCCTTTAAAAAATGATTAAGGTACTCAAAAATTGATTGGTTTACAAGTTATGATTTTCGTCTTGAATGTCCATTTACATACCGCATCGTGCGACGAGAATAGTGAAATTTTATTGAAAAGATCCGCGAACGAATTTGTAATCGACAATTTAAGGGTTGGCGAAAGCAGTTGCAAAATCAATGTTGATTGGCCCGGCGACAGGGAAATTTGTTAGCCCGGTGAAGTGTGCAAACAAGTTCCGAGGCTTCTTGCCCCGGATTTCGGGCGCAGGAGGGTCCATTATGCGCGAAGAACAAAAGACCCGTGATCGACGAGCGGAGCCAGACAAGCCATACCAGCCCCGTTTCAACTAGGCGGGCCCAGGACGAATTAGCAGCGTGACGACGCGCAATCAATCCCACGGCGATCGATATAATTTATTATCGGTAGAGAATCGAGCAGTTGGCCGTGGACTGTGTGCTGCTCTCTCGTCTTTAAGTCTGGCCAAGATTTAAGACAAAAAAAAAGGGACGAATGAAGTGCGCCAAATAAATGCTGTACTGTAAGACGAGGTGCCAGAGTGACGTTTGAATGGAAGGGCAGATCCTTTGTACTGCACCGGGAACCCGACACCCGAAAATCGTTCTCAAAATTCGTTCTACCGAACGAAATCCACGGCCACGCCGTCCACGTCAACACTGTCATGTGTCGCACTGATTCGCCACTTCGACCAAAAATATCGTCTCATTATTCTTATCCTCATCCCCTATATGAAAAAATCGAACAGGAAAATATTAAACAAAGAAATTTATGAATCGACCCAGAGAATTATTTCTACACATTTTTGTTGCAATTTGGATGAACGAAAAATAATTCTTTTATTTACGAACTGCATAAATACAACTTGAAATATAAAATAAATTTGTGATTTCGTGTTTTCAATTCAATTTTCACAATTCAATATCAATTAAATTAAATTCAATCATTGTCATCATAACACACAAACTCTCCTCATTCTTACCCTCATTCCCTATATGAAAAATCTAACACGAAAATATTAAACAAAGAAATTCATCAATGAACCCAGAGAATTATTTCTACACATTTTTGTTGCAAGCAATTTGAATCGATTAAATATAATTCTTTTATTTGCAAACCGTAGGGAAAGCGATCGTGTCGATAATTTTATAAATGCAACAACTTGAAATATAAAATCAATTTCAATTAAACTCAACTTTAAATCAGGTATGTGTCTATTTTAAGAAGTTCTCGATTGATATTGTTTATAGAAAATGGTCGAATATAGAAAAGAAACGGATTCTCACGAGTCGTGGAGCAGGCAGAGTGACTCCGTCGCAGGTTGAGAACAGTTTGCGGGAGTTGCGGCCATTTTTACGTTTTGTCGAGGCTCTTTGTGTTTTGGTGAGACATTGCAGGTCTGGCCAACACTCAACTCATTATACCACTAATTATTCATAACGTTGGGGATTATTCTGACAAAAATATTCAATTCCCACAGTGCAGTCACCCCAGAGCTGAACGCGGAGGCCAGCCCTCTTCTTTCTTTCCCTCGAGTTCTTCCCTCTCCGTCGCCATCTAACTGACGCTAACACGCCGGACGCAAATCGTTCAGTCGATTGTCCTCCGTCGGCGTCTTCGTTGTCGCGGAGAAGTCCCGATAATTAAACGTCCAATTTCCCGGTGTCGCGTTACGGCCTATCGCAAACACAGACTCTCTCGTGTTTGTTTGTCTAGGAAATTCGATTTCCACGGCGCGAAGGGGTCAGCTGGCCCGTTTCCCTGAAAAACGGGTCCTGACAAACGGTTACAACAATGGAATTTTCGCGCGTGCAACCATACAGAGACGGCGACAAAGGTGCGCGTCGATTTTCGGTAACACGATCTTGAGTGGCTCTCTGTTAAGCGATAGCCGTAAGTGGCACGTTAAGTGCTCGTTTCACGGCGGGGCGACGATACGCCTATTAATTTACTTCACCGTTCCTGACGCCGAGGGTCGTTCCGTTCAGACGAGTCGGAAGATTGAAACGCAATCCCGGTGATTGCCGATCAATGCGTTATTACGGCGCATCGGTGCGTCGTTAGCCCTGTCCAACTAACGCTCTCCGCGGAGGCTCAGTGAAAAGGTGTGCCCGGTGAAACATTAAGTCTTTAGACTTGCTCAAGGATTTTTTCTAAAAGCGCAATCTCCCCCCTTGAAAAGACGCCTTTGAAGATTTTTCCTTCTGGATATTCTCGTTTCCAATTAGTATTAAATAGAAGCCGAGGTAACGAGTCCAAACAGGACTGTAAGAAAAAGAAAATTCTAACCAAACGATCTATAGAATCGTGCCAGATTGAAATAATAACGGTTTACGTGCAGATTTTAGTCGTGTCAGTTTTTTCATGAAATTGTACTTGTATGTATTTAATTTTGTGTTCGGCGCACGGTTTGAGCTTTGATAGACAAACAGCAAGTTTGCTAATTAATTTATCTCAACGTTTCCATTCCTAGAGAGAGAGAGAGACATTTTTGCATCTGTAGAATAATACATTTATAGTGAAAATTGAAAAAATATTGCGACACAGCTGTGCAACTCCTTATTATTCAGTTAAAAAAAAATTTCTTGCCACAGCAAGCATGTGTGTTATAATTTTTCTTTTCTATTGTATTTTTACACAGCTGTGTTGCAATAAGTTTTCAATTTTCACTATTAATGTATTCTTTATCAGACGCAAGAGGTTCCCCCAAGAACGTAATATCGATTAATTACAATAAATAAATTACAATATTACTTTTTGTGTTTTCGGCGCACGGTTTGATCATTCATGGACAAACAGCAAATTTGCAAGTTAATTTATCTGTTTGGATCATTTCCAAGAGAGACATTTTTGCGTCTGAAAAATATTCACCAAGAAATACTTACTAGCTTCCCGGATATTTAAGTCTGATTTTCAAATAATATCTTAACCCTCGCTTATCACGAGAATGTTTTCAACGTTCGCGTATCGATGATCGTTATTATTGCAAGCATTGTTGTCGGCAGTGAACCGGGAATTACGGAGTTGAACTGAACATCCCCATTCCTCGGTAACATTCAAAGAGCAAAGCTTCGAAACTTTCTAGCGTCGGTGTATATTTTAATTGGTTTCTCGAGGGGCTTTATTCGCGACCAGTCGCGGAGTCGCCGCTGCAAAGGAGTTTTTAAAAAGGAGTTTCGCGGCTGTGCGCGGTGTGTAGGCGGCTAGGCCGGCCGTTTGAAAAGTTCAAGTCACTTTCATTGTAAATTTCGCCGTCTAGATGCGCGGAGGTTAACGACTCGGAGGTTGGCCGGGCGATCCTTGTCCCTCCCCCACCCCTATGAACAGAAGGGGGGTCCGTTTCTTCGGTGGCCAAGATGTAGGTCTTAACGAACGTGTAAGATTGAAAGAAGTGGTTGCTCGTTACTCGACGACAATACCGGGCCACGGTTTATGTAAAATTAATTATTAATTCTTCTTCGGCCAGCGGGGCCCGCTGAAAGAAACAGTTAGGAGGCTCCGTTCGCGGAATAAATGGTTACGGTTCTAATTGTCGCGGGACAATGGGGGCCAACGTCTCGCGAGTGAAACGACGTGACGGAGGAAACAATGTCATCTTAATCGTCATCTATAAATAAGCGGGGGCCGAGGTTTAATGATAATGACGGCGTCACGCGTCGCGGCACCGTCCGCCTCGGCGATACGCTATTCGCTGGAAACGAAACGGTGAGAAAAAATTTGCGTCCATAAACGATTCGCCGTCGTCGAGGCCTTTTCTTCCGGGTAGAACGTTAATAACAGCTTAACGCGTTGCCTTTTCGAACGGCCTCCAGTCGGTGAAAAGTCTGACGGTAAACCGAGAATTAATTGATTATCGCTACCGTGCTTTGGATCTCTTTTCACCCATTAGTATTTTAATTCGTTTAATAGAATTTTTGTTTCGATCGAGCCCTCGAATTGCCAAGTATAATCCGTATTAGAACGGTACAAGAATAATGAAACAAAATATTATCTCGAAAGCTTAACACATCGATTGCAATGTTAATTATACATATACAAATGACATTATTGTTTCACCAGGTTGCATAAATTTTCGATATCTTAATAATCGAGTAAATTGAATAAAAATTTTCCAGATACAGAATAAAGGTTTTAAGGAGGTTTCACAAACTAAATTATTTGTGAGAACAAATTTCTGGTTCTTCGAATCGATGCATTTCAATTAACTAATTAATTACAATCTGCAGGCCTCGAAGTTGTAATTCAAGAATTTTCTAAGGATACAAATTACGTTTTATCGATCGTAAATTTTAATAAACAATGTGTGTTGATATCAGTGTACAGCTTTTCTTGAAAATGATCCACATCAGGATCGAAACGTTGGGATTTTGTTAATCACAAGATTGCTTGTTTTTTTTGATTTTGATCAAACCTGTACGTTGATACCAACACGCATCGTTTATTTTCTAAAAATGAAGGGGAACACGAAAAACGTTTCAGAACTCGATAGGTAAATTTTGCCAGAAATTTGCAAAGAAATAAGTCGACGTTAATTTCGTAGAAGTTCGAAAGAAAGAAATTTTTGAAAGTACCGTTCTTCCAGTGCCAGGCAGAAACAGGAAGCGTTCAATGGCCGTCCTGAAAGGAGCTTGGATTGCCCTTGGATTGAAAGGAAAGGATTGAACGCTTCTCTCGGTTTCACACCCTGCGTGTTGAACTCGAACCCAACTCTAGAAACAACGTCAGCCAAAAAACATTCGTCCCCGAGGTCGCGAGTCCTATTTCATGCTAGGACTACAATCACTATGTGGTACCGTGCTCCATTCCCTCGAAGCGAGTTTCAAACGGTACTCTGCCCAACCAGAGCACTGTAAACTCTCTGGCATAACATTCTTCGTACCGTTTACACTAATTTCCATGGAAATTCATGTTGAAGGGACGAACAATTCAGCCGTTTTGTTGAAAGCAAGTCAATTCTTTGACTGCTTGGTTTATAACCGTCGATACAATAATTATAATACCACATAGGTATTATTATGATAATAAATGAGAATGATTTTATCGGCGCAAAGGTTCGATCACCCTTTTCAACATATTTAATAGCAAACGTGAACCAAATGATTCAAATCCGAATCTAAACGTTTGGGTAATCTTACAAATTAGCTATTGTGTGTAGAATTTCTCAATCATTTTCATTTATTATCTTAATATTTACAATCGAAATAACAAAAATCCTTTTTGTATTATTATGGCTGAGATAAAGAGATACAGCAAACCTAACATTTTATGCTTCAGGCCAAAGTGTTCATCCCTTAAGCCAATTTTCGTTCCACGTCGATTGAACATTGATTTTTATGAAACCATTTATTCGACTAATTTACATTACTAACCTACTTAGAATAATTAAGTAGTATTGTTCCTACATACCATGTAATTGTGGCATTATCGATGAATGTAATGTTACATTGTATGATGTAGCAAGTTCTGAAATAAAAGAGATAGAACTCTCTAGATCGCAGAAGGTGAAATCGATAGAATTTTTCTTCCTCCGTTTAAACAAACAGATATATTTTAATCCTCGGACCTTTTTTGTAAGTATATAATTGACTTAGAGTATATACTTAGGGACGTTTACAGGTTTAGTGATTTGAACATCATTCATGCGGAGGGCTCGTGGACACCCCCGCCCCCTAGTATTCTTAGGGTTAGTCTCAAAGAGTGCGTTCAGAAATGGGTTAGAAAAGGATGCGTAAGGATTTGAATGGTTCTCTGACCACTGTGAAATCCTCGAAAGTATCCGATTCGTGAGGTTTAAATTGCTTGCAGCACAAAGAAGACGTCGCACAATGTGGTGTTTGACTCGAAAATGGGGAAAAAACTATTCTCTTCCTGTTACTACAGTGAGTCGTTCAATTCGTATTAACGTCGGCTACATTAACATTTTATTTCGACAATTAAAAGGATTTTTAAATATTTTATATTGGAACTTGTGATCCTCCGAGCACCGATCAAGTTTCGTTTGAAACATTTTGTCTCTTAGATTACCGAGGGTAGATTATCAGGTTATCGAAATCGTGAATTTATACTTAATTTTTTCATTCATATTTAGGGCATGCTGTATACTATGCATATTTGCAATAACAAAAAGTGTGTATAGGTATTGAATGAACGCATATGCATAGGATGAAATTCTGTGGCATTGTAATCTAGTAAAAAAAGTAATAAAAAAATCTTTAATGAAGTCGTAATATACAAAAAAGGATGACCGAACTATTGATCATTTATAAATATTGATAACTATGCAAATTATACAAACTATGCAAACTGTGTAGTGTAATACTTACCTAAAAAGTATCCACACTGCAAAAAACTACTCAAATCTTTTATAACACGTAATTATAGCATGATCGGAAATGCAACGGATACAATAAAATTTCTTAAAATTTGCTTGAGTGATATAAAAAATATAGTACATTTTTTTCATCAAGTAATAATAAGATTTCCAGGATACGTGACCTTAAAAATTGGCATTCCTTAATTTTCGTGTCAAATACCACGGTGCGCTTAGCGAAAAACCAAGTCCAAAGTAGCAGCCTAAGTTTAGACACTTCCCTTAAGATCTACATACGTATAACTGAAATTAGTTCAGCAGGAACGAGCTCAAATATATTGTAAGACTGAAACTTCCTTATCAAGCAACTGATAACAGTAACCCTATTCGTTTATACAAATTGAAAAATTCAAAGGTCGTGAGTTTCTTGAATTTCGAGGCAGAAGCTAGTGGAAGCATCAGGGGTAGTATCGAATGATCGGAGGCCAATTAGGAAAGACGAATATTGTAAGACTGAAACTTGTGCTTATCAAGCAACTAATAACAGTAACCCTGTCCGTTTCTACAAATTGAAATTGAAGAGAAAATTTACTTGGCAGTGATCGCGATAACGGATGCTCCGATGGCAACCAAGATTCTTGAATTTCGAGGCAGAAGCTAGTGGGAGCATCGGGGGTAGTATCGAATGATCGGAGGCCAATCAGGAAAGAAGAGTGACGAGACTATATGGACTCACCATGGGGTGGCGTGTGCTGAGTCGGACTGTGCTGATGATGATTCGCGGTGACGGCGGTGCCCGGAAGTACGTGCTGCGCGTGTGCCGCCGGATGCACGTTGACGCCGGCAGGCGAGGCCGGAAGTTGTCCCGGTTGATGTACCTGATGATGAGGTACATGGTGTGCGGGGTGGGGGTGGGGCGGCGGCAGGAAGGCAGCGGCGACGGCCGCCTGCGCATTCAGGTAGGCCATCCGCGAGGCCGTGAGGTTGCCCAGATTCCCAAGATTCCCCAGATTGCCGAGATGGTTCGTCAGGCTGGGCATATAGTCCCATAGTTTGTGATGAGGCGCCGCTGGGGCGTATGAGACCGCCGAGACGCCGGCCGGCGGCGACGCCTGGGGTGAGCCCCGATCGGTGCCACTTCCGTTTCCGGCGCCGTTCAGGCCCAGCAGCTCCTGGATCGCGAACGGCGATCGCTGCGGCATCTTTGTACTATCACTCGACGATCCTGTTCCGCTCAAAACAACATCCTCCGCTCGTCTAATCTGATTAAAATCAGTGTTCTTTTTCGTGGTCCGACAACTCTGATCGTTCTTGATCAATCAGATTATTAATGCTACTCGTTGCGTTACGATTACAGCTTCGCTGCTGCTTCACCTCGGGTCACGTTTCCTAGGAACTATCTTCGCTAACGTTCGGCTACTTCGAACAGCAGGGCGTCGATTTATAGTTTATATTCGTTGATCAATTGTTGTTTGATGCACGGAGACCGGCGATCGAGGATCTTTGGATGGGGGCACACAAACAGGAAAGAACGAAGCCTATGGCGAGGCTAGGCCCTGGCATAACGGGTTTGCGTCGTCCGACGGTTAGCGACGCTTCCAATGTCGTCGATGTGGGCTTCTCTGAACTCCGGGATTCTAGGCCCGTTCGCAGAGCCTCTCTCAGTTCGCAAAAATATACAAGCTAGTTCGCACGGGATAAGAGAAGTAGTCTCGGAGGTTGTTGGACCCGCCGGCGGCCCTAAGTGTTCTCATAGATCTCCATCATTGGGAACATCTCTAATGTGAATAATCGTTGACAGCGTGGATTAGGTGGTTAGCGTGTTTTCGATTAATCTTCGTTGTAATGAATGAAGCTAGCTTGTCCCGTGGTGACGAGGGCACTTCGGACCTTCTAGCTGTCGGCGAGCGACGGCAACACGACAGCGAGACGACTCCGGCAACAAACCGGCTCCTCCTTGTTTCGTCGATCGAGCAAACACCCCTTTCGCTGTCACACTTCGGTAACACAACAATCTACAGTTTATCAACTACGCGTCCAACTAAAATGTCACACTGGCTGCCGTGTCCTTCTTCGTTGACTGGATGCTTTTCGTTGTGATCAGGTACAGATTCCCGGCGGTACGCGGTTGTCCGGTGTCTAGCGAGCCCGTTCGACAACAATTAGAACATTATCTCTGTCCTGGAATTTCTATTCAGGCTATCCCGATAGCACGTGACGAGCTCATTCACCGAACAAAACCGGAGGCTCAGCGATGCGCGCGGAGATTCGTGGAACCGCTTCCTTTCATTCTACTCGCGCGGGGATTGAATTTCAAGGGCAACAGAGTCTTCCTGGGGCACGCTGTTTCCTCCAACGAACGAGAAACTCACTGGCGCAGAGACTTGGAGCAGACCTTTCTTCTTTTACACCAGGGGGGATCGCGGGAAAACGTCGATCAGCTAACACGGCCCATCGGCAGATCCTTCCGATCGTCCTCTTGCGTTTCTTTTCACTCTGACTCCTTGCTCTTCATGGGTACACGGAGAACTCGTTCCACGTAGCACGGGACCCGTCGGACTAAACTCCACGTCTGCCGACAGTGTATCCTCGATGATCAGACCAGTTGTGCACCGCGTGGACACCGATCCTTGATAATCGCCAACCGAGAGACTCCACTCGGAGAATGGGCGAATACGTGGAAACGTGTGTGTGTGTCCAACTTGTTCGGGATTCTGTTCCCGGTGTACGATGACGTCTGTCTGTCGTCGTGGCGCAACCGTGTCGTCGTCGCGGCGATGGGCAACTGAGCTGTCGAGCAGCACGGGGTTGCTCGACTGCGCGACGATCCAACGAAGAAGGGAAACCCCCGGGGGCGGTTGTGCGCCGTACACGCACACCCACACATGCACACACCCCGTCGCGGAGGGTGGCGTTTACCCAACCCATACACCACCTCCGAGTACAACTTTTGCCCCCTCCCCCTAGATCCCTTCCCCTACGACACAGCCTGCCTCCCTTTCTGCCCGATGCACACGGCATACCCCACCAGCCAGGCCCTTCTTTTCTGCACTCGTCGACCCCTCGGCGACAAAGGCGCCTCCGCTACTTTGCACGCCGACAGTGGCCGTCTCGCTTCGCGGATTGGTCGGTTTTTTGAGACGGCCAGCCGGGTAGACATAGCCCTAGTTACCAGCCGGAAGGTGGGGTCTACCGAAGTCGACGCCTCGAACGGCTACGCCTACGACAGACCGGTTCACCACGGGGAAAACATCTCGTTGCCAGAGAGAAGGAGAGAGAGGATACCACCGAACAGGTCTACCGACTGAACCGCGCATTTTCGATCATTGATCTGGCATTACGGCTTCTATGTGCCAACCCGACACGTCTCCATATCGACACGTACCGATTGCGGTTTTATGAACATTGTTTCAGCTGCCAGATCAAAAGTGTGGGTACCTCTAACGAGAATAATAAATTCATAGAAATATGAAGGAAATATTCAGTGTCCAGGATCAAGTATATTCAGGGGCTATCCTGAAGAAGGTGTTAACATTAAATTTATATAAAATTTGAGGGGATTTTATATATTTAAATAAATTTTACAAGGTTGAATAAATATCGCGAATTTGATGAAGTGGTGTTTCTAACTTTGGAGATAAGGGATGATTAATTTGTAAGAAAGTCTGTTCGTAAAAGAATCGTATCTCGGGAGTATGATTCTCGCAGGAATTGTGGCGTAGTGAAACCGGCTTTCGCTCTAGAGGCTTTGTTAACGGAGTGGGAGTGGTCTCGGCACCGGCCAATCAGAAAGCGCCACTTTCAACCCTCATTGGCCGGAACGTAAATCGATTTATCACTCAACCCGTCTGCGTCCGACAGGGGAAACACGCCCTTAAGGCCGTTCGGCTTAAGGTCGACTCTTCTCGGTTCCCTCTCGCGACGCTCAACACCGCCAATTCCACTTGGGGAAACGGTGGTGGCGCGTTGATGGTGGTGGCGGGCCCAGGTGGCGGGGGTGGCCCGAACGCAGAAAGGGTGTGGAAACTCCTGATCTCCGGCGGCGAGTGTTCCGATAGTGTCGGAGGGAATTTTTTCGAAAGACTCTCTCGCCAGTACCCCGGATCCACGATCCGAAATTGAGCCATTTTCCGAAACGAGGATTTTCCTTCGTTCCCCTCTAGCCGCCCGACGCCTATCCGACTATTCAGCCACCACCACCGGGGCTCATTCTTACTCCTGGACATTCTATAGCTTCTCTATGATCCCGCTTCTTTCAATCTCTTGTCTTCGAGACCAAGGAAATTTGTCTTCGATGGGAACTTAGGATTGGACGATGAGCGACGTCTTCTTCCAGTTGTTTCGCCTCTGTTTATCACGAATCAGGGTTGAATTGAAGCGTTGCTCCCACGGAATCATTAGCGATTACTAGGAGATACCGAAATTTCTTTACTTGATAGGTTTTAGTGAATGTCTTCTAGGCGATTTTTCAATATTTTTTTGTTATACGATGATTAAGTATTTTTCACTTGAAACAAAAATTTTATCCTTGAGTCTGCTTTGAAAATTTACCGAATACGTGCAGTTTTAACAGTTTCAGTGATTGCGAATTATTTTTAATGAAATTATTACTCAAAAGAAAGATTGAAACTTTGGCTGTACATAATAGAATTACGTTTCTCAGGGAAAAAAGATACATCTGATCCAATGAGTCGGAAAAGTCTTCTCACGTTTTATTTCGTGAATTGAAAATGATAAAATTTACATATTATTTATTCTATTCGAAAGTGTTCTTGCAATATTTTTATTTGCTGTTATTTTTTAAAATGATATACAACCCTGCACTATCTTTAGAGTATTCTAATATTTATTCTTGCAAATTATCTTGCAGTGCTCTTATTTCGGTTTAACAATTACTTTTACAAATAAGGTAAATATTCTAAAGACACAAATCCCTTGTAGCCAACCTAATAGAAGTTAATTTCAGTGCCATAACACAGTATACCAATGCAGTTTTAACAGTTTCACCGTTCTGTGATTGCGAATCATTTTTAACGAAATTATTACTCTCAAAAAAGATTGAAGCTTTGGCTGTACACAATAGAATTTCGTTTCCAATGGGTTGGAAAAGTCTTTTCACGTTTTAATGTTCATAGGCACGTTTTATTTCGTGAATTGAAAATGATTAAATTTACATATTATTTATTCTATGCAGTGCCTTTATTTCGGTCTAAAAATTACTTTTATAAATAAGGTGAATATTCTATAGATGCAAATCCTTTGTAGCCAACCTAATAGAAGTTAATTGCAGTGTCTTAACACAGGATAACTATCAGAATAGGCAAGGATTAATTAAAAAGAGGAGCAACCAGGCACGGGAAATCAAGAGCTCGACCAAACGCTCCACTGAGAAACTTATCCGATGATTTTTCCGCGGAAGGAGAACCGTCGCGCGCATTTATCATTCGCATTTTCAGATGAAAAGCGCCACGACACGTGTACATTTACGCCTGTCCAACATTTGCCAGCAATAACTCCAAAGAAGCATAATACCCGAAGCTGAGATAGTCTTTTTATCGGCAAAAAAAGCTCGCGCAGCTTTCCATTGCGAAGGGAAAAGAAGGGAGACAGACACGGGGATTTTGCGCGAGGAGCTTTGTTTCAGTAAAATACATCTCGGAGCTTCCTGCGTTCATCTTCTCGGCCAAGGAAAGGTATAAGAGCAGCCTCTTCATTTCCAACCCTTTCCCGTTTGTTGCTTGTATCGAGAAATTAATGAACGTTCCGAGCCAAGCTTTATTGGACAAAGTTCCTTTCGAGATGGACAATTACTAAATTTCTTCACACGACGCTGCTCGCTATGCTTTTCAATCGGGTTGCCTTTGGGTGGAACGCTGCTTCGAAACTATTCCTTTCACTGGTGAAAAAATTTTTATTTCTTTATTGCGAAGCTGACACATTTATGTATTAGGTTGTTGCATATGCAATTTGAAACAAACACAACCTTTTTCTAAACAAAAATTCTTTATTAAATTAAGCACCGTTGCAAACATTATATTCTTTATTATTTTAATTCATCGTATGACGAGTTTCTCGATTATAGTGAAAATTTAATTTTTTGATCGAGGACGTTCCTTATGAGACTGTTAAAAATTTATGAATTTCCCACGAGGTTCTTATCATAAAATTTTATTTCCTTGCAAAGGATTCTGCCAATTTAAAGCAGATAACAGAGATTTTCTACAAACTACAAAAATTTTACCAGAAGTTAAAAAGTACATTTTCCACCCTACAAATTCAAGGTTGTCAACTTATCCTTGTATACATGTAACGGAAAATATATTTTTATCGATATCTTATCGTTAATCATATCGTTAAATGCATCTCTACTCGGGACCGTTTTCCGATCGTGTAACTCGCGGTAAGAAAAAAGAAGATTAAAACATCTGGCAGTGGTTAAGTAGCGCGGGACTCGCGAAACTCGGTAGATCCCTCAAATTGCAATTACTGGCGTCGCTCGGGGAATTTCGATGGATCCGAGAAAAATGCTTAAAACCGTCAAGAATCTCGGCCGTTGGTTGCAGCGGCAAAGGGGAACGGGGTGGGTGGGTTGGTTCCCGCGAGATTAAGTCTTTCTTTGGTGCTTAACTTAACGGATTGTTGCACTTCACTAAATTCACCGTATTGTGCCACGAAACACGGTGGCGAGCGCCGTCAGCCAGCTAGCGAGCACAGGAGCGCAAATATCTTCGTCGAACCAGATCGCTAGGCTTTAAGCCTCCTTCAACGGGATTCCAGCCGACGACGTGGAATCGCGACGACGCACGACGATTTTTTTCCTCCCCTCGCGGGAATACCGCGATGATAATTTGCAATATTTGCTGTAACATGTCGCCGCGAAAACTCGGGGACGCTAGCTGCCACAACCTTCTTCCGAGATCCTCGAACGTCAGAGCTCGCGAATCCGAACCCGTCGACCGTCATGTTGACGCTCGTTAATCCGCGAACCTCTCGCGAAACGATACCTTTTTTTATTATAGAAAATTATTGGAAATATGGGATAAATAAACTGAATTTAGGTTTACATGAATAAACTATCATTTATATTTTTATATTCAATGAGGCACGAGGGTTCGAGGGAAGGTTTATTGCGGTGTTATTATTTCGGAAAATTCGGAAATGATTCTTTCAAATGATCTGCGAAACCGAGAGTATGGGCAAAGATCTATTAGGAATATGTATAACGCTGGATATAAGTAATAGCAAAATTAATCCCACTTAATTTACGTTCGGTTATTTAACACTTCGGATTGATACGGTACCTGAGAATATCCGAAAAGTCGTAACAAAGTATAGGGGTCCAGGGAAGGTTTATCGCGGTGTTATTATTTCGGAAAATTCGCTGGCACCGAAACGGTAGCTTTCGGACGGCGCCAGTAATACGGTAATAACGCGAAATTTCGAGGTTCCCGGAGCATTGCTACTAATTTCATATTTCCCGGCTACGCTCGTCTCCAATTTCCTCTCGTACGGGATAAATGATCTCGACTACTATCGTAATTAGATAAATTAACAGAGCGTGAGTTGAGGCGGCGGGTGCCCGCGCGCGCTGCACACATGCACGCGCTTTCAACGAGAGCGGTTTGAGGTCTAGTTATCCGGGACTAGGATCGCTGCATAGTGCATCGACTAATTGTAAATAGCGCAGGGCCCACGAAATAAATGCTTGTTTGCGGGCTAACCAAAGGAATTTAATCAATTCGCGACGGAACCTCTGCCCGGAACAATGCATACAGTAGCGGACAAAAGTTTGAGACAAGGTCAATTACAGCTTCGATATTGCGCAAGATATACATATTATTTTTTTACAATTAAACATTTCGTTCACGAACCATCAACAAATGTTTTCGTCATTAGATTAGCCTTTCAACTGGCTTCGATTAATTAACCCTTTGCACTCGAAGTTAATTTAACTCGAAAATTAAACATTTTGTACTAGCTAAAACAATTCCATTGTATATGTTTTCTTCATTTTACAGATATGGTATTGATGTAATACCTCGTATAATATTTAAATGTGTAGCAATTGATTAGTACTCGGAGTTATTTTAACTCGAACATTAAACATTTCTTCCTAGCTAAAACAATTTCGTTGTATATGATTTCTTTCATTTTAAGAGTATGGAATTGATATGTCTAGTATGATATTTAAATGTTCAGTGGTGAGTGAGAGTCAACTCTGAATTGACCGCTAAAAAAAGAATATAAATATTCCCTTTATGTTTTTCATTAAAAAAATGAATAATTATTGTCTCTTCTCGTTTTCATTTTGAACTATTGTCCGCAACTGTACCACTCGCTGCTGCTCTTCTGTCGTTTCTCCATTTTCCTTTCTTGTCGACCAACCTTTCTTTGCGAAACTTCTAAATGACCCGAAAGTTTCGCGAAACGGCGGAACTTACGTTTGCCGGATAGTTCGTTCGCTTTTTAATGGTAACATAGAAAATTCTTGTGTTGGAACGCAGCTCGTTTGGCGAATGTACGAGAACACGAAGTAATTAGTCTTTTATGTCGTTTACTTTTCTCGCTCTCTTATTTATTCTGGTTATAGTTACAGGAACCTCTGGAATTTCTGTTAATTAACCAAAAAGTATCCATTAAAATTGAACTGTTACAACAGAGTCAAGTTATCCATGTAAAAAGTCCAAAGAAACAATGCTCCCATTTTTTCGAACTGTTATTAATTGTCATTCATTTATTATAAATTATTATTATACGTAATTCTCATTATATGTCGCATGACTTTGTATGTAATACTTGAAGATATTTGTAACTGCGACCATATCTTTTTTTCATACTTTACCAGAGGACATTGCATTTAATAAAATATTCCAACTGCGAAGACTGTTACTGAAATAAATGTCGGGACTGCGTTAATTTGCGTTTTCGCGATCCTTATGACTACGGATTTTATGCATTTACGAAAAAGAAATTATGCATTTAAGAAAATGACTTGCTGAAATTTAAAACAAGTAGATTTCAAACACGGAGACATTGAAAGAATTTAAGAACGTCACTATAATCGTCCAGAGCTTATTAAAATTATTCAAGAAGAGAAGTAAAAAAGTCTGTGTAGAGCGTTCCTTGTTAGTACGAGAAGACGTTCGAAAATAAAGAAGCAGGTTTGAAAGGGAATATAGCCAGGGAGCTTGATCGATGCAAAATGCCCTTAAACGAATTTCTTAAACCCGATTTCACGGAAGAGGCCCACTTCCATCGTCGATAAACTGTGCCCATCGTCGCGGCCGTGTCTGGGCTACGGGTCTCCTGAACGAAAGGATCTCATTGCTCCGGGAATCCTCTTTTCGCGAACATTTTCGCCGAGTCCTGCAAAATTGTTAATCCGAAGCTTTTCCAATTACACGGCCTGTCCTCGTTCTCGGCCGCTTCTTCAACCTTATCCCCACTCCTCCCTGCCCCCGGACTTCGTCGAAGCCCCTTCTCCACCCTCTCTCACCCACTCTTTCGGCTCTTTGTAAGCGAAAATACTCAATTCGGACGTTAAATTCAATTACAGCATTCCTGATTAATCCTAAGTATCCTTTTCCGAAGGAAGAGCCGAGGCTCCTCTCCTCGATTTCCTATCGGCCCGGTGCTCTACCCCTCCGCGAAGATTCTCCATCGAACGAGCTGGATCTCTTTCGGCTTAGTCCCGGTCTTTCGCTTGAATAACTGTTGCGAACGGTATGACGCCATTAAAATCTGCTGAGACCGGTAAATACAGGTGGCACACCGTGGACGACCCGCAAGCATGGGATTATTAACGATGAATACGAAACTCCGTGCTGATCGCGAAGTAAGTAATTATCGATACCGTGGAGAGATGCTAGGCTGTGTCAACTCGCCGGCTGGATCGCGAGAGTGTCGTTCCAGAAAGTATCAATTTCACTGTTTTCTCACTGTGCAACTATGGCGTCGAATCATCGCGATCGAACTTGTGCTCGTGAGGTACGTAAAGTTTATTTTCTCGCGTCTGATCAATATGTGATACCTAGCACTACTTGCTGCCGATCGTGTTTGTTGACAGTAGACTCGAGATAGCTATTCGGTCGTTGCATATGAAATCAAAACAAAAACATTCTGTAACAGGGGACATAGAGAACTTGGCTGCTGTATACAGGATGTTTTTTTTTAGGATTTCACCAATTTTTGTTGAAATTTTATCAATTATCAAGTAGGTATTACTGTTATTCTCTGATTCATTAAATTCCAAATATTTTTTCACTGTTCCCGAGATACCGCCATTTTTTATTTTGTTTTTTGAGGTTTAAAATTTCGAACTTTGACAATTATTCCTTTGAAAACGTATACAAGATCAAAATAAAATGTCGTTTCCTCAGTTTCGGTATTCTCGTCCTTTACTTGGTGAAAAATGCAGAAACTGGAATTGGTATCTATAAATCTACAATTCTTAATGCTTCGGTAATCAATACCGCTGTTACGACTCGACGGATTCCGATAAAACTGTATTCGCAATCAGCGATATCTCTGAGTAGAAAGGAACGCACGCATTTTCTTGGCGCGGCTCTCTCCCCTCGGCTGACGATGCTCCTCGCTCCGCGCAAGAGAATGCACTTCCGCGCGTCATTTAGACGCGTTTAATGCAACGCATCTATCCAGAAGAACTAAGAACGAGATACCACGGCGCCGGCCAGAGCATTGTGAGAAGCTCGAGTGGGTCGCGGATACTCGAGGGCTCATGGAACGAAGATTAAGAGAGAAGGACTACCAGTTAGAGGCGATGACTGGCTGACTTTTTTGAGAGCTAGGAATTATCTTGTCGTCTTTCTGACGAGCCCTGGGTGGTCCGCGTTCCTTACCTCCGAATACCTTCGAAACACCGGCAACCGTTAATAAATTATTGGATTAAAGCGGCCCCGTTGCTAATACCTGCCTTCTCGATGCGGGAAGAACACGAATTAACGGAATAAATGCTTCTATCACTTTTCATTCGTGAGATCGAACCTCGAATACGAGTTGACGTCTTCGAATTTTGATAGTATCGATATTGCTGACATCCCAGCAATATTATTTTCAGAAAACTGTCGTTATTCGTTTTACGTTACAATGTTCTCTGATTATTCTTAACACGTTCGCCACCAATATCATACATGTTTAATAAATTATATAGTAAAATATTAAATTTGTATAAAATTTGAGGGGATGTAACAACCACGATTTTGCATATCAAACTAATCTTGCTCATTTTGTAATGAATATTTTGTTTGTGGTTGGATTTCCTTGAAACTGGGTTTTAATGCTCTCTGATATAATTAATTAAACACCTATTTCAGCATTTTAAAAAATATTTTGTTCGTGGTTGAATTTCCTTGAAACCAAAAACATTTACTCTATCTTTTGTCTAGAATTTATCAATGTTTGAGGATACATTTCAAGGTAGTGGAGGAAACCATCTTGACGGCAGTGATTAGTCGCGATCACGAGATCCCAGAGCGACGTTCGAACACTCGACTAAATCATCCCTGTCATTCCCCAAAGGTAGTCGAGCGACGGAGTAGGAAACTTTCGAAAATCTAGTTGATTTTTCCAAAATCTCTAGTGATTCCGGAGGTTCGTTCGACGGGCAACAGATGGCAGCATGCATCTAGTCGGTAATTCTGAACGTGCTGCCGTCTGCGCGCCACGGATCGAACTGAATTCCGGTCAATTCTTTTCCCCTTTCCGGGAGCGGGAAATAATGCTTCACCATTTTGCAGAAGGCTGTCTGCGCTCGGCGTCGCATCGCAAAGATCGGCGTCGCGACGCCGCGCCAATGCGCGCGGCCTTTACAATACCCGTCAAATTACACGGGCACGACCCTTTGTGTCCGGAAACACTCGCAGGACACACGTTTCCGTCGCCCCGGGGCTGGAACGTTCGCATCCTCCGGAACAAAAATCACGATTTGCATCCCCTCAATGTTCGACAAATGAATATTGTTCGTAGGACGCTGAGCAACGTGTGCGAATCCGATTTCTTTCGCCTCGATTCGGGAAAACCTGGCGATTCCCATTGATCGGTCGCGACGAAGGGACCGAATCGTCCTGTCGCATAGATCATCCACCAAGTTCGGTTATTGTCCATATTTTAACGCACTATTTTTCGCTATATTTAATATCCAGTATCCTGTTTACATATCGGAATCGTTTTTTAACTATTCACTTCAACTACATATAGAAGAGGAAAAATATTAATGATTTCAATATTAACGAAGGGACCGAATCGTCCTGTCACGTCGATCATCCACCAAGTTCGGTTATTGTCCATATTTTAACGCACTATTTTTCGCTATATTTAATATCCAGTATCCTGTTTACATATCGGAATCGTTTTTTAACTATTCACTTCAACTACATATAGAAGAGGAAAAATATTAATGATTTCAATATTAATGAAGGGACCGAATCTTTTCCGTTTCTTTTGAAGAATATCCATCAAGATTTACTGCTGGAATATGTCACAGCAGTTAGGAGGCAGTGTTTACGCTTGTTGTGCAAATGTGATTGTTGAGAATCTTTTATAAACAGAGAGTTCTGTATTTAGCTTGTAGTATACGAACTGTTTTACTTCCCGTCTGACTGAGGTCGTGGTGTAAGGTAACAGTATTTTTCACTTTTCATGCTGTTATAGCTCGTTTGATGGCAAAGAGTCTGGATTTAAGGCTTTCGAGGACTGCAATATACTCGTACCTCCAGAGTTACGAGAACGTTTGAAGCCTTTGTTCCTGAAAAAAGCATTTTCGTATGAGGACAAGTGCTTTTTCTTTATTATCACTTCGTCGGAGTGTCGCAGAATATTTAACGCAATCAGCTGACGTCTACATTATTACTGATTAGAAGCCTATTTATTAGTAGAATCCGGATTTTATGCATTTATCACAAAAATGAGTAGGTACAATTTAAAATAGTGGAAAAATTAAGAGATAGTAATAGTAATTAATATATAATTTTCACTACATTAAAATTATTCCTGAAAAACATAAATTTATAGTAGTTGATTTCTGTGTTTTGCAATTGATACACAAAATTTTTATCTTGCAGCAAGATCAGGAGTATATTTAGTAGTAAAATAGATAAAAAATAAAATTTAACGATGCAGTTGCTCACCATACTATTTTCACTAGCCTAAAGAATCCTTAAGTAAAAACTGTTACAATAAAATATTTTTACACAGCTGTAACTCTAAAAACGTATTATTTTTTAGTCGCAAAAATGTCTCTCTTGAAGATGATCCACACAGGGATCGAAACATCGAGTTAAATTAATTTACAAACTTGCTAGTAGTCTATTAATCATCGAACCGTGCCCCGAAAACACAAAATATAATATTATTACAATTTCGATCGAGAAGAATTTCAATTTAACCTATATAATAGCGTACAATTAACAACGCCATTGAATTTTATCCAACTTTCTGCAATTCTGTCCTATAACACCTCGAATTCCCAATTCCGGATGATGTCGATCCCGTTCGTTCTCCCCAAGAACAATTCCTGAGTGTGTAATAAAACCAGCTAGGCGTCCACGTTGGCCGTACTCGCGAGCCTTTCATTTCCCTTCGATTTTTCGCTGGTAAAAGCGCGGCCGTTGAAATCGGAGCGGGTTAATCCTTTGATCGGCGGAGCACAGTCCGATTTCTGGAGGTCTCTCGCGCGTACCGTGGATCCGCGTTTCGAGTCCGTGACTCGGAATCGGCCCGTGAAACCTCGCGCTCGCTCGCCACCTAGGATGAATATTCTGGGTGTTTTATCAAAGTTCGCGGAGGAGGATCGTGGCTGTGGCGCGTGGGCGGGTGTGCTGGCCTTAATGGTGCACCGGATACGGCTTCAAAAGGAATTAACGTAATGCGACTTTTTCGACGGGCTGATCGCGAGTATAACGCGGGCAGGCCGACTACGGCGAAAGGCGAGATTGCGAGCCCTCGTTAAATATTAAACTTTAAGGATCGCTTTTCCACGGACGGCGGAGGCGGCTCTGTCGACTTTGCACACCAACACACCGAAGCAGATCCGACAGGACAGGGATCTAGAAGGAGTGAAACAGGCTGTGCGTGGAACACAGGGACACTCCGTGTCTTTCCTTCTCGTTTCTCCGGTAACGACATCGCGCGATCGCTCGAAACGAGACATTTGAGAGATTATGCCAATCCGGCGTGTAAACCGCCTCCCAGGATATACTTATGAGTTTCTGCTGCGAGATCCTCTCGTCCTTCTACCCCGGGTACCGGTCTGTGTCTCTCTTTCTCGCTTTTAGTTGTGAGACTCGTTGTTCTCTCGAAAGAGAGCCTTTCTCCTGAAAGAGAAATTAACGCGACTTACAGGGCGCGAGGGTGTGGACCCGCGGTTAACAGCGACGTCCACTTGGCTCGTGCGTCTTCAGACACGATGGGGATTTTTCAATGTTCTATCAGATTGAAGCGCATTGTTGTAATGAAGCTGGTGATGCTTGTTGGGATTTCGTTATGCGGGGGCGCGTTCGAGGATTGTCTGAGGATTACTGTTACAACCATTTTGATGAATCCTGGCGAGGGAAATGTGGAAATAGCGATGGTGGATCTGAAGGGATCCTCGGATAGTAATGGGACTGATGTGGCGACATAGTAATTGTAGATATAGATCTCAAAGTTTAGGATTGTTTGTGCTGCTAGTCGATCCGTGTGCTGCTCAAATGGATAACAATTTAATACCGTACCGGAATTAACGCGAAAGTATCGTTCCTTAGCCTCATTCGTTCTTCATCTCACGAATTGAATCTACCCCTCGGTATCAAATTGACACAGTGATAAAAAAAATACATCTCAAAGTTTAGGATAGTTTGTGTTGCTAGTCGATCCGTGTGCTTGTTGAATGGATAACAATTCAATACCGTGCCAGAATTAACGCGAAAGTATCGATACTTAATAAATAATAACCCTCATCAGTTCCTCATTTCATTAATTGAATCTACCCCTAGATATCAAATTGATACAGTGATAAAAAAATGCATTTAAAATTTTAGAATAGTTCGTGTTGCTAGTCGATCCGTGTGCTTCTCGAATGGATACCAATTAAATACCGTACCAGAACCCTTATCCATTCCTCATTTCACGAATTGAATCTACCCTTCGGTATCAAATTGACACAGTGATAAAAAAATTGATAAAATAACGCAAACAGTTACTTTCCAATATTTTTATCATTCAAATCGATAAGTTAACTTTTACATTTTAGGTTTTCGCGATTACATGTTTCGCATTAAAAAATAAAAGTCACCAAGTATAACTTATTTCGGGAAAACAGTATCAAATTGACACGACATATTTTAGTGATTTCTTCGTGGCAAGAAGCTCTGAAACAGGTATTAATATTCGTGTAAGTGTAAACAACGTATTGTTACTTTTTAACCGTTACTCAATTCGACCTGTATGTGCCTTTTTCCACTTTTTTTTTTGTTTCAATTTCGATCCAATATTGGATTGGTATTGAATGAAGAAGAGTCTGTATCGATACTTCATACTTTCTACTATGGTAGTATCGAAAAGTATCGAGTGTCGCCGATAGTATTGGTATTAATCAATCATCACTATAAGCTCGGCTGGAAATCGGTTGCAGTGCAGGGTCGGCAAATGCTATTATGTACAGAGGAACTCCATTTATCCGAACCGTTCCACAGTGGTTCGATTACTCTTGACGCTGGCTGGAGAAAATTATTTTTCCACAGTGTTTATTATTATTTGGAGCTTTAATTGTTCGAATACAAATCAAGTTTGTCTATCATTTTACTCGGGTAATTTTTTTATACTCCGGTACCTGAAATATTCTATTGAAATCACTAGCCCCACTCGATATGAGATTCCGCGATGCGGGAGTAACTTCGTCGTTCTGCTCGTCAAGCAGAAAGAAGAAATGGAGAAACGAAGGAACTTTCTCCATAGCGAACATGGAGGAGTTTTTAGCGGCGGCGAATTTCCCGGACAACGAGAGACGAGAATCACCGCGGTCGTTGTCGTCGAATTGGCCCGATTTGTCATCCGTGTCAAATCTCGGTCTGAGTACGTCCAGCATTGGCCATAGATTGTCACGTCATTCGCTCATTATACGATCCAATTAAGGCTGCGATACGGCAACAGTCGCAGGCCCGTTCGTCCATGTAATTAGCCCTATTCGGAGACAACGCGTTCCCATGGCCGCCTCCGGGCTCAGATGGGTCGAAATCATTCGATGCCCGATTCCTTGACAGTCACGATTCCTCATTCATTAAACCATCGTCACCCCACGTTTATGCACGAAATCACGCCCTTCGGAAATTCGCTCGGCGCTCGCCGACATCGACAATCGGCACGAAAATCCGAACGGGTGTGGTGGCTGTCGGGAAACTTGAACGTAACGTTGGAACGTGTATTCCCTCCACCGTTTTATCGCGTAATTTTGTTCACTATCAAGCGTCACAATATATCGTATACAGAGGGGAGACATTTCCTTCCAATTCTCGTTCTGCTAATTTCTCAGTTTTTTCTAAAACTGTATTAAATTTTTATATAAAAAATTTTGGGGGAAATTTTAAATATAATTATAAATATTTCTAATAATATTGAAATAGTAAAATTTATTACAGACAGCACTTGTGAGTGTGGAGCTGAATCCCAAGATCTTGATCACGTCATTTGGCAATGCCCAAAATATAAAGATGAACGTGATACACTACTTTCAGCTCTATTCCGACACAAGTACTGTCTACCAACCTGTATAAGATACTTCCTATGGTTTAAAGCATTAAATAAATAATAATAATAAATTTATATTTAGTCCAAGAAAAGCAGTGAAACGCCTTTCGAAACTACGCGATTATAGAATCGTTATCCGCATCGCCAGCGACATAATCACGCAGTGCACAATTAATCCGAAGCACGTGGAACATGCGTAACCCATTCGTTGGCCGTTTTCCCTAATTGTTCGTTCGTTTCTAACAAACTAGCGACGGTAATCTTCGACCCCACCTATGGGGCCCATTCCAATCGTTTCCCCGAATAAGAAAAAGGTCAAAGAGTACGCAGTAAACGCATTTAGCTCTCGTTTCGGTGTTTCACGAGCGCTGGAACGAGCATAACGGCGGAAGGATGAAGGGAGAAGGCGGCTGGAAGAGGGGGGACAAGATAGAGAAAAAAAGGCGTCGCCGCGCGGCCCGAACGATATTATTCTCATTGCGCCCATCGAACGCGTACAACCGTGGCGCGCATAAAAAAAGAGCCGGCCATAATGATTCTCGTAACGATTTCGGTTTATTTTCCCGTGGCTACACATCGAAATATCTAATGGGACGTCGCTGTACCCACCCATCCATCCATCCATCCACCCCCCAACCCCTTCCCTTCAACCCCACCGGTTTGGAACGCTCTCATTACCGCATCTCGTTCTTTTCTCTTCGGCATTTTAATTGCAGCAATGGGCCCGCGCCACCGCTAAGAAATAATTATGCCTGCCCGGTGGCTGCTGCCAGGTACCAACACCCACGCAAGACCATCCTTTCCACCAACACCAGGAACAGTTTCTCGCCCCTGTGCGTTTCGGACACGTTCCTAACCGGCGACAGGGGGTGCTGGTTAACCCCCGAGGAGGAACCGAGCTTCTTGTTTGCTGCGACCCCCGGGTTCGTCACCAACGATCATGGTATCACGCGTGCCACGCCCCCTTAACAACGAAATTACAGCAGCCATGTTTGCCGAAAGATCAAAGTCCCGGAGCCAGGTGCGAACCAACGTGCTACGCTTCCAGGCTCGATTGCTCGGGGAAAAGGCGCGAATGCACCCGGAACGATCCCCGTTCCCCATTCCTCCGACAACCCCCCTCTTCTTTTCGATCCCACCCTCTTTCGAGGGCTTCTCTTAGCCAAACCCCTCTCTCTCTTTTTTCTTCAGGATTTTCTAAGAAGTTTCGACGGGATAATTGAAAGGATAATTGTTAGACAGCTACGGCGAGTTACGCCATACTTCAATTTTTTCCCGCTCGCTCTACCAGCTTTTTTCTATTACTGCACTGACATCATTCTTACATTTGTAGGTGGGTGTAATTGTACGTGATTACAGTTCAGAGTAAGATCATTCTGTTATTATTTATAAGTAACTTTATTTATAAGTACACTCACCCTCTCACATGCCTTAGGATGTAGATTTCACGTAGTTTTACATTAATATACATTATTATACAATATTAGAATGTACAAGATTTCTATTTCATTATTAAAACTTCGCTGAAGCCAAAAATCCACGCGAACCCAATATCCCCAAACATCCAAGCTCGACTGTTCGTAAATTTCAATTAATTAAATCACCACTACATAATACATATGATACTACTACTTTTGAAAAATAAGAATTTTAACCATACATTACTTTTCTTTAGTTACTGTATTAATGAAAATCTTTTTTTTTTTTAAGGATGTGGGGGAAAATACAATTACGTACACCCTAGAAGGGGGTAGTGTGGGGCTCACCGCTCAAGATGTTCGGAGTCGGCATACCCACAAAAAACCTAAAACCACACCCGACAGTCGATAGACTGCCCCTCTACTATCAGTTATCCGAATTGAGATGATATCCACGGACCTGTTTCCCACAATACACGTGGTATCCAATTCGGGTCTAGCCACGCATGTTCTTTGCTATTTTGTATTAATGAAAATCTAATCTCACTCCAGCTCCTAAATTCCAATTAATTAGATCACCACTACATAATACGAGACAAATATTTCGAGTGTCGAAGAAATAAATTTTCCTCAATAAGTAGAGAATGGGTTCCACTGACAATAGTAAATTTGAAAAATAAGAATTTTAACCATACATTACTTGTATTAATGAAAAATACAAAAGGCCACGTGAACTCCCAAAAAATCTAATCTCACCCCAGCACCTAAATTCCAATTAATTAAATCAGCACTACACAACAGAAGATGAATATGTCGAAGGAACCTACTTCTCGTCTAAAGTATCACTCGTTCGAACGAGACTACAATCTCTGATCGTTTAATAAGTAGAGATCGGGGACGGGTTTCAGTGATTGTAATTTGCGTCGTACCTGCCACGTCAATCTCGACGGTCAGGCATATGGAAGACGACCGTGTACGGTTGATAATCGATCGGGGATCGATTCACGCCGCGACGAAGGACGTGAGAGGTGTAACGATGCGTCGTAACAGGCCTGCCGAGACATAATTACGGTTGACTACTTGATTAGTCATTTAAAGGCGATCGAAGGTTGTCGGGTTCGACTGACGGGCTCTTCCTGTTTTCTATTTTCAAAGATCCGCTCGGCGTTCAAGCTTTCGTCTCGGGATTAGAAAGTGGAAGACGTCTGAATGGGGTTCGTGCGATGAACGAGCGGGGGATTTCGTGCGCTGCCGGATGATACAGCTTTCTTATTATTCGAACGATCGGCAAATTGTTCTGAGGAACTTGCTCGATGAACGAGCCCTTTGTCCGGTGACGTATCGATGGAACAATGCCGGAATTTCGTTAGCTCGCTGAGTTTCAGAGGTGCTAAACTTTGCTGCTCCGGTACCTCCTTGTATCCTTGTATATCGTTTACATACAGTCAGGAGCAAAATTGAACCAATTAAACCATTTTTATTTTTAATTATTACGTGTGCATTTATTAGATAATTTCGAAAAGCTTACGATTTTATAATTATATTAATTTATATCGATTTTATATATCGCTCAATCGCGACAAGAGTGACACAAGGCAGATAACATGATTTATCAATTATTATGAACAGTCAGGGGCAAAATTGAATTTATTAAACCATTTTTATTCTTAATTATTACTTGTGTATTTATTAGATAATTTTAAAAAGCACACTGAGTGACTGTAGAATTTGATGATAGTGCTCTTATGATATGGGGTGTTTTACGTAATATAAAATAAAATATAAAACAATTAAAAATATGCTAAACAGCAGGATTGATATTCCAAATGCACATGAAGAACAGTGTAAGAATTGTTCAACGCGGAATTAAATTGCAATTCGAATCATATGAACTTTGTTGAAGAGATAATTGAATTAAAAATAGAAAAAATAGTAATGTTCCGAGACTAAAAAGCCAACACGAGTATTTACTTCGCTCCAAAAATGAAAAGAATTGAATAACCGCATACATACCCACTAGAAATTCAATTAGGCATACCTAAAGACGAATGAGGGCCTAATGTGGAAAGAATGATGGACGCCTAAGTTGGACATTCCTAACAGTGTATCAAGTTAGCTAACGATTTTCTAATCCGTCCTCGTTCCTCGGGAAATGTCCCTCCGTATAGGCTCCGATCCCGTTTGCACGAAACTGACAGAAAAGAAGTCACTCGAGGCAAAACCCGACAATTTCCGGCTGGCATATCACAGTTTAGAATCTTGGACGACGCGTGTCTCGAGATGTTCCAAGTGGGGAAAAAGAAGTAGTCTACTGCTTTTGGCACTTCTCGGCATTTTCTTGGCTCTCGTGAGCCGAGGCTTTCCAGAGATTTTTCAGCGTAGCCCGAGGCTAGCGAAGATGCAACAGGCCTCTACTAACAAACCCGGTGAATCTTCTGGCACTTCTGCTCTAGTGGCCTTGACACGTGTAGTGTCATACATGGAAGCACGCTAGTTAGGCTAGTAACACTCCTTCCGACCCCGCTCCGCCGAGAGGATGTGTCTGACGATGAGAAGAATGCAAAGTCGGGAGGGAAGTTTCCGCAAACGTGGGAGCACGGACCTCTCGAATCGGTCGATCTTCGTTGTCTCTTTCGACAGGTTCGTTGCGTGCAGCCTTCGGGGGTCGAAACCTAGAAATTCCGTTCAACCATAAACCCTTATGGTCCAACACAGTTCACAAATTTTCAAACAAGTCGATAGTTATCGAGCTTCTTCCAATTTCGCTGACGGATAGATGGTCCTAGTATTATTCAAAATAGAGTATAGTAACAGTGGATTACTTACAACTAACTTAAAGTAACTTACAGTCCTAACTTAACCTAGGCTTACATCAAACTTACACTAATTGCAATTAAAGATAGAGAGAGGAGAGATTAAGGGTAAAAAAAAATTATATAATTTTTTAGGGGTGGGAATTTCAAACAACCCTTCGAGTGACCACTTTCGAAAAATTCAACAACAATGTTCTGTTACCTATCTAATACATACAAAAGTTGCAAGATGGTCGGAGTGGTGGAACATAGTTAAATATTGAAAAACAAATGACATTACGCCATTATAATAGCACAATATATAGTGTGGTGTTTCTTACGACAATAATTAATAATTCTTATCAGGAGATTAAGTCCCGTCTTAATCAATTATTTCTTTTTAAACGCAAGAGACATTATGTATTATAGGAATCATAATACACATAGATTTATTCAATCTTTGTCACTATTTTCCTCAATAACCGGTACTGTATGTGTTACATCAAATATTCTCGTTAATATTTTCGTTGGTAAATATATAATATAAAATAAATTTGTGATTTCGGCGCACGGCTCGATCATTAGTATTGATTGATATTATACAATATCTGTGATGTGACATACCAATGATCGAACCGTGCCCCGAAATCACAAATTTATTTTATATTACATTTTCGATCGAGAAAAATTTCATTCATAAATATATAATTGTACACATTGTTTTTTATTCTGACCAAAGTTCAGAGCTTTCTACAAAATGGGTACCTTTCTTCCCAGGCTGAACTTCACGACTTCATTCCGACGTCTTTGGCGAGACGACTGCGACAGAATTTATCAATTCAATTACTCTCTCGATCCATGTTTCCCGAACGCGAGACGATCGGCAGGATCTTCGAAAGTCCTCGACCGTTCCACCCCCGTTTCTGACAGAGCAGCGATTTTTTCCAAGTGTGCGCGGCCCAGGTCCACGAGGGAAAATTGTTTGTACGCCTCCCAGCCCCGTGTGTACCCCTGAAATTTCGAAAAAATGCAGTCGCGACCTGCCTTCGACAGTCGTAAAACGCGACGGTTTCACCGGGGGGTGTGCCGGGGCTAGGTGGAGATCTCGGCGAGGGTTGCGTAGGCGGGGGTGGAACAGGGCCGTATGAATATTAATGTGCTGAAACAGCTAAACACAAGGAGCATGAGGGCCCTTCGACGCCCGCTATCTATTAATCCTCAGCCTGCAATCTGCATCGATGCGGCGGAGCCACGTGGTCTTCATCTCTGCGTTATCTAGAGCGAGATTACATCGGTCTCTTCGGGGAACGGGACAGGAAGGCAGGTGGAAAATTCGTTACGGTATTACTTCTATCCCCGGTCAAGTGGTCGATCGGAATTTATAGGTTTGTTAAAAGTGAGGATGTGGTGGAAATGATGGCGAACCCGACCCTCGAACGATCTTTATCGACACTTCCGCGAAGTTTCATTATCCCAACGGCATCTGAAGCATCCCCTGCCTCCCCACCGCCCCCCGATGCTGCGAACGTGACCAACACTTGCCCGAGTGGTTTTTTTTTCGTTATAGATTGGTCTGTCCCCTTTCGCGAGTCAATTTATCGGTACGTCTGGATACGAAGTCAACTTCGATTAATATATTTCGCTGAATATTAATTTGTGCTTTTCTTATATTATTTTAGATAATATATTATTTTAGACATGTACTGGAATTGTTGCAACAATCGTATTACGTTGACTATACTATGTATCAATAGACAAGACCGCCATCGCCGATAATTTCGCAGCGACCAACCCTCAGTTCCCCATAACAAAGCTGCATGTTTCATTAAAATCTAGTTCCTTAGGGGAAATTCTCGTGTAGACGGCAAAGGAGGGGTGAATTTTCGAGAAAAATTTATTCAAAATCTGTTGTATAAATAAAATAGATATAAGCGACATAAAAACGTAGAATTCGCACCACATCTGGGAAAATCTTATTTGAAATGTAAATGTAAAATAACTATTCGAAACGAGAATAACAATAATATTAATTTATTTCATATAATAGCAATTTTGAATAGCATATTACATCGATATTTCTTCTGAGAATAATAGCTATGAAACAAAGGGTGTCAGTATGAACTGGACTGAAACCTGATTATCCGGTTAGCTGATATAAGTTTGTGAAACGAACAATTCTAAAATAAAGTAACACGTTATTCGAAATAACGTTTCAAGTTGATCACAGGCATGGAAGCGATAATGAAATTAAATAACATGATAGTTGAAACGATGATATTTCAGAATTGTCCAGGCATGGTTCGCATCAGAGAACAAAATGGTGGTTGTTAGAAGAAAAATCAAATTTCTTCACAAAAGAAACAGTGACTGTTATTATGGAATAAAACTCCTTTAAATTAAAAATAGTATTGTAAAAGTCAGTTCAAGGGAAAATGCAAAAATATTTGAGTTACACTTCCCACTAGTTCGAAACAATCATTCCAACAAAAAAACACGTGTGTAAAGTTGTGTACCAACACCTCCACACCTTAGCATCGTACTCCTAGAATCGTCATAGCTTCGTCAATTAAAAAAATATCAGTATAAAATTATGGAAAAATATTACGGTTCTGTATATTTAAAAAATACGACAAAAATTAATCGAGTTTTCACACGTAATCCACGTAACACGAACCGCCACATGATCCAAAAGTAGACGAATCAAAGGAGCTCGTTGATCAAACGTTGTCTGATCGCGGTTGATCATCGTTCCAGGAGAGAAAGCCATGGAATCGAGGTCCGTCTGTATGGTCGGCCGAAAAGAAGTGACCCCTGAGGGTAGATGGAAGGGATGGCGAGTCACGTATGCGCGGCAAGCAAGCAAGGAAGGAAGGAAGGAAGAAAGGAAAGAAGAAATGAAGATAGATAGGAAGGACGGAAGGAAGAAGTGAAAAAAGGAAAGAAGTGCAGAATCGCAAGGGTGAAATGGAAAAATATTTTTCCATTTTCCCTCTCGTGGACTGTGCCGAGGGTTGGCTCCCGCTCTTTTCTTCATCTATTACGCGCGTTACACTCAAGCCAAGTGAGATCGAAAGAAGAAACGTCGGAGGAGGACAGAGAGAGCGCTCGCACTTACGTGTATTTTATGCATTCGAACGCGGATGCAGCCGGTGGGTGGGGTTTGGGGGGAGGGTGTGAGGGTTAGGGGGATCGAAGGGGAGGAAGAGGTTTGCCAGCGGGGCGGAGAGGGTGTCCGGGGATGGTCGAGGTTGGAGGGGAAAGGGAGGAGGTCGGGGGGCGGGAGGGGTGGGGAAGGGAGGGCAACCGGAGCTATCAAGAGGCTACATATAAAATCATAAGGCACGACGGCCACGCCCACCACCCCGCGGCTTCGCCAATCGCCGCGGACTGCATTTAAATCGCAACCCCTCGGTGCATTGTCGACTTTTTTTCCGCGGGCGGGCTCGTGACTCGCCCCTGAATATATGTCCCGCAGGCTGTGCCAACACCAGGAATATGAATATTCCTATTCCCCGGCTACAAGCCGTCGCGCACACATCGCGTACAACCACCACACAGACTCACCCCTCCCCGCTCGGTCCCCCTTCGGTCTCCCTTCGGCCACCAACCCCTCGCGTCCCGTCACCACCCCTCGCCACGCCATTTATCCTTCTACTCGCTGTCCCCTTTGCAACCCACCACCCCTCGACGTCATCCCCACCCCGGGCCACCTTCCGTCTTTCGTGCTCACGCGGAAACCCACCCCTTTCCGCTCACGTGTGTGTCATTCACGCGTACTTATCCACCTGTACACGCGGAACCGTCCGTCGACCATTCGCATTCTCATTTTCCTCTCATGGTAGTTCGTAACTCGCGCTAGATAGCGAGAAATGCACCGAGCGGGAGGGGGTAGCGGGTTGGGGGCGAGGATGGAAAGGGGATGGGGGATTCTTCGTACCCGATACCCGAGACGATGCACACAAGATGCGACCGAGAGGATAGCCGATCTGACGGCCACGACGGAACCTAGGCGGAACACGCGCGATAATGGATTAGGAAGGTATTTTGTCCGGGCGCCCTTTTCCTCTGTTTCCCTTTTTTTGCTTCTCTCGTGTTTTTTTCGTTCTTTCTTTCTCTCTCTCTCTCTCTCTTTTCGGTCTGTCGCAGAACCGTGGCGGATCGTTATTCAACGGGCCGCTCCGGGGCTTTGCATCGATCGTGATTGAGTTCAATGATCGCGCTCACGCTGGATGGCTTCTCTTCCGCCTTTTCTTGATGCCTGCTGCTTCGAATACCCGCGATCCGATGCTTCTCACGAATGGTACGACGATCTTCTTTGTAGCAGGCACGACAACGTGTTGGTTGCCTGTTTTAGCGTAATTCTGCGGGAAGTACGGCGAGATCCATTATCCTGGAGAACCGAGCAGATTTCGCTTTCTACTTTCCTTGATTGGGTCAAACGCTCGTGATTCCGGGATCTAAGTTCCAGAAATAATTGTTCCTTAGGAGGTGGTCGTTAATGCTCCGTGGGCGTTGTGCTCGGTTGACTAGTGTGGGGCTGATAGGAATGATTAACGCGTACGAAGGACTTTAGAAGTGATTTAGAACGTTCGCCAATCAATTTCTTCGGATCAGAAAATTGAGAATCAGGAAACGTTGAAATCGAGTTAAGATTATCGTGAGTATCATTGCTCACGGAAGGTATCTGTGTAAGCAAACTAGTTGCATTCGCTTGTATCAATTTATTATATTTTCAAATTAATGTTTATCACTTTTTAATTTTGACGATAGGTGTATTTTAGAAAAATAGAATTTCAATGTTATGGTTGTGGTTCGATCTTCATTGTCATTATGAAATGCAAGGTATCTGTGTAATCAAACTAGTTGCATTTGCTTGTATCAATTTATTAATTTATTATATTTTCTAATTAATGTTTATCACTTTTTAATTTTGACGATAGGTGTATTTCAGAATAATAGAATTTCATTGTTATGGTTGTGGTTCAAACTAGCTGCATTCGCTTGTATCAATTTATTATATTTTCAAATTAATGTTTTTCACTTTTTAATTTTGAGGATAGGTGTATTTTAGAAAAATAGAACTTTTTTTTCAATGTTATGGTTGTGGTTCGATCTTCATTGTCATTATGGCTTTGGTATAATGGTTACCAAGAAGTCAGTGATCGAAAGCATGAAAACCTGTGAATTTATTTTCGAATGGAAGTTGCTTTTCGTTTTTAATTGTACGAGATTGCAGACCTTTCTACACATAGATGACACAACCAGCAAATAAAGCAATTCCGCTGAAACTCCGCACCCCCCTCGCGAAGAGTTCCTTAATGGTATTTAAGCAGAAATGAACGAGCCGCAACTTAACTCCGGTCAGTTGTAATCACTTTTATTAAACACGTTCCCGGTGATATTCTCGTTAAAGTTGGTTCGGAAGTAGCTCTATTCGCAGCCTTGTTATCACACGAGGATATCCCAGTTGGACAACTATGCTCGTATTTGTGTTCGACGGGAAACGAGGAAGCAAGCGATGCGTGCACTCGTCACTCGAATTTCCCTCGTCGAAAACGAACACGCAAATTATGAATTACTATCGGGCTGCGATTGAAAAATACACGCTAAGTTCCTTAAAATTCGGAAAAATTAGAAAATTTCTTCGACCTTCCGTATATCCGATTGTTTTACATTTTTTACCACGTTTTTATTAGCTCGCTTTTTTTGTTTGTTTGTCTGTCTGTTCGGTGACAAATTTTGCAATTGATTTTAAACTAACTTCCTAATGAGCTAGAGAATTGAGAGACTTTTTACATTTTTTTTAAGAAGTCAAGTTTTTAAGAAGTAAAGTAATTGTTTCCTACTCGCATAGCGATTCCTAACCTCGTACAAAAAGTGGTGAAAATCTGTGATTGTGAATTTCGAATTGCTATGAAAATACTTGTAAGATTTCAAACAAAAAACGTGGGGCGCAAGATGCATCGATTATCTATTTCATGCGCCCCACGTTTTTCGTTTGAAATCTTACAAGTATTTTCATAGCCATTCAAAATTCACAATCACTAATTTTCACCACTGTCTGTATGAAAAAAAAATCAATTACAAACTGCTCGGAATTTTCAGATGGTGAAAGTTTCAAGTCCTAGAACATCCTCAGCTTGTCTATTGCAAGGATCACAATTTTATTAAGTCAACTACAGTAAGCTGACACGGCCAGGGTCACAATAATTCGACAAGGCGAGCAAGGATCAAAATGAACAAAAAACTGCTGACTGTACGCGCCCCTGAGAGCACGATGTGTTTTCGTTGCGTCGCACAGTGCGGCATGTTAAATGGACATTCTATATACTACAATATTTTTATACTACAATAATCTCTTGGCTGTTACCGATCCCCTATTGATTTTCTTGGATACTACTTTTTACATGCACATTCCTTATTTACTGACTGATGATTTTCTTTGATAATTAGATTAGAATGGAACCACGATTATTTTGATTTTCGTCCATTGCATGCCGCACTGTGCGTCGTCAAGAGATTGCAATTCCCTCGTCCCTTCTTGATCCCGCCGCATGGAGAACGTCACCTCCGCGAAGGGACGAGCCGCCGTTTATCCTTAACGATCAGAAAAAGGATTTTTCGCTTTACCGGACACGTAACGCGCGTCACGTCGCCCCGAAGAAGGGGTAAGTAAGTGCAGAGGTGAGGGGACACGAAACGGTGAAACATTCTCGAAAATTATTGGAAGGGTACGCCGGAGAAGCGCCGAAGGGGACCCTTATCCCTCCCCCCTATCTTTTTAGCACGTCACCCTAACACCACCCCCATCTCAATACCCGGCGGGTTCCATCCTTCCCTCATTTGATTTCTTCTTGGTGCGGAAATGGCTGAGCAGTCATTCGCGCGAGACTTCCGGTCGACTGGAGATAGAAATGGAGTCCCCTGGTTGCAAAAAGGGTGGGAATCACTGGCAACCGCCACCGCCGTGGCTTCGTTGCCACGGGAAATTGCCGTTTCGTCGAAAATTGATAATAAATTCGATAACGCCGCACGAAAGTCCGCACGCCGATAATCGAATGAGATAAAATGCCAGGATATATCTCGGCGATACCGAGGTCCTACGACGACGACGTCTTTCTAGGTTTCATGATGTTTCTTCGACCCCCCTCTCCCGCCCCCGGCAGGCGCCAATTTTATTAACAATTTATCATCGATCTTGTTAGATTCGAGAATTAGACGATATTCTATTGTTCGGCAACGGAACAACCTCGAGATAGATTCGATTGTTTTGTCGCCTGCCATTTTCTTCCTTCCTGTGAGAATATTTTGAACTTGCACTTCTTAATGGAATTTCAAGTTTAGCATTTTTAACAAAATTATTTAAATTCTTCGAGTTTTTTAAAATAATGTAATTTCGCTTCGGCAATCTCTGTGTCAGTTTGGGCTTACTCTTTTTTACTTGTAGAAAGTTAATGTACTATAATGGCTGATGAACTGATCAGTGAATTACTAATGCAAGACGTTATATGTTATAATAAATTATTGATGGTGGACGAATATTTGTTTATATTTCCGGGATATTTATAATAGCACCGACAATCAATATATTTGCAGGAAAACTGTGGTAATAATGTAACATAATAAATAACAATAATAATAGATGTGACCAACCGGACACTTACAAATTTCATATACATATAAAAATTTTTTATATAATAATTCAAGCAGCCAAGTCTGTTACAACAAAAATTCAACTTGAACCCAAGAAATTTCTTTGCACACCACATCCTTTGGAAAGTTTAATAAATAAAATAATAACGAGGTTGTAAATTATCGTGAAGGGTTGCTCAACGATTTTCGTTGCAATTGAAGTTTCGTTATTGGTCTTCGATAGTTTCTCAAGGGGTTGCTACCACACCATCAGTTTCCTCTCGCTAAACTTTCAAAAACTAGCCCCTCAGTGACCATTACGTTTTTCGACTGAACGCGTCCGCTTGAATTCCGAATAAAGTGATCAATCGAGCGGCTATCGCTTGCCGACGAATTGCCTTTGGGGAACGTCCGATCGTCCTTGAAATCCCGTAATTATTGCACAATTGTTCCTTGCACGAAGCCTGGGAAAAAATATAAAAAAAAAAAAAAAAAAACGGTGTCGGCGAAATCAACGACCATCATAAATTAAAAACGATGAGACGGTTGCCGGCGACTTCGACTCTCGTTCACTCGTTAGCCAAGATCGCAATTAGAAAAGTTGCGAAGACGCTCGTTCATGCTTGACGGGCATTGTCGTGGGCCGGATGGTAGCCACAGGCAGTTTCGTCGCGGCCGCCATTTTACCAACCCTTAATTTCTCGATCCAATCAAAATGACTCACGCGACTTTGCCAGGCGACTACGACCCCCCTCGGGGCACAACCGGGTTTAGAGTGATGCAATTACGCTTAAACGCTAACGAGCTAACTCTTGATAGAAAATGGCCGTATGCTCCGTTGGCTGCAAACAGTAAAGCCATTACCGTCCCCCGCTCCTTCCACCCTTATCAAGTTTTCTTCCCTGCGTCTTTGACGGGGCCGAAAATCGTCTACGTTGGTCATGCGTGGCTTCCTACTCCAAATTCAAGTTTCGGTAACGTCCTACTATTTTGTAAATTGTTTAAAGATCCTTTCGAGTACCAACTTCTTTGTTGTTGTTGAACGAGTTGTCTTATATTTTTTTCTTCTTTGTTAATGTTAACAGTTTTGTAAAAGGATCTCATTCCGTTTATAATACATATCGCTAATAACCATGCAGTTGATGCGACATTCAACCCTTATTTAAAAAAAAAGAAGATTCAAGATTTATTCAGCCGAACAACTTTCAGTATCGCGATCGTATTGGAAGTTGTGTGCATCGTAGTCGCGTCAAATAAATTCTAGTGGTAGGTGCGAGCGAATCAATTTTTCGACTGTATCGTCGCGACGCCGAGGAGGGACGCCGAGAGATCCCTCGTTATTCTCGCAGCTTAGATTCTCGAGGTAACGGATATTCCTTTCAGGGGTAGTAAAAATCGGAGGGATCGAAGACGAATAACTTCGCCTATAACTGCTCGTCCCGAGGAAGGAACAGACCTCCAGCCTCCGTTTTTCAGGGTTGGAAGGGTGGGGGGTGAGAAGGGCGGAAAGGATGGAAAGCTTGGTCGTCCCTTTTAATTGACCGCTCGATTTCTCGAACAAGAAAGGGACCATTTGGGAAATTGCTAAAATTTCTATCAGCAATTTCGCGAACGAGTCCCGCCGCTGGAATAAAAGACCAATGGGGTTGGGGCAGAGAGTTCGAGAATAAAACGAGCGCGGGAGATGCGGTATATATGGGAGAAAAGAGAGAGCCCTGCCGTTGTCAAAGGTCCGATGCGGAAAAGTCGTTTCGTCCCGGCCATTGTCAAGTGCCCTCGTCCGAGGAATGTGAAGGTGCTGTCCTCCAGCACCTCTATACCACCGATGTCCTTTCGCTTCCGCAAGGAACTTCTCCACCTAAACCCTCCTCCTCGGACCAGCCTTTTCCGCTGAATGCTTGTCAGAACCAGAAGACATCTTTTGTAGCGAGCTAGTGGTTCGAGGAAAATTGTGTGTTGTACTCTTCGATATCCCGCGAACCAACATCCCCTAACGTTCTGCCACCATGGACCAGTCTGTCCTCACCGATGTCACAGGACGCTTTCTCGATTTACCGGCGATACGCAGTTCCGGAGATGAAGTCGATGTACTTCCTCGAGGATTATCTTGCGACATTCTCGACCTAGCTGAAAAATTCGAGAGAGCTTGCACAGTAATCCCTAATAACCCTGAAAGCCCGGAGCTTTGCTGGTTGATACCAAAGCTACACTATGATCTCGATTTCAGAGCATACAGTAGATAGGTACAGGTCTAGAATATGTACAAAAATGCAAATCAACATTTTTCAACTAAGTTTTACCTTTGGAACCCGAGCAATTTCGTTTTATAATTTAAACAATCGAGACTTTGTTCTGGACAGTTAGATGTACTTCTTCGCATCGAGGATTATCTTGCGACATTCTCGGCCTAGCTCAAAAATTCGAGAGAGCTTGCACCGTAATCCCGAATAACCCTGAAAACCTAGAGCTTTGCTGGTTGATACCAAAGCTCGAGTATGATCTCGATTTCAGAGCATACAGTAAATAGCTACAAGTCTAGAATATGTACAAAATTGTAAATCAACATTTTTCAACTAAATTATAACCTTTGGAACCCGAACAATTTCGTTTTATAATTTAAACAATCGGACTGTCCGTGACTCTACAAAGTTTCCGAGACTTTGTTCTGGACAGTTGGTACGATAAAAGCTTCTGAAGATAGAATTATCAAATAGGGATGAAAGTTTAAGAGATGAAACTGGAAGATGACTGTTCTGAAAATCAAATTATAGAAATTCGATAATTCTCCGAGTGATAGAACGGTCTCGAAGATGCTTCGTTCTACAGGGTGTCTGAAAATTCTGAGTTCATTTGAAGCAACATTTTCCTTTGCAAAAATGACGTCCGTTGATTTGTTAAGGAGTTATTAACGAAAAACACGAACCAATCAGAGCGCGGCTACAGTGAACGGAATCTGGTTCCGCTAAGCGTGGCGTCTCCATTGGCCGAGCCAGAATCAATCTGCTGTAACCGCGCTCTGATTGGTCCGTGTTTTTTTATTAATAACTCCTAAACAAAGCCGCGAACGTAATTTTTGCAAATGAAAATGTTGCTTCAAATGAACTCAGAAACTTAATGCTTACAAAATTGCTATTGTTTGTAGAAATTGATCGAACCTTACACCCCGAAAAATTCCAATTATCTTAATATTACGATCGACATTAAATTACTATATACTATAGAACTCAGGAACCTCCGATTTCCGGATGTTGAAGGAATTTTGAAGTCTCGTGTATCGATGAATTTTAACTTGTGCAAGTTGCTTAGGTGTCGATGACGACGTTTACATTTCCGTGATCGATTGTCCACGTACCCCTCGGAAAATTCGCGAGCGCAGTTTCTCCTCGGCGTTCGGTGAAAATCATCGACCTCCGCGATATTGCGCGTAAACGCAAGAAAAAGGGACAAAACTGGCGTCAGCTGCTGGTGTATACGTATAGATGAGGACCTGCATCGGTCATGCATTTTTCTTCCCCGTAGTAACGCGCCTCGGGTCATTAACGTTATACGTTCGCGTGTTGCGAGAATAATGGAACGGCGGGTTAAAAGGAGGGGTGGAATCGGGGGTGTCGTGTCGTGTTCCCGATAATAGTTATGATTAGAGTCGCAACGGATGGCATATGGATGGCGCGGCCGGTTTAATGCGCTCGCAGGATTCTACGGAAGGCTCCATATGTACGGGCTACGAAATAAAAATGTCGAGACACCGCTCCGGTCACAAAGGACGGGAATTTTAATAATAGATTTATGCGCATATGTTAAGTACGCGGTGTCGTTATTATTTCTGGGACCGAGTGGAGAGGGATGGGTGGGGATGAGGAGAAAGAACGGTGGAAGCCATCGGGGTTTAAGGTTTAATGGTATCTGCAACAATTGCGCCGATGCACTTTGAAATTTTCATCGGGCGACAGAGCCCACGCTGAAGCACACCCAGCTTTTTGCATTCGATTATCCTTTTCCCGAGCGCGTCGCTGCGCGCCCTCCGAATCCATCGAGCCCTTCCACGGTCGCCATCTTGAGAACGCGCGACCTTCGCCGCCGTTTATGCATACGTTTCTCTCCAACCCTTTGCGGTCTCCGAAGATGGCTCCCTTGCGGATAGAAGAGGATAAAAGCCTGCTATCGAAATAAAGTGCACACGCATACTTCGTTTCTAATTTATGCTAAAATATACCTCAACATTCTTGCCCTTCGAGAAACCTGCTTCGTTCTCAGCCTTCCTCATCTTGTCCATGCTAAATAATATCAATTTTTGTAGACCTTGCTGCATAATTTCTGGTACCCTTTGATTATGCATCTTGCAAGTCAAAGAAAGTTGGTATGATATGGTATTATTGATTTTATTCTACACCGTTACGATACAATCCATGGGCTCTTAAAAACAACAAACATACGTATGTTTGTGGATTGATAACATGATGTGTGTGTTATATGCCGCGTTAGGGCCTAACAGCCAAATCAGGCTAGCTTATTGCGGACCTAATGGTCTCCCAAACTAAATTTCTAGTCGGGATACATAGAAGTAAATTCCATGATAAAGAACAATTAACTAACAAACCTGAAATACTTAGCCATAATAAATTACGCAACGTATACCCAGTGTCCAAATAATTTCATTGTATCAAGTTAGCTAACATTTTCCGAATCCGTGCGAATGCCTAATGCGGACCTACTAATGGTCTCCCAAACTGAATTTTTAGTCGGGTAAAAATTGCACAAACTTCTTCGAAAAAAGAAGCCTGTCATATTTAATGGCAGCCACGGCTAGGTCCATTGAAATTTTTACACGTTAACTTAAATATTTTGGAGATTCTTTGATCGTTGATGAAAATAGCTGGTGATTTGAATTGGCTATTAAAAAATAAAAAATCTGGGATTTAGATGGACCCGCCGGCGAAGGGATTAGATGATGTCGGCGCGTCTTCCACGTGTCGCCATTTTGCCATTAAGCCCTCGAGTCTGGATACGTAAGTCATTTATAACCCCCGTCGTTTTGTTGCAGCTCTAAAGGGTTTACGCTGCTGGTGCCACTCGAAACGGCCCCTTGGAAAATATTTTTCTACTAATGGCCCCGGTCTAGCAACCCTCGACGCAGCCGCCTTCGAACCCGGAATTTCATCGCCTTTCCCTTGTCGATCTCGACGCACGGTAAGTAATTGAACATGGTCACGTGAAAACAACCCCCGGTACAGCGATATATGTTGTGAGTGCGAGGGCCGAGGGTCGTAATACGGCGAACGCGTTCTCCTCCGGAAGGAAAGAAAGATGGAGGACGGCGGAACGCCTCCGAGGGAGACATGGTTTCTCGTTCAGACGCATATTCGCGAGTATCCACGAAACCATTTTGCGAATCTCCAAGCGGTTCCTCATCGTTCGACTTTTCTAAACTAATAGAATTTTTATCTTTACACAAATCTGATGCACCATGAAGTTTTCATGATTTTATTCGGCTTAGAATACACGTATTGGAAGCGACTTTGTAAACGACTTGTCAGAAGTGGTTCCGGATACATTGGAATTATTCTTCGGAATTTTTCTTTGATCATAAATTTTGTAGGACAAATGTTTTTCCGAATAATTTAGATAATTATCTTGAAATTGAACAAAAAAACCCAGTTAGTAATAAATTTTTGAGAATCGTCAAATCGACATATTTTATCACTGCTACCACTGTCAGCTACCACAATCGAGAATTTTTGTAAGAGATCAAATCATAAATTTTGTAGGGCAAATATTTGTTCGAATAATTTAGATAATTATCTTGAGATTGAACAAAAAAATACCCAGTTAGTAGTAAATTTTTTAGAATCGTCAAATCGACACATTTTATTCCTGCTACCCCTGTTGACTACCACAATCGAGAATTTTTGTAAGAGATCAAATCATAAATTTTGTAGGGCAAATATTTGTTCGAATAATTTAGATAATTATCTTGAGATTGAACAAAAAAAACCCAGTTAGTAATAAATTTTTGAGATTTCCTTTCTTACACGTTTTATTGGTGTTATTATATTTCGCGAGGGTTAAACAGTGAAATAATAAAAAATTTAAATAATCAATGCACCTTAAACTAAAGAATTAAAATTCGATTTTCGAAAAGATATTCTATAATTAAAAAACCATTTCCTTTCTTACACGTTTTATTAGTGTTATTATATTTTTCAAATGTTGCTACTCCCTTTGACAAACACTTCTATCGTTTCTAAAAGCAGCGCTCGGTTCTCGGCAAAAATATATTTTCTCTGTAAAGATTATCGCATCTAAAAGCAGAAACTCGACCCCTAAAGCATCCCGCCTCTCATCTCTGCCATCATCCGTGGTAAACATTCGCCCACCCTTCCGGCGAACGTTTATCTCTAGCTCATGCATAACAAAAAAATCTCCGCCGGGGGATAATCTTTGGCTTCCACCCTGTAAGCGAAAGGAAACACCCTCGACGACATTAGGTCCGTGAATTCAATGAAAATTGATGGTTCCACGAGGCTAAAAGTCACCGGTTCGCCGAAGAAATTCGTCGTAAGTCGACTCGTTAGCTGGTTATTTAGCATCAATTTTCACCCTCCGGTTCCCTGGACATGGTTTCGCGGGCTTCGCATTTAAATTGCATAATCGCGTTTCCTGGAGGCGGCATCGCGGGGACGGAAGAAACGGGGAGTCGGCCCGCGGCCGCCATCTCTGCGTGCAACTGCCATGTTGATTTTTGCGCGAACCTAAGGGGTACCTTCACACGAAGATACAAATCCTCCGAAACAAGCGTTCAATCTTTACGATAATCTAAAAAAAAGTTGCTAGTTTTCCCTGACGATCGTCGAACGATTTAAGGGTGGTTTCTGTGAATCCACGGTGAGTTTACAAGAAAAATTTTCATCCATTATAGGGCGTCTCTCCCGTCAGAGAAACTCTACCCCCGGAGTTATTACGAATGTCCCTACCTCCTGTTTGGATATGCCCCCACCCTTTCCGCGGCGTTCCCGAAGGGCTGGTACACACAAAGCACACATCTACCCCATTACGGTACAGTCGGCGCAAAAAAGGTGCGGCGGTTCCGCGCGCGCGAGATTATTATCGCAAGGGTGAGATAGCGCGCGGGGCTGGCCAGGTCGATCGCCGCGACGCGAGGCGGCGTTTCGCGTCTGTTGTATCTCGTCGGGGTGCATCGAGCAATCGGTACTTTGGGACATTTTTTTTACGCGAAAAACCGCATCGGTTTTGCATCGGTGGGCGGGTGGGCAAAAAAGCCGAGGGAGGCACAGAGGGGTTGGAGAAATCGGGAGGCGCCGCGCGCTCCTCGACTCTCCTCCGACTCCCTTGTGCCGCTACCCCCGCCTCACGCCTCGCACCCCTCGCTTTTTTTGCATTAATTAAAAGCTCCTGCCTCCGGGCCGCCAGTGGCACGGCCATCTTGGCTCGAGGCACGCCCCCTCTCCTTTGTTTTCGGATTTTTTTAATGATTTCTCCTTTGCAGACGCGTATCCTTCTCTCTTTCTCCGCCCCTCCTCTCCCCTCGCTCCGTCTCTCTTTCCACCTTCATCCTCTCCCTTCCCACTGTTGTGTTTCCACCGTTCCTTCTCTTTGCAACCTCCCAAACTCCTTTCGCCTCCCCTGCCCCTCTCGCGTGTCACCCTTTCGCTCGAAATTTACCACTTCACCGCCCCTCCGCCCCTCGGCTGTCGTAGCCGCCTCTACACCCCTTCTCGTTGCATTACCGCATCTGTATCGATGCACACGCACGCAGACGGCCGCTGGAGACGCGTACTCATGGGACCGCGAGTGCATCGGACGAAAATGTGCGAATACACGGGGCCGTGTAGCGGGGTGAATCGAACTGCATCGGCACACCGTGGTTCGAGAGAGCCGCGACACCATAATACCAATACGAGCAACCGATAGGGGGGACCCGACGCGTTCCGTCGGATAGAGAGGAAAAGAGAGAGAGAGGGCACGTGTGCCTCGGGGATCAGGGGTGCAAGCGGGGGAGGGGACCGTTGGGCCGCAATAGGGGGGAGAGAGAGGGTGAGGCAGGGCTATGGTTTTCGAAATAGTTCGGGCCTTTTCTGCGTTTAGTTTTTTGCCACCAGCGCGTGGCGTCAGGTTACGCACAGTTTACACGCCGGATTATTCACTTTTTCTTCCTACCGATCGCCTCTCTCGTTTTTCTCCTCATCGTGTGTCTCATCCCTCTCCTCTCTTCCTTCCAACCCCCCACCACCCCACGACAGTTTATCTCTTTTCTTTGCACGGACGAGGGGGGCACGACGATCGACGCCTGATACGAGGATCCTTCCATCGGTATGTCTTTCCGTTTCTTCTTTTTTTTTTCTTCTTTCGTTCTTTCTCTCATCTTTTTGTTGCGTTTGTTTTGTCTTTCTGCTTGGTTCTCATCTTTTATTCGCTCTTCTTCTGCGATCCAAGGTAGGTTTAATAGATGGTACAGACCACCGGCTTCTTTCCCATGGTTCTCCGGATTCTCGCGGGGGTTATCGAGCACTGATTCTTTAATCGGGAGACTCATCGGTTTGTTTTCTTCGCTCTGGGATTCTTTAACGGGAGATCGGCTGGCAGCTGCTGATAATTTGCTCCGATCGTTTATTCCTAGTTTTTCGTTCATTGGTTTGGGAGGAGGATTCCTGCAGAGGAACGAGCACGAATTAGGAAACAGTCGAGGTAGCTTCTGAAAGAGAATATTATTGATTTACATTGCTTTTGGATCGTTTTAATATTCTGTACAGTTTTATAGAATTTTTCGATTGTAATTGACGGTTTTTATCTGTATATTATTTACGGTTTCTTGACCAAACTCACTTGAAGCAATGGCACAGAAATGATTTTGTTTCTATACCAGTTCAATCGGTTTTTATCGTGTAATTTTTATCTGTATATTACTGATGGTTTCTTGTCCAAACTCACTTGAATCAATGGCACAGAAATGATTTTGCTTGTATACCAGTTCGATCGAGTGTTTCGTTTAGTTTTTATCTTTTCTTGTCCAAACTCACTTGAATCAGTAGCACAGAAAATGATTTTGTTTCTATACCAGTTCGATCGGTTGTTTAGTTTTCCAAGGGATGTTTGATTTTTCTGTTGGAGAAGGATTCCGGCCCCTGTCCATTATTAACAGTTTTCGTCAATCGGAACTCGGGAGAACGGTTTCCAGCAAAATATTTTCCGCGACGTTTCGAAAAGTTGGCGCGTAACGCGACCTGAATGGACGTGTTTCTTATTGTAAAAAGCCCGGCTGGGACATCTGCGCTCGACAATATTTGGACACGTCCCGCGACGACACACAACTTTTGTCCAGCGGCATTTCAATGCGGGACGCCTCCTCTCGGAACTCGCCGCGCCGCATAATGGAATACGTCGTAAATATGAAAATTTCGGAGCACCTCGAGAAAGGTCGCCTCGACGGAGTACATCAAAACTTGTCGAAATTCGATTGGTGGCTGAATTTCTGCTGGACATCGTTACGCGGGAGTTTTTTTCCCCGAGAACTCTGGAAATCGAATAAATTTTCTACGAACACGCCTGAGAAATAGGAATCGAATCGCCTAAAAAGTTATGTCTTACAATTTGTTGAGAGTACTAATTACTCGACACCAAGGGGTTTCGAGTAAAAATGAGTTCCCTTTCTCAATGAATGCAACGACCATTTTGAAATTCTTTTAACGTCTTCACTATTTTCTACTTCACCTACTCAATATTGTTATAAATGCATGAAATCCGCAATCTACTTTCTAGGCGACAAAGTGTACACAGTTGAATTCAGTTGAGAACGGTTTTGAAAACAGAATACTCAGACATTGGTTTATACAGAAAATGTATTAATGATTTCGGCGCAACGGTTCGATCAAATATAAACACTATAAAGCAATTTTACAAATTAATTTAATTTGCAAGTTAATTTGCACTTCAGTAACTTGTGTGACGACGTACACGTGTTACAAATTTCAATTTCTATGTTAAGATTTTCATAAAGCAAGTGAGTAATAAAATACAGAGCCTTGATCAATGTAGTACAATCTGATTTTATTATAACATCTTTCACTGTTATAATTTCAGACGCAGTTTTTCTTTTTTCTTTATAGTGTTCATTTGATCGAACCGTTGCGCCGAAATCATTAATACTTTTTCTGTTTTAACAATCATACGATCGATAACAATAACAACATTTACAATTGGTTATACAATCACGAAAAGATTGTTCGAAAGTGTTGTTCAATAATATCGTTATTGAATGAGTATTAGAATTAGAAGTGTTGAAAATGAGAGGGATGAAATCAATAATATTTCTATCAATAATCCAACTTCAGCGACTCCATTCTGATTAAACAATTATATTACAGTTATCATTACTAGATATATTAATTATTATCGTGCAAAAGATTGTTCGAAAGTGTTCTGATTAAAATAATAATTTCCGATTCTGATTATACAATTATATTATAGTAATCATTACTAGATATATTAATTATTCTACTTCCAATACAGTTTTCAAATTCCGTTTAAACTAGCTAAACGAAAAAAAAATAGTAGAAGAGCGCGCAAACGTTCAGCCGAGTAATCGCTTGCCACGCGACGGGAACCGCGATCCGTCGGAACGTAGGCCTGCTCGCCCACCGAACACAGTTCAAAAAATATTCGCCTTCTGACTCGACGAATCACAAAGATCCCCACACTAATTCAGCAAACATCTACTAACATAAACCTATCACCACATTTCCGCTTATAAAAATTAAACAACGCTCACAAAATAACAATAATACTGCCGAAAATATCGTCAAGGTGTCAGATACCAGAAAACATTGTTCCGCAAAAAATTGCCCGTGTAGAACAAATTTTTCAAGAAACAGAAGATTCCACGAGTTTCCATTTTTCCAAATAGAGTCGCAACGAACATTTCCTTACGGAATCTAAACACAACCGGGCTTGCCCGGCGAAGATTTCTCTCGGTTGGAAGTTCGTTTCATCCAATTAGTCCAGCGGCGAATATATTTATTCAAAAAGCAGCTGGGATTCGCGAAACGAACGACGGGATTCGGTTCGCCGGTGCGGTGCGGCGCGCGGCCGAGAAGCTTTATTGTGATAGTAATTCCATCCCATCCGGCCGAGGATGTAAATTATTTTGTAGTCCGGGCCCTGAATGAAGAGTTCATTAGCAGCACTTGTGCGTCTTTGTCGCAATTACTGATGGAACCTGCACGGTTCCAGGTCCGGGAACACGTAAGTTCGGGGGAAGAAATCCGCGTGAACGTTGTAATTAAATTGTCGCGCATCGCCGGCTTCATTATTTATATGCTTATTTGCGTCGCATAATGCGCGCGAGTGTAACGAATTGTACGTAGTCGCGTCGCATAGAAATTAATTAAAACGAACAAATTACAAGAGTTGTAAAAAAAAAAAAGAAAAATACGGAGCACGACGAAGAGGAAGAAGAAGAAATAGAAGAAAACTATACACAGGCACGCGTGCTCGTTGCGCCGAATTAATTGCTGGGCGACCACAATGATTTTCGAAAAATTTATGCGCGCTCGTTCCGAGACCAATTTTCGCGAAAACACCCCGGGAGATCCTCTGCGACGAGAACGTTCAGACAATCGTCTCCGGTTCGTTCTTTTTTTATTTTCCCTCCGAGGAATATTTGATAAAGGAAACGGGGTGGGAGAGAGGAATCATTAGCGAAGACTGAGGACCGTCTTGGAATTTATTCCGGCTTCCACTATTTATTCCAGATGGCCTGTTAATTGTGCTCGTCGTGCCAACTAGCGATAATGCTCGACTTCCTTCGGGCCTGGACTCGATCCTCCTAGATTGCCAGTTAGAGGGACAGCTTGATACTGCAATTAACGGTCGACAGGCTTCATTCCGATATTCAATTTCCAACTTTCGTCGATGTCGCGATTCAACCTACACCCCTGTTATTCTCCGACGACTATGATCGCTCTCGCCTTCGGAGACGCGCAATCTGGCTCAACGGTAATGGACCGACCATGAATCCAGTTGAAATACGTTCTTACCGGAAGTGGCCTGGCAGCCCTCTGGATATCACATTTTACAATTTTCTCGCTGACGCGGCACGGCGTAACGCGATCGTCGATACGAGTCGTACGCGTCGCTTGGGATCACCTACGTATCAATCCTGGAAAGTGAACTTTCATCCTTGTTCCGCTCACGGTTTTATTCTCTTCCTTCGATGTTCGTCTTTCGACGTTGTAAGTAGGACTCACTAGATCCTACCTACAGAATACAGCTTGGTATATATGAATTAGAGCAGAATATACCAGAGTGTACCAGAATGTACCAGAATATATCTGAAAATATCAGAATGTACCAGAATGTACCTGAAAATTAGAGAACATAGCACAATATAGCAGAATATAGCATAATATACATGTATTATAGCAGAATATACCAGAATGTACCAGAATGTACCTGAAAATAGCAGAATATACCAGAATGTACCAGAATATACCTGAAAATAGCAAAATATACCTGAAAATACCAGAATGTACCAGAATATATCTGAAAAGATCAGAATATACCAGAATGTACCAGAATATACCTAAAAACACTAGAACATACCAGAATATACCTGAAAATACCAGATCAGAATCCACTATTCCGAGTCCCACGTTCATTACACTCTGCCGAGGAAGTTTAAGCGAAATTGAATCGGGAAACCAAAACAGTCTCAAGTTCGCAATGATCGGAAACTGCGAGAACTCGATTTCCCGGACAGCATTGAGTCGCCATCAGTATGCACAAAGATACTGTCTCCGTTAAGAGGACAGAACACGCTGTTCCCCCGGTCCCTTTTCAATCGATCCGCTCGAGGACAGCGTTGACAGAAAGCGTAGGAGCCGGAGAGAGAAGGCGAGGAACGGTGTTCGCGATCCGACGCGTAAAAACGTGCGGCCAACGTCCCACGGACGCGAATAATCGAATGGAAACGGGTCCGTCAGGGGTCTGGCCACCTCCTCAATGTCCGAGCTAATTTGTCGAAGAATCGAGTTTTGAAATTTGAGAAGAACCCGAGGCAAAACGGAGAAGCCCGAGGGACTTGTCAGCGAGCCTTTTCACGGTGCCCTTCAATCTTCTTAGCCTCCCCGCTCTTCTCGTTGGCCGACAATGAGAGCCCGCGGAGACTTGACCCATCGTGTTTGTGGGACATTTTCAAATTCGAAATTGTCTCCGCCACGGTGTTTTTTCACGTGTGCCCTCGCGCCGCACGGCCAACAACACACAAAAGCGCGAGATCGCTCGCACGGTTTCCGGTGGCCGGCCCTATCGGACGTTTATATCGTTCCCTTTTGTTCGTCGACCGAACGTTTCGCACCAAGCGAAAAATAAAGAGTCTCCTCTGTCGAACCACGAGTGACAAATTTTGTCGATACCCGATCTCCGACGATGTCGTGTTTGATGCTGTAACCGGAGTCTTGTTATTTCGGCACACCGTTGCCGTTTCATAAGGATTCTATTTTATTCTGTTCGACACGAAGATCTTATTGTCAACACGCGACACGTGTTCAGAGGATTCGGGGAACTTGTAATCGTTATGAATACTAGTGCTTTCTTTAGGTAATACCTCTGACAAAGGCTTGTGTCGTCCAATGCACATTTATTACACCGGCTGAACAAATTTTCTACGAGCACATATCACACATCGTGTTGTTTGTGGTTTGGTGTTTGTATTCGTTGATCGATGTCTATAGAAACTAATTGCAAATTAAATTAACTAACATATCTACCTGTCTCACGAGGTACGCAAGAAGCATCAGCTAATAAATCTACATGTCTCTACTATAGTAGAAGTGTATCACACATGGTGTTGTTTGTGGTTTGGTGTTGTATTCGTTGATCGATGTCTACAGAAACTGATTGCAAATTAAAGTAACTAACATATATACGTGTCTCACGAGGTACACAAGAAGCATCAGCTGATAAATCTATTGTGGTATCATACTGCACGTGTTAGGTTCGATCTTGATCAATATTCATCGACAAATTAACAATGTTTCTATCTTATTACAGTCGTTAAAGATACACTAATGACAGTTTCACAAACTCTACCATAGTAGAACAAATTGAAATTCTTCTCGATCGAAAATGTAATAATATTAAATTTTGTGTTTTCGGCGCACAGTTCGATCATTAATTATTTTTTTTGTCATCTACATATCTTTTGTAGAAAATCAATTCGAACGGTAGTTTGGAAATGGAAACTGTTTCCAATTCTTCCATCACCAAATTGTCAGTAACAGGAGGAACACATTGCTGTACCAAAAATTTGTTTGTAATAAATGCGGTTAAATGAAAACACATTAGCCTGTAATACAAACTTAACTGTCTTAAGGAATTCATCTTTCTGTATAGAAGTATGTTCTTTAATCTCATCTGCTCTAATCAATCTGCTAGTGCAGAACAAAGCTGTTCATAGATCAGAATATCCTATCTAGAGTAAATCACAAGGTCTTCTCTATGACCACTATTGTAGACTATTAATTATTTATTAAATTAAATGCGTTTTTCTATAGAAACGTATTAATACGTCGCTGACACGTCAAAGTCCGTAGCTCCCGGCGCCGATCGTCAGGAAGGCTCAATTACCGGCGCTAACGAAATTTTAAACCCCAATTTGCAACTTCGTTTCCCATTTTCCTCCTTGCTCAGGCGGTCTTCTACCTCGTTAACGGAGAATTTCCTCGGGTGTAACGCTAGAACAAGAGTCGTCGGGCACCGGAGGGTATCTTTCACCCTTCTCGGCGACGAAAGAAGCACCCTAACTAGCGTCACCTATCAAGGAACAGTGAGGCTGTGTCTTCGCGTTTCCAGAAGCGGGAACGTTGCCTTCTTTTCCGCGGTTCCTGCCAGCTTGGGGGTGGCTCTCTCTTTCTCTCTCGCATTTTGACATTCTTCGGTGACAATGCGAAACCCTGGATGGCTGCGAGGGACGACGGAAATTGCCTAGATGCGAGTTTCGCGACGCACGTCGACGCCTCCATTCGCGGGGCCTCTCCTCGCTGTCTCACAATGATGATGCTTCCGCGGTTAGGCGAAAATTGCATTGTCCACTTTCCTCCCGTTGCCTTGCGTTTTCAACCCGATTTTTCTCCAGTTTCTCCCGCCTCTCTCTTTTTTTTCTTCTTACCTCTCCTCGCCGTTCCTCGACGTCTCCCGGCTGGGGTGTCGCGAGGAAAACAACGACGTCGTTGTTGCACTTCGTTTACTCACTGGCGGTGTTTACCTCGTTGCTCGAGGGGAATATTGGGAGAGATTCGCAAACACGGAAGGAACGCGTATTATCATTCGACGAGCGGGAGGGTTTTTTTTTAAGAAAAAAGGACGTCGAGGAAACGTCTATGAGCCTCGCTTCTTGCCGAGTGCTGGATTCACTCGAGGCCGTCATTTCCGTCACGGAATATATTGTATCTGGCTGTGCTGCGGGAACTATCGTACTCGAGAATACTCTAAACGAGAGTTTAATTGCAAAGAGAAAACCCGTATCTATGCGCGTCGCGATGCATTTGGTATTTATAGGCTTCTTTGGAAAATGTCTAGCCACCTTCTAAGTCTATTCACGCTTACATTAATGGCTTGATTAATGTAGGATCAAATTCTGTTGCAAAATTCTTCAGGGATATGAACAAAACATTCTTCGTGTGAATTAGATAAAATATTTCTTACGAAGGTGAATTTCAAATTAAAAATGTTGCGTCGCAGGAAAGATGCACAATATCGCAATGCTATTACTTCGTTCAATTAACTACACAAAGTTGCTAATGTTTGTCAACCTAACCTGACAATTTATATATATTATTTAATTGTGTATATTTTATGTTCTATATATTTTATATCGGACGAATTTCAACTACATTCTTTCATTGTCTCTTCGTTGTTGGAAGATTGAATTTGTATTGATAGATTAATGATACTTTGATAATAGTTGACGACGTTTCATGATTTTGTCGGGTCATTCAAAATTTTTCATTCTTTTCCCTACCGTTAGGAAATATGGGTTTCTTCGATTTCATTTTTCTCGGCGCGCGTTGCGACCGCGCTTTAACTTGACCGACGACGAGACGATGCTTTGATGTTTGAACTGGGAAATGCAACGCGGAAAGTTCTGTCACTTACGTATCGTCTACACGCCCGCGGACTTTCAGCCGACTCCCTTTGATGCGCCGACGAGGCTGCAGAAAATTGCATTTGATTAGAAGTACGTTGCACGGATGAAATATTGTTGATACCCACGGACTCAACCATCTCCGAGTTGAGACTAAAAAATCTCTCAATTTTCTTTCCTTTCGTTATTAATCTAGTTTTTAAAATCATGAATAATGATCGAGAAGTCATTGTGCATTTTATGCATTTATTTTAATGTCATGAATAATAATCGAGAAGTAATTGTGCATTTTATGCATCTATGAATAGGTTATATGAATAGGTTAAAAGAATTTAATAATGTCAATGTACTTTCAGTACAATTTTCAATCTTTATTTGACTCTTGTTTCTTGTAATTTGAAGAATGGAATTAGAAAAGGCTGTGCCATTTTTTCAAAAATTCATTTTTCTACAAAGATGGATGCACAAGATCGAAATTGTTTTCTTTGGTTACTTTCAACATTAGTTGTTCAGTTACGTCGTTTCAAATTTACCGCCAAGATGATTTCGAACTTGCACCGTTCGATATCGATCAACCAATCACAGAACGATGTCGTCCTACAATACATATATCTTTCAACCTTGCATAGCACATGTTTCACCTATCTTCCACCATGGACGATAGCCCGTTTTTATTGTAACTCATTATTTTTTATTTAAATAATTATTTTGCCGCAGCAAGTATGTGTTTTATAATTTCTTTTTTTCTGCGTTAATTTTACACAGTTGTGCCGCAATATAGGTTTTCGAAATTCACTGAAAACGTATTATTTTTCAGACGCGAAACGTCGAATGAAATTAATTTGCTAACTTGCTGTTGTTACTACACAAATTTATTTAATATCACTGCAAACGAATTAGGTGTCGAGAACGGACCATAGTGATTTCGCCCACTATCCCTCAATAGGATGCTCTTACCGCTTGTTTCCTCTAAACCGTGCTAAAGACCACCTATCCCTAACCATCGTCTATCCGTCTATCCGGAGGTAGACCCACCCCCACGTGATCCTTCTGGCATCCTGTTGTAGTGTCACGGCTATCAACAATCAACACCCTGGAGAGTAACGGTGTGCCGTGCGAGGAGTGAGAAAGGAGACACGGAGGGGTGAAGAGGGCGAGAAGAAAGGAAGAAGGAAAGAGAGATAAATGGATCGGTGAGGGGTAGGAGGGAAAGAGCGAGGTTGGAAAAGGGAGAAAGAAAATGAGAGGAAGGGAGAGACGAAGGGGGTGGTGGTCGTCCACCCCCGCGGAGGAAGGAGCGATGGTAACGGTGGATACGGCGGAAAAATGTGTGTGCCGGGGCTATTCCGGCAGCTCGTGGGAGAGCTCGTTCGATTCTCAGTGTCTGGAAATAATTAGAGGCCGAGGTGGCCCGGGTGTTGCCACGGCAACCGCCAATCAGAGGGCAAAGAAAAATTTTTCCCTTTATATCGCGCATTTTTCTGTGCTCGCCCCGCGAAAAAAGGGGCTCGCGGCGGTGCGGAGCGGCCGCGAGCTGGTGGAACAAGGATGAACGTAGGGTGCGGGGGTGGCAAAAACCCCGCTCGCTCTGCGGATCGCTGCCGAGGGGGGTTGCCGAGCTGTTCCGTCACCCCCGCGGAAGATAATGTATGCAGAGACACGTTGAAACATGTGGATATATACACCGTTGACAGCAGTTGCCGATGTACTGGTGTTACACACCCGCGAACACGCGAAACAACCCTGTAATCTCGATTGCACGTTACCACTCCGTGCGCACTCTTGTCTTCACGGTTCGCTGTGAACCTCGCACAGCCTCGACTACGTCCTAAGAGCTCCTGCGAATTTTCTTCGCCGACGGACACGGGGCCGAGCAGCTCTTCCTCATCCTCCTTTTTCTTCTCCTTGCTTTCGCGATGATTGTTGTTGTTGTCTAACGTGGCTGCTTACTGGACTGATACCCGCGATAGGGGCTACACCACGTTTTAGGAACGACTACGATTTCATACTATTTTTTTTTTACTTTATTTAACGTAGCTTTTTGAATTCTTCACGTTTTTCGTTTGAAATCTTACAAGTATTTTCATTTTAATTCACAATTCACAAGCACGAATTTTCACCACTGTCTGTACGAGGTTAGGAATCAGTATGCGACTAGGAAAAATTATTTTATACTTTTTAGTCCGTTTTTAAAAACGTGGTATTTTTTAAAAATTTATTTTTATTTACATAATTATTTTCTGCTTTTTAGTCTTGTGTATGTGAAGTCTTTCAATCTATTTTTAACATTTTTACCAGGCTATGAAATTATAACAGAGACATGTACTAAATTTCAGACAAATATTTAATTGTTATTTTCCCGAAACGGATAGACTTATAAAAAAAATTTTTTTTTAATAGTGCATTATCATCCAGTTCTAAATTGTGTTTCCAATTTCAAGTCTCTAGCTCATCGAGAAGTTTAAAATCAAACAAACAAACAAGAAATCGAGCAGAATACTAATTCCTTCTAAATGAACACAGAGAACAGTAGGTAGTGGTGATACTGTAATTTTTCGTGGCGGATTATAAACGAATTGATCCGTCTTTGGAGGTGCAAGCATCATGTTTGATCTTCGAGTGGACAGCGGCATTGTTCCGCAGTAGCTTTTACAATTACTTGCATTGCAACTGCAAATCCCGTTGCGCATAGCCATAAAAGGAGTTTCTAGCGGCGAAGAATCTTTGACGACGTGGCAACCAGCCATCCCATTAGAAACGGGAACGAGATGTTGTTTATTATTTCGTTTGCGCGATGCCACGGTGCGACGAAAACATTCTCTTTGATGTGCCACCGCGTCTCGTGGCATCGGCTTTTTCAATTAATGCCAAAAGGAGTGTCTTAGCACGACACCCCATGGAACACTTCACGTCGCTTTCAAAAATGGCGTGCGTGTGCCAGAAGAGACATGTGTCCTATTGAAGGCACGCCGAGAATCCCGCTCTCGCGCTCTGATCACGATGATGACACGGGAAACGCGGGAATCACTAGTTTCGTTCGGGCAATTTCTATTTCACTGTCTCCGCGTATTCTCGCCTTTCCAAAACTATCGGTTGTTCGGCTAATTTATGAAAATATTAATAATCGTATTGACTGTTCCTCTCTGATCGAGCAAATCAATTTTTATGTGCGGGAACGTGAATTCAGACAAGAACGGCTTTTAAAACACGACTTGTGGATTAATTAATCCAATGAATCGCATTATTGCAACAATCATACACTATTTATAAAAGTATTGATTTTTTCATTGAATCTGCAAAATTTTCAAATGCAACTACGCAGGATTATACGATAATACCTATCGATTGTACCAGTATTATAATTTTTTTTATTCGATAAATAGTTTTGTATCTTTCTCTCTTTTTTTCTTTGTAAATACTTATGTAAAAAGGGCTTCTGCCCGTTTCTAATAAATAATAATAATAAATGTGTTTTGTTTATCGATCGTAAGGTTGTTAATAATAATTGAATATGCTATCGGCGCAAAGGTTCGATCTATGATGAAATAAAGCAATCTTGCTAGTTTGGTTAAACTTTCGACGTTTCGATCCTAATTTTCAGTACATTTAAATTTTCATAAAGCAGGTCGGTAATTTCATTACAGTTAATTTGAATACGGTATGTAAATCAAGTTTCCAGTACATCAATACTGAAAATTTTAAAATTTACAGACGCAGTTTATTCTTCTTTCTTGAAAAGGATCCACATTAGGATCGAAACGTCGAAAGTTTAACCAAACTAGCAAGATTGCTTTATTTCATCATAGATCGAATCTTTGCGCCGATAGCATATTCAATTATTAATAATAATAATAATAAGAAACCACCGATACCCCCCGGAACAATGGTGTGCCCGAAAGGAACGTCCTTGCGCGCGTCAAGTTCGATGATTGTGCTCGAAGAGAAATAATAAATGTCGACACGGACTGGCAAAAAGAGAGGCTCTCCTTCCGTCGAAACGAAGTGTGGGTGTTACGAAGCAAGCACGGCCGGGCTGAATGGTTCTTATTTTGGTTCGGTTTGACAGCAGCGGCTTTGTTTTCGGGCAAACTGAAAGCCGTACCTGTCTTAATTAACTTATTCAAACGATACCTGGCCGGATATGTAATGTCACCGGCGTGGAACATGCGAGGGACGTTTAAATGGACCGGTTCAGATACATGGCAGGTCGCACGACCATCGTGAGCCGTATCGGGACACACCAAGTGTCACTATCGCGTTTTATTGGCTCCGCTGCTGGACACCATTGTGATGTCGGTTCGAAGGTGAACACACGTATCCCGTGACAACGGCCGAGGAAACCCACTGCAATAATCTTCGAACCTTCTCAATGTTAATCTCTTCGAAATTCTCGCGAGAAACAAATCATCGAAGTTGTCGTTTATTCGATAATATATATTTTATTTGATCCACTTAGGGTTACGAATGCTTAAAACTTTTCCTTCTTTATATTCAACCGCAATTACAATAACAATATTCTTTTATAAATATATTATACACTAACTCAACTAACTTAACCTCGTTTACTCGATAATATTTAGAACTTTTCCTCCTTTCTATTCAACCGTAATTACTATATCAATATTCAATATTCCTTTATAAATATCTTATACACTAACTTAACTAACTTAACCTCCTTTACTCGATAATATATACTTTATTTGATCCCCTCAGGGTTACAAATCCTTAAAACTTTTCCTCCTTTCTATTTAACCGCAACTACAATAACACACAATATTCCTTTATAAATATATTATACACTAACTTAACTAACTTAACCTTGTTTACTCGATAATACATACTTTATTTGATCCCCTCAGGGTTATAAATCCTTAAAACTTTTCCTCCTTTCTATTCAACCGCAATTACAATAACACAATGTTCCTTTATAAATATCTTATACACTAACTTAACTAACTTAACCTCGCTTATTCGATAAGATTTTCCGAATTTTCTATGAACTCCGTGTACTTGGAAGACTTCCGGTGTCCGCGGAGTGTTCTCTCTTTGGAACAGTCGTCGACGAGTCACCGGTGATTGATCGACACGTTTTGATCGGCGATGACACCGATCCCAAGATCGGGGATCAAAGATCCATCGAAGTCTCGGGTTTCCGCCGGTCAAAATTTCTTCCGGTGGCCGGGGTTCGCGCAACAGAATGCCGGGGTAACACGACACGTATATCCCTTCTTGGGCAAGCACGTGGGAAGAAACCTTCTTCTAAATACGCTCATAGAAACCGTGAAAGGGGTGTGTTTCAAAACATGTCACCTTCAATATCGGCGCTGGCCATCGATCCGATACTGGACCGAGGAGAACTGGCCCGGTGTTCCGTTTCTCGGATCTCGCCACGAATCTCACCTCAGCTTTTCTACTCGATTCGTCCCTCTGTTTTTTTTGTGAATCAGAGAATTCAGTCGTCGGATTCGTCGTTGATCGATTCCGGTCGTTTCGATCAATCGATCCGTCCGGACAGATTAACATTGTTTTGGACAACGATCTACTTCGTCCTTCCGGTTTCGATGTTGAACCACTGCTGCTCCGTCACGCAGGAAATGGCTCTCGCGATGCCAACGGGGTCGATTTATTGGCTACCATCGGCTGGGAATTAATACTTGCTCTCCATCTGAATCCCATCTGGATCATTCGATTTCCGGAATCTCCAAACATCGAGTCGAATGTTTTTGTCCCCTGAAACTGTCGCGAAACCAGATTCTCATTCTTTGTTTTAATAGTAAGGCACTACTTTATCAATTTTTATAAAAATTTTTTAATAGACTCTTCATTGCTTCATAATGTGTATGTGATATATAACAAATTTTATGTTTCCGGCGCACGGTTTGATCATTAATAAACAAACAGCAAATTTGCAAATTAATTTGTCTCAAGGTTTCGATCCCTGTATGGATCATTTTCAAGAGAGACATTTTTGCGTCTGAAAAATAATACATTTATAGTGAAAATTGAAAAAGTTTATTTTTATTTACATAATTATTTTCTGCTTTTTAGTCTTGTGCATGTAAAATTTTTCAATCGATTTTTAACATTTTTACCAGGTTATGAAATTATAATAGAGACATGTACTAAATTTACAATCTGTGGAATTATAAATTGTATTTTAATAATAATTTTTTAAATTGTATTTAATAATAATTTTAAAACTATATTTTATAAAATTAACGTTTTACTTCACTTAAAGTTACATTTCAACAACCCAGGTATGTTAAAAGATATAGTTTAACAAATTCCTTCGAGATCGTTGTTGAAATAAAAATGGTTAAATATCGTTTAGAAAGAAATGATAACTTTTATGTACCTAAAAAACAGAATTTTCTATCACATCTATCATTAAGTAGAACACCTGCAGAATGTGTCAAACATTTTGGATATTAATTTCAATAGACATTATATCTCTTATAATAATATTAGCTGTATCCAAAGAACATTGAAAACAAACCCTATATTTCCTCGAGAGATTAAATTTTCAACGAAACATATTAATTTTCTCCTGGTTCCTACATTTCCAAATCCCTTCGCGAATGCAAGGATTGCTAAAATCTTTGCCATTGTATTAGCACAGCCTCCTCTTTCGAATATCAACAACGGTTAATGTAACCAGTCAAATACGCGTTGAACAATTAATCTTCCTAATTTGCCACCGATGGACATTAATGGAATACCATTTGTGCAAGGAATGCAAGCACACGCACGTCAGAATGATGAACATAGTGTCCAGTACGAAGAAAAAGTTAGGTCTTCGATGGCTATTGCGATATGGTGCAATTTATCGGTTTCGAATTAGCATTCGATCGGCCATGACCGTGTTAATAGATTACTGTGATTCGATTTAGTCTTTGCCGTTCCGATTCCGTGATACGCGGACACTATAATCCACTATCAATTGCGGCCGGACCAATTCCCGCTTCGATTGATGTTCCACGCGATTAACGAGACGTTACAAGCCCGATACATACGCGTCCATGCGTTTCCGCAGCTATAGACATATGTTGATCTTGTGATCGCAGTGCAAATCCTGCGAACGGGTGGACAAGTCCCTGTGCATACACTGATTAGGCGCGCTCCCGCGGAAAATGTCAGCCTCGACATGCTAACTTTAAAAATATCTCTGTTAACGCGTCCACCGCAAAATTACAACCCTAGAAAATTCAGCGAAATCGAAGTAATTTAAAATTAAAATTAAATAAAATTTAATTAAAATTTAGTTGATCAAACTGCAGAGATAAAATTTATTAGAGATTAATTTATAGATGTCATTCCTTGTCCTTTGAAAATTAATTTTCTCCGATACTCGACAGAAAAATCAAAGGACTTTTGCCCGAATTTCGAGTGTTAACACTAAACCTACAGTCCCCGGTGAAAATTACTTTTTCCAGATGTTTTATTTCACAATTATTGAAATAATATAAATTATTTTATAAAAAATGAATGTATAGATAGTTCTAGTAAAAGTCTAAATAAAATCAAACTTGTCTTTTTAAAATTATAAATAAAAATGGCGATAAAAAGTCAGTTCACATCGTGAAAACAATTTTCGAAGTTAGCGATCGAGAAGTTGAAACGATCTGAGGAATGAAACTAAAACCCGCGATCTTGAAAAATCCACAAAGCAAAGAAATTCGTTATTTATAACATACACATCACTGTACGGTTGATAACAATATCATGAAAGGAGGAAAAGTAATCCAAAGCAACGCGTCTCCGAGGAGGTTCGTATTCCCAGTTCACTTTGCATCGTATCGGATTAATGATGACCGTGTGCGCAACTTCCATTACTTTCAACCAGCCACGTACACGTCCACACTCCCGCGTTTAACTTCCACGAGACTTCCGAAATTGATTCTGCCAGCAATTGGATGAAATCACGGCATTAAGCTGAGAAGTTACAGACGGTGTATCTTGGAGCTTGTGCTTGAAAAATTCTAGTTTTTCATTTTCAAAACGTCGCGTTGTAAAATACACGCGCGAAAGAATTTGTCTGGATTCGTCGAATTAACGTAGTTACAAATGTTGAATCTTTAAACGGGTTTTTCTAAAAAACATATTTCGAAACGGTTGATATCTGAAATTCTAATTGACCAAAATTTACTTAAAATTTTTGAGACCGTCTCCGGGACACATCCTATTCTATTATACGAACAAAAATGATAAAAATCTGTCTACTTTTTCTCATCTTTCTATCGTCTTAAAGGCTGAAAAATATTTTTAAAAAATCTTAATTTAAGATGTCAAAGTTAGTATATATGATCAAGACTTTCCATTTCATTTAAATTGGACCATAACTACATTCATGCTGATTTCATTTTTATATCTCCATTTTTTTGTGCAATAAATATGTGTGCGAAATTCTAATGCAAAAGGTTCAACAAATTTTCCGAAAAAATTCCCCAAACAATTTTCCAGTTCATCGTCATTTTTGTAAAAGGAAGTTTCCCATTTTTTCGCGTCGCTTATTCATTCCCACGACGATGCTGCTTATAAATAAATATTATGTAATTAATATAGTCACACAACTAATAAACAAATTCATAATTTCTCTGAAAGAAAATTCTGAAAGAAAATAAATAAATAAATTCGATCAACCAGTAAGTACACATATACAAAAATCAAGTCAAAATTCCAGGAAAAAAGTAACCACTGTTGCATCTTAAATTTGTCGCATCGAAGAAACGCGTTCACATTGTTGATCGATTCGATCGATCCTACAATCGATGTAATTAATAAATCCCCGTTCCAGCGGACGCGGTGCATACAAGTTGCACACACGCATGCACCCATCACCGGAGGCAGTAGGACTGCAACACGCGACTGCACACATAATGCGTTTCTGTGTTCCGCGCGGTAGGCTCGAGTGTGCGTGAGAGGGGGTGGGTTAGGGGTGGGACCCCCTCGGTCTCTGCCGCTTTTAAACAGTAAATACATTTTAGCTGTGTAGCGGGTAATGTGTAATATTTTTAATTGGATCTCTCTGTCTCTGTCTCGCCCGGTCGCCGCAGCGTCGGCCGCGTTCCCTTCGGCTGCTTCTTCCTGGCAGCAAGAAAACCGCTCGAAACCGTCCTTCTCTTTCCCTCCGAGGAGACCAACCCCCACACTCCCCCTGGCCCCCTCCGTTTGCCACCCTCACAGTCCTCACTGACGGAACTTGCAATTATTTTCTCGTACCTTGTGGATTGTCGCGCTGTAAAAATTCTACCCCCCCGTTCCTCCAACTTCCTTCACCGCGAAGAGAGAGCTGCTGTCGGAGAGGCTCGCACACGTTCGGCGATTCGCGGCCCTACGTGTACGTGTGTGTGTGTTGCGAATCTAGCTGTGTACACGTGTGCATCTATCTGGGTGTTCGCGAATGGGTGAGCCACAGCGATGTTTTATTTTTTTCGCGAACGCGTCCACGTTTCGCCTTCGTTCCCACCCTCCGCCCCCTATATTTTTCTTCCTCCCCCTGCTCGCGCATTATGCATCCTGGCTTTGACAGCCGCGCGTAGCCTCCAGGTGGCATTAGACCCCGCAGAAAAGAACACTGAACGGAATTAGTGACAGTGTGGCGGACGGCCACGATTCTCCACTAGGGGGGTGGAAAGGGGTTGGCTGCTGGCGCGCATTGCGGCCTGAAAATTGAAAAGCAAAATGGCGCTTAAAGGCTAGACCCGGCACTCCGTTCTCGTCCGATGATACGCTGCTAATGGGTTTCCTGCCTGCTCGTCCTGGCAGCTTCCTCGCCAGGACTTCTTCTCTGTTCTCGATCTTCTTCTTCTTTTGTGTCCATCGCCGCACTCTTATTTCGCACCTGACGCAATTGACGCCGCGGCCACCTTTTTTTTATTATAAGCATTTGAAACCCTTCTGGGTTTATTTTGCTTTACATGAATAATATAAGTAAATAAATAATAATAATACAAGTGGGCATAATAGTAATGTCCGCTAACGCTAAATATGTAAGTGACAGTTTTGTAGACTTCAATCTAAGGTATTTTTACTATACACAACATTGCGATGCCTCATTTTTAAAGTAGTGTTAAAATTCTAGGTTCGGAACAATTGAATATAGACGTTCTAACCCATAATATTATTTAAATATTATCATTATTTCATATTTTAGTTTTCTTTATATGTATATATAGGAGGATGAACCTCTTTATACTCGAACGATTTCTTAGCTTTTATTTCTATGCTGTTTTAGGAGTTTCTATTTAATCCTCGTGCACTGCTCGAATCAATTTTACACGGAAGGAGAACTTCGTTTTGGTTTCTGATTTTTCTTGCTGAAACATGTGTGAATCATTTTTACGTCAACTGTTTGTACAGACTGTGCAGCAGTAGATTTCTTCTAGAATTCAATGTTAATTGAATATATAGGTAACAAAATTTTCTGATCCATGTACGAGGGTTAATATGAGATTTACGAAGAAATTAATTTAATATAAGGTAGACTTCAATCTAAGGTGTTTTTATTATACGCAACATTGCGATTCAAATATGTCTCTATATATCGATCGTAATGTTGTTAATAAATGTTAAATGTTCTCGGCGCTACGGTTCGATCAATTACTACTGAGAAATCAAACAACAATTTTGCAGATTATCAAATAATCATCGACGTTTCGATTCTGGTTTGAATCCTTTTCAAGACGTATTTGCATTGCGTCTGTAAAAATATATACTTGTTGTACAATTTTCAAAAAATACTATTAAATTCATTAGGTGCAATAAGAAAATTTGTTTGTAGATATTGTTCATAAAATTGCGATTCAAACATTGCGATGCCTCGTTAAGTCACAACAATTTCGAGTTATCTGATGACAATCAAACGTGTATTTGCATTGCGTCTGTAAAAATATATACTTGTACAATTTTCAAAAAATACTATTAAAATCATTAAGTGCAATAAGAAAATTTGTTTGTAGATATTGTTCATAAAATTGCGATTCAAACATTGCGATGCCTCGTTAAGTCACAACAATTTCTAGATATTTGATGACAATCGAACGTGTATTTGCATTGCGTCTGTAAAAATAATTACTTGTACAATTTTCAAAAAATACTATTAAATTCATTAAGTACAATGACAAAATTTGTTTGTAGATATTGTTCATAAAATTGCGATTCAAACATTACGATGCCTCGTTAAGTCACAAGAATTTCGAGTTATCTGATGACAATCGAACGTCGAGTTAAACACAACAGACGGATTGTGATCTCGATTATGGTTCGAACGTGAGAAACGGACATCTGTTACCAGCTGCACGGTGGATCTCGGATAAACATCTCGACCGGATGACGAAGAATTGCGTTATTATTCCGAACCGTGAAAACTGTCGTCGCCCGATAACCATCAGCGTGTCCGATCAATGGATTTGCAAATACAGCATTATTATTTTTTTCGTCGCTTTTCACACAGGCCAGAAAGCTCGACGACGACGATGGAACGAACGGCGAAACGATAACTTGCCACAGAATATTCTTGCGCTCGCCGCACCTCGGAATGAAATTCAGCGTAAACCAGCCGACACTTGATTTCATTTAACGCCGGGATTTTGCCCCGGCTGCGACTCGGAAACGCCGGATTATTAGAATAATCTAATATATTCTGAAGAGTTACTCGGAAACGAAGCTAAAAACGAGATTCCGGGAAACGGGGGAATTATTAGAACCATTCAAGTTACGCTTTAATTTTCTATGAAACGCGTTCTTGATAACACCGGGAACGTTAATCAATTTTCTTCTCCCGCTAAATGGTTCTTACGTTTTCCCAGTGATAACTGCACAGCGGATTTTATGCGTTTATGACAAAAGTATAATAGCTGTAATTCGAAACAGTGAACAATATTAGAAATATTTAAAAATATATTATTTTCAACCTGATCAAACTATTAAGAAAGAAAATAAATTTCTGTTTCATTTTAGTTCGTTGTAATTCAAGTAGAAAGTTTTTATGTCTAGTGATAACGAATTACGTGGCTATATACGATATTATAAATAAACTACGAATTATTATGAGAAATAAAAATGGTTTGAATGGACTATAAGCAGGACCTTTATGCAATTTCCTATTTTTATAGTTCATTTTTGAAAACTTGAATTGAATTGAATAATATGTGTAATTCGAAACAGTGAAAATATTAGAAATATTTAAAAATACATTATTTTCAACCTGATCAAACTACTGAGAAAGAAAATAAATTTCTGTTTCATTCCAGTTCGTTGTAAATCAAGTTGAATTACAATAGTAGTAGTAGATTTACTATTTGAGTTTGTCTCGTTGCGAGTGCGAAGAGTATTTTTGCAATCGCACTTATTTTATATCGAATCTGCAGAAAAACCCACGTTATTTAAAATTTACAACTTACAACTAAAGGTGTAACGTTACGACATTTTGATTACATTTGGTTCGGAGAAAATATAACTTACGTTTTCTCGTAAGTATATGTATACTTGATTTTATTTTCTGGGTTTCCTTCTTTATTACAGTTACATTAATAAAAAGAAAAAAAGGGGACGAATTGGTAAAATATATTTCAAGATATCTGCAAAATTTACAACTTATAACTGAGCGTGTAACGTTACGACATTTTGATTACATTTGGTTCGGAGAAAATATAACTTACGCTTTCTTGTAAGTATATGTATACTTGATTTTATTTTCTGGCTTTCCTTCTTTATTACAGTTACATTAATAAAAAGAAAAAAAGGGGACGAATTGTAAAAATATATTTCAAGGTATCTGCAGAATTTATTATAGCTACGTTTCGCTCGACGCATGTACCTTCAATTTTTATTTGCATCGCGCGAAAAAAGAAATTAATATGTAACTAGGACAATGTACATCATTATGCAGCCATGAAGTGTCTTTCGCGAGGAAATAGTGACAGAAAACGCTTGCCGTCGCAATGGCGTACATTGTCGATACTTTTAGGCCTTCCGTTAATCGTCCGCGCACGAGTTTTCATTGGATTTTCCGATATTTTTGACAAGTAAAAATTGCTGAAAGTGTAATGTAAAAATTTCATCGCGTAATAACCAAATGAAACAAAAAAAAATGTAACCGAAGCAGTCGCGACTTTTACGATTTTATCGTGTGATCGAAAAAAATGTTCACTCTTTATTTCGCATCGAAATTGCGAAACTTCCTCCCAAAAAAACTAGAGTATTAAATAAATGTTAACAACAGAGAATCTATTGGTAGGTACCCGCGATATTCAAAGTTTGTGAGAACTCTGACTAACATTCTTTATCTCCCATCGTTGCACAAACTGTGTGAAACAGACTCAGACGAAAAACAACAAAAAATACTTCAGATAAAAACATGAAAAAATATTGCATACTTCGAAATTGTACTTTTCAGCATCTGTGACGCGTTGCATCAAATAAAATACTCGATACAACGATGAAACTATCGGGCGACAAAACTTTATCTGGTTTTACACTTTTTTAACTTCCCGATTTTATAGGGTGTTGATGAGACCGATTTTCTGCTGTAATTATTATAAAACAAAATGTACCAGAGACCTTTCGTGCTCGGTACGGTTAACGATGAAAATTGAACTATATCCGATCGGAAGACGATGAAATTTGTTGCAGCAGGGATTTCAGAGATCATCGATATCGAATTATCTCGGCTTTTGACAAATGAGTCAGCGGGGTTATGCTGCAATCGGCCATTGCCGAGGAAGAAAATAAAGAAAGAAAGATTTTTAAGAAAATTGTTTTCATAAAAAAAATTACCCCTTTGGATAAGGGTTAAATGAGTCGGAAGCACACATTGTTATAAAAATGAATAGATTATCTACTGTAATTTTTATAAAACAACAACGTGTACCTTTCGTGCTCGATACGGTTAACGTAAAACATTGAGCTATCCGATCGGAAGATGATGAAAGTTGTTGCAGCAGGGATTACAGAGTTCATCGACACCGAATTATCTCGGCTTTCGACAAATGAGTCAGCGGGGTTAGGCTGCAATCGGCCATTGCCGAGGAAGATTGCAGTCGGCTAAACGTCACTCCTTTTGTGCTTTTCTTCGATCTGAATCCGCACGTCGGTCCACCATTTTGAGGGACGCGGACGCTGGCCCAATTTTTAGGGGTTGGTCTTTTGTAGATCGGCTGCCCAGCCCCGAGCGACCCTCCTGCTGTGACATTTATTTAACAAGGTAACGACATTATGCTGTTAGGTCAGATTAGGGGATCCCCTGGCGCGAGTTCGAGGGTCTAACGACCAATAGAATTTATTGTTACGGGTTGGGTACGTGATTTTTCGGTTGTTACGTTCTCCCATGATGGCTACGTAACGGATTTTCGGTGCCTTCGACAAGCTTCTGGTTTTATTGTGAATCACTTTTTTTCACTACACACACGAAGAACTGCTAAACGATTGTTCTGTTATACTGTTTGCTCTCGTCGCCGAGAAGAACCGAGACAATATCCCCCGAAAAGAATATTTGAATGACATCGTATTGAAATGTTCCTTTGAATTATACAATGTATGGATACCGATTAGAGGAACACGTTTACGTGCATAAATTAATGTAGTTTCGATATTCAGAATTGTACAGAATTTTTGTAATTATCTTTTGCGATAGTTAGGATTAGACTGTGGAAGCGTATGCATTTATTGTAAAATTGAGTATATGAAATTCATTTCTATGCTGTTTTAGAAATCTCAATTTAATCCTTGTGCACTGCTCGAATCAATTTTACACGAAAGGAGACCTTCGCTTTGGTTTCTGATTTTTCTTGCTGAAACATGTGAATCATTTTAACGTCAACTGTTTTTACAGACTGCGCAAAAGTTAACGAGTTGATTTCTTCTAGAATTCAATGTTAATTGTAGCCCAATTTAATTCCCAAGATATACATATAGGTAACTGACTTTAATTTAAAGTTTAATATAACGTATTTACTCAAACAAATTTGTAATTCTTTTTCAGAAACGTAACTGGTACGTATACCGAAGTTTTAGCAACGTCTAAATAGAAGAGATGAAAACATTATAGGGTAAATGTGTCTCATTTCAACCCCTACCCAATATTCTCTCAGGCTTCCTTTATAATAATATTAATATAAAATAATATATAATCCGATGTATTTCTTCTGTCACAAATAGACATTTTTGACTGACATGATGGGGCACAGCATGGTGCAGTTAACCTTCCTCTATCAAACGAACCCTTGTGCAGCTCAAAACGTGCTCGTATAAGGTAAAAAAAACGACAGCCCGCAAACCCATGTTTCGATACAAAATCTAATAAGATTCTAGTTATTTTCTAGTTATGTCACGTGCTATCTACATACCTATTCTAGGGTATTTATCAGTGTTACCAACGTCTGCGCGGAGAAAGTTTTTTTTTGTGGTAACACTGATAAACATACATATGTATCAGTCTAACGCTTCAATTTTGCTATGATTCCACGTTTTTTTCTTTTTTTATTAATGTCTTTATTGTTATTAGTAGATCCGAGTGGACTCAAGCCCCATATATTTGTTGTTGTTACGATTCCACGTTGACAGTCCTGACTAGGCGCCATCTAGTCTAACTAGCTGAACTAAAATTGGCTCTAGACTTGCTTTAAACTCTGGCATCATGAATGGAATATGGGGAAATTGAATGCAATCACGAGTATTCGTTTTTTACCTTATACGAGCATATTTTGAGCTGCACAAGGGTGCATATGAGTGAAAAATGTCTATTTGTGACAGAAAATTAAGTCCAAAGTAGAGCAAACATCGAGAAAACACCAGCAGATTCCGATGTATTTTTCTGTCACAAATAGACATTTTTGACTGATATGATGGGGCACAGCGTGGTGCAGTTAACCTTCCTCTATCAAACGAAACCTTGTGCAGCTCAAAATGTGCTCGTATAAGGTAAAAAAGCGACAGCCCGTGATTGCATTCAATTTCCCCATATTCTATTCATGACGCCAGACTCTAAAGCAAGTCTAGAGCCAATTTTAGTTCAGCTAGTTAGACCAGATGGCGCCTAGTCAGGACTGTCAACGTGGAATCGCAACAACAAAAATATATGGGGCTTGATTAATGTCTTTTAATAAAGACATTAATAAAAAAAGGGAAAAACGTGGAATCATAGCAAAATTGAAGCGTTAGACTGATACATATGTATGTTTATCAGTGTTACCACAAAAAAAATTTTCTCCGCGCAGACGTTGATAATACGGATAAATACTTTAGAGTAGGTATGTCACGTGGTGCCCCTTGCCTCTTAATACCACTTGATTTGACAGAAACGATCAACCGTGCGGCGCTCGCTGGATGTTTCAGCCATTTTGTCTGTGGCCGGGTGTGATCCGCGTCGGCGGGCGCCGCGGCGTTCGTTCGCTTCGGCCTGTATCACGGAAGCCCATCAATTAAGGTGTCATCGGGCGATAGTTCCCGCGTGTTCGAGGGTTGATTGAGCTTGCGATTCGCCGGGAACAACGAGGAAGAATAATAAGTGGAGCGCCATTAGCCCGCGCTCGGTCACCGAGCCACCTCTAACGATTTATTTAGCTGCCGGGGAAAAAGAGTGGAAAGCCGGCGGCGGCCGCCACGGCTCCGTATAATACGCGGGGAATCGTGATTCGAGTTAACGAGGATTTTTACAGAACAAAAAACGCACGGTTCCCTCGAAACGGAACGACGACGGGGGAACAGAAAGAGAGAGAGAGGGAAAACGGTTCGAGAAAGACGGAAGAGCACGGCGAAAAATCCCAAGAGAGCGAGACGGAGAGGGAAATAAATGTTCCGGGCTCGAAGGCCGCAAGTATTTCGCGGGGGCGTCGGCGTAGGATATCATTATCATTTAATTTTCGCGTTCGACGAAACGGCTCCCGGGATCCTGGCGTCGTTAACGTTAACACCGTTATTCAACACCCCCCACCTATCGTTGTTTTCTATAGAACGGGAAAATTTAAATGTCCCAATCGATGCCCGATCATTATTCCAGGCGTGTATCGGTGAGATCGCGACCGGTAACTAGTACCGCGCCCCACAGTCTTGTAAATACGAATCCTCCGGCGTCTTTCGAACCAACCGCGTCGATAGCACTCGTAAGGATTTGCGGAAACGATCCACGCCTTGAAAAATTCACGATTGTGTTGCTCCCATTTTACTCCGCTGCGGAGCAACCGAACCGATCCCGATATATTTTCCTAACGACGCGAGACCGAGAACGCGTTTCGTATTGGAAAATAAATCATTGGATTTCAATCCCTTATGGAAACAAAGTTTATTACATTGGTTCTTTTTTTACCACGTTTTTATTAGCTCGCTTGCTTGTTTGTTCGTTCGTCTGTCTGTTCGGTGACAAATTTTGCAATTGATTTTAAACTAACTTCCCGATGAGCTAGAGACTTGAAGTTGGAAACACAGCTTAGAACTGGATGACAATGTAATATACAAAAAATTTTTTTAAAAAAAGTTTATCCGTTTCGGAGAAATAACAATGTTAAAAAATGTTAAAAATCCTTTGAAATATTTCACATACACAAGACTAAAAAGTTGAAATAAATATGTTTTTGTAATAATATATTTTTATGTAAATAAAAATTAATTTTTAAGAAATACCACGTTTTTAAAAACGGAATAAAAAGTATAAAATAATTGTTTCCTAGTCGCATACCGTTTTCTAACCTCGTACAGATAGTGGTGAAAATTTGTGTTTGCGAATTTTGAATTGCTACGAAAATATTTGTAAGATTTCAAACGAAAAACGTGGGGCGCATTAAATAGATAATCGATGCATCTTGCGCCCCAGGTTTTTCGGTTGAAATCTTACAGTTTGCACAAGAGTTTGAATGTGTTCGCGGAACGAACAATAAAATATAGTGTACAAGGAATTCTTTTTAATGATTAACATTATATATAGTTAGATTGAATATGACAACAATATAGTAATATGATAATATGTAATATTTCACTGGACGCAACCCTGTTTATTCTCAACCCTGATTCTCTCATTATGCAGGCAACGATTAATTTCTAACAAAAAAAAACAAAAATTTTACAGCGCAGCTTACTCCACCCTTCATAGTAATCACACGCTAAAATACTATTAAAGAACGTAATACTGCGTAAACAGGTCGTTCAATAATATTTAGAGGGGATTTAGTAAATTTGAATGACTGAAACATAAATGAAATAATCATCTTATTTACGTTGAACGTTCAGCCTTATAACGCGCTCCTCTGCATGCATTATTCTGCTAGAATATTAACATTTATTTTCGTTATTATATCGCCAGCGGGAAAGCATCTGCATTCATAGAAACTAATTTACTTAGCGCGTCGCAAAATACTTTAGCTGTTTACCGTCATTCACAAAATAAACGCGAGTAATTGAACGCTTTAAAATTTATCGAATGAAGGTGATTACTGGGCACAGTAATCTATGTCGTTTCTACATTTACCAATAAAATAATTTCACCGGGGTGCCAGTAGTTTATTGCAAACGAGATTAACCTCGTAAATGAATATGCACATGTTGGCGCCATCTCTGCTGGGGATAGGCAAATGTATGAACAACATTTTCAGAGTTCCTGCACTGTAATATACGTGAAATGTAAACATTCGTGTAGAATATTCATTGCAAAATAACTTTTCGACAGTTTTCTCGTTGAATTAGACATCTTTTTTTAGCATGTTCTGCAAAAAAGTTCTTCATCCTCCGATACAAATTCCCTAGATTCGTCGATAGTGTAGGAAGCTGCAGTCTTTTCTCTAGAATGTTACTATATGATTCGAAACCAGTTTGCAATGGTGCTGCCTCGGACAGTTTAGCCACAGACGAGGTATACAAGTAGAGCAATCACCCCAGTGGATCTAGTTTCAACGTTTATCATTCGGGCGAGAACAAATCCCTTCCTTGACGGCAGATGGTAACGTGTGCATAAAAATTTGTTACGAATTTTCAAAATGCGAATATGAAATGTGTATAAAAACAATTAGGTATCAATCGTTTTCATCTTTTTGATATTTTTTACGTTACGATAAAAACATTACTGTGACCGTTAGTCGATACGCCGTCGTTAAAAACTGTTTTACAAGGATCGATTGAAATCGCAAGATTACAATGGTGCAATTCATTTGTTATAAATATGCATTACAGCGACAAATACAAGTGACAACAGCATCGCGAAAAGAGAAAGTCGCAAACCAGTGGCAATTATAGAAAAACAATTACATTACATTTAAAGATAATAACGGATGAAGCAAAACACATTACGCGTGTCTTTTTATCGAACTTCCATAGAATATTAATTAATTGCAAACTGACAAAGGATATTAATCCAACCCTGTAGTCGCTTTGGCAGTGACTACATTACCTCCATTCAATCTTGATCGTCGCGATGAAACTTAGAGGCGATATAAAGCAATTCATATCAATGAGAAGCATTAATTGCATTTAACCTTTTAAAAAACCTACTCTTCATCGATGACATTTTTTCCTGACAACTCGCAATCCAGAACAACACCCAGTGAAACAAGGATTCATTGAGGAATTCCAAAATCATTTAAAGACACATTAAAACAGTAAAACTTAAATTGATGGATCTTACAGTCCCAATCCGTGCACTTTATTACTTATTGACGCTAATGCACTAAATAAGTTAATTAAATAAGTTAATTCAATACTTCTCTCAATAATATTAAATTGTCTATATGAACTTCAATATAAATTTTTTTTTACAATAATTCAATACTATCCTCAATAACATTAAATTACCTATATGAATTACAAAATAAAATTTTTTTACAATAAATACTATCCCCAATAATATTAAATTCTCTATATAAATTTCAATACAACTTTTTTGGGGGGGATTGTGTGTCCATCGTTCCTAAAGCCGAGTCCTTTCTCGCAAAACAAAAAAAGGAAAAAAGAAAACTAAACCCACCCTCGTGGTGTCCCTCAGCCGTGATCAATGGAAACACGGAAGCAAGATTCCCGGGAAAATAGTGGTAGCGATCCGGTGTGGTTATTTTGCTTGAGCAAACGGTGTTGTAGCGCTTGCCAGTCTCTCGATTAATCGATAAGACAGTTGCCGGCGGCAGTGCCGCTCGTTTTCCTTATCATTGGCCTAGTTCGGGGTCAGGCTACCGGGGGCGCTGCTCGTCTGCCTCCGTCTCTTTCTGTCTTTTCTCTTTCCGCCGCCTACGTTCAAGTCGAATTCAACATTGACCGTCGTCGGACGGGCCTCGTCGCTGGGGCGAAACTCTCTCGCGTGCACGCGTCGCCGTGACGGACTATGACGGGCAACGGCCCATGCGACGCTATCATGTGTTGGCACATTATGGTGAAGCGCGTTATGTGAACGTCCTGCGACCGGGACCCGGCTGTTCCTCGTACGAGCTAGTATGAGCATTTCCCAGGACAGCGCCGCCACGATCGTCTGCAGGGAGGTCTTTGACGAGACGTCGCATCCGTCGAACGAAGGTACGTCCCCTGAAAAAACTCCTTTAAATTCCTCTTACCCCCTAATGGAGCCCTTTCGACGTTAGGGGGTGGCTAGACACCATCCTGTCCCCGCTCCTCCCAAACGATCGATGTAGCACAGGGTGGTTTTTCTTGGCTCCTACCAAGCTCTTCCGGTTTCCTTCCTCTCTTAATTCTTTTACACCCAACACGCCCGAGGTCACGGCCTTGACCATCCTCTTTACGCCTCTGATCCTTTCCGCGATGCTAACCCGTTCTTCCGGCTGAACCCCCGTCCTCCACAACCTTCTACGCTCCTCTTAATTGGAAACTAATTGCATCGCGTGGCAAGGATAGCCGTGGCGGGCTTGACACAGTTCGCAGAAGGAAAAGGCGTCATATTGCGAAACACACACTCGGTTGCGCAATGAAAACTGACGCGAACGGAGCAAACCAGCCGGACCTCCGTTTTATGGCGGGGGTGGTTTCACCAGTTGTCTCGCGAGATCCCATCGACCATGGGAATATTTACGTTACTCGAAGGCGGCTCGTTTATTTTCTTACTCCGGCGTGCGTTCGAATATGGTCGTCGAATTCCTTAATTAAAATAGACTAAGGTGGTGATCGTTTCCTGAACATTGGAGTCGGAAATAAGAGCACGAGGCTGGAATAAAAATGTAACAAGCAGCTATTTGAACATGCCCCGTTCAGAATTTTTTATTAGAGGTCGAGGATGGCGCGGCTATTAAACTGCGCAGAGTTAAGACGCGAGAGGATCGCGAATGGAACGGCAGAGGGTTGAATGATTTCGGTGGTAAAGTTTCCTTGTTTATTTACACCGCGGCCGGACACGGGAGCAGTGAGCTCGGTAGCCGAGCGTTCCGTGAAAAATCAATAGGATCCGCAGTGCGGCGAAAGTTTTGTCATAAGCCTCGGGAAACCCACCACCCCCTGGGCGGCCGTGCCAGTGACTGACTTCCGCAGGATACGCGTTTGTCCAACACGAAAATCTCGATTTGGTAAACGAATCCCGAACTCCTCCGAAGAAATTCGACTGGATTCCGTTGCAAAATCCTGTACGAACGGTTACAAAAATTTTACCACCGTTCCGTGCTTAAGGGAAGACAGATGTTGCGGCGGGTTAACCCCCATGCACACCGGGGTAGCCACCTGTCAAAGACTTCCATGATGGAATTTTTAACCGTGTTTGCAGCGCTGTCGTCGTCGCGGTTGTCGTATCGCGTTCACCCGCTAAAGGCAACGTTAACTATTCAGAGAACCTAGCCGCCGCACTATGGTCTGGAAACCCGCTTTTCAAGGCAATTTTTCAAGATTAAGATTTTGAAACAATTTTATTTTTTTGGAACAGAATAAGAACCCTTCGAAGCTTCCAAATCCAAATTATTATTCATTTCCGATTATTCATTTCTGAGATATAACGTTTTCAAGACTTAACCTCAAATAATATTAAATTTCATCCATAAACAAATAGTGACAAGTTTAAACAATGTAAACTTTGAGAAAGGTTTTACAAAAACGGCCAAAGTCGGCATAAATGGAACCTTTTCTATATGAAACTGTAGATTTTAATTGTACAACGATTTTAATAAATAGTCATTAAGTCATTAATACATTAGTGATTTTATTTATGTATTTATCTTATTCGTGCTAGTATTATTACTTATGTTATTCCTGCGGCAGAATAGTACTGTTGACATGATTTTTAAGACATTTCCTACGATCTGCCAAAAAAATGTCTGCAACAAAAGTTGATCAGTATTTACATATATATAAATCTCAATATACAAAAATTAAAAAAAAAATTTTATTCATAAAAATGGGAATCGTGTCAGTTTTTCAAATGTTACTATATATTTTTGACTTTATAATATTATTGTTGGTGTTAAAACGAATTCAACGACCTAGCATACTATAACCTTCAACTTCAAAATAACGCTAAAATACTTTTGGCCAGGAAAAACGGGTTTTGAAAACCTAGCCGTCGCGATGAATGAGGATTCGCTGCGCCGGTGATCGCTTCGCGGCTAATTATATGTTTAAACGCAAACGTTGCCAGCGCATCCGGCGACGCGTTATCGCCGAGGGATTTTCGAACGTGATTCTGGAATTAATTTCCCTGTGAAATCGTGGCCCGCCACGGATTCTTATGATAATCATCGACAGAGAAGTTCCCAGGAAAAGAGCCAGTTCCTTTTCCTCTTTCTCTCTCTTCTTCTTCTTTTTTTTGTCGAATGGATAGCTGGGTAAACAGAAGCAACGCTCCACGGACAAAGTACACGGTTGAACCCGAGCCCGATGAATTATTTATAACGAGCGAGCGAAACGTCAATCGGACCGACACCGCGTAACAAGTTCTCGGGCACTCGTTAATCATGTTCGACGGTATTTAGACGAATAGAGAGGGAAGATTAACGGCTCCTGATAGATTTGACACTTTATCTACCATCGGCGAGCGCGCTTGTCTTCCGTCGTTCTTAAAGCCTGGTTCGTTTTCAGATATTTGTCTCGGAAGCACGCCCAAGTGGCAGGCTACCGAAGAATTAATTAAGCGCGAAAGGAGGTCGATGAACGTTGTATCGAATTAAACCGGCCGAATATAATGGACGGTCGTTACCGGGCGAGAATTTCCAAGCTTTTACGAGGTGGAGAATCAGGGTCTGGCTCTCTAGTAGTAGCAATCGCAAGAAAAACATACTGTAAATAGGAGTTCTCTATGGCTGTAGAAAGTTGAGATCAAAGAAAATACGGGCGAGTTCGTTAACTTAGAAATAACTCTTGCAATACTGGAAAAAGCGTTTGTGAAAATTTGTTTAAAAGAACGCTGTTTAATTTTTAAAAGAGTCACATGGAGGGCTAAATTACGCTAAACAAAAAAAAAATATAAATATATTATATTTATATTTATTATTTATTTTATATTTATATTTAACTGAACACCTTTCATGGCCATTGGTTTAAAAAGTAACTCCATGTAGCTCTTTAAAGATTAAATAGCATTTTGTTCAATTTATATTTATTAGACGTCGTTTACTAAACAAATTCTTACAGATAAATTGAATTCCTTAAAACCTGTGGAATCAGTTATGCTCCTTACTGTATGGTCACCGTAACCAATACGATGCCACAAAGAAAAAGAATGTAGTTCTCACGTTTTTCCACAGTTCGTGTCTGTTCGATGAATATTCTCGATGAAACAATCGAAGCGATTACAGCGAGCTATTAAATTTTCGCACCGTAATGTCGGTGAAGTATTTGTTTGCCGTTTTCTCGCAAGTTTCGCGCTGGTTCTTCGGCAAGTAACGATGTGCGTAAACCCACGAAGATATCTTGACGTCCCCTTTCTTCCGGAAGAACAGTTCCGCATTGCCACGTGTACGCTTCACCTGGACTACAATCGATAGGCGTCGTTATAACACACGGTCGACCCGGGAACCTTGAAATCACTTGTTCGAAGGTTTATTAATACTTTCTCACTGTTACTTATTGACACTGGTATTTATAGTAGCCGGGCAATTTAAGATTACCACCCTTTAACCGAGTGAACTCTCCGTCTCGTTCGTTTTTCATGGAACGAAGATTCCAGGGTTCCGAACAATGCTGCCGTGACGCGTCGAGAATTTCTTTATTCCACGGACATCCTTGACCTCTTTCGAAAGCTTTATAAAGCTCACAAGGCGCACGCATATCCAGCGAAAGCTGTCTGTTTCCAAACAAATGAATTTTCCAGTGCGGCATGCAATGAACAAAAATCAAAATAATCGTCGTTCGATTCTAATTTAATTATCCAAGAAAATCGTCAGTCAGTAAGTAAGGAATGTGTATGTAAAAAGTAATTTTTTTCCAACAACAAGAGCCATTCCATACATACAACGATTGTTGTTATATTATTCTATATAAAACATTCCCAGTAAAATAAAAATTCTAAAATAATTTCAAAGTAAATGAAAATGGCCATAGTAGGTTAAACGCAAAGAAAACAATTTATTGACTGAACCCTTCCAATTGGGGTGGGGGGCAGGGAGGGTAGGGTAGAAAATCTCATTTTGCTCGCTTAGAGCTGTTTAAATTTCGTCGATGATACGCCTCTCTACGAGGTCTCCTTGACGCCGGGTAGAGTAGCTAGGTGGTAATTAACTAATGGAGTGTGCGATTGCTTTTTCAGAGGTACTCGACTATGCGAGGCGCTTGGGAATTGACCCCGATGCGGAGCCGCACCTCATGGACTTGGCCCGGGAGGGCCTCATGGCGGCCCTTCCGAAAGGCTGGCAGCCATGTTACCAGGAATCGACGGGCGCTTGGTATTACTACCAAGCTTCCACCGGAACTACCACCTGGGAACACCCTTTGGATGCCGTGTACAGAGAGCTGGTCGAGCAGGCCAGGGCTGGCAACACCAGGCAAATGAGCGTCGGTACGGATTGCCTCGTCGTTTCAGCTGAATGGAAAATATAGGAGTAACCCTTTGCACTCTTTGGCCGAATCCTCGATCAGTGGCGCACTCAGGTTTTAATCTGGGGAGGAGAGGGGTGAAGAGTAGAACAAAATGACCTTTTTTTGTTAACAAAAATATTTTTCAACAGTAGCCACTCATATTTATTCATACAGGGTGAGTCACCTAATGCCGAAAAACAAATTCTGTTTTTATGTCATTTTTTTAGAGGTCACATTAATTTTTTAAAATGGAGCCACCCTTTTTTAAACACCTACAATGATAGTCCTTTTCATTAGGAATTCGGTGTCTATAATTGAAATGACCTTTTTTTGTTAACAAAAATATCTATCAACAGTAGCCATTTATATTTATTTATACAGGGTGAGTCACCTAACGTTTGCACGTCGAATATATTTGTTGTTTCCAATGACACGTAAAGTAAGGACAAAGTTGAATGGTACAATGGGGATGATGCCAAAAAACAAATTCTGTTTTTATGTCCTTTTTTGAGAGGTCACCTTGATTTTTTTAATGGAACCACCCTTCTTTTAAACACCTACACTGATAGTCCATTTGATTAGGAATTCATAATTATTCCAAGGTCATTCAAGGTCACAGACAGAGAAAACTCAGGCAATTTTTCTCGTTCTCGCGTGAGGATTGACAGCTATAGCTGTTAAAATATTAATTATTCTTCCGTTTGTACTGACTCACCCTGTGTACAGGGAAAAATTGTTGAAAATGTTTAGTTTCACATATAACACAGCCAAAAATAGTCGAAATTGGAGAGGAAGCAGCTGTTCTACGGTTCAGCTAATTTTCCAGTGTTATATTTCCTTTTTCCTGGGGGTGACTTGACCCCCTGAGTGCGCCACTGTCCTCGATGCACCCCACACCCGGTAGAGAACGTGACAGAGACTGATATCACAAAGACAGAAATTAGGTGCACGGCTTTATGCGTTGCTTCTCGCGTTGATCCGTAGTGAATGAATCACACGGTGGCACTAATTCTCGCTTGGACCCCCGCGAACGTGATACAAACTGATCGCCAGCATCGTTTTCGCATTGGCGAGCAGCGAAACGAACATGTAAACCATACAGATGAAATATTTTCTTATTGCTGATGTAGCGGTTTGTTTAATCACAGAGAGAGAGAGAGAGAGAGAGAGAGAGAGAGAGAGAGAGAGAGAGTCGCATCCCAGCATGTAACATATTGTACATGAATAAAGTGTGAAGTGAATCCTTGGCTCGTGATGGCAAAATTTTTGTTTAAACGTTTGTTCTGTTTTTTTTTATCTCTTTCACGTTACGCGACCACTTCGTGCAAAGGGTTAACAGGGGTAATTGTCGAATGTCTGTGACACGTCTTTTTACTATAGTTCAGTTTGCACGTTCGCTTGTTTCCGTGACAAAAATTGTTTTTCATCATTGCCAACTTTTATCAGGATATCAACAAGATTCTATATTTAGGAATTCTGACGAGGTAGATAAGCATACCGTTAACGGTTTTAATTATACGGTTGCGTCACTCCTCAATAAATTCTCCCCTGGTATGCGTGACATCGGCGAAGTTCAAGCTTTGGAAACAGCTGACCGTCTGCTATGTTGCATTCTTTTTAATTAATTAGGAGCAAGTTGAATGTCACGTTAGTCATGTATGGGTGATATTAGTCCTTGACCTAGATCAGTGGTTCTTAACCTTCTTGGAGTCAGGGAACACTTTTGGTTATATGAAAAATTTGCGGAACACCAAAATTAATATAGTAAATGAGAATGACTTTTATAATTTTTTTTATGATTTTTAAAATAATAATAAAAAACAAATTCATTGTAAATATGTGTTGCAAAATATTTGTGCTTTTTCATTGTGCTACATTCGAGCAAATTAAATTAGATTTGAAGAATGTATAAGGGTGGAAGGATTATCGAGTAGGATTTTAATTTTTTTCAATTTATGTTTCGATAATGGAATTATTTAGATTTGTTGGAGGTGTTTTTACAACCAGTTACGCCAACGCTATTTTCTTCTGGCTGTGATACATTCGATTAAATGATAAATGATTGTTTTTATTGATTGCAAAATATTTGTGCTTCTTCATTGTCATTCTTATCTTCTACATTCGAGCAAATTAAATTAGATTTGAAGAATGTACAAGGGTGGAAGGATTATCGAGTAGGATTTTAATCAATTTAGGTTTCGATAATGGAATTATTTAGATTTGTTGATTCAAGGTGTAACCAGTATGATATTTCGGTTTGATTGATTAAATTATCCCAAACTCGTAGAAGGCTTTCGGGGTTGTGATGCTATTGAAAGAAGAAGAAGAAGAATAAAAAAAGTATCAACACGTTCGCCGATCGTCGCAGCTACATTTTCCCGCAACCCAATACTCCAACGCCATTTGCTTGCTTACACAAATCCAATATCATTGCACGCGCGCGACACTAATCCACGAGAATCGGATCCGATGAACGTTAGCTGGCGTGTCGACAAGAAAACTCGTTTCCTCGATTCCCACAGTCATCTCGCGTATCGACCAGTCACGCGGGACACAGGTCTCATCTCGTTTCTATTGAACTTTCTCCCGATACCCGTCCCTTCTCTTATTAAACTCGTGACTGTTGGTAAACAAGATAAGATAATCCCCAGTGAGTAATCAGTAATCATCGTTTCCTGCGCGTTCTTATCTGTTCCTCCACTGATACAGCTTTGATCAGGCAAATAATCATGCTCGGAATTCCCACCGGCCGTCTAAAAACACCTGTTACACGGATCCCGACTAGTCCAGTCGCCAGGTACATTTACCTGGAAAGTATTCGGAAATTAATGAAATTTTGATATGGCGTTGGTGAGTGAATCGAAGAAAGGGCCCTTTTAGGATTTCCTTTTTTTTATTTTATTACTTATTGAAATTTTTTTAATTAATATTAAATATAATATTATTTTATATTTCATTCATTTTAAAATTATAATAATAAATTATCATCAAGAAAATTCTATTTTTTAAATTATTTCAATATTAACCTCAAATAATATTAAATTTTCAAGGTAATAAAAATCGTGGTTTTTCCCCCTCTACAAGTTAGCACTGGGTCCTCAGGGTCGAAAACTCAGATTCGACACAATTGTGTGAAAATTTCATTAAGTTCGGAATACTTTCCAGGTAAAAGTACCTGACGACTGGACTATACCTTCTTTATAAAATTCCGATTTTTAAGAGAAATGTATTTTCACAGCTTTTTTCCCCTCGCTATCGCGTTGTTGTCGTGTTCTCGCGATTCCCGCGCCAAGGACTCGGTTTGGCAGTCGATTGCCCGGCCGCTGGCCGGTCGTCAAACGAAGAATTTATATTTTTAGTCGTTGCGCGGAGTTTTTGGCCGTCGCGCTCGTCGATTTCTCGCGTCCTCTTCCTCCGTCTCGTTCGATCACGGTATCGTCCGACGATATCCGTTGCGTAACGCGGAAACATTCTCTCTCTCTGGCGCGCTTGACCTTGCTGCAGCGGGTTCGCACAATTGCACGCGCGTTTCGTTTTCTTTCCTCGGCGACCGCAGATCACTGGCTACAGTACGGACTCTACTTACTCACAAGGTTTCTCTATCTCTCTCTCTCGCGCGAGCAGTTTTTTTTTTCTTTTCGCTCTTTTTACGTAACGCGTCGTTACCAGAGACGTTTCGGTTTTATGTAACCTTCCGATTCGCCGACGGGAACCCGCAATCGAAACCTCCGCTCTCTCAATTATTTACCGGGACCGCGAGACGATTACGATAACGAGCACCTTATCGTCGAGTACGTTCGATTGCGCGCAACCAGCTGCGATTGTTTGTCGCTAAACGTTTCGGGAAACGATCCTCGCTTGGCAATGTTCATCGGCTTTACAGTTCTATCGTTCACGCTCGCTTAGTCAGACTCTGCGAGATTCCCGCTTTGTCTCTACGTTCGAAAATGTAATGGGACGCCGCACAAGTGCGGCTATTCGGTCGGGAAAGTCGCGAAAAATTATTTCAGCGTTATTTATGGGCTGAAGGTTGTGGTATTAATGGATCGTTGAATTCGTCTTAACGTTAGGTATAACGTTATGAAATGATAGATGCATTTTAAGATTTATAACATCGAAATGATTTTGGTAATTATATAGAAATGGTCTGCGTACTCCGATTTTGATGAAATTTTAATATGTTATAGATTTCGACATTTTGAACAACTTTTTCCTTTTCCAATGTACGGGGTTGCTTTTAGTTTTCGAGATATTTGCAAAAGACTATCGCTAATACTGTATTGAATTTTTCGTATTCCTGCATGCTCCGCAAAATATTCGGAAAATATTTCCTAATAGAAGATTATTCATTGGAGAATATCTCGGTAATTATTCATTTTAAGTTTGGTGTAATTTGAATGAAAATTTTCATTTGAATGGAAAGAAACATCGAGAAGCAACCGTTAGACTTGTTATTTCATCGACTGTTTTTTTAATCACTGTGTTAATTTGACACCGAGGAACAGATTCAATTCGTGAAATGAGGGACGGATGAGGGTTGATGGGACCGGGGAAATGAATCTTTGTCCGATTTCGGCTTTTGTCCAGAAAGTCGACGAGCAGAGAAATCCTCCGTGCAATTGTAACGTGAAATGGCAGAGTAGCGTGGTGGCAGCAGGGAGTTCGGTATTCTTTATGCGAAACACGAGATCGCGGTCGTCACACGTGTGTGACTTCGGTGTCGAGCGTATTGAGAATCGTGGAGAGAGAGAGACACTCTTGCAGCCGTAGGTACTTGAGCACAATAACAAGGAAAACCGTGGTAGGCCGGTCGCGTAAGTTTTCCTGTTTGTTGGGTCCGGAGGCGCACACGTGTAAACGCCGGTCGAAAAATGCGACAAGCGAGCCGAACTAAGGGAGACCATGTGTTCATTCCGTGCGGTTCGAGTGCAATAAGGTTACAGACGAGCGGATTTGTTGCGCGATCCTCCTCGATCGGATAGGCCGACGAGCGGACGACGTCGTCGCTCGTCGGAGAGCCCTTGAAACTCTTTTCGAGCGGCTGCCGGCCGTGCGACACATTCGTTAAGGCACTCACGTGCCGGCGCACTCGCTCGTGAAAGTACGTAATAGCCGCTTGAAACGTAGATCCGTCCAATTATCGCGCCGCCGCGTATCGGACGCGAATTGTTGCCGGGATGACGCTTCTTTTTTTTTTTCACCGGCGCGGCGCACAGTGGTCTGGACACCCCGTTTTCGTGGCCAAAAGTATGCTATCATTATTTCAAGTGTTAAAATCATAGTTTTGTAGGTCGTTGAATTCGTCTTGACGTCAGCACAGGGTGTCCCAAAATTCGTGTAACTCTTGGAAATGGGAGGTTCCTTGGGTCATTTGAAGGGACATTTCCCTTTACAAAAATGGTGTCCGCGTCTTTGTTTAGGAGTTATTAACGAAAAACACGAACCAATCAGAACGCGGCTATAGCGGACTGAATCCGACTCGGTTACAGGTTCCGCTAAGCGTGGCGTAGCCGTTGGCCGAGCCAGAATCAATCCGCTGTAACCGCGCTGTGATTGGTCTGTGTTTTTCGTTAATAACTCCTAAACAAAGCCGAGAACGCCATTTTTGTAAAGGAAAATGTCGCTTCAAATGACCCAAGGAACCTCCCATTTTCAGGAGTTACACGAATTTTGGGACACCCTGTATAATTATGAAATAAAAAACATATAGTGACCTCTAAAAAATAGAGGTGACCTTGATATTTGAAGAAGAAAAAATTTCTTTCAAATTTTTTATATTGACGTTTATAAAAGACTGAATGCTGAATAACTTTTGGTGAAACCGTTTTTTTGTCAGATCATCACATATAACTGAAAAATTGTGGACAATGCTTCTCGCGAAAGTAGGTTTTTCCTTGCTTGCATTAAAAAGACGTACATACTGATATTTTTCAACATGTCTAAGTATTAAATAAAAATTAAAAAAAAACAATTAAAAATAATAATAATTGTTTAATAATTTAATAAAAATTTTTTTTAATAATTGTTTTTTTTTTATAAAACAAAACAATAAAGCGAACAAAACTGAACTAGGGAAAACATATACATACATAGTAATTCCAAGCTGCTATGCAAGATTCAAGTGGAACTGCGTATCTAGGCGTCAAATAACCGCGGGCCCGTATTTGTTAAAATCTATTTATAGTTCAAGATTGCGGAAGATTGCAGTTAAAATTTATATGCTCTTCTTAGTAAATGTTCAAGCTTTCATATAAAACAAGTCCGATGCTTCGCACTCTCAAGCATTTTTGTATAATTCTTTCCAAAGTTTGAAATGTTATTAATTTACGCTATTCGTGTATGGACTAAACAATGCTTAAAACTGGATTAAATATTTGAATTGCGCTTACTAACACGTATAAAACCATCATTAAAATATGTTTTCTGATATTCGATGATTGAAATCGAAAACGTTTGATTTTACTTTGAATTTTCTGACTTTGTCTTTAGAACGCTGTATCTCATCACAGAATTATCTAAAATAAATAATATTTTGGATTTGGGAGCTTTGAAGGGTTGTTACTTTACAGGAAAAAATTTTTTCAATATATTGAAGTTGAAAAATTGAATTTTGGCCACGAAAACGGGGTCGCCAGACCACTGTGGGCGACCCACGCGAGGCTGATGCGACGCGAGCTGCCATTCAAAAGGGGCACACGTACTGGCTCTGTCCCGAGCACAACTGGGACAACCTCTAGTAGATAGTCTCGAACCCTTCTCCACCGTGTTCTAATTTTTGTTACACTCGCACGGGTCAATTTGTCTCGACAACGAAATCACATATAGCCGCACAGTGGAGACCTCATTTTCGTAGGCAAAATTCAATTTTTGGTAATTATATAGAAAAGGTCTGCGTACCCTGATTTTCATGAAATTTTAATATGTTATAGATTTCGACATTTTAAACAACTTTTTCTTTTTACAATGTAGGGGGCCGCTTTTAGTTGACGAGATATTTGCAAAAGACTATCGCTAATACCGTATTGAATTTTTCGTATTCCTGCATGCTCCTCAAAATATTTGGAAAATATTTCCTTATAGAAGATTATTAATTGGAGAATATCTCGGTAATTATTCATTTTAAGTTTGGTGCAATACTTTTTCAGCAGAATTTGCTGTTTTATCCGAAGTCGTGGAAAAATATTAGCCATTAAATTTAAGGAATTATAAGGAATAGATTTGTGGAAACTGATTTCAAATATCATCATTTGTTTTTAAGATTGTTAATGAAATTATAAACTGTAATACAAAGCTGACTTGTATTCTAATCGTAAAAACCGTGGAAAAATGTTTTTGCTCAGTTAGCGCCAAGAGTCATCGAACCACTATGGCGCCCGTGGCAAGAATGTAGTCGCGTACAGGGGCTGACAAAAATAAAACTTTACTATTTCTCTTTTATATTTTATATTTTTAGAACCGTAGAAAAATAAGGAATTTTAAATTGCATTTACAGTCGGGTGATTCTTATTTTTTAACTTTTGATTTTTTTGGCCTTATGGTATAAAGGCATAAAGGTCCACAGTCTAGTAATAAATCTGTATTAAGCACGAAATAACGTTCGAAAGGTCAGCTATCAAACCCATGCAACGAGTTTATGATTTCGAATAATGTTAACTAGCACCGAGCACCTCATATTTCACCACCTGCCTTTCTAAATCTGTAATTTGGCTTAGATGCGCGGGACACTCTACAACACTTGTAATCGTCACCGAAATTGTGACTGGGTTAAATTCTTGGTAAGAGCAGACAGAAAATATTCGACCACTCATACTGCTGCGCATAAAATTTGCAACGCCAAAAAACGCTTCGATATACGTGTATCTAAAATTCTTTTCCGAGCTAATGTTTAGTTTCCACAGTTTCAAACCATCTGTTTGTATCTCACAGACAGGAAAATTGGAAGTAATCAAAGACAAATAGACTCGCTGTATTAGCAACGTATGTTTCATCGGCTAGAAAGGTGCTGAGAGCTAAATACAAACTTGCAATTTTGTTGCAAAGTGTGCTTACGATAAATATTGGAATTGGCAAGGAAAACGACGCGTCATTTTGCGGTAATGATTAACACGGATTAGGAACAATCGCGTGGTCGACGGTTTTCTTTAAAACCACGGATGCGGTTGACTCAGCCAATACAAATTTGCACGACGGCGAGGAGTCAATATTTGTTGGCATTTCCCACCCTCCGGCTCTTTCGGTTTTGCTTGGTGAATAGCAGAAGATTAAACGCTCGTCCTTTCGATTAAAAGTTCGCCAACGTCGATGATTTTGTGGATCTGCAAAATTTTGTACGTCCTCGTTTATTTCCAAACGGTTTAACGCTGGAACAACCTAGCATTTAAAGTTGCAAGTTTGTACCACCTTTAAAACGAAACAAAACTCGTTTTTACAAAATGCGGAGTGTCCCAAAAATATTGCATCCCCTTGTAAAGAGGAATTCTTATAAAATTGACATTTAAAAAATTTCTTTTTCTTTTGCATTATATTTAGTTTATTAAACAGTACAACTTTTATCTAAAAAATTCTTTGATATTTTTATTAGATCTATTTCAAATTTTGCACAGATTATATTTTCGTCCAGTGGCACCATTCTAGGGGTTGTCCCACAAAAAAATCTGCAAAATAATTTTCGCCAAGTATAACGAAGATTCACCCTAAATGTAGTCATTGATTAGAGACAAATATATCTTAATTTTTTAGTGGTGACTCTGAGCCACCCTTCGACTTCCAAGGGTTAACAATTTTTCCAGAATCGGAAATTTAGTGTTCACATTTATTTAGGATTCCCTGTAAATGTTTCTCATTTCTTCATTGCTCGCTATTTAGTTGCGAAGTTAAAAAGAGCGGGTTAAAAAGAGCGAAAGAGGGGCGAGTGCGGTGGGCGGTTTTAAAAAAGCGTTTGAAAACACCAGGGAAAAAGTGAGCGCGCGGTTCTAGACGTGTCGAGAGCACTCCTCGTTGATACATAATAATCGCTTCCGCGCTGTTTCAGGCTTTTAGGCATATTTTCTTATCCATTTCATTGCTGTCCCTGTTATCTCTGCGGTGAAAAAAAAGAAGAGAAGTAGAGACGCAAAACACAGTCGTTGACATGCACTCGAGGGAACGTTGACACTGTCGCCTCTTTCCCTCGAGAGGGCCATCGTGATCGAGGAAAGGTTGCGTTTCTCTGATCCATGAAGTATCGGTTCCCATCTCTTTCGAGTTTTCTCCCCTGCGGTATCGAAACAGTACCAGAGGGAGTATTTTTAGCGCAAAATATTTTAATATGCATCCACAAAGGGAAAATTCGAATACGGAAAATCCTTTTACGGTCTCTATCCTCTATTTTTGGTTCGTCTGGCGAAACCATTTCACGCCAATCCTCCTTCTCGTTCAGGGGGTGCCTGATCTCCTGGCGTTGCGATAGAATCAAGCTGAAACCAGTCTGGTGTCCTATTCCGGATGAGGGGTCAACAAACGTTTATGTTAAACAAAACACAATTTTATTAATAAAATTCCTCACTCCGGTTAAAAAAGAGATTTCTTTGAAGACAGAATTTTAAAAGGGTGAGATCCTTAAAGGGCGAGTTAGATGACTACAATGATGTGTCATAGTGCTGATTTTTCTATGACTAAGAGTAGTGGCCCATCTAGATTCATTGTCGAAAACATCCCAGTCAGTACGTAATATTAAAAATTAAGTAATTGGTCCTACCACACAGGTTACAAATATTTATTTTTTAATCAGCAGAGGAGGATTCGAAGACGACAGCCAAGGACTTGGAGTCGCACGAAGAGGCGACATTACCCAAGGAACCATCCACCTCGAAAGACCTAGTGAAATCATCCAGCAAGACCAGCTTACCAATCACGAGGATCCCCACGAAGTTGACACCGCTGAAGAAACCAGACAAATTGGATGGAATAAGAAGAAAGGAAAGTCCTAACCAGGAGAGACCGACCAAGTACCAAAATGAAAAGACGCCGGACACTCCACTGGCGACAGACAGAGCTGCTAGAGACTACACCAACCTGAAGTTCCAAGATCCTAAGTTCTACGAGTGCCCGAAACTTCTGGAAAATGTTGTCTCCCCGTCAACGTCGATGGCGTCGTCGGCCGTGCTTCCCGCGAAAGAGCTCGACTTGAAGGAAGTACTGAAGAGGTCCGAGTCCCTGAGTCCCAGGAACGAGAAGTGGGGACAGCTGTCCTGCAAGTTCAGCTCCGAGGAGAGTATCATCGACATTGATAAACTCAGCGCTTCCACGTTGTTCAAGTCGGAGAAGACTGATAAATTCGACAAAGAGAAACACCCTAGCCAGTTCGGCCAGCCGAAGGAGCTGACTTTAAGTGGCGGGGGTACTATGTTTCTGAAGAGTAACAGAAGCCGGGATAATACGCCTAGTCAAGAGGCTGCTAAGCTCGATGACTTCCGGACCATTGCGATTACCGACGAGATCGCTACCGTCGGCGGAGACAGGCTCAAGTCCATTCTCAGGGAGAAGCAGTCCGAAGATGGTAACAGCACTATTTTCACAGTTCCTCGCCTCCTAGAAGTTAGCCTAGCACTTGACGAATTAAATAGTTTCAATAGTTATGCTAAGTTTGTGCTAGTTGCGCTACCCTTTTTTTAAAGAGCGGTGGGGGAATCTTATAGACACCCTCCCCTTCGATGGCCATTGGGATTGGTGGTGTTGGACTAGGCACCCCTATTAGATGGACTTGGGGGGTTTATCATTCGCTAGAAACAGTCTATCACCATATCAATTAAACCCCCATCGGTCAGGGCATTTAAAAGAAGATCCTTTTCCTCCTTCTTCAGCGAGACTTCTCAACCCCCCTCAACTACTAGTTTTTCCAGCACAACGATATTAAGGGCACTTTACTCTGACACGTTTTTCTCAATTTTTTGTATTATAGTTTCAACATTTGAGCACAATGTAACTCAAACTTAGCACAACTTACCAGAACTGTTGAAATGATTTAATTCAGCAAATGATACGCTAACTTCTAGGAGAGGTGACTTTTTCCATTTATTAATTTCTAACGATGTATTTCGAACTTTGACAGATGACAGACCAGTGGACGAAGAGCGCAAGAGTGTCCGTTTCGACATCGAGAGGGAGGTGGACATCAAGTTCACGTATTCGGAGGACGATTGGGACTCGGAATCGGAAGAGCAGAACGTCCGGATATCCGCGGTGGTCACGAACAAAGTGACCGGTTCGATTCTGTCCTCTCAACGATCCAGTAGTCAGAGCTTCGACGACAAAGAGGAGCCCGAGAACAAAGAAGACTCTGAGAGCAAGCTCGACGAGGACACCAGGAAGAGCTCGTCGTCGGACAAGGCGGAGTCCTCGACGAAGAATGGCAAAATCGTCGGGAAGAGGTTCGTCGTTCAGAACGTCTCCGAGAACGAGCACCGCAATCAAATGGCCAAAGAAAGTCTTTCCAGAGAGAGTATGTCCAGAGAAAGCAGCCTGGACTATGTGCCGAGCAAGTTCGACAAGGTGAAGAACATCGATCTGGTTTCGAAAAGTGAGACCGACTGTAGCGTGGCGAGAAGCACCGACTCTGACGAGTTCAGGAAGAGCAAGCTGAAGTCGGAGAAGCCGAAGAAGTCGGTGATTAAGTTCTCGAAGCAGACCGACGACGACGACACGTCTGACTTGTCCAGGGTGAATCAAGAGCTGGAACTTCCTCGGCAAGAACTTCCCGGCGAGCTGAAGAGCTTCGAAGAGACGAAGGCGCAGCTGAGTATGGATCACCAGAATGAGATCGAATCGCTGAAGAAGGAGTACGAAGAGAAACTGGAGAAGACGAGGTGGGATCTGGAGAAGAATTTCGTAGCGGAGAAGACGCTCTTGGAGAAGAATATGGACGACAAACTGGAGGAGCTGAGACGCGTGATGTCTGAGAGGGTAGGTTGTTGCTAATATTATTGGCAGCTGGAAAGAAGTCTTCCGAGACGGCACAGGGGCAAGGGGAATCTCTTACACCCTTTTCTCCTCACTTTCTTGTCATCCCCATCCCCGCGACCCGCTATTGACCCCTGGGGACCAATCCCATGACCAATGGGGACCTTTTTTACAACCTAAGCTAATGTTAATGTTAGGGGGGGGCAGGATCTCTGCCGAACTCAACTGTCCACCCCCTTAGCTGACAAACATCCCGGGGGGAGTGGTCAGCTTCCCCACCCTACTCTATAAGACCCCAGGCGGAGGGACCTACCTGATGTCCCCATCCCAGGAGCCTTCGCATCATCCCACCGGATATAACTTCCGTTATTGCTACTTGATTGGTTTTACAGGAGGAACGAGAGATTCAGCAGCTGATCGCTGAAATGGACGAGGCGAGGCTGGAGAACCTGAAGAAAGTGAAGGCCGAGCTGGAAGTCTGCTACGAGAAAGAGAGACAAGAGATTCTGACGAACTTGAAGATCGAATTGGACGAGAGGAAGCGGGAGCTGTTGGAACTGAGAAATCAGGAGATGGGGAAGCTGGAGGATGAGCACGAGCGTGATCTCGGCGAGGAGAAGCTCGCGAAGCTCAGCGAGATGGAACTGACGAAACAGCACAACGAAAAGATCGAAGCGCTGAAGAAGGAACTGGAGAAAGAGTTCGACGAGCTGCGTGCCGAGCTCTGGACACGACAGAGGGAGAAAATAACGAAAATTACGGAGGATCACGAGAAGTGCCTAGAAGACATTCTGCGTAATTTCCGGATCGACGTGAGTACCTGACGATGCCTATTATTCTAAGTACCTGAGACACCGTGTGCACGCGACCCTGTTGCGCAAACCTTTGTCCGATTCTCCCCGTTGCGCCGCCGCGATGCGACTCCGGTTGAAATGCTACCTCGAGAACCCATCCTTCTTTAAGGAAATTAGCTTATTTATGGCCGATGGAAACGATTGACGTTATGCAACCAGGCTAGTTGACTCGGAGCTCCAGGCGGTTCGTACGACGAGACCTCGTTAGCCGACTATTTCTTTCTGCGAACGCAATAAAATGGATCGCGCCCGAGAGCTCCTTCGGTGCTAATAGATTCGTCATTCGGTCACCACGGTTTCGCCCATGATTGTGTAACCACGTCCCCGGAATGCCTTGGTGTAGCCTTAAGAGAGTTTTTCCATGAATTATGTACTCGGAAGGAATCTAGCTTAAGGGGGTATTCTGTACTAGAGGCCTCGCGTCGAAATTTTTCTAAGGGAATCAGACGATTGTTTCGCATTGGGCTTCTGCATACGTGCTATCTATTATTTGGACTGTATACTAGAATTTTCTCAAGTGGATATACTTGAAATTGTAGGAGTCACAGTTCCTTGAAAAAGGGACATATAAAAAAGTGCCTTAATTGATTGACACAATTCACTAATATTTAAAAAAATTAGTTTCTTCATGTTTAGTGCATTTTAATGTAAGCGTGGTTTTTAAAATGTTTTTTAAACCTTAAACGTAAGTTTTACCCATTCTTCTTACGAATTTAAACGAATCCTCTCACAGACGTAGTTTTAAAGACACGCTCGAAGACAATGCCTCTAGAACAGAAGATCCCCTTAAGAAACAACGAAGTATATCGCGTGCTTGGAAACGCACCGGCAGATTGAACATATCTACTAAATATTGAATACTATTTTACTAGAGCAGGGATATTAGATGAATCTAATTATTTTTTTAATATTATCAGATTTTCATGATAGCGAGGCTCGAGGGGTTATGCTCGGTTAGGAATTTGTTATTTTTTTTTCAAGAGCTTATACGCGATTCACAGAAAATCTTTTTGTATCTAAGAGACTGTATGCTCGAACAAGTTTTACGTAATTATATAATGCTAAAAGTTGTCAAAAATTTACAGTAATTACAATAATAAAAACGTTCACCGTTAGATTAATTAATAATTGTTATTATTTACATAACCGAGCATAACCCTTTCTGAAACTAGAAATATTATATCTGGCCAGTTTTATACACTACTCGTAGTTACGAAAGGCGTGCCAAATCTATTAGAAACACTATATCAAGTTTTCCAAGAATCAATGTATTTATGTGTATCGTGGTTCACGTAAGCTTAACAACGTTCGTCATATCATTAATCGCACAAAATAAATATGTAACTGAAATCCGGAACAACCACTTGAGGCAATTTTCGTAAAAATAGCAGAGAACGACAACACACTATTGCGAGCTTCTCTAGTATTAAGCATCGAGTGAATCGAACTATAGACTACTGATTATGGCTTAACAATTGACGCTGGCTCCGATATAAGATAATAAAAGTAATACGAAATATGCAGTCTCTGTGTCCTAACACTAAACATTCCCGCTCGTAAATCTTAGGATATCTGTTGTGCCAAAAGAAGAATAGAATATGTTCTAAACATAATACGAGACGAGCAATAGTCGAGTGAGCAATTGGACCTGTTGCCAAATCTGCTGCACAATAGGATACCTAGTATTTACGAACGGGTGTGTACCTATAATATACATATACGTGAATCTATGTGACCCGATAGGCAAGCGATGAGTCTCAGCACGATTGCGACATCCCACGTTCGAATCCTAGCAAGTAAATTGCTCCTGCCTCCGTGGATCACGATGGATGATGCTGGAGGAGGATTAACGGGCCGACCGGTGTTTGTCGTTCGGTGTTTGTCAACGTTTTCACGAATGGGAGTCCCGTTTCTGGCTCGGAGCTGAGTCTGAAGGGAGTTTGTCTGCTGCCGTTTCAGGAGACCGTAGCCCAGCAGCAAATCTACAAGCAGCGTTTAGGGGATATGTGGCCGGGCAGATCCGTGGAGATCAAGGCGAGGAAGCTGGCGGAACAACGGTCCTATCAACAGGAGAGCGTCGACATCGAGAAGATGAGGTCCGAGAACCGTCTGATGCAGGACAAGTATACCGCTCTCAGGGACAAGTACAAGAAGCTGAAGAACGACGTTCGTATGGCTGTCGGAAAGAGAAGCTGGAGGAAAGCGGAGTACAACACGGCCTCCGAAACGGAAAGGTCGACGTCCACCAGGACGAGGACCGATATTACCGAGTCGTCGGAACAAAAGTGAGTCCAATTTTTTACACTTGATGGTCCTAGCGAATCCGCTCAGCCACTTGCTGTTCCTGATCAAGTCCTAGGTCGAACGGGACTTAACGCGAGGATATGCGAGATTTTTTCACTGGTGTCACTCACAGTTTCGAATGGCTCAAGATAAATTGCCTCGAGGAGTTAGACTACTGAAACCACTTTGAGGGTTTCTTCATCGATTTTTATGATCTTCAAATATGTTTTCAAGCTCATCATTCTGAACAACTTTTCCCTATACATGTTACCGCCGCTCGGTTTTAGTTTTCGAGGTATTTGCAAAAAACTATTGCTGATACTATATTTAATTTTCGTATATCAGTGTTTCTAATCAAACACAAAATGAATAACACAGGTATACAATATGCAACATATACATAAAAGGATTTTCGTATGCGTGGTCGGCCCTCTTCACCCCTCCACGATCTAACCACAACTCATTGTGTGCGTGCAGGAATACGAAAAGTCAATACAGTATTAGCAATAGTTTTTTGCGAATATATCGAAAACTAACATCGTGCGGCGGTAACACGTATAGGAAAAAGTTGTTCAGAATGATGAGCTTGACAACATATTTGAAGATCATCAAAATCTATGAAGAAACCCTCAAATAATTACCAACAGTTAAATCATTATTTCAATAGAGAGTCTCTGGCAACCTTGCAGTAATCTAACTCCCTAAGTTGTGTCAGATCAAGATACGATAGAAACAGAAAATAAATGATTCTGTTCTGACTAAATTGTTTAACGGCAAATGGTTGACACGTTGTACAGTATCGTAGAGCATTGGTAGATGTAATAGCTGTTTGTAACAAGCATGCTTCCCGTCTACAGTCGAGTACGCAGGGTACATTCGTCGCTCGCAAAAATTCGTCCCAAAATTTTTAAAGCACAAAGCTTTCGAAATGGACGCTCTTCGAGCTTGTACCATGTGTATTCCGTCAAGTGTCTCGATCATGTTAAATGTACTAACGCTAAGTTCTTGCACATACATTTATCTCATCACTGCCTCAGTACCTTCACAGTCAGTGTCACTTACCGTACCCTAAATAACTATACGAACTCTGTAACATATGTCTAGCCTTGTTCCCAAGTGCCTTCGACAAAGGTGCACCGCTAAAACTCGAGTACGCCTAAACGAGATTATTTTGTAACCCTATGCAGCTAAATGTGAATCAGAGATTAGCACTGTCAATGAATATTCATATGTACATATCGACTAACAAGCTCAAAACTGCGCCTGTGGTGGACCCATTTGATTAACACATTCGCCGCTATCTCAGTCAGTGATAACCTAACGTGCACTTCCCTAACGAAGGGCAAAAGTGAAGGGACTAACGGTATACTTAATAGGTTGCGGATTTCATGCAATTTACAATAAAAGTTAGTGAACAAAATTTAAAACAGCAGAAACATTAAAAAGATTGGAATGAACTTTGGTTGGTTTGGAACATTACTTGGAATGAAAGCTGGCAATTTTTATATTGCATACAAATCCGCGGTCTGTTACTTAATAACGATAATGATTAAATACTAGGTTGAATAATAAGTACGTTCGCGTTTTTCATTGTTTCAACGGGAATGTTGCTTTGCACCAGTTTTTGTCACTAAAACGTCACGTGTGTCGCGAACGAATTGATTACTCAGTCTAACAATTATTACGAATGGCCGAACGTTTTGTGATTAGGGACGATAGCGAGGACGTGTTTGCATCTTGACGCTGCTGAGGCAGCCGTGAAAAGTCGCTGCGACGGCGAACGTGTTAGCCACTCGCAGCCGTGATTGAGGCCTGCACTTGTACCGATTATTGTCACGTCACACACACACACAGACCCTTCGATCTCGCCGGGAGAATAAACTGTGAAGGTACTCTCTCACGTTCATGCGAATCGTCCTAATGTCTGGCTATAGGCCTTAAATCGTGCTCGCAGTACCCCGGTGAGGAACACGCGGTCTAGCTCTGCGACGAGAAACGGAAAGCCGCAGGAGGCTCAGTCCGCGGCCGATCGATCCGATCAACAGGATCAACAGGATCAGCAGGATCAGCAGGAAGCGGACGCCTCGTGCTCGCAGAAGACAGCTTCAGGGAGCCAGAAGATGGCCACCCCGGGCAACTCGAAAGCCGCCGCGAAATTCGAGTCCGACGACACGACCACCGCCAGCGAGACGAACGCGAACATGATGATGATGAAGAAGAAGAAGAACTTCAGCAAGAGAACGTCCAGCGCGGTACGGGCCAGCTCGAACACCGCTGCCAACAACAGCAACAACAATAACAACAACAACAATCCCGAGAATCCGGTCGAGAATATCAGGAAGCAGCTAGAGAAGCTGGAAGACCTTGGCGACCAGCTTCCTAGCACCGAAACGGCCTACACCTTGCGATATCCTTTCCAAGACAAAGGTGAATGTTGAAGAATGTCCTCGAGTACTGTCCACTTCGTCCTGTTCTGTTCTACGGTAGTGTTGAATAGTGTGTACGATGCATGATTTATTTTTCTAGCGATTAACATCGTAGCACTTTAGCTTAGACAATCTATTTACCATTTTACAGCTTTCAAGTGGCTTGAATTCTTCGACTCGAAAACTTTTGGATATATGTTGTTTAGAATGATGACCTTGACAACATGTTTCAAGGTCATCGAAATCGGTGAGGAGGCCCTCGAAGTAAACGATTAGCAGCTTCTTTTCTTTCGTGCTTGTCCGTTTCTTATCCGATCAAAAGTTCTTTTCTTGTTACAGCCCAGTGATTGCTCGTTGATTTTTTACGTTTATCAATATGGTACTTCTTTATTCCCCCCAGGCATCTATAGACTTTACTTTGGCTAACAGCTTACGTTCCTTCGACTCGCTCGTAAGTGCACATCTACAATTTCTTTTTTCTTCTTTTCACCTTAGAGCACCGTGTTCGCTTCTTTCTCTTCTGTTCTCTCGTTCTTTTTTTCTCGCGAGCTGTTCGAATAGAAGCGCGTTCTAGACAGACATCGCAAAAGGGTTCTGCTCGATTTTCTAGCACCGGCGAACGCCTCTTCGGAACTGGAATTCTTCCGGCACCGTATCCACGTCGAGAGAGACTCCGTGAGGAGAGCACAGGAGGCGCTCCGAGACCAAGAGACCGCTTTTCAGGGACGGCAGAGGGCATGGAAGCAAAGCAGCGCACGAGCGACCCTAGAACAATTAGTTCAGGTACATCTTCACAGAGAACATGTCGACGTTCTCGGATATTCCCCTGACATGTACTTCTTCGGGATCGCTGACTACAAGTATGAAGTTGAAAATTTGAAAAACGAAATGGCCAATTAGAATTTACACAACAGTCCGCGTTAAATGTGTTTTGAGTGGTTGATAGATAAAAATGTATAAATGACAAGCAAAATTGCACTTTGTGTATCAATTTGTATATTATTATTTACATAATATTCATTCATTGAAATGCAAGTTAAGAAATATTATTGGCAAGGATTTAAATGGGCCTGGCTGTGCCTGAATTAAAAAATGGGTCACACGATTTGGATCATTAGTTATTGGTTCATGTCCAACAAGAAGATCAATATTGATTTTCGAAAAGTAATTTGAGAAATATTATTGACAAGGATTTAAATGGGCCTGGCTGTGCCTGGATTTAAAAGTGGCTCACACGATTTGGATCATTAGTTATTGGTTCATGTCTAACAAGAAGATCAATATTGATTTCCGAAAAGTAAGTTAAGTAATATTATTGGCAAGGATTTAAATGGGCCTGACTGTGTTTGAATTTAAAAATGGGTCACACGACTTGGATCATTAGTTATTGGTTCATGTCCAACAAGAAGATTAATATTGATTTTCGAAAACCAAGTTAAGTAATATTATTGGCAAGGATTTAAATGGGCCTGGCTGTGCCTGAATTTAAAAATGGGTCACACGATTTGGATCATTAGTTATTCGTATTATGTCCAACAAGAAGATCAATATTGATTTTGAAAAAGGAAGTGAAGAAATATTATTGTAACACGAGAAATACATTGATATAAGGAAGAAAGTTGTGCGTATAACAAAAATATTCTAGATCCGATGATATCTGGAAATTCTGAAGTGAAAATAGTCTCTAGGTGCACATGGTTAATTTATCGTGTCCAGCGACAGACGATTTGCGAATCGCGCGAATGATTTTCCTCGGAGAACCCGTCTAACGAGTTTATTGATGAATTGCAGGAAGAACGCGAGCTTTCAGATGTGGAAGTGAGTTTGCACCGTACGAAAAGTCTCCTCGGGGAGAAGGTGATACATTTGAGACACTTAGAGCAAACGCTGGAGAGAGTTGCCAGCGCAAGACGGAACGAGAACGACGCGACTTCTACAAGAAACGACGAATTAACTTTGAGCGATATGTCTAGCGCAAGCAGCGGTTTCAGCTCCACTGATCTGGGAACGGACACGTTTATAGGTGAGCGAACGATCGCGAGAACCTAAATCATGAATCCGCTCTCTGTCACTGCGTCCTTATTTTCTTTTCTCGTCTCATCGTTTGAAACGTCTTTGGTTCGATTTCTGTTGTTTAAATCATCGTCGAAAAGGCTTTCACTCGTCTGGCTTCAACGGCAGACAAGACCGTTCCGGTTAACGTTCCATCCGCACACAAATTTATTTTTCGGTTTTGTGTCATGATCCCCCCGTATTCAGACAAACCGGATCACTACCAGGAGTCGACGGAAATCATCGCAAGCCTGGAAAACCTAAACTCGGAAATACGTGAGATCTGGGGCGTCCTGAATAAACGACACGACAGTAACGTGCCGCCGCCCCCAACTTTGATGTATTCTTATTTACGATGGCTACGATTTCATCATCTCGCCGCGCAGCCGAACAATGTACAAGGTTAGTGATCATAATCATCTACCTTTATCCCTCTGTTCATACACCATTCTCTATCTCTAACTATCTCTCTCTATTTATATTAAATATTATTATTTCGATGTGGAATAAGAATATAAAATAGAAAGGTAAACCTTACGTTTAGGGGAGGCAGCTCCGATGACCTTGACCTTGACATATGTTATCGAGGACGAATTTAAAATTTTTTATATATGAAATTTATATAGAAAATTTAATATTTTACTATAAAATTCATTGAATATATAAAATATCAGACAAATTGCAATTGTGTAAGAAAACATTTTTCATGGTTAGAAGGTCTTACAATATTAAATACACAAATAGTCTATATAGTGATTATATGGTACAAACGTGGATTTACAGCTAGTGTTTGTTATTTTGTTGTTTATTAATACGTAGGTACCTCTTTTCTTCACGCTTCTCTGCTCACTTCTTCTACACCCACACCTCTCGTTCCACGTATACTAATAATATACTCTTCTCCATCGGATAACCATCATTGATTTCTTCCTTTTAACTGCGCAACATCTGCTTCGAAACCATTTATTTTGCTTTCCATATACAACCTTGAAAAATAGTACTTACTTAATGCTCTTTATTAAAGGTTCAATGCCAAATGGAACCATTCAAGTAATATGTTTCTAAACAGAGTGATGAGGTATGCTAGAACGAAATATATGTATATATTTAGCATTTCTGTTCTAGCATGTATCAAAGTAATAATATATGTAGTTATAGTTGATCAATTTCAAGCCTACACTTTAGAGCAAACTTGCCACCCAGTACAACAACTAAAACGTGACAAATTTAAAGTAAGTCGTTAAACAAAAAGGCATGACAAACGTAACTGTAAACAAAAATATCCCCTTAATAGAAATCCTAAACAATGGTACAATAACGGAGGAAGAGATATTACAGTTGTTTCCGAAGGACAGAAATATTATGTTATAGAATATTTATTCGAGTGTAGCATTCTAATTTTATTCGCAAGAAATGAAGTGTAACTATACGTTAACCCTTTGAGGACAAGTGTAAAAATAATAAGATCATAAGTCTGTGTATTCTATTCGTAAAACAAACAATTACAAAAATCATTACATATTTTTCTTATTTTCCAGGTTAGTCCAGTCGCCAGGTACTTTTAAAAGTACCTGGCGACTGTACTATACCTTCTTTATAAAATTCCGATTTTTAAGAGAAATAAATATTTTTTTTTTAAAGAGAAATATATATTTTCACAGCTTTTTAAGAAATGCTTGGCTGCAAAGGGTTAAGTCGATCGACGAACGATTCTTTCGAGAATATTAACATAGTTTCTATTTTTGCAGGAACGTTTGGTACTCCGAATATACAGTCGAACATCCTATCCCAATTGACAGCTGCGCAACCACCGACCACCGCCACGCAAAACATAATCGCCCAATATGGTCCTAACAGTGGTTTCACGACCAGTGTCGGCACCTTTGAGAAAACCACGTCGAACCTGATGGAACGAACGTGGAATTTGAGGGACTGGTTACGGCAAGCCCGTGTCGAGAACACTGACCTGATCACTCCTGGCCAGGCGACCCTCTGAAGAAGAGCCACTCCTATTATTATAGAGCAAAAATTCGTTTCCAAATGTCGACCGTTGACAGAAAGCGATGTCCTACACATCGGTGATGCGAACTAAAACCCCATCGAGCTGTTCTACGTGTATACCAGATAGTCTGTGTGTGAATTCGTGACAAAAATTTAGATCACTTTGGAGGTTCTTTAAAACGATGTTATTCAATAGAGAATTTGAATACATTAGGCCAAGGTCAGGGCAACTGATTGTTCGCGAATAATGTTACTGTTATGTTGTTGCATTGGAAATGTCCGATTTAAAAATCAAAAAATACTATTACAACTTGTAGTAGGTTTATAATAATTCAATTAACCCTTGGAAGGCTTTTTAAAAATTTTTTTAAATTAAAAAAAATTTTTTTTTTCTTATTAGACTTAACAGCTAATAATTTCAATAAGCTAAAATTAACCCAATTGTATTAAGCCTTTGTTCAGCAAGTTTTATAAAGAAAGAATTGTATTTGTTTAACGTTACTGTAGAAAATCGAACATTTCGTGCAATCTGCGTCGGCAATCCGTGAGCGATCAGTTGTCCAGGCCTGCATTAGACTTTAAGAGAGACGGAACGCCTATCGTTATAGTAGGTCGGGATTCGTGCAAGGATTTCGTTCCTGATGACTGTCAATCGCGACATTCCCATCACTGTTCCGAATTAGTTTTAACCAAGTATTAATCGTTTCGTTGAATACTGCGAGGAGATTTAGACACCCGTTTCGTTACTGTAGATTTCTGTGCACGTTCTCGAAACTAGATGCACACAGTTGACCCTCTTAGCGAACTATTAAATTCTGTAGAGCATTTAACGAGCAGTAAGGTGTTTCTATAAAAGTATTTGTCGTTTTGAGTCGATCGATTTTATCTACGAATTAGAATTTAGCGATTTCCCGGAGGTCTGCAGTGAAATTTCTATAAATACGAGTCGCTTGAGTTTTCGAGTCATCTGCCACGACATTGACCATCGTTTTCAAATCAGAAGACTTTCTTTCGCACTTCCGTTTAACTCGTAAACGTAAGTGTAAAATTTTATAAGAATTGTACGTGGATTTACAAGGAAAACTCTCGCTGCTTATTGAACCCCGGGCAGCGTGTTTTGTATATTCGTACTTATAAGTTAGTTGTTTATTTCACGGGCGAATTACTGACCAAAAATCCGCATCAAAGTCATTTGGAAGCGAGTTTCCTGTCGATCGTGTCGTTAGAATAAGTCTCGGAATCGTGATCGTACCGGCCTAGGCCGGTGAGAAAAGCCTCACATCCGCTTGTTCCTAACGAGTTCTGTTCATCTCTTCGCTGAATCAACAATCAAGACTGCAACACGTGCATATATACATACATATTATATATATATATATATATATATATATATATATATATATATATATATATATATGCATAAATATCGTCATTGAAAAAGATAGCCTTCGTGTTACGGCATTCAGAGTTCCGTGTGTCCACGTTTGACACTTCTAAACCTCGGTTAACGTGTAGCGTACCTTGAAACAATCTCTGTACGAGCATCCTGCTCAACGAAAAGCCACGAAAATATGCGTTTCGTTGCGTTCGTTTCGCCCCAGAATAAGTAAAAGTGTCTCAATGGAGAATGACGAATGAAATCTCCACTGGATTCGCCAAGTTTGAATGTGGATAAGGGAACAGGACGTGTGTGCGAGTGATTTCCGCGTGAAATGTATAGTCTGATCGACCGAGTCGAGAGCCTCGAAGCGCATGCGCTGTCACGTGACGCAGGGAGGAGGAGCCTGAGCCGCGTGCTCCTCCTCCTTGCCACGTAATGCTGCGCTATTGGCTGTAGTCGCCGCTGAAGAACAGTGGTTATGCTTTCTAGCAGTGGTTTATAAGTAGTTTCTTCGAATTCTATTTAAATTTTATCGTACACGAACTCTGAATCAATTTTTAAAGAATTTTTAACCAATTTGTTTTGGAAAGTAAATCAATTCAGTATCTATTGTCGACTGTAAAAATGTATTTTGCGTTGATCTAACTTTAAAAATGATCACACGTCTTTATTTAATCAGAAAGGAAAAACAACAAATTTATTTCGAAGCTAGAAGACGCAGAGGGGAGGAGCCTGAGCCGGATGCTCCTCCTCCTTGCCACGTGGCGCTGCGCTATTGGCTGTTTACTGAGTTTACTGGGTTTAAAGGTAAATCGTGGAATTTCTTTTGGACAAACACAGTTTAAGGTATTGTTAATAAAAATCTTGACTCGGTCGGCTAGACTACAGGAACTTTCGGGCGCGTTCTCTTGTAAATAAGAATTCCTCGGTGCCCGTACGCGTCTCGGTACGGTTCGCTGGTTCCTCCTCCCGACAGTCTGTTGATCCTTTATATATATTTTCGAGAACGATTTTTCCGCGAGCGAGCGAAAGGAGACTGTAATTGTACGTATCTCTATATTCTATACACTAACTACGATACATATATCCGACCCTACGAATCGTTTTGCGTAAACACATGACCGCGTTCGTCGCGGGAAGAAAGAAAAACGCGGGAACTTCGTGGTTCGAGAAGCGTCGCGAGGCTCGTCCCTCTCGCCTCCTATGTTTCCCAAAAAGAAAACGCAGAATTGTGATGCAGCTAATCAAAATTATTTGTAAAGAGACTTATAAGACTTGGGATCGTCGCGATCCTCTTGGACAGCTTCTCGAGCTACGAAGCTCGGCCGTTTCGCCACGACACGTCTCTCGATTTGCCAAAGTTTCGTAATTTATCGACAACTCTTAATCATAATCTAACGACGCGCGTAATTACGAAGTATTTACAGGGATAGTAGAGGGCGGTTGTAATGCCAAAAACGTTTCTGGCCCGACCCCGACGACCCAGAGACGAGATTCGATTAACTCCATCGTGTACCGATCGCGGATGTTTTTAGTGGTTTCTAGCAATCTTCGGACCCTGAAGCATGTATCTTGCAATAATCCTGATCTCGTTAGATGTATAGCGTAGCGCGACCGATCATTCTCTACACAGAAACGTGGGAGAGTTTATTCATCGGATTCACGGCCGCGACCCTTGAGAATCACCGATGATCTCCTCGCGTCACGTCTCGTTTTTCACGTAGTTGTTATTTGACGAAAAAAAAAGAAATGTTCTTTGTTGTTACGGTCGTTGATATATTCCGTTCGATCTTGTTCCGTTTGAGGATCGGCCGCGATCCTCGATCGACGGTCACGAATTTGGCTACGTCGTTCGAGGCAGCTGGCCACCATTTTGTATCGGTAAAGGGTAATAAGCATAGACAATTTTTTGGGAATTATCGATATTCCAGATTGTAGAGATTTTCTATTAGCACCGTCCTTGCGAATCGTACAAGTATCTTCCTCGTAAACGAATGATATTACGTCCGACTGTTTTTGCGTTTGTTCTATCGTCCACTTGGAACGCTATAGTGCGGAGCTCCCTCTATTGTATAGCGACGCCGTTCGTGACTGAGGATGACTACCTCGGCAAACTGATCGCTCACGAGCCGTAGTCGCCAGAATGAGGTCGAAACGAACCTCATGTACTCCCCTACTTACCCCTTCCACTATTCCATTCCTCTACTAACAATAAGCTGTAGACTGGTCGCGCGGAGTGGGGCAAATAGGAGCCAAGCATTGGCGCAGGCGCAGGGTTCTGGAATGGAATAGTGGAAGGGGTAATTAGGGGTTCGTTTCGACCTCATTCTGGCTTCACTGCTCCGAGGCCCGTGAGGGGAATACGAGCTAGCCTTACTTCCCAACGAAAGTAGCAACTTATTATTGTTAGCTAAAACAATTTCACCTGGAAAACATTTTCTGTGCTAGCGAAATATTGGTTAAAACGGGTTCCATGGAAATCACCGACACAAATTTCCCAAACAACATTTCACCGACGCCAGATTTGACCGACAACGACTTCGATCGACAACGTATTTCACTGACAACGACTTCGACCGCCAACGAATCTAAAATTGTTGCTGGACAAATTCGTTGTCGGTGAAAACCGTGTCGGTAATTTCTATGGGTCCCTACCCCTTATGGTGGGTACCTCAGGAGTGGGAAGAGTTGCGCAGGCCTGAAATAAGAGAAGCTCGTATTCCCCTCTCGCGCTTTCGGGGAATGATAGTGGGGATAGTTGCTCGAGTGTTGCCAGCTCGTGAGCAATAAGTTGGCAAGCTTGTTATGGTCGTGATGGGAAGGGAAAGTAAATAGGGGACGAAGAGGGAGTACCATACTTTTACAGATAATATATTTTATAACTTAGTTACGTTTTCATGTTACGTCACTCCATGTTAAGCTCCTCGCACAACAAATCTCGCGAACGCGCTTTTTGTCATCGATAAAAACGATTTCACCGATGACGGTTCACGCTGATAGACAACGCGTTGTTTGTAAGGATCGAGCGAGTCGATGTAATGTTGTTTTAGCTGCGAGGGACTTGTCCATCCTGGTGATGGCTGGATCTGTGATTAGTGTCGCCAATAATTCATTGTTCGGTCACCGGAGAATTTTCTTTAAATAATAAACGACGAGGCATACTCGGAGAGGAGTTGACTGAAATTCGATCGTTTCTTTTCGCTATTCGTTCGACGACAAGCACGTGTATGATACGGGAGGCATTACGACGTACAAGATTCGGTAAATTAATTTTTGGACTACCTTGTATATTCTGTAATATAGTATATATTTGTATGGACGCAAATATATATGGTCTATAAATGATTACTTTACTTGCAGACCACTTATTTCTCTAACCCATTGTATATACTTTTTTGATTTTATACTTTTTGTTCCAGCTTCGTGTAAATCGAAAACGATTAAGATGAAAAGGGGTGTTCAGCTTCGGATAAGAAATTCTTCTGAAATTCCACGAGACTTATTGACCCCTTTCTTTGCGGACTTTTCAACAGATAAAGTTAAATAAACTGTAGTGCGCCTCGATAACCGCTGCTAAGAAAATAAACTGCAGTCTGCGTGCGTGTTTTCGCACTGGTCGCTGTTTTCCTCGAATTTATCCTTGCTGGGCAGCCACGCAGTCATCCGACGAGACTCGTCTCGAACATTGTTCTTCAGATAATACTGGGCAGCCCTTATCACCGGCGAGGTTTTGCACAGTAGTAATCTCACGCAAGCGGCATCCACGCCATCTATTCTTTCCATCAACTGGTTCGGCAGTTCTTCGTTGTGTGCTTGCTCGATCAGTTTCTGAATCTTGAAAGTAGACCGTAAAATTGCGTCAGTAGTATCTAAATATCAAAGTGATCAACAGTAATTATATTTATATTTTATATAAAAAATGTTTATATATGAAATTATATATAAAATTTAATATTATTTGAGGCTAATATTGAATTTTTATGTAAAATAAATTTATATATATATTGATTTTTTATAGAAAATTCAATATTATTTGAGGTTTAAATTAAATTTTAGAAGCAATCAATTGAAGCAAGAACGAAAACCGATAACAAATAAATATCTCTCTCGATAGAACAATATTGCAAGTCGAGAATATTATTCACTCACCCTTTCATTTTTGCTTTCCATGATCATGTTGGCCGGATTCCAGTTAGAAGTATCTTCCTCCTCGTTCAAATCCCTTGCAATATTTTCCTTTGGCGGTTTCAATTCGAACAGCGAACTGATCTGGGAAAATAGATACGAACTTCGTACCTTGACCCTGATATATTTCTTATTTCGCGTTTTTTGATATTTACCATTTGCGCAAGAAATATGACGCTGTTCACCACGATCGCTGTGACTTTCTGCGAGTCAAGACCGATCATCCGAAAAAACGCTGACATCACATTCGAGGGCACAAAACCTCCCTTATCGTTTTGCTCATCCTCCCCTCGTCTTTCTTTTTGCTTTCGACCCAAACTTCTAGCTACCAAATCAGCAATATCTTTTGCTGTTTCTAGGTAATTCGTCGCGTACTCCAGACCTGCTTTAATTTTGTCCAGCACTCCTGAAACACATAGGAAACGCGCAAATGTTTACTCGTTGTTGGAAAAATAACACTGTCCGACAAATTTCAATTACAAATTTAAACATGTTTAAATAATGATTAAAGACGGAGAGACACCACTTTCGCACACATCTTTGAGGATATTTTTCAATTTATTCTTTTCAATTAACATTTTTGTTGTTGGACAGTGTAAGTGAATAATTTGGTCTCTCAAACATATGTAACAGTGAACGTGCTATTCAACTAGTTTAAACTTGCCATCCTTCTGTTGCAAGGAGTCTGCGACAAAGATTCCTAGCACACAAATCAATACACACAGAAACTTGTGCATGATGTCTCGGCGGGGCTTCCAACTGAAGTGAAAATCATTCTTGAGGTGTTTCTAACGGGTGATAATTACTTATTTCCACCCCGTTGAGCACTAACGTTACCCTTCACGCCATGGTGACCAACGATTGTCACTCTTCTCGCTTTGCCGGCCAACCACGGGAACCTAGATCTCGCGATTCAGAGGACAGTTGTGTCCCGAAGTAGTACGAAAACTGTCCTGGCCACGATAGGAAGGATTCAAGTGCAACACGTTTGAACTCGGAATAAACATTAATATGGCAACAGGGTAAGAATTTGCATAACATAATTTCGGCGCGCGTGTTGATTGTTTATAAAACGTTCTCGATCCCAACGGTTTCAGACGCATCAGCAGAGCATCACTTATTTCTGCGGTATTCATTTTATTCGTGTTTTCTTGTTTGAAAGTCGCGTCTGCGAATCGAACGACTTTGTACGTGGACGAGGTTCGCGGCCTGAGCGAGTTGCCGATGAGCGAACTGATTCATATTAGATCTTCGCTCGTGGATGAGGACGGTAAGTCGAAATGTCCCAGTAATTAGTCCCTCGAATCTCCTCCCAGAACGTAAGGGACTGTCTTAAAAGTTGGAACACATTTTATTTTTTATAATTATTTACATTAGGAGCTTCCTTACTAATTTCGATGAACTTCAAATATGTTGTCAAGGCCATCATACTGAACAACTTTTTCCTATACATGTTACCGCCGCTCGGTTTTCGAGATATTCGTGAAAAAGTATTGCTAACGCTGTATTGAATTTTGAAAAATAATATTTGTATGATTACATTATAAGTGAATACCAAATTTTTTTTAAAAGGGCACCAAATTAATTTCTGCACATAATACAGTTTTGTGATTCATTTAAGTGTCCGGTTATTCCCCGCCTTTCATCTACTTTATTATTTTCATCGAATTTATAAAGTTGGAGATTTCAAATAAATTTTTATTTCTTCTTTATTTATTTCTATGTGCTCGATCGTTTACACGAGCATTTGCAGACATCTTTGAGGATGGCGATGACGGCGAAGCATCGAGCAGAACGTTATCCGTCTCGCTGCCTATGGCGCTTCCCTTGAAGAGGTACGCGAAGAAGAACAATGAAAGGCCTCTGAGACGATACGGCGAACATTACGAAGAGAAAGGAAAAGGAGACACGAAAATCTCGAAAATATTCCAGCTGGCCGTCACCGCGCTCTCGTTCCTCGCTTTTGGCGGCTATTTGCTCACGCTCATAATAATGGCAATTCGCCGAAACTCCGGGGGCGGGAACAACGGGAACGTGATCGTTCTATCGGTAAGATCTGTATATTATTTCTCGAAACGTTCGCGGTACTCATTTTCTCACTTTCAATCCATAATTTTCCGTGTAATCGATATTTCGTAAAATTCGATTCAACATTCACGACGCACTTAACGAAATCTACGCGTCGAATAATTTAGAAAGGACTCCAAAATACTTTGTCGAAAAATTATTTTATAAAATAGTCTAAACGTAATTAAAAAATATTTTTGTAATGGTTTAACAATAATCATATGGTTAGGAAGCGAAAACACATCTGATGGACTTAAATAAAAAAAAATTAACCTGGATTGGGATTCGTTCCTGGTCCAAAAGTTGAAAAAAATTGATACTCTTCATGGCGCAACAGAAAGCTTAGATTTTTCTTTAGAAAAGTTTAATGGAGGTTCGTAATAGCTTTTCGTCGAAATTGAACGATCCCGGTCTTTCTTGATACGGTCTCGGAAAACATGCGCCGCTGTTGGAAAACAAACTCCGCGGCGCCGCCGCCGCTGAGAATTGCGTGAAAAATTACGTCATTTTCCTGAAACGCGGAAAATGTTCGAATTCGAAGTAACAGCAGCGGCTTGATTCGAGCGATTTCTGCGTTTCAGAATCTGCAGGGACTGCAGAGCTACATACGGCCGAAGCGGAGCGTCTTCGATCCTGCGGAAAATAACTTCGAGATCGAGAAGCTTTATCAGGGAATGATCATGTTGTCGCGATCTTATGCGATATATGAAACTAAAAACTGAATATTTACTAGATAATTATCGCTTATAAAAATTTTCAAGAATAATGTATATGGTTGGAGGGAATTGTAGTAGTCCTTAATCAGTTTTAATTTAATTTGATCAAATTAAATTTATATATAATTTATTTTTGTTTATATTTATTTATGTATTTATTTAATTAAAGTAGTTCTTAACCGACGAGCTTAATCCGTGAGCTTTCTCAAGTGTACCGCGAAATTCCGCGAAATATATTAAATATATTTAATAATTTATTTTCTAAAATATATTCATTTCTGTAATTGTTTGTTTTTTGGATCATTAATTTTGGTAAATGTTTCCTTATGTCCATCGTAGATTGTTGCTAACAATATGTTTATGCTTTCGGCGCACTGGTTCGATCGATTATTATTTTAAACACTATTTGCAAAGTACCACAATAATTTTTTTTCGACGTTTCGAAAATTTTTCATATAATCAAAAGTGTTCCCTAACTTCGAAAAGGTTAAGAACCACTGGTTTACAGAGAAAACAGTGAGTGAAGTAATCGATTTCTTAATATTTTGATCTCGAGACTGCATGGTAACATAATTTTAACATGTACTCGTTGAACACAGTGGCATACAATGTACGTAAAAGCAGACTATGATTTTTCACATACATATACACATATAATTTTTACTGTAAATTATAAAAGCACTAATTGTACGAATTAAAATATATTTATCCATTTAAAATGTGTCGATAAATGTGCTCCTACATACATATTCTCCTAAGTGCATTCACAAAAATTCGAATGTGCTGCATTGAGATGCAGTGAGACGTAAAATGTGCTTAACATTGGATGATCTATTATCTAGAATATATTTTCATCATTTCCATTGTTCTAGTCTGTTCGATCCATCGATGCAAAATGGTATCGTGAACAGGATCAAAACTCTGCGATCTTGATCGACTCAATTAAAGGTTCGATTATCACGATTCGGCGGACTCTCGAAAATCCTAAAACCTAATAAAATCGAATAGAGGATCGCGGTGTGTACATATCCCGAAGAATATTCTTGGCGTGTGGGTAGAGAGGCTGCTTCAAACATGGCTCTTCAAATAAACATCTAAGTGACTGTATACTCCCGAAAGTCTGCATGCAAAGATAACCATATGGCTACCAGAGATATCATCGGCCATACGTCTCTATGCTATTATTCCACGGATATGTATAGCCCGAGTAGCATTTTTCAAAACTTCATCGTTACTATACATTTTTCCACGCTCTATTTCCGATCTTCGATCATCCTGGCATAACACCATAATCCACGAGAGCACGCACTCGGACCGAGAAAATATTCTTCCGTCCACCGGGAAGATTTATGAAATTAGGGAAAGAATTTTTTTTATTTATTTTAAAAAATTTTTTTTCAGGTCTAATGAATCAATCTATAATTTTTTAGTTAGATTGATGTTATTTTTGATACGAAGACATTTATTGATGATTGTCAAAGTATTTGATTGGCGAACGAATTAATTCGTGACCTTACAATTACTCAGTATCGTAACTTTATGTTAGATTCAAATTGAAAGGATCTTCAAATTGAAAATTCAGTAATTATTTATAAGACGAAATAAATGTACAGAAAGTGATGGAGATTATTTTCGATAATGTATTTAGATTGTTTATAGATAATCGATAAATTCAAGAAGGGAGGGTAACGATTTAAATCACTTATAGTTAGTAGTAATTTTATTTTAGATTCAAATTGAAAGGATCTTCAAATTGAAGATTCAGTAATTATTTACTAGACGAAACAAATACACAGAAAGTAATGTAGATTATTTTCTAGTAGATTTAAATCGTGCAGGAACGGAATTACAGCGTTTACATTTGTGGTTTCGACAACATCTGTCCGGATTTCGTTTAAAGTTTTATGTTTCAAGGGTTATTTATTATTTTCTATAATGCTTCACAGAAGGGGTTACTTTATGTTAATATTTACCCATGGTTTTTGTAATATGTACACCGTAATCATCACGAGGAGTGGAATTGTTGCGAGCGACGCACCATGGAGCCTCGCAACCCTAGCCTCGGATTCATCATTCTTCAGAGACCAATCTTCTGTGAGACACGCCTACAGCATCCGCGTGGACCAATCCCCACATCCGAAATTACGTCGAGCTCCGATCATTTCTTTTTTTTTGTAGACCAAAATCTCCTCTGAACATGGCAGGAACACGCGCGCGCTTATTCATTCTTATGCACTTCCGTGATAGTCGTTCTTTAACCATCGTCCACCGCTTCTCGAGTTCCTTTTAAATTATTTCCGATCTTCTAATTAGCTAATAAAATCGCGGCATTCAGACGCTATTAGAAATCACATGATCTGGTACGAGAATAAAACATTGCATTCGGCAAAATGTGTGAAATGCGAAGTGCTTCGATTTCGAACGATTGTCGCAGCGTAAATGTTCGAAGTGTGTGAAGTGAGATCGAGAAAGGAATTTATAACAAAAGTGAATTAGGTGAAGCACAAAACAGAAGAAAGATAAAAGAAATTATAATATCGTCAACTTATTATAAACTGTTGAAATGAGAAATAAATATTTATACGGTTCTTTATTCTATGACAAAAGTGAATTAGGCGAAGCATAAAGCGGAAGAAAGATAAAAGAAATTATAATATCGTCAATTTATTACAAACTGTTGAAATGAGAAATAAATATTTATACGATTCTTTATTTTATGACAAAAGTGAATTAGGCGAAGCATAAAGCGGGAGAAAGATAAAAGAAATTATAATATCGTCAATTTATTACAAACTATTGAAATGGGAAATAAATATTTATACAGATGATAAATACAAATTATAAATACATTATAAAAGAAATTATATTATCGTCAACTTATTATAAATTCTCGAAATGGGAAACAAATATTTATACGGTTCCAGTGTTCTGTAATTGATCCAGAAACTTTCTAGTGATAATTAATCGGAGGCTTTAAAGTTCAAAGATGAACGAAGTAAAAACCCGCGTCGTGGATGCAACGAATTGTTCGATGCAGTTGAAGTTCGGTATGGAACGCATTCTATCGGACGAAATTTCGGCGAAGAAGACAGGTGAGAACAGTGCACGATTTTGCGCGGCCGATGTTAATTGTAATTTAATTATTATTGTTAACGGTGCGAACGTTTTCTGAGTAAGCTTGTGCAATTTTGAAAGATGTACTCAGGCCACTTCCGGTGCAATTCTCGACGGTGCGGTGTCCTTGTCCTGGAAGCTGTGTCAGGTGCGAGGCCCTTCGAATCTGCCCTCCATTTTCCTACGGGCAAACCGCGATCCCCGGAAACTACGGTAACACGAATCACGGAATCATCGAAAATTATGGGAATATTTATCGACCGGCTCCGCTTCGACCTGTTCCTCGACGTAAGTTCCTCTCTGTTTATTTATTTGACGATTGCAAAGGCTGTGTTCAATTTGTAAATAAAATAACAATTTTATTGGGCGATTATACAAGTGTACATTGGCAGACTGGAAAGCTTTATGCAAAATAAAAATTGTCTGCAGCAATTGCAAGATACTGCAACCAAAGACTTGTTTCTTCTATTAATAATTTTAACGAGTCGCTGAAAATTCGATAAATTATGTGTAATTAAGAATAAATTATATATAATGTATTTTGATTGTTTATAGATAATCAATAAATTCAAGAAGGGAGGGTAACGATTTAAATCACTTATAGTTAGTAGTAATTTTATTTTAGATACAAATCTTTTATCCATCAGATTGAAGATTCAGTAATTATTTACTAGACGAAATAAATACACAGAAAGTAATGGAGATTATTTTGGATCATGTATTTTGATTGTTTATAGATAATCAATAAATTCAAGAAGGGAGGGCAACGATTTAAGTCACTTATAGTTGGTAGTAATTTTATTTTAGATCCAAATCTTTTATCCATCAGATTGAAGATTCAGTAATTATTTACTAGACGAAATAAATACACAGGAAGTAATGGAGATTATTTTGGATAATGTATTTTGATTGTTTATAGATAATCGATAAATCCAAGAAGGGAGGGCAACGATTTAAATCACTCTTATAGTTAGTAGTAATTTTATTTTATATCCAAATCTTTTATCCATCAGATTGAAGATTCAATAATTATTTACTAGACGAAATAAATACATAGGAAGTAATGGAGATTATTTTGGATAATGTATTTTGATTGTTTATAGATAATCGATAAATCCAAGAAGGGAGGGCAACGATTTAAATCACTCTTATAGTTAGTAGTAATTTTATTTTATATCCAAATCTTTTATCCATCAGATTGAAGATTCAGTAATTATTTACTAGACGAAATAAATAGACAGGAAGTAATGGAGATTATTTTGGATAATGTATTTTGATTGTTTATAGATAATCGATAAATTCAAGAAGGGAGGGCAACGATTTAAGTCACTTATAGTTGGTAGTAATTTTATTTTAGATCCAAATCTTTTATCCATCAGATTGAAGATTCAGTAAATATTTACTAGACGAAATAAATACACAGAAAGTAATGGAGATTATTTTGGATCATGTATTTTGATTGTTTATAGATAATCGATAAATTCAAGAAGGGAGGGCAACGATTTAAGTCACTTCTACTTGGTAGTAATTTTATTTTAGATCCAAATCTTTTATCCATCAGATTGAAGATTCAGTAATTATTTACTAGACGAACTAAATGTACAGAATTTGGTGGAGATTATTGTCGATATAGTAGAAGTTGTTAGATGGCAATTAATCGTCGGGCGGACAGATTGTTTCATCGAGGAGACTAATCGATAATTCGAAGACCCCCCAGTTCGCGTCCGTGTAGATCATCTTAGCGGAAATGATGGAACGGGTGTCCTAAACGCTTGTGAAACGAATGTTGCGTCATTAACAAATGCGACCATATGGGCTGCATGGTCTTGTCTCTTGAATACGCGCGGCAGCAAGTAGGGCAAAATATTTACGCGCCAGTGTATTCTCGTGTTTCCTGTCCGTGTTTAAACGACATCTTAAGTGCCACCGTTGGTTTACACTACGTGTAAACAGCGGTTTCGTCGTGACCCTTCCACGGTTAGTTAAAACTCGAAAACCGCTGTACTTAATCAGAGACACTCGAATATATCGAAACTTTTGAATAATTTTACAAGTTTCGATCGGATATGAACTCCTTCCAAACATGCTTCTGACGTTATTCCATCGATATATTAGGAAAACGATTATTATCATTTTATACAGCTAAATGGTATTTTAAAATAATTATACGTTAGTTTATAATTAACATAGCGTATAAAACATGATTTTTTTATTGAATTATTTAACTCTGGTGCGAATTTATTGAAGAAATTATATTATCATGAAATACCTACTCCGATTGGAGTTTTATCGAAATCTTTTTTGCAAATTATTTATAGCTGCGTCTGATATTAATTATGAATACAATGTTATTCAATTTTTATATAAAAATATTTACATACTGATTTTATATATAAAATTTTAATTTTATTTTACCGTTTATTATTTTATTTCTAGTTATTATTAATTTCTATTAGCAATGTTTTCTTTTCATCCCCATCTTAACCTCTCCCATTTCATCGTTTATCAATCTCCACAAGATTCCACGATACCTATGTCGAATCGATTCGATTAATGGAGCGACAGGGATTGGTCAATCGCAGTTGCACCTTCAGAAAGCGCAGGCTAAGCGGCTCCCGAAATAACTATGATCTTGCTCGTCCAATTCATTGGGGAGGACCGTACCAACCGGAGAGGGAACCGCACTGTTTAAATTCGTACACATGTTGTATACATTCTGTAGGGCTGTAAATCAGCCAGAAGTACCCAATCGCGGGGGCCTCTTGTTCGGGGCTAAGATCTGTTGAAACAGACACCCGTACAGCTTAGGCTACCGTTTACATCGCGTCACATCTCCGTCTAATTTGTGATCTTCGTTCTGTGCATCGCACAGTAAAGTACAGAGCTGGGGGAAATAGTATTTTAAGTAGTAAATAATAAATAATCTTTTAATTTAATTTTATTTTTTGAAAATAAAATATTTCATTTGATGCAGTAATTTTTGTGAATAAAATATTTCATTTGATGCAGCAATTTTTGAGAATAAAATATTTCATTTGATGCAGTAATTATTGAGAATAAAATATTTCATTTGATGCAGTAATTTTTGAAAATAAAACAATTTATTTGAGGCTATAATTTTTGAAAATAGTATTTGAAAATGAAAGTTTTAAGAATATTGAAAATATTCCAACTAGTTAATTATTAGAAAAATATATATTTATTATGATAATTATCAGTAGATATAGGAATAATGTTTTAATGTTGATGCTTTCATTCGCAGCTCCAATCACTTCCACCACGACGCCGAACAATCAACCAGAGGCTAGTACCAGAAGAAAAAGATCGTGGTCCAGAGCAGTGTTCAGCTCCTTACAGCGGAAAGGATTAGAAAGAAGATTCACCTTACAGAAGTACATAACAAAACCTGACAGGAGGCAACTCGCAGCGACATTGGGGCTCACAGATGCTCAGGTAAATTGATGAAACTCTTATTTTTTAATTACTTTTATTAAACACGAAGATTGGAATTCAGAAAATAATCACACGTTTTTAGGTGAAAGTCTGGTTTCAAAATCGACGAATGAAATGGCGACACACGAAAGAAAGCGAGAGCGCTTGTATGTCTAATCCTGACTCGCAAAAGGACACGACTAGGAAATTAACGAAGGATCCCACGAAAGGTTCAACACAAAAGACTGTTTCCGAGGACGAGGAGGACGTCGAGATCGAAGTCGACGTGTGAAAATCGAAATGTACATTTAAATAGAGTATAATAGATTGTAATTTGTAACGATAAATTTGTAATAGGAATAAAGTTCGTATAAAATCGACGACTGGGTTCTTCGTTACAACCACAGTATATGAAATTGCACCGAATACACGGAGGAGTAGATACTTCGAAATGGAGTTATCTTCACAAAGTTGTACTCGCTGCCGAGGCAACTGATTTGTTGTTTATCAGCTGTCACACAACTGAAACATAAAATTCTCAAGAAGAGATATTTTTTATTAATTGCAGGACACTGGTGAGCAATATTTATCATTTTATATATGTATTTAGACTTCAAAAGGTTATTATTATTATTAGATTGCAGAAGTTGTGTATTTATAACATAAATGAATAGATGAATTATTTCCAATTTATTAAAATTACCTATACATTTTACTGCAATGGTTATTCTTGCAATTATCACAGGAAATATTTATTTTGCATAGAATTCTTACATATCCATGAATTATTATATAAAAAAATTTTACCTACTAATTCTTGTCATAAATCCATAAAATCCGGAGTCTACTAATCACTTATTGTTTATAACAGAATCAGTAAATTACCATCACGATGCAACGAATTTTCCCAAGAATCGCAACCTTGTCGCGAAAGTGTTCAGTGATGAAGATGTCGAAGCCGTTGACGGCGAACGATAACCAGAAATGCCTGAATCTGAATACCTCTGACATAATCTGTGAGTGAACATCAAATTCAAAAATATATACAATTGGGTTGTTAATTACAAATGACTAATCAAGATGTTTCAGCTGCATCGATGGCACAAAGTCAAGCAGCAGTCGTGACAGACACCTTGAATCGCACAGACGCGATTCCATTATTGGATCCGATCGACGATTCATCATCCTCCTTCGAGGTATCCACTCAAAGAATTGATCCACCGTTTGTCGTGGATAAATCCCCGTTGCCGTTCGAGGAAATCCCTGGGCCTGCGATCCTGAAGCTTTGGGAGAAGTATTGGAAATACGTGCCGCTCCTGGGTACGCAACTGTTTTCCAGTCTGCTAATCAACAGATTCACCCAGGGTACGATCTGTTGAAGTACCGATAGGTCGAAACCCGAAGATCGCAATGTCACATGCAAAAATTATTCTGATTACTAATCTGTGATTAATACGAAATTCATCATTCGTGATATACAGTCGATTCAAGAAGTATTTAAACGCTAAATATCCGATTCTCGAAAAAATTCTGTGTTGCAGTTTTTGTAATACCTCGTTCTTTTGATGGGAACATACGGGGTGGTTCTTGAGATCATTTGAAGCAACATTTTCCTTTGCAAAAATCACGTCCGCGGCTTTGTTAAGGAGTTATTAACGGAAAACACAGACCAATCAGAACGCGACCTAGACGCGTGTTGGCACAGTCGGACCGGAGCGCCATCTGTCAATTGGCGCCTGTGTCTTTCGTTAATAACTCTTTAATAAAGCCGCGGATGTCATTTTTGCAAAGCATTTTAGAATCTGAAATGCAGTGTTCAAATACTCTTTGGACTTACTGTAGATAGAGAATTGAAATAGATTGGTTCATCGGGTTTCTTTGCAGGCTTCATTTTGAATTGATATCTACTGAAAATATACATACGAAATACAATGATCGCCCAATGAATGCTGTTGAATTTATTGGTTCGAATTGTAGCGGTAGAATTCCTTGAGTTTAACAAATTTTCTAAAATTAATTAATTTTTCTAGAAGAAAATTAAATTCATATTCAGTAGATTGTACAAAGTTTCAGATTCATTGAAATTTTAATTTCGTTATAAGTATATAGTAGGAGGATACTTGTCTACTTTTGAATAGTTTTCTGATAATTCGCTTGTTACGACCAAAGCAAACGATCTAATAAGCTTCAAATGTACGATTTTCAGGACGCCTATCGTGGAATCGTAACGTCACGCCGATGAAGTATCTCTTCAACGAATACGGATGCATCGTGAGAATCAATGGACCTCTTTCAGGAGATATTGTCATGATCCACAGGTAATATTCAAGGCCTCATTGTTTCAACATTTTATAATAATTTGATCATTTCAGACCGGAACACATAGCCGAAGTATTCAGACAGGAAGGAGACACCCCAATCCGCAGCGGCATCGACATACTACAGCACTATCATTTACACCATCGGAAGTATCGTTTAGCTGGACCCTTCTCACTGTTAGTGCACGTTATGACATAGCGAACCATGTGCTTGCCTTTCGAAAAACAAATTATACGATACTTATTTAGGCAGTCTTCAGAGTGGCTGGATATAAGAGAGAAAGTCGAAAGGGATTTTAAGACTATAGCGTCCAGCTTCTTCGGCAGGATCGATTTGGTCTGTGACGAGTTCATTTCCAGGATATACAAGACGCGCAACAAGCAAGACGAAGTGTGTAATCAATTATTGTTGTGTTTCATTCTTCAATAAGCCCCTTTTCATTTCCCATCAGTTTTAACTCCATAAAGTAATAATTTATACTTCTAAAATATTTTCTTCCAAATCGGTACCAAGATGTAGATTCCTAAAAATAAAATTTGGATTTTTGGCTTTTTCTCGTCAGAATCTACAGGATTATAGAAAGAAAAATGAAAATTTTCTGGGTTCCTTAAATGAAGTTTAACCCAATCTAGACAATACATTTTTTTCTCTTCAATTGACAGGTTCCCCGTAATTTCCAAGAAGACACGATGCGCTGGGCCATGGAATGCTTTTCAACCATCGTTTTCAACAAACACATAGGTTTCTTGGACACGGCCGGTTACAACACCACGTCCGAGCCCTCGCAGATCATCAACGCTGTAATGACTGCTCACAAATACATGAATCGCTGCGAGACAGGCTTCCAGGTCTGGCGATTCTTCTTAACGCCGTTCGCCAAGAATCTCTTCGGAGCTTGCGACGTTATCGACGGGTATGCAAACTATACTGTCCAACAAATTTCAAATTTTTATCATGTTTCTAAAACTAAAAGAACTCACCTATATTGGAAAAGGAAAAAGTTGTTCATAATGTCGAAATCTATAACATATTAAAATTTCATCAAAATCGGAGTACGCAGATCTTTTCTATATAATTACCAAAGTTCCAACGAAAACTCGAACTTTTTATTGTCAGGATGGTCGGGAAGTACATTCGCCAGGCGCAAAGCAAACTCCGAAGTCGATCTCTCACGGGAGATAAAACGAAAGGGACGGAAGAAGACTTGCCGGTTCTTGAGAAACTTCTTGTAACCGATGGCGTAAACTCGGACGACATCTGCACGATACTTCTGGATATGATCATTCTAGGAGTACAAGCGGTAATGGTTACCCTAAGTGATTAAAAGATTTGAGCTCAATCGGATAACGCAAAAACGTGTCCCAAGGGCCTTGAGTTAAGGCCCTTCAACATTAAGATAATTAAATGTACTTAATTAAATGTAGACAATTACAATTACTGGTTGAGCCAAAGTAATTGCAATTACAATTACAATTTCTATATAAATTTTATAAATAAAATTTTTTTTATATGAAAATTCAAAGGTCGAGAGAGAGAAAATAAGAGTCAGCCTGACAAGTATGTATATGTACTCTCGTTTTAGATGGCGAACTGCGAGGCATTCCTTTTGTATCATTTGGCGCGAAATCCAAGAACCCAGAGGAAATTGTACGATGAGATTATGAACGTTTTACCGAACAACGATTCCCCGTTGACCGAGAACGCGTTAAAGGAAATGCGATATTTGAAAGCGTGTCTTCAGGAGAGTCTCAGGTAGCAATTTGATTAAGAGCTTCTTTGCAATTGTGTTATTTACAATCATTCGTTCTTCCATTGATTGCCACCAATAAAAGCATAAATATAAGCAATCTCATAAACATTTTAAAAGATAGATAATTTCATTTGTCTTTCTAGGTTGCGTCCGGCATTTCCATACTTCACCAGACTATTACCGAGGACCATATCGCTTCATGGATACACGATACCAAAAGGAGTAAGCTAAGTTACTAATAGTAGTAATAGATAATGAAATTGCGGTCCACAATTACAATTACAGTGATTCGAAAAGTAATTGCAATTGCCAATTACAATTACATGTAATTGTAATTTTATTTCTGCAATTACAAATTACAGTAACTGGTAAATAATTGTAATTGTATTTTATTTTCTAATCGGCCACCAACTTATGCAATCTAATACAATGGTCAATTATTTTAGCTATCGGCTAATTGTATTCGATAAAATATCCGAGAGATTTCTAAACGTTTTTTTTAGACATTCGTAATAATGGCGAATCAAATATCATCGCAACGAGAAGAAAACTACGAAGATCCTGAAAAGTTCCGACCAGAAAGATGGCTAAACAGCTCCTGTGAACAGAAACCGGATTTCAGCTGTCTGCCTTTCGGTTACGGCACACGGGCGTGTTTAGGAAAGAATATGGCTGAGACGACCATGATGTTGCAAACTGCGAAGGTATCGAAATCAATATGGGATTACTGTAATACTTTCAACTAACGATCATCTGGCTTCCTTAGATTGTGCGACAGTTCAGAATTGAGTACGATTACGCTGACATCAAGAGCAGATTCATGATGATGAACGTACCGAACAAACCACTTCGTTTCCGTTTCGTCGACAGGATTTGAGCTACAATGAAAATGATCGATACCTCTGAAACATTTTGCTACTGTATTCTACTGTAGCCAGCAGTGTTGTGTTCTTAAGTTTTTGTATAGAAAAGGGTGAAACATTCATTAGAAACAGGAAGACTGTGGGGAAACAATAATCGTAGTTTAATATAGGAGTCTAATATGTTACACATTTATTATGTCCGTAGGAGAACAATAAAATTTGTTCAAAATATATTTATCCAACATTCGAATATTATATGCAGTGTAGTCATATTAGGGGAGTCACGGTGAAATGGTGTACCCCCTCTCCGATGACGGGAATGAGTGGGGCGAATGGGAGCCCAACGTTGCGCGTGCGCACGGTGCTGGAATGGAATAGTGGAAGGGGTAAGTTGGGGAGTACGTGAGGTTCGTTTCGACCTCGTTCTTGCTTCACTGATTATATGTATAGATTCAACCGTGCAGTATCGCTCTAATCGTCCAAAATGTGGAGAAAATTGTATAATAGACCTATAGGATAAGAAATATTAGTATATGTATATTCGATATTCTTTTGATGTCCAAACTCACTTGACCGCAGAAATGCAGCGACCAAGCAGTTAGAAATCTGCCTGCATTTATCGTGATGGGTTTCTGGCACATTTGAATAATAACCATCCTCTCTTTGCGGGATCCTGGCGCCAAGTGTGTCCAAGGAGTAGCATAAACCGTCCAACCAAGATCCTGTGCCTGTTTAATGTGTTCAGAAATTATTTTCGGCCTATTTTCCTTTTTACTTTTCGATAATATCTAAAAAGTGACGTTGAATAAGGTAAAAAAGAAAAGGAAGAGGAATTCTCACGTTTTCGGTCATCGTATCAGCCGCCCAACTACAGGCCAGAAATCTGAGCATCGAGAACGCGGTCACTATAGAGAATTTCGACAGTTCAAGCAAAAGTAGGTCCTGGACAGATTAGATGATGAGTACATAGGTATATAAAATACAGGATCTTATACATTTATGACAAAAATCTTTGCAGCTTCTGTACGTTGCAATCAATGCAATTTTTATACAAATTAATACGCAAATACTTACGTGCGTGAGCAGAAGGCAGGATACGATCACATACAACGCTACAGCAATTGTTGATTTAATTGCGAGCGGTGCTATAACATGGTTGACTTCATTCGCATAACTATCATAGAAATGAGAGCGTTTCACGTTAAAGGTTGAAAGTGACACGAAATATTTATCGCATCGAATCAACTTCATCTTTAGTAAGAACTATTTTTTTTTACCGAATGACACAATTTTAGGGAAACGGTGCGAAACAATTCTCGCAAATAAAATTTGAGCAGGTCAAACCTAATATACACTCATTTCACTTTACATTAATTTATCGAAGAGTGTTTGTCGAAGTTTATTTATGAAGTTTATTAATCGGCGATTACCTGATTGCATCCTGATGCTCTCTAATCCACTCCTTTACTTCCACGCGTCTCTTTTGATTGATGTTTCTAAAAGCCTCGCCTAGTAATAAGAATTTACAAGCAGCGTGCCATATTAAACAAATTATTAAGAGATCAAGGAAGAGCACCGAAGCTGCGTTCACTATATGAAGTATATTCAGTGCAAAGGTAACGCAAAATCCCCAAAACTCTTCCCTCGGTATTCCGAAGTATGCCGTGTTCACTGGGGTTACATTGCTCTCCGCGACAAGCGGTGAAAAAATGAAAAGCAGTCCACCGATTGCGAACGTACCGATCAGACTGTAGTGTGCAACTTTGGTACGGTTCAAATAATTTTGTCTAATTGTTCTCTCTCGTGGATCAGACGGCCGAAAAAACTCTTCCATTTCGATAATCAAACGCTGAAATCATCATGAGATTTTTTTTATCGAATCATCAATTTTGTAATCGAAACTATGATCACATTATTTAATATATCTCGAAACGTAATAATTCTAATAATACTAGGTAATAATATAATAACAAACAATGCATAGGCTACATGTACAATGTACCAACCTCGAATTGCGAAGATCGCCATCGACAATAAATTAAATTAAACATTGTTTCTAACATAAACACGATTTCCACGAACGATTTTACGATTCCACCGACACTCGTGAAGCAACAATAGAGACCATTCGCTATGGCTAATGCTCCGAAAAATTCATTTAGAAAGTGTATCCAATATGTCACTTCCGGAACAATCACCCGCCATTTTGGACAGTTTGGATTCGAAGGCCACTTGCCGAATAATCGACAGCATATTCTCAAAAAACTGAGTAAACGATTATTTACAGAATTATGCATACTGCAACTTTGTTGTTCACTTCAAGATAATCGTGTTCACTGATTAGTCAAATCTACACAGCTATTTCGTGCCATGTTGGCTCGAGGATATTTGAAACTGACTTCCTGTACGTTTTCATTAATGACAATAGCAGGGACGAAAGAATCGATTGATATAATTAATTGAGCCATCATTAGTGACGGTAGTTACGAGCACAAATGGGAAACTTGTAAGCTATTTCGTGTAATACTGGATAAATAATTAAATTATGATGCTAATGTAGACGTATCTCCGTTACACGTATTATTTGAGATACAGTGACTCCCTCTAATTCAATACAAATAGTTTCCTAACGATAAGAAGTCTGTAGGACTTTTATAAAATTGAAAAGGAGAGTATTCACCACCGTAGCACTTTTATTCCAGAGTATAAACATTCCAATATGTTTCCATGACAGACGTGTATTTTGAGCTGTGACTAATTAATCAACGCAACATGTACTATTAGTTGATTTGGATGACAGAAAATCAGCATCTTCGCCAAACACCATTCGCAGAGCAGTAAATAAGGAGACAGCGTGTGAAAGGTACTGGAACAGCATAACCGATTTTCGTTTCATTTTAAACGGGTTCCGAAAACCTTTGTGACAAACTGTAGATAAAATGAGTTAGCATATAAATTAAATAGATACCGAGCAGTAATATTCTAAAGACAGTTCAGGGATGAAGCATTTGATGCTGATGGCCATAGGCTCCTGAGGTAATAAAATGTGAAGTACAGTTTTCTGCACTCCCAGTACTTGATCGTACCATGTCGATTCGTACACACTTCGAACAGCGTTTGTACTCTAACGGCGACGAGTAGATGGGACCAGTATAACGTATAAAAGTAAATTAATCTTGACAAATGAAGAGCTCTTCTTAAATTAAAAGACAATCATAACTCACCACATTTATTAAAGCGTCGGCTGGCAAAGCACACATGAAAACCTCCATCAATGCAGTCCAAGACAAGGCCATAAACTGCATTTTTATTACGATGGATGTTCGCTGTTTACAAAAAAAGAAGTAAAATATCGAATAAGTATTCGCTATCATTCATTTCACTAGTGGAACAGGACAATAGTTGCTTCAAGTCAGAGTTGTGCTAATTCAATTACATTGCAATTCAATTTCGTAATTGAATTATATTGTATTTCAATTAATAGTAATTCTATTACATTGTATTTCAATTAATAGTAATTCTATTACATTATTTCAATTAATAGTAATTCTATTACGTCGTGAATGAATTACTATATAATTGAAATAATGTAATTCAATTACTGAGTATTTTAATCAGATGTGTAATTGAAATACAATGTAATTCAATTACTGAGTATTTTAATCAGATGTGTAATTGAAATACAATGTAATTATAATTCTAGAGTAATTCAATTGTAATTCTGCACAACTCTGCTTCAAGTGGGTACTCACTCCTATAATATTCAGACCACAAAGTACAATCTTCATACTGCTAAGTATTATCGTAACGACAGCTATGTACTGAACGCCGTTGATAACATCCTTAGCGAATCTAAACAAAGCCGACACAATTTCATAATAATTATACGATTTTGAATAGACAGGAATTTAGATTAACATGATTATAATTACATAATATCAATCATGTTTTAGTAATTGATTAGGTACTGATATATTTAATAATGTAAATTCTAAGGGTTCATAGGTTAAAACAGGAAACATATTAATGATTTCGGCGTTTTTTTTTATTTTAATATTTTTCCTGTTTTAACAATCATACGATTGATAACAATAACAACGTCGACATCCACGATAACCGTGGCCTCACCTGGTCACTGCGTGATATTTTTTCACACCGCGGATCAAATCATCGATGCTGTTAGCCTCTCTCATATCTATCATCAACATCTCGTACCTCGCTGCAGCGTTCAGAAGCAAGAACGCTGCAAACATGTTCATGCTGACCGA